>JAVJIX010000083.1:2255000-3460000 GCA_036785185.1 Paratrypauchen microcephalus | reverse complement strand
GATACCGCGGCGGTCAGTGCTGTCAGACCTGGACAATGGCTGGGTGACCAGGAAAACGCTTTCCACCACTTATTTTAGTCTCTGGACTGTGGGGAGATGCCCAAGTTTGACCTGGGGGTGGCATATCCCTTTAAGATGGTCCTTTAAGAGTGTTTGGAAAGAGGCGAGTCTTCATTTGTGCTGCTCTGGTGGGAGGGGCCACGCACAGAGGTCCTATGCTAAATTGCACAGAAAAGAGGTGCAGAAAATTACAATATTATAAAAGAAAATTAAAATATAATTCAAATATTTAAATAGAAAATCACCCGAGGGCCTGATTAAAGGTCTTGGAGGGCCGGATCTGGCCCCCAAGCCGCATGTTTGCCACCCCTGCTTTAAACCTTTCTATCTTCACGGAGACCAAGCCAGATCAAGTTACAGATCTGTGGAGAGGCGAAACTGCTCACAGTCAGAATGCCTGTTTTTCCTAGGTATTTTTGAGCTGTAAAACCACCTGTGATTGAATAATTGTAAGGTAGACCCGTTTAATGTCATACTGTGGAACATTCCAGACAGAGAAATGACTTATCCATAGAAACAAGCAGGTGACGGACCCCCAGCAAATAGTTACATAATTCACCTTTAACAAAAATGTACATGTTAACAGTATTTTTGGCTGCCTCCCACCTCCACTCGCTCCTCTACACCCTCGCAACAGCATCAGCATTTTTGTATTGTTTCGTTCCTATCTTCTGTAATTATTGCTGATTTCGCCTTCTTTCATTCTTGTATTGACCTCTCTCTTTATATGACAGCATCACAATCGGAAGCGTTTATTCCATTATCGGCTTCTCCCACCGTCAAAACAATAGACTCCTCTCTTCCTCCTCCTCCTCCTCCATTGGTAATCGATGTGTGATTGTGTGAATTAAGTCCATTTGTTTTGGCACTGGCACTTTGTTCAGTCCCTTCTGCCCCTCCTGAAAGCTGGGGAGAAGAAATTGCGTTTTCTGTCCGAGCGCCTTATCTGGGGCGACACGCAAGGGGAGCAAGCAGCGGAATAACTACCGAATGTCTGTTTTTAATTGGTTCTTTATAGGCTCCAGGAACACACACAGGCAGAGGGAGTCCTGAGTCAGCTTAAAGTTACAAGTATGAAAGATAGAGCCATAGAAACAAGCAGGTGACGGACCCCCAATCAGAAAGTCAGTGCACCTTTAAGAATAACTTTTGGCAGTTGTTATGGAGTTATTGTAGATTCTATGGAGATACATACAGGGGGTCCTCGGGTTACGACGGTCTCGGTTTACGACGTTTCGTGGTTACGAACGCGCCCCCATTAAAAAAAAATATATATATATATATATATATATATATATATATATATTACGCGTCATTCCGTCTTACGCGGTTTAGCGTGGTAAGAGACGTAAACAAACGCGAACGGCACGCGGCGCACGGCGGAAGAATACGCTCTGTTGTGGTTGTAGGGCGGAGAAGACGGCCTCGTGTGCGTGCCCAATGTGGGCGGAAGTACCTGATATGGGCTCTGATCTGCTCCTATGAAAGCGGCAGTGATAACCAAGCAGCGTAGTGGTCTAATTATTGAGATGGAAAGGTTAGTGGTGCTTTGGTTGGAAGATCAAAGGCAAAATCCGACTTACGACGCGTCTTAAGAACGGATCAACGTCGTAACCCGAGGACCCCCTGTACTGTAATAGTTTGGTTTTGCTTAATTTGACAGGAAATACAGTACCAGCCAAAAGTTCAGCCACACTTACATTCAGTGTTGTATAAAGTACTGGAAAATCAAACTCAAGTAAAAGTATAGGTACCCCTCCCAAAAATGACTTTGGTAAAAGTCGAAGTCACTGACTGAAATGTTACTTGAGTAAAAGTCTTAAAGTATCTGGAACTTCTTGTACTTAAGTATGACAAGTAATGTAAAAATAAATATATTCAAGTAAAGTAATTAAAAGTACAAGTAATCTGTCTGAATTTAATATTTTTTATTGTTCGCCCACCCCCTTCCCCCCCCAAACCTTTGTTTTTTTTTAGTGAAAAAAAAGAAAAAAATAAGGTACATAACACCATTGAAGGAGTGTTTTTGGAGGAAGAGGGTTTTTTCCAATTGGGCCCTTAATTCTACTGTAAAACACCATGTTCGGCTCACCCATGGTAGTTTTGTGTCATATGGAGCACTGTCGAAGATATTGGGTTTGGTGATATCCATGAAACGCCGTCCTATGAGCAAGTAAATGCAGGCACAAAATACGTTATGTGTAATTTAATAATTATGGTACGGTAGCACTAATGACATGTAGTAAATGTTCTTGTTTTAAAACATCTGGGTTGTGTGGGGAATACAATTTTTGCAAGTCTGGTGAAGGCAGGTGCTCCTGACGTCATCAATTGGCACCTGACTGGAGTGGCTGCCATCCATTCATTCATTCGGACTGGCAAAAATTGTATTCCCCACATAACCTGGATGTTTTCAAACAAGAACATTCACTACACATTAGTGCCTCCATACCGTAATTAATAAATTACAAATAACGTACTTTGTGCCTGCATTTAATGGCCCATAGGAAGGCGTTTCATGGATTTCACCAAACCCAGTATCTTCAGCAGTGCTTCAAATGACACAAAACTACCATGGGTGAGTAGAACCAACAGGTGTAGGCTGATTGTCATGCGCAAGAAGTAAAAGTATGCAATTAAATTCGGAAATGTAGTGAAGTAAAAGTTATCATTTAAAAAAAAAAAAACTGAAGTAAAGTACAAAGTCTCCCAAAATGTACTTAAGTACAGTAGTGAAGTATTATTACTTCGTTACTATACAACACTGCTTACATTAGGGGTGTGCAAAATAATTGTCATGACATTGCATCGCGATACTAACTTTCACAATATACTGCATCGATTCTTGATGCCAAATATCAATTATTAATTAAAAAAATGAATAAATAAAATTGTTTGAATGGTTGATGAACATTGGCCAAAAACAAGTAGAATACAACTTCCAGTCCTGTAGATGTCATTGGAGTAGTTGGCGCGGTTTTTAGAGCAACAACCTGCCATTCATGTTGCGCTCTTGTCTGCCGAAATACGGAAGTCTGAGAAGGACATCTCCACCCTTACCGAGTGTGACATAACGGCTGCTGAGGTCATCGCTGCAATGAAACATATGAAAGTAGCTACACTCGCAATATCAGAGGAGACCAGTCCAACGCTATCTATTGTAGCGCCACTCCGTGCTCAACTCGTCCACGAGCTCCAAGACAATCCGACTGATTGTATCTTGACAAGGAAAATTAAAACCACAATGTGCCAGGATCTTAACAAGAGGTATTTGAGTGAAAAAGAGGCTCTGTATAAGGCCTCGGCTCTTGATTCCGGTTTTAAGGCCCTACCTTTCCTTTCCGAGGACGAGAGGGAAGATATTTACACTGGAGTAACTGCAGAAGCCATCAGGACCAAGTGGACATTACAGGTAACATTAACAACAACGCAATTAAAGTGTAATTTAACAATATAAATTCATATTTTAGCGTTTAAAAACATAAATAAGTAATAAATAAATACATATTAATACATAAATTCATGAATAAATACATCTATCGTAGGTAAATGCAGTTGTCATCGGAAATAGATAAAAGCATTCACAACTCGATTGTGTTGAACTGATTTCCAGCAAAGCAATGGACTTCAGGCAGTATCAAGGAAGGACGGTTTATTTGTTTTTGTTATTCAATAAATTCAGTTATGAATTGAGTTGCTCAGAGTTCTGTATCAATTGAAGACACTACCCAGATACACAGCCACTGATATTTAAGTTATCCTCTTTTTTTTGGTACTCACTTTCACTGAAGTATGTCGAATATATTGCAATGCATTGCAATAATTCAAGTACAGTGGTACCTCACCTTACGAAATTAATTCGTTCCAGAACCCTAACCCTAACCCTAACCCTAACGTGAAAAATTCGTAAGTTGAGTAGCTATTTCAATGGAAAAAGCCTGATTCGTTCCAAGGACCCGATTCAAGTTTTTTTTTTAATAGTGTAACTTTTTTTATAGTGTAACATTGTGTTCTGCGTCCTTTTCTCACATTTGTCTCTCGTTTAAACACTCAAACTTTCATAGATTTTCAACAAAATTATTAATAGTGAAGTGTGGGGGGAAGGGGGAGGGGGGAGAAGAGTGCGCTCTGACACGTGTGATAGCGCAGCATGACCCGGCGCAGAGCTGACAGCAGGTCTAGACCAAGGTCTAAACCAGGTCTAGACCAAGGTCTAAACCAGGACTAAACCAGGACTAAACCAGGACTAGACCAGGTGGATTAAAGCGCCGCGCGTGGGTCTATTAACTGGTCTCGTTTCGAGTCACAGCTGTGCGTCAGATTGTTTAGTGTGAGAACATGATTCGTGAGCTGTGAACTTTTAAACCCTGTGATTTGGTTGCACAGTTTGAGCTGAGGCTGAGTGAAACGATCAAAAAATATCGCACAGTGTACGCCCGGCTTTAAGGTAAAAGGTGGCCGTTAACTTGAAAACTACAGCTTCATGACATCACAAACTGGAAATAAACCAGGATTATGTAAACATTTGTGAATGAAACAAAACACAACTCCAGGTATGTTTGTGATGAGGAAACAGTATTATAACATGGATCAGAAAACAGAGTAATATAGGTCCTTTATCTGACCACCGTGACATTTGAAACATTGCATATTTTCCATAAGCATTTGTTCTTAAAGGAGGATTCACGTTTTTTTACAATCTGAGCCTTATTTCGGTAATAAAACAAGTTGTTTTACTCACCCATAGCACTTTGGTGTCATATGGAGCACTTCCAGAGATGTTTTAGATTTGCGATCTCCGTACGTGAGTTCTCGGGGCACATGTTTGCGGTCTCCAAATAACACAAACTTTAGCACTTTTCAAATCATAGAAGCTCGATGTCTTAGTCTACGATTTCGTTTGAGTCAAAAGTGGCCTGTAATCCGAGATTTATCCATAGTTTCGAGTAGATGAGGACGCCAGTGCGCATGTGCGGAGTCACTGTTTATTTCGCTCACAGCTCCCGGGACCCAAACATGAAACGCAAAGCTGTAAATTATGGATAAATCTCGGATTACTGGCCACTTTTGACTCAAATTAAAATGTAGACTAAGACATTGAGCTTCTATGATTTGAAAAGTGCTAAAGTTTGTGTTATTTGGAGACCGCTCGGGACATATATTACATGCTCGGGGGCATATTATATGCCCCGAAAACTCGCATTACGGCTATCGCTAATCTAAAACATCTCCGAAAGTGCTCCATATGACACTAAAGTGCTATGGGTGAGTAAAACAACTTGTTTTATTACTGAAATAAGGCTCAGATTGTAAAAAAAAACGTTAATTCTCCTTTAAGGTTTCACCTTGTGCAGTATCGGCTCATTACAAACAGCCCAAATGAGCCTCCTTGCAGACGGGCAGAGGAGCTGTGATCTGTGGGGACACGGAGTAATTGAGGTGATGTGGAGGTGGACCTGGTGCAGATGTCTCATTGGATTAGAGCCCCAGCACCTGCGGAGCCATGTGTGCCCAGACCCACACCGCTCTCTCTCTCTCTCTCTCTTGCTATCTCTCTATTCTCTCTCTCTCTCTCTCTACTCTTTCTTTTCTTCTCAGTCTCTGTTCTTGTCTCGGTTCTCATTGGATTAGAGCCCCAGCACCTGTGGAGTCATTTTGGTATCTCTCTATTCTCTCTCTCTATTCTTCCTCTCCCTCTCTCTTCTTTCTTTTCTTCTCAGTCTCTGTTCTCATTGGGTTAGAGCCCCAGCACCTGCAAAGCCACATGGCCCACACCCACCCTGCTCTATCTCTCTTTTGCTATCTCTTTTCTCTCGCTTTATTCCCTCTGTTCTTCTCTGTCTCTCTCTCTCTGTTATCTTTATTTTCTTTTTGTCTCTCTCTCTCTATATATATATACTCTTCTCTATCTCTATCTATTTTCGCTCTCTTCTCTTCTCTTTCTGCTCTCTCACTCTCCTCTTCTTTGTCTCTATACTTTCTCTGCTTTCTCTCTCTGTATATATACTCTCTCTCTCTCTCTTTCTCTCTGCTCCTCTCTCTATTCTCTACCTTACGAAACCCCACTTTTCGTCAGTTTATGAAACTCCTCTAATTCGGCATTTTCACCTTTTCCCTCTCTCTGTTCTTCTCTCTCTCTGTTGTCTCATTCTCTCTGTTCTTCTCTCTTTGTACATCCTTCCCTCTACTCTCACTCTTCTCTTATCTCTCTTTTCTCTGCTCATTCTTGTTCTGTTTCTCCCTCCAAACTTTCTCTCTCTCTGTCTGTGTTTACTCTCCCTCTTTCCCTTTCACAGCACAAAAAGCCACAGCCCAAACCCTACTTTCTTCGGTTCATCGAGCTCCTCTACTTTAGTGTTTTTCACCTCAATTCATCTCAACGCAATTTCAGCCCATAACCAGTGATTTTGTGTTCTGCAGCAAAATCAATGGAGAGTTGATTACAGCCATTTAAATTGTACCAGCTCTTGTACAGCAGTCTCTTTGAACAGAAATAAACAGAGAACCCAATATTATTCTTCTGAAAGGACAAGCTGCAGAGACATGGCCCTTTGATTGTTGCATTTGTGTACACGCATTGGGAAAAGAAAACCGAAACCATTCTTGTGGCGTTAGTTGCTTAATTAAAGTGTGCAAAAAAGGTACAACAATGTTGGTTAAAGGGGAAGTGGCTAGTGGTTAAAGCAAAAAGCAAGTTCACTTTTAGCCATGTTATAACAAATTCCTGCTTTATTTGGTTTGCTGAGAGTTGTAATTTGATTGTTATTGTGCTGCATCTGGAGCTTGAGTTCACAGGAATTTTTTGTTTCCACTCATCACCTATCCCCACCCACCTCCCTGTACCTAAAGAAATATTTAAATATATTTGTATAGCCACAAAAACTGCATAAGAAGAGGCGCAGAAGACAGACCCCCCCAGGATTTCGCGGGCATTTTTTGTGATTGTTCCGGGCTAAAATGCCTGAATTTGCGTGAGCTTTTCCAAAACGTTGCGATGAAAGTTGTGGCGCTTTTAAGGTTTTTGCTGCGATTTTGTTGCGGGAGGAAGTGAAAGTTGTGATAAATAGCATTAACCAGGACAAAACTGTCCAGTGTTTCCTCTGGTCAAGACAAACACTTAGATGTGTTAGAAACAGAGCTTTGACGAGATAAAATATCACATCTGATAGTGTTGGTCTTTCCATGAAGTGGTCAGCAAACTGCTCACAGTGAGAGTCAGTGGGTGTTAAGTAAAACGTGTTAGAATCAGGGTTTAAAAAGTTTTCATTGGTTAAGAAGAGAACTTTTGGATTATTTTTGTGGTTGGTGAAGTAATGATTTCTTGCATTTCTTATAGCATTGTTGTGTGATCATTGTTGATTGATGAATAATTGGTGGTTTATTGTTGTTTTGTTTTTTCTCCATCTGTGTTCTGCCCTCCGGCACTCTCTCTTGGATCTTCTCAGATAATAATTGAGTGGAGCAACCAGATCTAGGGCTGACCATAGTCTACTGTTAAAATGATCAATAAAGGTCCAGAGATGGCACACTGTCTAAACTGTGGATTGTAGTGATGATGAAAATTTTGAAGTTCTCCTTGAGTATTTCTGACTGCCCCAATTTAAGATAATTCGTTCCAATATGAACAACTACCATTGACACTGTGGAATGATCACTCAGAGTGGTAGGAGTCTATGATGTCCTTCATGAGAGCACCTGGGTGACAGACTTTCACGTGCCAGACCAGGGGAAGAGCCTAACCTGAGAAATCCCAGGCTGCTTTCGTTCGTTCCGATCTGAAAGACAGCCTGGCAACTAGGCTACACGGGCTCTCCTGATTTTAGGAGCCAATCAGAGAGCGGGGAGGGATGGAAAGACTGTACTACGCAACAAACGGAAACTTGTAGTTTGAACTGACAACTGACATGATTGGCTATGGGCTACGTATACGCCAAATGATAGACATTTGTAACGCCCAATAAACGGCCGTTGGCAATCGTACAGCACACCTCCACTACGAGATATTTAGTAGGTGGCTCCCAGACAATATATCACTTGTGATATGGTCTGGGGAATTGCTCTCTTATAAGTTACCCAAAGCTGGTGGCGATACGTTAATAGCCATGCCCCGAACTCCGGGGCGGTCTGATTGTGGAGGGGGGTGAAATGCAACCGGCCCTTGTACGCATGGGCTAGTGGGGGAAAAATCTCCATAGTCCAGGATATTGAATTTATTTGACAGAGCTACATCTATGGTGGAAAAGGAGCGCTTACCGCATCTATCACCTGAAGAGGAGCAGGATGACCACTTTACTCGCTTACCTTGTCCACAGCCATTATGGGCTACAACAATCCAGGGATCTGCCCGGACTGGAGACAAGCTGAATGGGGCTTTAGGCCTAGCCCCTCGCTGAAGCCAGTAGTGTTCGTCTGTACCTGGATCACCGGGGTCGGACATTGAGGGCTGGTGCTCAGAGGCGTCCCTGGAGCAGTGGACCGCGTCAGCCAGTTGGACAGCGGTGGCCTGAGTCTTGCCCAGGATGATATCCAGGTCGCTCTCCACTCAGCTTACGCACATGGATATGCGTTGTTCCAAAACAGGCACCCTCTGACTGAGGGCGGTGCAGCAGTCGCAGCTGGATGTAGAGGTGAGTGGATGCATGGCTCACCTGAGGGTAATGTTCAATGAAATGATGTTTTGGATGAAGTTTGTAATTGGGAAATGTTTTCTGCAGTGAATATGTTCACAGATTTTGCAATCAAGAAAGTGGAACAAGTCAAATCAAGTTTATTGTCAATTTGCCATGTGTTTGACATACAGTGAATCGAAATTTCATTTCTCCCTGGCCAAGCAGTGCAAAATACAATATAAAGACAATACAAAAACTATCTAAGACAAAATCTAGAACTCATAAGTGAAGTGGAATGACATTACAATCTCCACTATGTCTTTAAGAAACATCAGTGTCTCCCATGCTTCATCTCCATCAGGGATACTAGGAGACTCCCCATCAATGGTAGTAGCCTGAGGAGAGACCAGTTTTCATGCCCATTACTGCCAATCATTCCCTTTGAAATGAAGTTCTTTGGATTTTGAGGTTGGTCAATTTTATCTGAGAAAGTATATGGTAACTTTCGTAAGGAAAAATACTTCCTAGCAATGTCACTGTTGAAGTAAGTTGTCTCATTCAAGTTTACCTAAGTCTAATTGATAAGTAATTCGTAGCTAACTAGCTGAATGCAAGTTAGATTTTACAGTGAAGGAACAAAATATGTTTATTGCTAAATACTGGGGGAAAAAAGCACAATATGATGATTTATATTAAATTGTTATCTGACCATGAGACAATCCTAGTTTGGAAAGTGTTAAAAATCAACAAGGAAATTAATATGTTAAGGAAGGAACGAAACAAAAAGACGTGGAGGACTGAGGGGTTCTACACACATCTTGAGAATATCTACTGACTGCAATTTCAAGGACAGCATCAGCTCAATGTAATAAACAAAGATAAACAAAAATTGCTTTGCCTTGTCAAATTTGAACGGACCTTTAAAATCAATGGAGAGATGATTATACCAGCTCTTATGCAGCAGTTTCTATGAACAGAAATAAACATACACCCAATATTCTTCTTCTAAAATTAAAAGTTGCAGAGACACGGCTCTTTCAATACTGTAGTATTCGTGTATTGGGATGATGACAGGATGAATACATTCTGATGATATTAAAATGCTTAATTAAAGTCAGTGGGTCATACAAAATAGTTCTGATAAGGCAGAAAATGTTGGCAGTTGAAGTGGTTAATATGATGATTTAACATTTTGTGGTTTTCTGACCCTGTAACAATAATTTGGAAAGTTTGAAAAGTCAAAGAAAATGTATGTCGATAAGTAATTGATAAACTATTGAATTACTATGATCGTCATCACCTGTGTGTCAGTAAATTATAATCCATCAAGATGGCATGGTGGCTAGCACTCACACTTCCAGGTCACCCAGGCCTTTCTGTATGGATTTCAACAAAAAACAAAATAACAACAAACAAAATGAGGGTTAAAAATGTACGTTCTATGAAGGGGTGGTTTTATCATCCAAGAAATGACCATTCTTTGATTCCATTTATAGTTTTAGGACATTATCATTTATAAGTAATCACCAGAAGCTAGGACACATTTTAGCATGATCATCGTTAATTATAATTGAATCAGAGTTTGACCTGCTTGTCCTTCACTTCTCATATTTCTGTGTGTCATTTTTTCTGTTACTGTTCTCTGCACAGGAGTTTGTTTCAGCTTGGGTCATTGCTTAGTTTTGTTCCACTCTCCATTTGCACTCACAAATCATTCACAAAACAAAGGCTCCAAAGTTTGAATTGAACTGAACTAAGATCTTCCTTCTAAAAAAGGGTCCCAATGAGTATTCATAATTACCGAAATCAGACTATCCAAACAAACACACTCTGTGAACCTGGTGAACGAAACCTAGTGAGCCTCTGTTAAAGGGACAGTGTGTAAGATTTTTACCCGTTAATTACTGAAATTGAAGATACCCATTCAAAAATACATTGTTTTCCAAGCCTTTTCACTTCCATCATGAAATCAAAGTATTCTTTTGGACTTAGATATAGTCACATAAAAGGGGGATCTTCCCCATATAGAAGCAGCCATTTTGAATACGAGAGCTGCAGAAGGACATTTGGGCTCCGCCTTCGCCTTCGGCAAGGCTCGTGGTTTGGGGTAAACAACACAAGCATGATCACACGTCGTAATGGATCTAACACGTGTTTTGGACTAAATTGTTTCACTGGATCCTTACGGACAGATTGAGACCAAGCTTATGGTGAAATACTGAAGTTTGACCTGTCCAGAGCCTTCAAAGGTAAGCTAAGTAACAAACCTCGTTTTGTGCTTTTCCGTATAAAAGCCCCATGTGCTCGGGGAGTGATTGTTGTGCAGGGAAATGAATTGCATAGTCAAAAATAGGAGACTGTAAGGTTTCATTTGATGTGTAGATTGTCATGGTACACGATCGGGAATGTGTGTTTTCATGCGAAAAAAAAAAAAAAAACAGTGAACGGGACCACGTTTTATTTATTTATACCGTAGTTGTCGGCGAGAGCTCGCACAGCGCCGGGTGCGCGGGTACGCGAGCTGTCCGCGTTACGGCGCGCCCGGGTGACCCTCGAGGTCTGCCGTAGCCAAAAGAGGAAGTGCATGGTACCTACACCACCTATGTGCCACGAATCCTACACACTGGACCTTTAAGCTCTAGTGTCAGTTTATCCACCATCAATAAACTCTCAGAATAAATCACTTGTTTGGTGAGTTGTGAATACTCGGTGTACAAGAAGGCTGATAAAATCCAAAAATAGAATCTGTATCATTCATGCCTTTATTTACTTAGTTTCACAAACCCGACCACCCTTCCTCTCTTTTACTCGAGGTTACAGACCAAAATCTCAGATTGGATCGACGCCAATAGCACTACTTCAATCCGTCAAAATAAAACCTCCCGTCAAGTACGTCCTATGAACCGAGGACAAACCTTTATACCTACATCGTGCTAAAATCTCCCAACCTCTTCCTCCAGCCTTCCTCCCTTTGCCTGGAGCAAAGAGTTTGCTGCACAACTAATGAAAAAACAACAACAAAAACAATCACTTTTTCTTCATTAGCACCATGTATAAATCTCGGAACATAAGTCAATCAATCAATCAATCAAACATTTATAAGGCGCTTTTCATACAAAATTGTAGCACAAAGCGCCTTACAGTGGTCAAGGATTAGAAGATTGACCTTTATTGATCTCGCACAGGAGAAGTTGTTTCTATATTTGACCCGGGGACCATCCCCATGATTTTGTTTTGTTATTTATGCTTTGGTCAGGCCCTAAGCTGGAGGATTTTACCTATGGCGCATGTTTAGGTTGGTGGGGGAAACCGGAGTACCCGGAGGAAACCCACCCAAACACGGGGAGAACATGCAGTCTCCACACAGAAAGGCCCGGGCAACCCGAACCTTCTTGCTGTGAAGCATGAGTGCTAGCCACTCAGCCACCGTGCCGCCAGGGAAAAAAAAAAAAAAAAAAAAAAAAAAACAGGAACAGCAGCAACAACAGCAGCAACAGCATCAACAACAGCAACAACAGCAGCAGCAGCAACAACAGCGGCAGCAGCAACAACGGCAACAACGACAGAACAACAGCAACAACAACAACAGCAAGAACAACAGCAACCACAACAACAGCAACAACAACAGCAGCAACAACAACAGCAGCAGCAACAGGAACAGCAGCAACAACAACGACAACAGGAACATCAGCAACAACAACAGCAGCAACAATGACAGAAACAACAGCAGCAACAACAACAGCAGCAGCAACAACAACAACAAGAACACAGCAGCAACAGGAACAGCAACAGCAACAGCAGCAGCAACAGGAGCAGCAGCAACAACGGCAATAGCAACAACAGCAACAGGAACAACAGCAGCAACAACAACAGTAACAACAGCAGCAACAACAGCAGCAACAACGGCAGAAACAACAGCAACAACAGCAGCAGCAGCAACAACAGCAGCAACAACAGCAACACCAACATCGACAGCAACAACAACAGCAACAACAACAAAAGCAACAACAGCAGAACCACAGCGACAACAAAACAATAACAGCAATAACAGGAACAACAACAGCAACAACAAAAGCAACGAAAGCAACAGCTACAACAAAAGCAACAACAACAGCAGCAGCAACAACAGCAACAACAAAACAACAACAGGAACAGCAACAACAGCAGCAGCAACAACAGGAACAGCAACAACAAAGAAAAGAACAAATAAAAGACAAGCAAACAGACGACCGAAGTCAGTCAAAGGCCAAGCTAAACAGGTGAGTCTTGAGCCCACTCTTAAAAACATGAACGTTCTCTGCAGCCCTGAGGTCCTCCGGCAGGCAGTTCCATAGACGAGGGCCGTAGTACTGAAAAGACGCCTCTCCGTGAGTGTGTGTCCTGACTTTGGGAATGACCAGGAGCCTGCTGCCGGAGGAGCGCAGGGCCCGTGAAGGTTCATAAGGGGAAAGCAGTTCTGAAAGATAGGAAGGCCCAAGACCATTAAGACATTTAAAAACCAGTAAAAGAACTTTAAAATCTATCCTGAAACTCACAGGGAGCCAATGCAGAGATTTTAAGACCGGTGTAATGTGATCCCGCCCTCTGGACCTAGTCAGGACACGTGCTGCTGAATTTTGCAATAATTGCAAACCTGAAATACTCTTTTTGGGAAGACCAGAGAGCAGGGCATTACAGTAGTCTATACGGCTGGTGACAAAAGCATGCATCAGTGTCTCCGTATTGGCCTGAGAGAGAATAGGGCGAACTCTGGCTATAAGTGTGATTTTGACTTACCTCTTTTATTCCCTTAAAGGTCCCATGACATGGTACTTCTTGATGCTTTTATATGGCTCCTTAATGGTTCCCTAATACTGTAAATGAATCCTTCTTCAAAATCAAGACTCAGTGCATGAGAAAGAGAGATAAGATGAGAAAGAGTCATAAATGTCACTCTGGAACAGTCCATTATGGGCGTTGTTGCTTGAATGCAAATGAGGAGGACAGAGATGACCTATAGTAGCGGGTGGGGGCGTGGCCAAACTCTCCACTCTTTCCTTTTCAGCTGTGCCCTGTGCGCTCTGACCCACTTCCGTGTTTTTGCACGGAGGGAGAGATTAGAAGCGTTCCATTGAAAAATAAACACATTTCCACAGAAAATAAAATTAAACCACTGCTGTTTCAGATATCCACAGGCTCAGATAAAGGACTTCCGAGCCTAGAAACACTCGCACGTGCCTCCAGGCAAATAAAAAAACGCATTTTGCATTGCGTAGCTCCTCCGCAGTCCAAACTCTCTGGGCGTGATTTACAGAGACGCCGAGTACAGACAGACGGGGGTGGAACTGCATTTGCATTTCTTTTTTCGATCTGACGTCAATAAGGTGCCTTGTTCAAAATCGCCCGTTTGAGCTCCGATTTTTTGTAACGCAGAAAAGGATCGCAAATGCTCAGTTTAGACATTTCGCAACTTTTAGCCATGGGGGGGGGGGCCCTAAACAGGGTAGGGGAGCTCACATTAACGTTCAAAAACCTCAGAAAGTGAAAATTTCATGCCATGGGACCTTTAACACAAACTGATAATCAGGAAGTGTGTGGTTAGCATGTTAGCAACTACATTGGCCTCTAAAAATGGCGAAACCCTCTTAATATCCTTGGAAAAAAAAAAAGGAAATGTGTTGTTAGCATGCTAGCTGTTGATAGTTACTAACATAAAGTCCTTCCTCCCTTCACCTGGAGCAAAGAGTTCACCACAGCTAATGAAAAAAACAACAAAAGCAATGGCCTTCAGTTTTTCTTTTTTTTTTTTTTTTCCTGTGTTTCATTGGCACCATCTATAAAACTAAAAGAGTGTGATTTTACTTTCCTCTGGCTTCAAAACGATTCTCCCGGGAGTCGTAGATTACCTCTTAATGTCCCTTAAAACAAACAGCGACGGCGATGATGTCTGAGCACCAGAGCACAGGAACAGCGCGGGGTATTGGTGATTGGAGGAGATGGATCGAGCTCCACCATATATTTTTACCTGCAGCAAAGTGAACAAACAAGAAGAGAGCTGAGGCCGTGTGCTGCCTACTGAGGACTGAGGAAAAATATTGGAAGCTGCAAAAAGTTCAAATCCTAAGAGTTCTCACAACTTCTAAATGCGTGGATCAAAGGTCCTGTGTTATGAAAAATGGATTCTTGTGAGCTTTAAAGATCCCATGACATGGTACTTCTTGATGCTTTTATATGGCTCCTTAATGGTTCCCTAATACTGTAAATGAATCCTTCTTCAAAATCAACACTCAGTGCATGAGAAACAGAGACAAGATGAGAAAGAGTATTTTTTCTCTCTCTGAACACTCCATAATGGGCGTTGTTGCTTGAATGGAAATGAGGAGAAAAGAGATGGCCTATAGTAGGGGGTGGGGGCATGGCCAAACTTTCCACTCTCAGCTGATCCATTTCCGCGTTTTTGCGTGGAGAAAAGATCAGAAGCGTTCCATTGAAAAATAAACACATTTCCACAGAAAATAAAATTAAACCACTGCTGTTCAAAGGTCCAGAGGCTCAGATAAAGGACTTTCGAGCCTAGAAACACTCGGACGTGCCTCCAGGCAAATAAAAAAACGCATTTCGCATTGCCTAGCGCATTCGCAGTCCAAACTCTCTGGGCGTGATTTACAGAGACGCTGAGTACAGACACACGGGGGTGGAACTGCATTTGCATTTCTTTTTTCGAGCTGACGTCAATAAGGTGCCTTGTTCAAAATCGCCCGTTTGAGCTCCGATATTTTGTAACACAGAAAAGGATCGCAAATGCTCAGTTTAGACATTTCGCAACTTTTAACCATGGGGGGGGGGGGCTAAACAGGGTAGTGGAGCTCACATTAACGTTCAAAAACCTCAGAAAGTGAAAATTTCATGCCATGGGACCTTTAATGCACCTTTGAATGTTTTTATCTCATCAAAAATACCTAAAGTTGTGTTTGTTTCATGCACACATGAGTAATCCTGCATTATTAGTCTATCTCCAAAGGTCAAAATGGTCTGTTCCACTTTGTGTAGTCATGCAGTGGTAGTTTTCATGTTAACAGCTACCTTTTAGTTTGGCAATTCCAGGGCTGCAAATTATTCAAATGAGTATAGTGAAGGTGTATGGAGTTTAAAAACACACAACGGATCACTTCCTGTATTATCACACGACATCATAAGGTCAAGCAGCAGTGTCTTCCATTTGAGAGAAGAACTAAAGAAGGACTAAATCATGCATGAGTGAATGAAACAAAACACAACTCCAGGTCCAGGCTCAATAAAGGAATAAGAGTAAAGTCAAACTGTTAAAAATCTGCAGTGACTTCAACTTGAGTCAACATTATGCATATAGAATTTTGAGTAAACTTTTCATCTGAAACTCAGATTATTGAGTTCAAACCAAGGGAAACTATAAGTGTATGAACACATGAAACCCAGCAACTACAACAGATTTTATTGTTGCCAGTACTCAATAATTTGAGTTAATGTAATATTAAAATGTTTGTTCCTGTAATAATAAAATTGAAGTTTGTGTGACTTACAAATCTCATTCACCTTCTTCCACTTTTCCATTTTCTGGGTCGCGGGGGCAGCAGTAGGGATGGGCGATACCAGTTAATTTTGTTTCGATACGATACCAAGTAATACCAGGGTTAGAATCGCGATATCGATAACGATACCGATACTTCCATACATTTTTTAATACTACAGAAAAACACTAACCTGGCTCTAACTAGATACCTTGGCTTCGCAAAGCTCCACCAGGGGGCTTAGCTCCACACATTCTAACACCAGATATCTGAAAAAAAATTCTTTGATGAAATGAAAATGGCAATGCAGACATCAAATGTGACCACTAGACTTTTGTTTGTGCTGCTTGTATTGCACGTTGTATTTTTATGTATTTGCCTGCTGAGGGACTACGGATGAAAACTAGCTTTGTGGCTAAAATTCAGCATATTTACATTTGTTTTATACTTATGTTCATTAATGTGCATTGTCCCTATCAAATAAATAAATAAATTAAATAAAATAAAATAAATCTATTGTAAGTTGGGCACTTGCAGCCTATGAAAAAAGACAACAAATGAAGTATCACTATTCTCACTCTCACATACATACATTCTCCTCTCACATACACGACTCTTAGTCTTCTACATGCTTGATGGTTCCTGGATTCTCCCTCTCTCAAACGCCTCGGCAGCTGACCTCTGTCGTACTGCTGTTGCTGCTGTGCTGGAGGGAGCTGCCTGACTCGCCTCCTGTCGTCGTTTGGTCAGTAGCATTTTGTCATGTTGAGGTTTATGATTTATGATCAAGTGTTTATTTAAAATTTGTGGTATTGCCACAATATCTGATGTTTTTTTGGCACACACTGCACTTCGTAACATTGTCGTCCACGGTGTGGAAGTAACTCCACACCACACTTCTCTTGCGGTCTCCCATGGCTCCTGCAGCCCCGCGCCGCTTTGACTGAAATCTCACAGCAGTGAGTCTATTGCGCGATGACGTACTACCCCACGTTTGGTGAGGATAATCTAAAACATCTCCGGAAATGCTCCATATGACACCAAAGTGATATGGGTGAGTAAAACAACTTGTTTTATTACCGAAATAAGGCTCAAATTGTAAAAAAAACGTTACTTTTCCTTTAAGGCATACTATTTTCCAACTTGGATTTTTTACAGTGAATTTCTTCTTTTCTGGAACAACTCCAGGTTTGTTTGTGATGAGAAAACAACATTAGAACATAGATCAGAACGTATATTTATATTAGAATTCTATTTCTAATATAAAAGGGTTTAGAGTTCAAATCCTTTTGTATGTATGTGGGTATCTGTGTGCTGTATGTGTGTGCGTGTGTGTGTGTGTGTGTATGTGTGTGTGTGTGCGTGTGCGTGTGTGTGTGTGTATGTGTGTGTGTGCGTGTGTGTGTGCGTGTGTGTGTGTGTGCGTGTGTGTGTGCAGTAGTAGTAGTTGAGCCAACATTATAAATAAAATAACTTCACACATCAATTTCTGCTTTGAAAGTTGTGAAAAAAATCCTGAATAATTAGGATGCTAGGAACGTATAAGGCAGGCCTGGACTGGTAATTGGGCATACCGGGCATTTTCCCGGTGGGCCGACAGTCCTAGGGGCTGATGCCGTTCTTTTTTTTTTTTTTTTAGAGATGGGCCCACAATTTAGGACTGAACCAGGACTAAACCAGGACTAATCAGGTCTAAATCAGGTCTGAACCAGGACTAATCAGGTCTAAATCAGGACTAAATCAGGATTGAACCAGAGCTAAACCAGGACTAATCAGGTCTAAATCAGGACTAAATCAGGATTGAACCAGAACTAAACCAGGACTAATCAGGTCTGAACCAGGACTAAACCAGGACTAAATCAGGTTTGAACCAAGACTAAACCAGGACTAATCAGGTCTAAACCAGGACTAAATCAGGGTTGAACCAGGACTAAACCAGGACTAAATCAGGATTGAACCAGGACTAAACCAGGACTAATCAGGTCTAAACCAGGACTAAATCAGGTTTGAACCAGGACTAAACCAGGACTCATCAGGTCTAAACCAGGACTAAGTCAGGTTTGAATCAGGACTCAACCAGGACTAAATCAGGTTTGAACCAGGACTAATCAGGTCTAAACCAGGACTAAATCAGGGTTGAACCAGGACTAAACCAGGACTAAATCAGGTTTGAACCAGGACTAAACCAGGACTAATCAGGTCTAAACCAGGACTAAATCAGGTTTGAACCAGGACTAATCAGGTCTAAACCAGGACTAAATCAGGATTGAACCAGAACTAAACCAGGACTAAATCAGGATTGAACCAGGACTAAACCAGGACTAATCAGGTCTAAACCAGGACTAAATCAGTGTTGAACCAGGACTAAACCAGGACTAAATCAGGATTGAACCAGGACTAAACCAGGACTAATCAGGTCTAAACCAGGACTAAATCAGGATTGAACCAGAACTAAACCAGGACTAATCAGGTCTAAATCAGGTCTGAACCAGGACTAAACCAGGACTAAATCAGGTTTGAACCAGGACTAAACCAGGACTAATCAGGTCTAAACCAGGACTAAGTCAGGTTTGAATCAGGACTGAACCAGGACTAAATCAGGTTTGAACCAGGACTAAACCAGGACTAATCAGGTCTAAACCAGGACTAAATCAGGGTTGAACCAGGACTAAACCAGGACTAAATCAGGTCTGAACCAGGACTAAACCAGGACTTATCAGGTCTAAATCAGGACTAAATCAGATCTGAACCAGGACTAAACCAGGACTAATTATGAGGGGCCGGTCTAAGCCAAAAATGACAGGGCCTTTTTTTTGTCCCAGTCCAGCCCTGGTATAAGGTATGTGAGGAATAACACTGAATCTCTGCAAACCCTTTAACATAAACCACTTGTGCTTTTCCCTTTTTGAAGACAGTAAAAATCGGCTACAGCGCCTTTAATCTCAGAGTTAACCTTTCGAGACAATAGTTATTTCACCTCCTCTTCATCTTTGGGAACAATGATTCTTAATGGAGCCTCGTCAAACTGGCCCTGCCCTCGCCTGACCTGAAGCGGAGATGTGCCAATAAAAGCCCTGTTGTCCACCACCTGGTCAGGAGACGATGTTTGTGTAATTACAGAGACATTTCATGCGTGAGGCCTGCTGGAGAACTGGCCCTGCACTTGAAATGGTGAGAGACTGTAAAGTTTGAGTTATGGAGCAGAGGTTGTGTTTGTGTTCTATGCAAGGATGAGCAAATCTCAGAGGGAGGACTGAGAATGAACTGAACAGGCGATAAAAACCTGGTATATGATTATTTTTGTGGCTTTAAAGGTCCAAATTTTCACTTTCTGAGGTTTTTGAACGTTAATGTGAGCTCCCCTACCCTGTTTAGGGCCCCCCATGGTTAAAAGTTGCGAAATGTCTAAACTGAGCATTTGCAATCCTTTTCTGCGTTAGAAAAAAATCAGAGCTCAAACGGGCGATTTTGAACAAGGAAACTTATTGACGTCAGCTCGAAAAAAGAAATGCAAATGCAGTTCCACCCCCGTCTGTCTGTACTCAGCGTCTCTGTAAGTCACGCCCAGAGAGTTTGGACTGCGGAGGAGCTACGCAATGCGAAATGCGTTTTTTTATTTGCCTGGAGGAACTTGCGAGTGTTTCTAGGCTCGGAAGTCCTTTATCTGAGCCTGTGGATATCTGAAACAGCAGTGGTTTAATTTTATTTTCTGTGGAAATGTGTTTATTTTTCAATGGAACGCTTCTCATCTCTCCCTCCGCGCAAAAACACAGAAGTGGGTCAGAGCGCACAGGCACAGCTGAAAAGGAAAGAGCGGAGAGTTTGGCCACGCCCCCACCTGCTACTATAGGCCATCTCTGTCCTCCTCATTTGCATTCAAGCAACAACGCCCATAATGGAGTGTTCCAGAGTGACATTTATGACTCTTTCTCATCTTATCTCTGTTTCTCATGCACTGAGTGTTGATTTTGAAGAAGGATTCATTTACAGTATTAGGGGACCATTAAGGAGCCATATAAAAGCATCAAGAAGTACCATGTCATGGGACCTTTAAAGGTGCATTGTGTAACTTTTCTGTTAGAGGGTTCGTCAAACCAGACAAAGTTACAGGTCAGATCTGTGGGGAGGCAACTTTGCTCACAGTCAGAATGCCTTTTTTTTTTTTGGTGTTTTTGAGCTATAAATCCACCTGTAATTCCAATCCAATCCAATCCAACTTTATTTCTATAGCACATTTTATAAACAGAGACAGTTTCCAAAGTGCTGCACATAAAATTAATAGAACTTAATAACATTACTAAAATAGCAATAAATAAAGTGCTAATAATACAATCACTAAAAACAAAAGCAATTATAAAAACATTACTAAAAAAAAAAGCAATAAATAAAGTGATAATAATAAAATAACTAAAAACAATAAAAACACAGAGGACCACACAACTCATGCGGGATTAAAAGCCAGAGAATAAAAGTGGGTCTTAAGACGAGACTTAAAACACTCCACAGTGGGAGCTGTTTTGATGTGAGGAGGCAGAGCGTTCCACAGCTTTGGTCCAGCCACAGAAAAGGCTCTGTCTCCTCTGGTTTTAAGTCTCGTCTTAGGAACCACGAGTTGGAGCTGGCCCTCGGACCTCAGAGCGCGGGTGGGGGTGTAAATCTGGATGAGGTCCGAGATGTAATCCGGGGCCAGTCCATTCAAAGCTTTAAAAACAAACAATAAAATTTTAAAATCAACTCTAAAACGAACGGGGAGCCAGTGCAAAGATGCTAAAATCGGAGTTATGTGTGGTACCGGTTAAAAGGCGCGCAGCGGAGTTTTGGACTAGCTGTAGACGAGAAAGTGCATGGTGTCTAATGCCAGAGAAAAGTGCATTACAGTAGTCTAAACGAGAAGAGATAAAAGCGTGCACGACTTGTTCGAAAGATTTAAAAGATAAAAAGGATTTGATTTTGGATAAAAGCCTTAAATGATAAAAGCCAGATTTGACGACCGCATTCACGTGCTTATCAAGCTTAAAATCATTGTCAATAGTGACGCCAAGGTTGGTAACAGAAGATTTCACTTGCTGTTTAAGTGGGCCCAAGTCCAAGAGGGGGTCAATTTTACCAAACAACACAACTTCAGTTTTACCCTCATTGAGACTTAAGAAATTGTGGGCCAGCCAAGCCTTGACGTCACTCAGACAAGCAAGGAGAGGTGTCAGGGGACCGGAAGAACGTTTTTTGAGTGGCAGGTAAATTTGGCAGTCATCTGCATAAAAGTGATATTGCATATTGTGTTTTTTAAAAATTTCACTCAGTGGGAGAAGGTACAAAGCGAACAGAATAGGCGCGAGAATGGAACCCTGGGGGACTCCACAGTTAAGAGGAGCAGTGGACGAGGTGGAGTCCCCCAGTCTGACTGAGCAGCATCTCCCACTGAGGAAGGACCTGAACCACTCAAGTGCAGTCCCCCTGACACCAACATAGTTATCCAACCGATTTAAAAGAGTTGCATGGTCCACTGTGTCAAAGGCAGCAGTCAAGTCTAAAAGCACTAAAATGGCAGAATCACCAGAATCAGTCACTAAAAACAGGTCATTAAAAACCTTTAAAAGTGCAGACTCTGTGCTGTGCAATGCCTTATAGCCTGATTGGAAGATGTCAAAAGTGCCATGTGCTTCTAGAAAAGACTGGAGCTGCAGGAGGACACATTTCTCCAGAATTTTGGCCACAAAAGGAAGCTTGGAGATAGGTCTATAATTGGCGACTACGGACGTGTCAAGACTGGGTTTTTTTAAGAGGGGAACAACCACAGCTTCTTTACAGAATGTGGGCACAACACCAGAAACAAGGCTGCTGTTAACAATTTTTAAAACACTGCAGCCAACAGTTGTCCAAGCTTCCTTATAAAGATGTGACGGGATAGGGTCAGTTGGGCAGGAAGAAGGCTTAAGCTTACTGACCACATTTGAAATACAGTCCATGGATACAGGTTCAAAGTGCAATAGTGTATTAGAGCAAACTTTGTTTGAACATAGGTGAACAGATGTAGTCACAATATTAGCCCTAATGTGAGCAACTTTTCCAATGAAAAAATTAAGAAATTTTTCACAGGCCTCAGATGAGGACTCTACAGTAGTGGACTGGATGGGGTTAAGAACATCCCCAATGGTTTTAAAAAGAGCTCTAGGATTTTTTAAGTTTCTTGACACCAGGTCAGAAAGATATTTAGTTTTCTCACATTTTACAACTTTCTGATAATTGTGCCAGCTGTCCTGAAGAATTTGATAAGAAACATGGAGCCCGTCTTGTTTCCATTTGCGCTCCGCTCTCCTACACACGCGCCTAGCTTCGCGCGTAGTGTCATTCAGCCAGGGTTCGAGTTTGGCTCTAGGGCGCACGGCTTTGCGCGGAGCCACACTGTCCAGAGCCTGGCACGACGTAACTTTAAAAGTGTTCATTAATTCCTCTGTGTCCAGTGTTGCAGGAGCGCTATCATTGTTCAATGTGGAAAACACAGACGAAAACTGAGCTGCTGTGTCATGTTTGAAGGAGCGGCAGAAGCGCGCAGGCTGTGGCGCACTCACGGAGTCATTTAGAGTGCAGTTAAACACAATCAGACTGTGGTCAGAGACAACTGCATCACATATGGATAGATTGTCTATGTGCAAGTTGTAAGATAAAACAAGATCCAGTGTATTACCATGTGAGTGCGTAGCACCAGTCACATGCTGTTCCAAATTAAAACCATCAAGTAATTCTAAAAACTCCTTCACAAGGGGCTTTGAAGGGCAATAAATAGGCAAGTTAAAATCACCAACAATTAAAAGTCTGTCGTAGTCCGTTAAAACAGAAGCAATAAAATCCGAGAAATCCTTAAGAAAGTTTCTGTTATACTTAGGGGCGCGGTAGATCACCGCGCACAGCACAGGATTCTTTGCCTGTAGTATAAAGCAGCTTAGCTCAAATGAAGAGAAGCGCAACTCAGACAGCGGCTTAAAACACAGGCGATTTTTTAAAATAGTTGCAAGACCTCCACCACGACCAGATGTTCTAGGGACATTGATGAACGTGCAGCAGGGAGGAACAAGTTCAGAAAACACACTGGACTCACCGGGTTTAATCCAGGTTTCCGTGAGAAATAGCATATCCAGATGATGCGTGACGATGTAATCCTGGAGAATGAAAGTCTTATTCGCCACGGATCTGGCGTTAAAAAGGCCGCATTTTAAAGGTGGAGAAACCTCCAGCGCCGGGGCAGCTCGAGTTAGCTGCTTCAGGTTCCCGAGGCTAGCACCGCGCGGGCCTCGACGCCAAAGCCGGTGAGGACGCACCGTGGAGCAAACGGTCATCTCCGTTCCATGTTCGCCACAGAGGATCAGCGACGCACCCAGAGGAGCCAGGTTACGTCTGGAGGCGAAACGATAAAAGCAGGCTCTCAGATCCGTCGGGATTTTTGAGGAGAGCTCAATAGTTCAGGGCAAAGCGCTAGCACAGCTTTCAGCTTGACGAGCCGCCCGCTGCGCACCCCGCGGCGTCGGCGTCTTCTGGAAGGGAGTGCCGGGATCCTGCGCAGAAACTCGGGCACATCTGCCAGGTAAGGGGGGTGCGGGGCTTTAGGGTCATCGCGGCCACAATCGGGGTGTAAGTCCGTGTATTCTTTAATTTTCAGAAGCTCTGATCTTTCATATACCAGCGCAGAGTGTGTGGTTCTTATAAAAACAGTTAAGAACAGGTTAAAACAGGTTAAAAACAGGTTAAAACAGATCAAGGTGGGGAGTCCCAGACGGCGTGCCAGGCACCCCGGCGCCATCTTGAAAAAGAAAAAAATCGCTAGTCTGCAACTTGCGCTGCGTGGATGTAATTGAATAAATGTAAGGCAGGGCTGTTTATTGTTATACTCTGGAACATTCCAGGCAGAGCAGAGCAGAGAATAAACTTAATCTCACTGGAAAATTGCTTAAACGTTCAAAATTTCCTTCTTTTCCTTACAGGAGAAAATGCATTTTCAGAAAACGGCCTTTGACGTCCCATGTCCTCCCTCTATGGAGGCAAGTTGATTCAATTAAATATGAGAATATCTTTTGGTACAGAGCTGACTTTTTTCACATAAAAGCTTGTATCCCTATCCCTATTTTGATTGCTTAGCAGTTTCTTTCATGTGCTTCTCTTGTAACAACTACAACTCCCTTATAAAATACAGTAGTACCTCACCTTACGAAATTAATTCGTTCCAGAAGTGGTTTCGTAACGTGAAAAATTCGTAAGTTGAGGTCTGATCCGTTCCAAGGTTTTTTTTTTAATAGTGTAACTTTTTTTTATAGTGTAACATTTGTGTTCTGCGTCCTGATTGGAATAAACCAGGTCTAGACCAGAACTAAACCACGTCTAAACCCGGACTGGACCTGGACTAAACCAGGATTATCCCGGGACATGGCAGTGCCGTTGGAGGAGCGCGTTGCTCGTGTCTCCGCGCTCCTTGCGCGTTCCGCGCTAGAGCTAAGAGGCCGAGAAAGACGCTCTTTCAGCGGGAATAAGAGCGGGACGGGGCGGGCTCTGCTTCTATGTGACTTCCAGAGCCGCGGCGCCGACACTGTGAGCTGTGAGCGGCCCCATCCCACGCCGTGTCACTTCGATGTCGGCTCTTTCTATCATTGTGAAGCAGAATTCACCAAGCGTTGGATTGTTCACTCACTAAGGGAACGTGAGCTGGGTTTAGACCGTTGTGAGACAGGTGAGTTTTACCACTGATGATGTGTTGTTGTGTCTCCGCTCCCCTATATTGAGCCGTGTCCCCCC
This sequence comes from Paratrypauchen microcephalus, assembly GCA_036785185.1. Lineage (NCBI taxonomy): Eukaryota > Metazoa > Chordata > Actinopteri > Gobiiformes > Gobiidae > Paratrypauchen > Paratrypauchen microcephalus. The sequence goes on along the minus strand of JAVJIX010000083.1, from coordinate 3,435,024 downwards.
CTCATGCATGAAAGTTCGAGTGTTTAAACGAGAGAGAAATACGAGAAAAGTGTAGAATGTGTGTGGTGAGGCATTTACAGCCCTAAAACATGTAGAACAATTGCCAAATACAAAGTTGTCCTACCTCGTGGACCTCTCCCACCGCGGGCCACCTCTGGAACCTAACCCCGTGTGTGCTGATAAAGTGTATTTACGTTTCGGGGCGTGCATCCGAGCGCGCATTAATTGAATTTTTGAGATTTGTTGTTTTTAAAGTGCTTCATAAATAAAGTTGGATTGGATTGGAGATTTCGCGTTTCGTAACTTGAAATTTTCGTTTGTTGGGTCATTCGTAAGGTGAGGTACCACTGTACATGGGTAATATCCTTTTTCTCCTTTGTCTCTCGAATAACTGCTTTTGCATTCTGTTACATTGTGTTTAGGGCACCTACCTTATGAATTTAAGTCAATAAAAATCACATGCAGTACCTTTAAGTCTATATTGAATGCAGTGTCTGGTACACTGCATTAATAATCATTTAAGTTGTTCTGTAAGTTGCAGAAAACATATACTGTAATATAATCTATAAGGCTGTCTGACCTTTGAGGGCATAGAGCAGGTGCAGGTTCTGCTCGACATCTGCTGCAGCCATACACAAGTTTTACAAAGTTTTATGAGAATTAAATTAAACCATCTGGGCAATAAAGCAGAACTTTTGTATTATATTTGGTTTGGAGTAATCCAGTAGCATAGAGTAATATGACCTTTAATATGATAAACTTTTAGTACCCAGACATCCCAAATTCCAAAAACTAATTTCAGGGAGATGTCGTCCAGCCCCCCCACCCCCGCGAGATGTTTCCTAACCCTAACCCTAACCCTACTTAAAGGTCCCATGACATGGTACTTCTTGATGCTTTTATATGGCTCCTTAATGGTTCCCTAATACTGTAAATGAATCCTTCTTCAAAATCAACACTCAGTGCATGAGAAACAGAGATAAGATGAGAAAGAGTAATTTTTCTCTCTCTGAACAGGCCATTATGGGCGTTGTTGATTGAATGCAAATGAGGAGAAAAGAGATGGCCTATAGTAGAGGGTGGGGTCGTGGCCAAACTCTCAGCTCTCAGCTGTGCGCTCTGACCCACTTCCGTGTTTTTGCACAGAGGGAGAGATGAGAAGCGTTCCATTGAAAAATAAACACATTTCCACAGAAAATAAAATGAAACCACTGCTGTTTCAGATATCCACAGGCTCAGATAAAGGACTTCCGAGCCTAGAAACACTCGCAAGTTCCTCCAGGCAAATAAAAAAACGCATTTCGCATTGCGTAGCTCCTCCGCAGTCCAAACTCTCTGGGCGTGATTTACAGAGACGCTGAGTACAGACAGACGGGGGTGGAACTGCATTTGCATTTCTTTTTTCGAGCTGACGTCAATAAGTTTCCTTGTTCAAAATCGCCCGTTTGAGCTCCGATTTTTTCTAATGCAGAAAAGGATCGCAAATGCTCAGTTTAGACATTTCGCAAATTTTAACCATGGGGGGGGGGGCCTAAACAGGGTAGGGGAGCTCACATTAACGTTCAAAAACCTCAGAAAGTGAAAATGTCATGCCATGGGACCTTTAAACGTTAAACTTTAAAATTAAACATAAACTTTAAATTAAACATTAAATTATAAAATATTAAAATTACATTAAAAATTAAAATGAAATATGTTATTTGTGTTTAAACATTTCAAATATATGTCCATGTTTGCATAAAACACCTTTCAGTACAATTTTCAAAAACATGTAAACAAAAATACAAGTCACTGAAATGTTTGGAGCGGAACTTAACAACTCATTTAAAACGCAACTAGAACATTTTATTTTGAAGTTTTACCTTTCTCTTTTCCGGTACAGTCGTGGTTAGAAATGTAACTTGACGCTGTTGTGATGTTTTTTTGTTTTTTTTCAGTCCAGCACCTCCCTTCGCTGGCTTTTGCGTCCACTTTTGCGTCTTCGTATAAACGCGGATAAAAAATTGAAGACGAGACGCCACTTTTGCGTCTTCTGTTTTGATCGTCACCATATAAACGTAGCCTAAATCTCGGATTACAGGCCACTTTTGACACAAACGAAAGCGTAGACTAAGACATCGAGCTTCTACGATTTGAAAAGTGCTAAAGTTTGTGTTATTTGGAGCCCGTAAACATGTGCCCGGAGAGCTCACATTACAGATATCGCAAATCTAAAACATCTCTGGAAGTGCTCCATATGACACCAAAGTGCTATGGGTGAGTAAAACAACTTGTTTTATTACCGAAATAAGGCTCAAATTGTAAAAAACGTGAATTCTCCTTTAATGCTTTCAAAAACTAGTATGCTTACCACACACTTCCTGACTCTTGGACAGTAAATTGCTGGGTAATTAAATGCAGATAGTACACAGCGGAAGAGTGAAAGCTTATCCCCTCACATAATTCAGAGTTGGATGATTTTGTAGCTATCTTTTCCGAGATGACATGAATGCAGCATTATTTTGACCCCAGTCGCTCCTACTGAGGAATAATGATGTCAGTTTAGTGATGGAGACTGAAAAAAGGGTCTGTGGTCCGCCTTGAGGTTGAAGTCTGATGTTTTTATGGGGTAACTGCGTCAGTGAAAGCGCTAGTATGTCAGACGAGTTGAAGCATAACTATTAAAAGGTACCATTTGTAGCATTTTAAAGAAGGGTAAAGTTAAATTTGAAAAAAGGCTGTATCAAATGTGTCCTGTTTTCAAATAGTGATGTAAGTGAAGTTTACTGTTGAAGGCGCCGTGCTGGAATTTTACCATCTTAAAGACGTTAAAAACAGATCGAGTTCATTTTTTTTTTAACAGTTTGCAATTGGTCCAAAGTTATTCCTCATCTTCAGTGTTGGAACATGAGTAAAAGTTGTAAAGTACTGTACTTATCTGTACTTTACTTAAGTACATTTTAAAGTGGATACTTTTTACTTTTACTTCTCAACATTTTTTTTTTTAAACTTGACTGGAAAGTAAATTTATTTTTTGTATTATTGTTTGAGATTTGCTGAAAAGCAAGTCTGGACTGGGACAAAAAAAATCACCCAGGCATTTTTGGCTTAGACCGGCCCTTCATAATTAGTCCTGGTTTAGTCCTGGTTCAGACCTGATTTAGTCCTGATTTAGACCTGATTAGTCCTGTTTTAGTCCTGGTTCAGTCCTGATTTAGTCCTGGTTTAGTCCTGGTTTAGTCCTGGTTTAGTCCTGGTTTAGTCCTGGTTCAGACCTGGTTTATTCCTGGTTCAGACCTGATATAGTCCTGGTTTAGTCCTGGTTCAGGCCTGATGTAGTCCTGGTTTAGTCCTGGTTCAGACCTGGTTTAGTCCTGATTTAGACCTGATTAGTCCTGTTTTAGTCCTGGTTCAGTCCTGGTTTAGTCCTGGTTTAGTCCTGGTTTAGTCCTGGTTTAGTCCTGGTTTTGTCCTGGTTCAGACCTGGTTTATTCCTGGTTCAGACCTGATATAGTCCTGGTTTAGTCCTGGTTCAGACCTGATATAGTCCTGGTTTAGTCCTGGTTCAGGCCTGATGTAGTCCTGGTTTAGTCCTGGTTCAGACCTGGTTTAGTCCTGATTTAGACCTGATTAGTCCTGTTTTAGTCCTGGTTCAGTCCTGGTTTAGTCCTGGTTTAGTCCTGGTTTAGTCCTGGTTTAGTCCTGGTTCAGACCTGGTTTATTCCTGGTTCAGACCTGATATAGTCCTGGTTTAGTCCTGGTTCAGGCCTGATGTAGTCCTGGTTTAGTCCTGGTTCAGACCTGGTTTAGTCCTGGTTTAGTCCTAAATTGTGGGCCGGTCTCTAAGTAAAAAAAAAAGAAAAGAAAAAGAAGGGCATCGGCCCTTAGGACTGTCGGCCCACCGGGAAAATGCCCGGTATGCCCGATTACCAGTCCAGGCCTGCTGAAAAGGTTTCATTTTTAATACATACGCTATTTTTATGATCTGCTGTATGTTATATGTCTCCTCATCACAAACATACCTGGAGTTTTGTTTCATTCACACGTTTAACGCACAAACCCTACATATTTAGGCTGAGTTCTTCTCTCAAATAGAAAACTCTGTGGTAATACAGCTCTACTGTGTTTTTAAACTTCACTAGAAACATTTGGATCATTCCAGTCCTGGAATTGTCAGCCTCCACTGAAATAAAACCAAAAGGTAACAGTTAACATCACAAGGCGGAACAGAGCATTTTGAACTTTGGAGATGTAGACAGACTAAGAATAATTAGTATTTGTGTATTTTATCATGTTTTTTTTTTTAGGATTTATTATTCATGGATTATTTTTTTTTTTAACACCAAAATCTTGATTGAGAGTGGAATTAACACTAAAACAACCAGCATGCAAACTGAGGAAATAGACCCGCACACGACGCTTTAATCCACCTGGTCTAGTCCAGGTTTAGTCCAGGTTTAGTCCAGGTTTAGACCTTGGTCTAGACCTGGTATAGTCCACGTTTAGTCCTGGGTCTACAGTCTCTACGCAGAACACAATGTTACACTATAAAAAAAAGTTACACTATAAAAAAAAAAACTTGGAACGGGGCCTTGGAATGAATTTCCATTGAAATAGCTACTCAACTTACGAAAAATTCACGTTACGAAACCACTTCTGGAACAAATTAATTTCGTAAGGTGAGGTACCACTGTACAATACTACCTCTTTAATACTTATATTGTCTGAATTACCCTATAAAAACATCAGCCTTCAACTTCATTGCAGACTACGGACCTTTTAATTCAATCTCCATCACGGCCCTGACATCATTATTCCTCAATGGGAACGCTGCACTGTATCTTTGGACGATTGGAGATTAGTGTTGACAGGCGTATTTGTCTTATGCTCCTCCGTTACATATCCAGAAGGCGTGCGCTACGATTGCTTTGTTCCATCGTATTTGGCCCAGGGTGAGGCTGCAGAAATGTATCTCATAAATGCAGGTTTAATCCCAGAACTGGAGATGTGCTTTGGTGCCGTTCGGAGAATTGGAATCCCGTGTTGACGTTGTGAATGATTACTCACTCTGGAACAACGCAAGTTTAGTCAGATAGGCAAACATGTTCAGGTGAGGGGGTTATGCAAAAATGATGTTTTGGAGGTTTCTATTCCATGTTATAATGTTGTTCCCTCATCAAAAACATGCCCAAATGAGTTTTAACTGCCCTTCTTATAAGCTTCTGCCCAATCCTTAGCCCATAGACCTACATCACCTATACTCTCACATTACAGTTCTCCATAGACTTAGACAAACTTTATTGATCCACAAGGGAAATTGTTTTGGGTACAGTAGCTCACTCATCAAATATAATACAGTGGTACCTCACCTTACGAAAGACCCAACCACCAACCAACGCCTTCACGTTAAATTTTGGTCTCTAGATACGGAAGAAAATTCAAGTTACGAAACGGGAAATCTCAAAAATTCAAATAATGCGCGCTCAGCCACACACATTATACGCTTTTCTCAGACTGGATTTAAACTTTTCTCACATTTGTCTCTCGTTTAAACACTCAAACTTTCATAGATTTTCAACAAAATGTATTAACAGTGAAGTGTGGGGGGGAAGGGGGAGGTGGATTAAAGTGCAGCGCGCGGGTCTATTTCCTGGTTTCGTTTCGAGTCACGGCTGAGGCGAGCAGCGAGGGGGACCGCACGCAGTCTGAGCGCATGAACGAATGCATGCAAGAGCCGCGGTGGTCTAGACCAGGTCTAGACCAGGTCTAGAGGAGGCACGGTTTGAGCACGGGTCTCGTTCATGCGCTCAGACTGCGTGCGGTCCCCCTCGCTGCTCGAATCAGCCGTGACTCGAAACGAAACCAGGAAATAGACCCGCACGCTGCACTTTAATCCACCTGGTCTAGTCCTGGTTTAGTCCAGGTTTAGACCTTGGTCTAGACCTGGTATAGTCCACGTTTAGTCCTGGGTCTACAGTCTCTACGCAGAACACAATGTTACACTATAAAAAAAGTTACACTATAAAAAAAAAAACTTGGATCGGGGCCTTGGAACGAATCAGGCTTTTTCCATTGAAATAGCTACTCAACTTACGAAAAATTCACGTTATGAAACCACTTCTGGAACAAATTAATTTCGTAAGGTGAGGTACCACTGTATACGATATATAACAGAGGGTAAAAGAACAAAAAGAAAAATAGATGGAATAGCAACCAAAGAGCAATAGACCTGTGTCAGATGAGACACAATTATATACATAAGATAATATAATATGTACAATCAGATTTAAATAAACAAGTAGTAGCCAAATATAAAAATACAGTATCAAATATGATGTTCAGTAGCAGCTGTATACAGTTGTAGGGAGTATTATCTGTTACATAAGGTGAGTTGTTGTACAGTTGTATGGAGTATGGTATGAATGTCGTCCTGTATCTCTCACTGTTTGAGTGGAGCTGTAGGAGCCTGTTGGAGAATGATGCAGTGCACTGGTGCAGTGGGTGGGCAGGAGTGTCCATGATGGAGAGCAGTTTGTCCAGTGTCCTCCTGTCCCTCACTGTGACAAATGTCTCCAGCTCACAGCCAATCACGTGACCAGCTTAGCGGATCAATTTGTCAATCCGTCCGATGTCTCTTTTACTGGTGCTGCTCCCCCAGCAGACCACAGCAGAGTACAGGGCACTTGCCACCACAGACTGGTAGAAGATCTCCAGTAACTTACTGCACACATTGAACGACCTGAGTCTGCTCATGCTCTTCTTGTACACAGCATTACAGTTGTCCCTCCAGTCCAGCCTGTTGTAAATATATAAATAAATATAAATATACAAAAGCATGTTACAAAACTATGGAATGACCGAAAGGACAAGATCGCAAATACAAGCGGCCGAAATGAGTTTCCTCTACAGAGTGGCTGGGCGCTCCCTGAGAGATAGAGAGAGGAGCTCAGTCACACAGGAGGAGCTCGGAGTAGAGCTGGTGCTCCTCCACGTCAAGAGGAGCCAGTTGAAGTGGCTCGGGCATCTGTTCCGGATGCCTCCTGGACGCCTCCCTCGGGAGGTGTTCCAGGCATGTCCCACCGGGAGGAGGCCCCGGGGAAGAACCAGGACACGTTGGAGGGATTATGTCTCCCGGCTGGCCTGGGAACGCCTTGGGGTCCCGACGGAGGAGCTGGAGGATGAGTCTGGGGTGAAGGAAGTCTGGGAGTCCCTGCTTAGACTGTTGCCCCCGTGACCCAGCCCTGGATAAGCGAAAGAAAATGGATGGATGCTACAAAAAACAAACAATATGAAAAACAAAATCGAAACATATAAAACATGTTAATGCAAGCCCTGTAAAGATGTTTTGCTACAGTACAGAGGCATTGTATAAGCAGCTCTTATGTTTTTGTTTTTGTTTTTCTTGATAAGTTCTTGGAAGTATGTGTGGTTAACTTTACCATCATGCCAAAGGTCCACTCTCATCTCTGAAGTTGTGAAAAGCGCTTATAAACTCATCGAGGTGAATAACTAGGATTGCCTGACCAGCCAGTCCCTTCTGCATTCTGTTTGAATCCAGAAGGGTTTGGAATCGGACCATAGAGCGTGAAAAACCTCTGTCCAGACTTGAAATCATGCAACCACAGCCGCAAATTAGTATCACGTGTCTCTGAAATGCGGAAGACGTCTCCTCTTGAAAATTCCCATAACATTCAAAACAAAATGTAGAACTTCTTTTACCTAAGATAAAGAATTGTTTGGTGCTTCCATTGTTGATTCTGTAAAAATCCGCACTGTTTCTGTATTTTTCTCCATGTGTCTCTCTCTGATTCGTTAATCCACCTGTCAAGTACGCCCTCTGAAATCAGGGAGACAGGACACAGCTCTAGATCCACTCGTCTTTACACAATTTTTTCAAGGTGTGTGGTGCAGGCTGGACAGGTTATAACTAGGATGCTCAAAATGCGTAAGGTAAGTGAGGAATACCTTTGGACCAGTAGTTTGCAAACTACTGAAAATGAACCAGCTCTGTTTTTCACACTTTTAAGACCGTAAAAATCACCCACAGCACCTTTTAAACCTCGTCTCGCTCTATAGAACCAAAAGCCTGATGATTTCCCAGCATTCACACCTCCTGTCTGTTTACTGTCAGTGTACAAACAGCAATCACAACACAGCACCACATGGACGATCTGTGAAATAAAACACAACTGTGTAGTGGCTCATATAATTGGCCACAGAGATGTCGCTTGATGTCTTTATTGTCTGCTGAGCGTTTAGTGTATGGACGTGCGGCATGGAAACAGCTGGCAGTCAGGGCATTTTAAATCTGTAAATACCATTAAACAGGTGATTGCAATTGTGTTAATGTGTTCTGTGTTGGTCTGGTCAATGGTGGAAAATTGTTTATGAGTCGCTTTATTTCTTATCATAATGATTCAGTTTTTACTGTTTTAGCTGTTCCTGTTTTTTATGTTTTATTTATTTATTTTTTAAGATAGTAAAACTTAAGTGCTAAAGAGCCAATATTAGACATATATTTTATTAGTGCTGTCAGGCGATTAAAAAAATTAATCTAATTAATTACAGGATTTGTAATTAATTAATCTAATTAATTGCATTTTTAATACATTTTTTAGTTGGTTTATTGTGCTGTCCCACAGTGCAAAAAAGAAGAAGAAGTGAACTTTATTGATCTCACACTGGAGAAATGCATTTTAACCCATCATATATATATATATATATATATATATATATATATATATATATATATTAGGAGCAGTGGGCGACACATTCCTGCGCCCGGGGACCATCTCCATGATCTTCGGTTTGGTCAGGACCTAAGCTGGAGGATTTTACCTATGGTGCATGTTTTGGGTGTCAAACGTGTGATTTATAGTGGTACAGTGAAAAGACTGCAGACCTCCCCTTTAAATCTTTAATCACTCGCTCTCTTTCTCTCCATACCTCCACTGTAACCAGACCTGCAGAGTGCACCTTACATAACATTCATTCGAAAGCTCATTTACACCATTCATTCGAAAGCTCATTTACACCATTCCACTATTACATGGTGAATATTTCTGGTCCCGGAATATTTCTGGTCCTCCCCCGGGAGGTGTTCCAGGCATGTCCCACCGGGAGGAGGCCCCGGGGAAGACCCAGGACGCGTTGGAGGGACTATGTCTCCCGGCTGGCCTGGGAACGCCTTGGTGTCCCCCCGAAGGAGCTGGAGGAAGTGTCCGGGGTGAAGGAGGTCTGGGTGTCCCTGCTTAGACTGTTGCTCCCGCGACCCAGCCCCGGATAAGCGGAAGAAAATGGGTGGATGGATGGATATTTCTGGTGCCAAAAGGTGAAAAGTAGCTTTCATGCAATGTCAATAAATAATATACAAAGCTTCAAATATACAGAGAATACAAATAATTCCCTGTGTAAATTACTCATGGCTCACACGACCCCTGGAATCCGCGAAACTGGATGTGTCTGGACCATCGCACCACGGGAGGAAGGAGGAGGTGGCGGCACCGCGGGGGTGAGTAAATGATCGGGTTTAGCATGATTCGGATGGGCAAAACTAACGCTTCTTAAGTGTGCACCCTTAGTCGCGGCAGAACACGCTGGAGAGGTTATGGGAATTAGTTGATGATGAAAAGGGTTCGGCGCGTGGAGCGCAGCAGATACGGAAACGAGCGCGTGCGTCTTCACGTGCTCTCCCCAGGGACAAGACGGACCTGCTCCGTCACATTTTTATAAATAAACTCGCCGTTCAAAGGCCCGGCACGCCAAATTTAAAATGCGTACGCATTGAATTGCCGTTCATAATTAATTGCGTTAATTTTATAATGCGTTAATTAGCAGTGTAATAAATTCATCTAATTAACGCGTTAACCTGACAGCCCTATATTATATATATATATATATATATATACAGGGGGTCCTCGGGTTACGACGTTGATCCGTTCTTAAGACGCGTCGTAACCCGAATTTCGTCGTAAACCGGATTTTGCCTTTGATCTTCCAACCAAAGCACCAATAACCTTTCCATCTCAATAATTAGACCACTACGCTGCTTGGTTATCACTGCCGCTTTCATAGGAGCAGATCAGAGCCCACATCAGGTACTTCCGCCCACATTGGACACGCACATGAGCCTGTCTTCTTCTCCCTACAACCACAACAGAACGTATTCTTCCGCCGTGCGCCGCGCGCCGTTCGCGTTTGTTTACATCTCTTACCATGCTAAACCGCATAAGACGGAATGACGCGTAATATATACATATTTTTTTAATGGGGGCGCGTTCGTAACCACGAAACGTCGTAACCCGAGACCGTCGTAACCCGAGGACCCCCTGTATATATATATATATATATATATATATATATATATATATATATACATTACCGTTCAAAAAGGCAGTAGCTCAGTTTGTCTAGTGACCCAGGGGTTGGCGGTTCAAATCACGCTCTTGACGGGTTGACTGTGTGTGGTCCCATCTCTCACAGATGAGCGCTGCCGTTGTGTCTTTGGGCAAGAGACTTAACCCCACCTCGCCCCCAGTGTCTGCGGACACTGGTAGCCCCCATGGCAGAAGTGCATCAAGGCCAGTTGTGACGTGAGCCGTCCTCCTGTGGACACGCGGGAGGATTCATGGGGGCTGGTGCATTGTGTTCTGTGCAGCAGACCTGCTTGGACTGCTGCTCCCGCGACCCAGAAAATGGAAACGCGGAAGAAGATGAATGAATGAATGAATGAATGAATGAATGAATATATATAGTCAATACAGGCTCTTTTCTGTGAGCAGAAAATAGCCTATATTGACTTCCACCAGGATGCACCTCCATCAACATGCCCTGCTTTTTCATTATTTTACTCTTTATAAGTAATTTTATGACCCTTTTTATCAGTTGTTGTCTTAGTGTCTTAAATGTTATTAAAGGTGATAAAGCTTAGTGATTAGTACTTCAAAGATTAATAGCTCAAATAAATTTCTAAAAGTTTCCTAATGTGAAATTTATATTGTGTCTCTGCTCTACACTGCTTGAATAGGAAATGAGCTGTTTACAACTGTGTCTGGGTAAGATTAGGCACAGGTCTGTAATGGTTAAAGGTATACATGTAACTTACATGTAACGTCTCAGTAGGGGGAAATGTCATTGTTTTACTTGGAATGTTCCACAGTATGACATTAAACAGATCTGTCTTATACTTATTGAGTTGCAGATGGTTTTATACCTACAAAAACAGGGATTCTGACTGTGAGGAGGTTTGCTGACCTATAACTTGGTCTGATTTGTTCTCCATGAAGATAGAAAGGTTTAATGCCATACTGTGAAACATTCAAGACAAAGCAATAGCATCTCCATGGAGAAAAGCCTTTGACGGGTCCTCCACCAAAAAAGTTACACGATGCAACTTTAGAATTAGGAAAAGGATTTAGGCTTGTCTTTAGTTTTAAACAATGTCAAGTTTTGTAACAACAACAACAACAAAAATCAGGAAATGGCAGACTTTAGTGGCTTTTTGGCATGGCATACTTTACTTTACTTTACTTTATTGTTTATTTGATAGAGACAGATACAACAAAGATAGATTAACATCTGATGCAGGTACCACAGTGTTTTAGCCAATGGCTAATTCGCAACACCAGTCCCTAGGAGGGCTTTTAAAGGTCCCATGGCATGAAATTTTCACTTTCTGAGGTTTTTGAACGTTAATGTGAGCTCCCCTACCCTGTTTAGCCCCCCACCATGGTTAAAAGTTGCGAAATGTCTAAACTGAGCATTTGCGATCCTTTTCTGCGTTACAAAAAATCGGAGCTCAAACGGGCGATTTTGAACAAGGCACCTTATTGACGTCAGATCGAAAAAAGAAATGCAAATGCAGTTCCACCCCCGTCTGTCTGTACTCAGCATCGCTGTAAATCACGCCCAGAGAGTTTGGACTGCGAATGCGCTAGGCAATGCGAAATGCGTTTTTTTATTTGCCTGGAGGCACGTCCGAGTGTTTCTAGGCTCGGAAGTCCTTTATCTGAGCCTCTGGACCTTTGAACAGCAGTGGTTTAATTTTATTTTCTGTGGAAATGTGTTTATTTTTCAATGGAACGCTTCAAATCTCTCCCCCCGTGCAAAAACAAGGAAATGGATCAGCTGAGGGCTAAGAGCTCAGAGCGGAGAGTTTGGCCACGCCCCCACCCTCTACTATTGGCCATCTCTTTTCTCCTCATTTGCATTCAAGCAACAACGCCCATTATGGACTGTTCAGAGAGAGAAAAATTACTCTTTCTCATCTTATCTCTGTTTCTCATGCACTGAGTGTTGATTTTGAAGAAGGATTCATTTACAGTATTAGGGAACCATTAAGGAGCCATATAAAAGCATCAAGAAGTACCATGTCATGGGACCTTTAAACAGATTTCAGTAAGTAAAAAAGTTAAAATGTATTGATAATGGAGAATAAAAGAGATGGATAATCTAAAACAACAATAAGTTAAAACAATGATAAGATAAGCTAAAACAACAATATCACACTAAACATAGGCACATAAAACACACTTGCACTGTCATTCCCGTCACAAACACACACAAACATACATGATCACACTGCTGCTGGTGAATAAACCAGGACTTATGATAAAAGGAGAAATTCAATTTGTCAACTGGACAAAGTTTGTTTGGTCGAAAACGTTTCGCCGCTCATCCGAGAGGCTTCGTCAGCTCTGGTTCTAGTGCTGGTTAGACCCTGTTTATATCTAGCTGCAGGGAGGAGCTCCCTACACTGAAAAAAGCTCTGAAAACTATCCCAGCTCCTCTGTCTTTTTTGTTTTACGAATTCCTCTGGCGTCTAGTATTAGCATATCTATAAGCCCTAGGAGGCGCTCACTACACAACTAATCTGTCTCTTTGTATTTCAGATTTCTCTGGCGTCCATTTTCGTCTCCCTATTCAAGACCAAACGACCCTCTCCAATGGCTTGTCTGTCCTAATGTTTCTTTGTCTGTTTTTGACTTGGTTATAAACAGGGTCTAACCAGCATGAGAACCAGAGCTGACGAATCCTCTCGGATGAGCGGCGAAACGTTTTCGACCAAACAAACTTTGTCCAGTTGACAAATTGAATTTCTCCTTTTATCATGGATTCTACCTGGACGACTGAGGGACTCTTCACAAACCAGGACTTAGTCTGTTTCTTAAAAGTGGAGAGTCTGGTTATAGTTTTTATATGAGCAGGTAAAAAGTTCCAAAGGTTTGCTCCTTTCACTGAAAATACAGTCTGTGCAAATGAGGTCTTGCAAAAGGGAACTCTGCAGTCCCCATGTGTGGTGGCTCTTGTGGACCTTGTGGAGAGTCTGTTTACACATCTGCTAAGAGGTTCAGGTGCAAGTCTATTCAAACATTTAAAAACAAGCTTTACATAGCTAAAATTGCAAAAAAATTGTAAAATTTAATAACTTATATTTGGATAAAATTAGACAGTGATGAAATCTGATTGGCTTTTTGTCTAAAATTTTATACACACGGTTATAAAGTCGTTTGAGAGGCTTTAGAGTGGTCGGGTTGGTTTGAGACCAAACAGTAGTGCACTGGGGCGGTTCGCAGCCGAACTGGCTGGGATGAGGATCAGCTCCTCCAAATCCGAGGCCATGGTTCTCGACCGGAAAAAGGTGGTTTGCCCTCTCTGGGTGGGTGGGGAGTCCTTGCCTCAAGTGGAGGAGTTCAAGTGTCTCGGGGTCTTGTTCACGAGTGAGGGGAGGATGGAGCGTGAGATTGACAGGCGGATCGATGCAGCGTCGCTCCCCCGGTTAACAACGGACTCCGCGATTCTGATTCGTTCAAAGATGGTGACGTCAGTGCACCCGCCTTTGCCCGCAACGTCCCTTCCATTCAGCTGTAAAATTGGTCTTAAATGACCTAAAACACATTGATTCCTTAAAACCACAGCAGCTGACAGCTCTAGAGGCCTTTCTTTTCAAAAAATATGTTTTTGCATTGCTTCCTACCGGCTTGGCTCACGTCGCTGTCCGTTAACTGTTCTCTGATTGGTTCACTTAGCTGTCTGTCTAAGCGCAACAGCAGCGCATTCTGGACCAAGCATTACCAGACTCGCCGCTGGTACAGCGATGAGTCATGGATTCTTCCAGGCAAATGCAGCACGACAGCTGAGAAAGAATAATTGAATTTACAAAGACACAGGCGCTTTCAAAAGACAGTCTCTAATCATTTTGAAGCAGTTAATGCTTGCTTTCATTTTTGATGATATATTTTTGACATGCTTTTTCAAATTTAATTGAGCGTCTAGTGTCACACCGAGGTATTTCTCTTGCTCTACCTGTTCTATGAGTTCATTGTTCATAGTGATGTTTAGTTTGTTTTCTGATTGTGTCGTTTTTATAGACAAGCATATAGATTTAGTTTTCTTTGTGTTTAGTGTCAGGCACGATTTTTTTTAGCCAATCTGACACTTTCTCCAGACTTTGGGTTAATTTAGCACCGATGACAGCCGGGGTTTTGCCGGACACATAAACCACTGTGTCATCGGCGTACATCTGAAGGCCCAACTCAGGACATACTTCAGGCAGGTCATTCACATAAAGACAAAATGTTGCATGTTTGTTTACTCTTGGGGACCTGCAGATGGAGGTAAGGTCAATTCTATTCACCTTCTATTCAGAATAACATGATTTAAACCACTGTAACTTATTTTTAGTGTCTTAAAAACACAGAAGCAGTTCATTTTAAAAGGTTCGCAGTGGTCCAAATTTATTCCTCACTTACCTTATGCATCCAGAGCATCCTAACAATTCACCACAATATGTTTTTAAGTGCTTCTTGTAACTTTTGTGAGCAGTGCGGAGTTTTGCCGTGACAGTAAAGTTAACAACAAGTAGCAGATTATAGCTTCACTGGGGCAAGACAAAATTTGCTGAAATACATGGAAAACTCAGGTCAGAGTTGTTTAAAAATCAATCTTTCCAGTGTTCACTTTACCTCCCTGGGTCGTCTTGGTCACAAGACTGGATTTTTCTATCACATTTACTCAGGGCAAGAAACAAGACAACAGAGAGTCCGAACCCAGGAGGAAAGGGGTACCTGGCCGGCGTTTCGGAAAAACTACAGAGGATTTTCAGACAATATGAAATCCCAGTTTATTTCAAACCCACAAACACTTTAAGACAAAAACTTGTCCACCCAAAGGACAAAACACCGAGCCACAAACAAAGCAATGTGGTCTACTCCATTCAGTGTAGTGAAGACTGCAGTGAGCGCTACATTGGAGAAACAAAACAGCCACTTCACAAGAGAATGTACCAACACAGGCAGGCGTGCCAGAGTGGACCGTCATCTGCCGTACATCTTCACCTAGAAGCCACGGGTCATTCGTTTGAGGACAGTGAAGTTCAGATCTTAGCCAGGGAAAAGAACTGGTATGAGAGGGGAGTGAAAGAGGCAATTTTTGTCAAAAAAGAGAATCCTTCTTTAAACAGAAATGTGGGAGTTAGACATAACTTGTCTCCCATTTATAATTTGATTCTTAAACCAAGTCATAACAGACGGAAAAAAACATTAGGGCAGACGAGTCAGGGACAGAAGGGTGGAGACGGACGGTCTGTAGTCTGAATAGAGATGCTAAATATTCGAATAACAAAAGGAACAAATGAGGGGATAGTTTCAGAGCTATTTCAGAGCAGTGAGCTCCTCATAGGGCTAAACAGAGATGCTAAACGAGACGCCAGGGAAACAAAAGATACGAATTAGCTGAGATAGTTTCAGAAGGATTTCAGTGTAGTGAGCTCCTCCCTGCAGCTAGATATAAACAGGGACCAACCAGCACTAGAACCAGAACTGACGAAGCCTCTCGGATGAGCGGCGAAACGTCTTCAACCAAACAAACTTTGTCCAGTTGACAAATTGAACTTCTCCTTTTATCATTTACTCAGATTGTATAAGAATTGTCCTAATTTATAAAAGTGACATTTTAGGGGCGGCAGTGACTGTGGCTGTTTTGTTTGGAATTTCCCACAGTGTCGCATTAAAGCAACAAATCTCCATGGAGACAAACACAGGACGCCAACCGGCCAAGGTCTAGGTGAGACGCCACTGTAAGCATGGATGTTCCCCAAGATATTTTTGATCAATAAAATCACCCATGATTGTAAAAATGCAAAGTAAATGTTTAATGCCATAGTGTGGGGCATTTCAGGCAAAACAATAAAGGTCCTGTACCTGCTTGTTTTCTTATGCATTTGAACAAAATCTGTCTTGTCTCAGTACAGATTTGTTGTATAAGCAGCTCTTTAATTAGAATATGTTTTACTGTCCATTAATAAGGAAGTGAGTGTTAGCATGCTAGTTGCTGTTTTACTGTCATGTCATAACTCTGATCCGGTCTCCGAGAGCTGTGAAAAGTGCAGTGAATAATTAGGATGCTTAGAATGCATAAGGTAAGTGAGGAATAACTTTGGACCACTGCAAACAGTTTAAAGGTCCTATATTATGCAAATTTGACTCTCGTGAGCTTTAGCCATGTTAGAATAATGTTCAAAAAACCTCAAAAAACAAACCTGGAGTTGTGTTTTGTTTCATTCACTCGTTTGACTAATCCTGCATTATTATTCTATCTACAACAATTCTTTTCAAGTCACCTTTCACCTTTAGTTTAGCAGAGATTGGCATTTCAAGAACTGAAATCATCCAAATGACTCTAGTGAAGGTGTATGGAGTTTAGAAACACAGGGGAGCACTTCCTGTATTACCACATGACATCACAAGATGGAACAGAGTATTTTCAGTTTGAGAGGAGAACTCAGCCTAAACATGCAAGGTTTATGAGTTTAACGCGTGAATGAAACAAAACACAACTCCAGGTCTGTTTGTGATGAGGAATCAACATTAACATAGATCAGAAAACAGTCTAATATGGGACCTGTATCATCCTTTTCCATCACAGTATATCTGAGGTGATTTTCCTACAAACAAACAAACAAACAAACAAAAGAATACCAAATTTTTTCTTAAACAGCTCTTAAGCCTTGATGTACTGGCTGGGGCTGGGAGACTGGAGATAGGAGAGGGAGCTGAAAGTACTTGTGCCGATAATGGATGAGTTCAGCAGCAGATCGCACAATAGTGCGCCCAGTAAAAGCTCCTATTTAGAGAGAAAGAATGGCTTTGAATGGAGCTGCTAGAGTGCAGGTTTTACAATAGCCGCTAGCACTAACCCAGTCAAACACCACTTGAACTCAGGTGAGACGCTATCAGGCTAAGCTAAAGTCCTCAGACACGGGGCGACTAAGGGGTGGGAGATGTGAGGCTAACAGTGAAGTAACAATAGTGCCTCACCTACAGGAGAGATGGACAAAGTACGATTCTGCAGTTTTCTTTATTTACCCAGAATCAACACAGTGCTACATAACATAAAATAATTTGAATTTTCTATTTTGTATTTACTTATAAAATGCAGCTAGTGTCTGCTGTATAGTTACAATCTATGACAGTGCAGTAAGCACAGAGCAGTGGCCGTGTGCCAATGGCAGTAAAACTGGGGTTGAAAATAAGTGAGTAAAAATTACTCAAACATGCACAAATCACTCCAAATACAACTCAGAGAGAAAATGAGCAGGGTAAACAATCATAACATCCTCCACTTTGCATAATAGGCCTGTTTTAATGATTCTAGATATGTGTCACAAACTTGAGTATTTCTGTTTCTTTTTCTAAGCTAACTTGTGTGCCAGTGTGGTATGAAAGTGCACTTGAAATGTCCACTTCATCAGAGCGATTTAATCTCTTTTAGGGAGACTGGTCTTCTGAATTTGCCCTCACCTGGTGAGCCAGTCCCTCCCACTTTTCTGCTTGAACACTAAAGGCTCTGGAACCAGACCATGGAACTCATCTGACAACCATGCCACTTTTGGATTTTCCAATCACTGCAGTTTATTTGTAGCATAGCTTCATATAAATGTGGATGACATCTCATATTTATGAGAATAAAAGTTATTTTTGCTCAGATTTACAGATTAATGATTTGTTTACTGACTCTGCCAAAAAATATGATATTTAAAAAAAAAAAGAAAAAAAAGAAAATTTGTTCCTCATGTTCCATGGTAGTTGGTCTCTCACCCTCATCCAGCTCGGCTCCTCTACCAGAAGCCTGGGAGCTTGAGAGTTCTGTGCAGTATCTTCCTGTATCAGTGGCGTTCCTAGAGTGATTTACTCCCTGGGCCAAAGCCACTCTTGCCCCCCCCTCCGACCAAACCCTAACATCCGCCCCACCACCCAAAAACAAACAAGACCGTTGTCCATACAAACTCAATTCATAACAGCTACTTTCAAAAACAAATGTACAGTTTTAATGAGTACTGCAATAAAAAATATAAACAATTATTTCAAAAAAAGTTTTTGAACATAAAAAAGACCAAAGGCGCAATTATTTCACATTGTAGCCATGTAGGCCTACAGCTATTTAAGAAAGCAAAAGTGTACTCCAGCACCCCCTGGTGGTCACAATATTGCAATAATATTACAATATTCCTTGCTCAGCGCCTCCGTGCGCCCGTGCACCGCACCGGCTTTTTTTTTGACCCCCCAATTGCCCCCCCCGCGATGCCGCTAGGGGCAATTGCCCAGGTGGCCCCCGTCAAAGAACGCCCCTGGCCTGTATTGCATTTTTCTGGACTGAGATGTCTGATGTTTTTACTGGGATCTGCTGTAGCTCCTCCTCCAGTTTGGGGCTTTACAACCCTGAGTGCTCTGATCACCACGGGCACCACTGATGCCTTCACCTCAGACCTTCTCCAGCTCTTCCTTGAGCACCTGGTATTTCTCTAGTTTCTTATGTTCCTTTTTCCTGATATTATCATTACTTGGTATTGCAATGTCCACCACAACTCCAGGTACGTTTTTAATGAGGTAACAACAACATGACTTGAAGCTCACAAGAATCCATTTTGTAAAATATAGAACCTTTAAGAATAATAAACAGTGACAGTATTTCGTGAGCCAAATGTGAAAAAATAGTCAGTTTTGTGTAATACAGGAGCTTTAAGTGCAGGTGGTGTCCAGTAAGTCACTATTGATTCCTCTGTCTTATGAACTTGTCTCTATGATGAATGCACACTGTTGCTACATAAGTCTATTTCTACTATCACTTTTAGACTTGGCCGAGACAGGTTTCTTTAGTCTTTATGAGAGTTCTTTATGTCCATCTTCTCTTGTTTCAGACTTTGACCATAAAACATTGCAGACATATACTCCCTTTAAACTGTGCACTGTAGCAAATAAAAGCACTCCTGGCCTCTTTTGAAAAGAAACTCAACACATAAAGGGACTCCCTAAATTCTCGGCATTTCGTCCAGGGGCACGGTTTAGTTTTCCGTGTCAATCAAAGCTGACTAACTACCTGTGGTGTGCTCAGTACTTGAGGGGGGGGGGTGGCATCCCCCCTGTGGGAAAAAATAGTCAAAATCATCCCTCTTCTAAAACGGGCATCCCTTCTTCCATCCCTTATGGCATTTTATCAATCAGGCATGAAAATCCCTAAACTTTTGGCAAATTTCGCCGTTTTTAAGTCAAAATGGCCAGTGCGCTCCAGCTTCCAATCATGTTGCAGCATAATTACGCACCGATACGCGCTCCCGCCAATCATGACGGTTGCCGCTGTTGTGTTTGCGCCTGTTCGCCGATCAGCTGTAAGCCTGATATTTACGCGGCATTTCCAAGAGAAGAAGAATCCTTAACTTGCTACGTTAATGCTACGTAAGAAGGAACTCTCGCCTCGGGACACGGGATACGTTCGGGATTATGTCCTTTTCTCCGGAGCTCCGGATTATTAAAGACAACACGGCAAACTGTTAGAATGGATCTGACCGCATTCTTATGGGTGAGTCATATTATCAGATTATTTCTGCATCTATTTCGGCACTAAACCAGGACTAAACCAAGACTAAACCAGGTCTAAACCAGGACTAAACCAGGACTAAACCAGGACTAAACCGGGACTAAACCAAAACTAAACCAGGTCCAAACCAAGACTAAGCCAGGACTAAACCAGGTCTAAACCAGGTCTAAACCAGGTCTAAACCAGGACTAAGCCAGGACTAAACCGGGACTAAACCAGGACTAAACCAAGACTAAACCAGGACTAAGGTGTGTGTGTGTGTGTGTGTGTGTGTGTGTGCCTGTGTGATAACATATATCCTGTGCATTATTGAATTATTGAATGATTATATGGACTTTTTGTAATAAAAGCATTTCCATTTTAACAAAGTACCTTCTAATTCTGCTGGGTGTGCTGTATTTTCCCTTTAGAGTGAACTCATTTCATAATCAGCAAATTAAATTACAGCAAATATTAAAGGGCCCATATTATGCTATGTTCCGTTATAATGTAGTTTCCTCATCACAAACATACCTGGAGTTGTTTAACACACAAATATTGCATATTTACGCTGTTTTCTTCTCTCAAATGGAAAACACTCTGTTCCACATTGTGATGTCATGTGGTAATACAGGAAGGACTCCAATTTCCCTAGAGTCATTTGGATATTTCCTCCCCCTTCACATGGACCCAAACCATCACCCCCTGCAGTCCACCCCAGTCCACCCCTCACTCCCCTCTCTCCATCACACCGGACGAGGTGAGGAGGGAGCTTAGGCGGCTGAAACAGAGGAAATCTGCAGGACCCGACGGGATCTGCCCCAGGCTGCTGAAAACCTGCGCGGACCAGCTCTGTGAGGTTCTCTTCAACCTGAGCCTCAGCCTAAAGAGAGTCCCCGTCCTGCGGAAGACCTCCTGTGTGGTCCCGGTTCCCAAAACAACAAACGCCAGGGAACCGGCCCACTACAGACCAGTCGTCTTGACCGCCCACCTCATGAAGACCATGGAGGTGGTCAGCGATGGTAACATCAGGAAAAAGGAACACGAGAAACTAGAGAAATACCAGGAGCTCAAGGAAGAGCTGGAAAAGGCCTGGAAGGTGAAGGCATCAGTGGTGCCCGTGGTGATCGGAGCACATCAGACATCTCAGTCCAGAAAAGTGCAGTACTAGGAACAGCAAAGATACTTTTGTCGTAAATCGGAACTTGATTTTGATCTTCCAACCAAAGCACCAATAACCTTTCCATCTCAATAATTAGACCACTACGCTGCTTGGTTATCACTGTCGCTTTCATAGGAGCAGATCAGAGCCCACATCAGGTACTTCCGCCCACATTGGGCATGCACACGAGGCCGTCTTCTTCGCCCTACAACCACAACAGAGCGTATTCTTCCGCCGTGCGCCGCGCGCCGTTCGCATTTGTTTACGTCGCTTACCACGCTAAACCACGTAATTCGGTCACCTATTTGCACCTTCCTTACGGTTAGTTAGCAGTAGAGTCTGTCCAATTCTCTGCCCACTAGCCTACATCACCCATGCTCTTGCACATTTTGCATTTTCCATAAATATACAGAAGCGTGATACAAAACAATACACTACAACTTTCTAAACCTGTTGTAATGTGCACCATTCTGTGTTGCCAGACCCTTAAATTGCAGATAGAGGGCACATACAAGTTTTTCCTATTCTCAGTATATGCACAATGGACGTCATGTGAAAGCTCCAGAATTCCTTCCCTGAGCTGCAGAGATGGCACTAGCACTGACTCATGATGGTTTGCAGGTGCTGGGTTTTAGGGAGTGACCATTCAGATCAGAAAGCGACATTTTAGGTTCAAACCAACTGGAGACTCATGTCATGAAGCTCATTTTGTGTTCTGACTGGATAATCGTCTTGAGAACAAAAAACACCGAATTATAACAAAACAAAAATAAAATAAAATTGCATTACAATTGTAATTAATAAAAGCTATATTTAAGTGGAACGTGTTCACCTTGTATTTGAGATAGTTATGTTTATAAACTTATACAGTGGTACCTCACCTTACGAAATTAAATCATTCCAGAAGTGGTTTCGTAAGGTGAATTTTTCGTAAGTTGAGGAGCTATTTCAATGGAAAAAGCCTGATTCGTTCCAAGGCCCCGATCCAAGTTTTTTTTTATAGTGTAACTTTTTTTATAGTGTAACATTGTGTTCTGCGTAGAGACTGTAGACCCAGGACTAAACGTGGACTATACCAGGTCTAGACCAAGGTCTAAACCTGGACTAAACCAGGACTAGACCAGGTGGATTAAAGCGCCGCGTGCGGGTCTATTTCCTGGTTTCGTTTTGAGTCACGGCTGAGGCGAGCAGCGAGGGGGACCGCACGCAGTCTGAGCGCATGAACGAGACCCGTGCTCAAACCGTGCCTCCTCTAGACCTCCTCTAGACCGGGTCTAGACCAGGTCTAGACCACCGTGGCTCTTGCATGTGTTCGTTCATGCGCTCAGACTGCGTGCGGTCCCCCTCGCTGCTCGCCTCAGCCGTGACTCGAAACGAAACCAGGAAATAGACCCGCGCGCGGCGCTTTAATCCACCTGGTCTAGTCCTGGTTTAGTCCAGGTTTAGTCCTGGTCCAGTCCTGGTTTAGTCCAGGTCTAGACCTGCTGGCAGCCCCGCGCCGGGTCATGCTGCGCTATCACACGTGTCCGCGCGCAGTTTTCTCCCCCCTCCCCCTTCCCCCCACACTTCACTATTAATAATTTTGTTGAAAATCTATGGAAGTTTGAGTGTTTAAACGAGAGACAAATGTGAGAAAAGTTTAAATCCAGTCTGAGAAAAGCATATAATGTGTGTGGCTGAGCGCGCATTATTTGAATTTTTTAGATTTTGCGTTTCGTAACTTGAATTTTCTTTCGTATCTAGAGACCAAAATTTAACGTGAAGGCGTTTCATAACTTGAAATTTTCGTTTGTTGGGTCTTTCGTAAGGTGAGGTACCACTGTACATCTAAATCTTACATACAGTCCCTTTAATAAGACATATCCCCTACCTGTATTTCTCACCAGGTTCCACTTTTAGCTTGGAACGACACATTATAAAACGGAAATGCTTAGGTCAACTTAACCCATATGAACACTGAGACCTCTGTCATCTGAGCCCGACTCCCACCACAATTTCACAGCCCGAATAGGCCAACGGAGCGGAGATAAAAGACTATTCATTAAATTTCACCTTTACGTTGCCTGCTCGCCACATCCGGTATACTGTGAGCAGGTGCTACGCCAAATGAACAATCTGAGACATCATATTCTTTTAGATAGGCCTTTTTTCCCTATCGAGAATGTCAGCTTGGTAATTTGGGTCCATACATCAAGTGATTCCAGCCGTGTACGTGTCCATCATTTGGGATTATATCTTTGCATATACAGACGTGTTCCTTCTTCATGCTTTTGTTCGGCTTTCAAAGGGGTATATGATTATGAGGTCCCGAAAAGATATTTTTAGAAGCCATTTTCATTTTGCGGGATGGGAAAAAAAAAAAAAGATTTTGAGAGGATAAAAGGAACTAGTGCAATGGCAAAATGTACTAAAAATGCGGGAGTGCTTTTAGAATGCTAAGGGTAATACAGCTGCAAATAGGTTGAAGGTAAGCAGCCGTTGTAATGTAGACCAACAGAACAGGAAGGGCATCTGTTTTAAAAGCAATGTGGAATGATATTGTGTATTTTGTAGAGGTATGGTTTGAGCGAAATTTGTCTATAAGTCACTTGATGTCATTATGCAGACCCTCCAGGAATTCGCGATGTTGCGATTTGCAACTTCAATGCAACTTCAGCCAATCCCCCTGAATTCAGGGCGGTGTTGCAATTTTGACCAATCACCGCAACTTTTCCGCAATTTTTACTATTTTTTTTTTACAATTCTGACCAATCATTGGTGACGTATTGAACGCCGACGAACTTCCTTCTGCCTTACTTCCGTGTGACAAAACGAAACTGCGGCCGTGTCCCAGTTCCCAGAGCGCACAGCTCGGAGCGCGGCCCGAAGGGGGCTCAGACTGCAGTCAAGGTGGTGCACACTTGCTCAGCCCCGACTGCAGTCCGTGGACCGCTTAACGACTGCGGTCTTCGGACCGCGTGTTAACTGCGCATGGGACAAAAAAGAAGTGGGACAGCAGTCATCGCACCGGTGTTCTGGCGAAATGTGTGACGCACATGCCCTTCGGGCCACGCTCCGAGCCGCGCGCTCTGGGAATTGAGACACGGCTTCTAATGGCAAAGAAACATGTCTGTGGCGCCATTTGCCCACAAAAATAACAGCAAAAGACCGGGCAAAACAGTTCCCCTCCTAGTAGTAATTTATTTTCGATGTTGGTAAGGTTGTTTTAGGACCATATCTGTGATCTCTGTGTCTTTGTATTATTCTTTGTCAGTAATAACTCAGTATTCAAAATATTACTCAATTTTAATTACAAAAAGGGAAAATCACAACTATTTATCGCAACTTTCACTTCCTCCCGCAACAAAATTGCAACAAAAACCTTAAAAGCACCGCAACTTTCATCACAACTTTTTGGAAAAGCTCCCGCAAATTCAGGCATTTTAGCCCGCAACAATCACAAAAAATGCCAGCGAAATCCTGGGGGGTCTGATTATGTCTGCTGTGTGCTGTCTGCATTTAATTGTAAAGCATCTTATTGTCCAAGAATCAGGAAGTGTGCCTTAACATGCTAGCTGTTGTCACACAGTGTTCAATTGCAACCAAATGACCAGTCTTGTCTAGCCGCTATAGCCACTAATCTTTAAACAAGACCCATATTTGGATATTTGGGTGAGTAATCAAAGAGCCAATCAGGAGCGAGGTTGTTGAAGGTACTCACCCTTAGCAACAAGCTGTGATAGCTGTCAATTAGAGCTGTTGCTAATGCTAACAGGAACTTCTGGGGAAAAAATGACACTTGATTGGTGGGTTATTAATGTTCATATCATAGACACAGTTTGCTTTATTGTCGAAAAAACAACCATATGTACATGTATAGAGTGAATTTGAAATTTCGTTTCCCCGCTAACCAGGCAGGACAGTGATAGAGCGGGTAGGGGAGGGGCCGCTGCGCATGCGCGCGCCGCTGACTGGGAGATGCAGAGTGGAAAAGATGCAATACAATCAATGATCAGATCAGAAATCAATAAAACTGATTGAAACGGAGAGCAGACCTTTCTAAAAGACAGGGAAACATTTTACTTAATCATGTCAGTGTGAATAGTCCAATAGTGTGTGCCACTGTCCATGATAACAAGCCACATCTTGATTTGATAAAAGTTTACAAAAACAAAACAAAAAACAGGATGATGTAGAGTTGGTTAGAATTAACATTTTGGGTAACAGCAAAAAAAAAAAAAAAAGCATAATTGATTGTGTGGTCAGATCCACTCACTCACAGGCTGGCTGGTGTCATTCCAGCTCCCACAGATAAATGCTGGCAATATGTCCTTGGGCAAGACACTTAACCCACCTCGCCCCTAGTGTCTGCGTACACTGGTGTGTGTGTGTGTGTGTGTGTGTGTATGAATTGGTGAGTTCACCGCACTCACACCGCATGGAGAGCACTGAAGGTGGAAAACTACTATATAAACATGTGACCATTTAGCCTTTAAAGACCAGATGATGAGCCGGACATCAGCAGTGTCAGAGAGCGGGGCCACCATTTTTCATAGAACTAGGGATGCACCAGGTTTTTGGTTATCCAAATGTGTTTTGTAACTAAAGAACAGCTTTGTAAGCTTTGTATGGTATATAGGCTGAACTAATATCTTGGAATCCACCAAAATGTATCGTATCAAAGCATCCCTTAAAGTCAATTTGAACCATTTTATGCCAGTGCTCACTTCCTAATTGGAATGTAGCAGCGAGCAGATTATATACATTTATATCCAGTCTATGGGCATTGATCAAAAAGTACGTAAACAAATTTCTTGAGACAAATGTGTGGGTTTGGGGCACCTATCTCCAAAGAAGCAGACCCATATATCAGGCTGTTGTGCTGACACATTATTATACCTCATATACATGGAAATACTCTGTGTGAGTGTGTGTGTGTATGTGTATATATATATATATGTGTGTGAAACTCATATGAAGTTTTACAATGGACTGCTGTAACATATTAATAGACTCGCGAAGCTATTAAAAGTTTTGTGAAATTGTAGCTTATTAGTTACAGCCTGATGTTTTACTGTCTTAAAATCATGAAAAACAGAGCGCTTTGTTTTAAATGGTTTGTCCAAAGTTATTCCTCACTTACCTTATGCATTCCAGGCATCCTAATTAGTCACCGTGAGTAGTTTATGAAATTATTTCACAACTTTCTGAGACTAGAGAGTTTTGTCATCACAGAAATGCTTCCCAAACTGTCATGCTAAGAAGAAGAAGCGACTTAATTGATCTCACACAGGAGAAATTCTTCTCTGCATTTAACCCATCCTGTTATTAGGAGCAGTGGGCAGCACATTACTGCGCCCGGGGACCATCTCCATGATCTTCTTGCTTCAGTTTGGTCAGGACCTAAGCTGGAGGATTTTACCTATGGTGCATGTTTTGGGTTGATGGGGGAAACCGGAGTGCCCGGAGGAAACCCACCCAGACACGGGGAGAACATTAACCTGGGAAATCCCAGGCTGCTTTTTGCTGTTCAGCTGACAGAACATCGACAATTTTCACAAAGGTCGGATTTTGTAGGATTTTTTTCTTTTTTTGCAACATACATTTTTTAAAGTGTTTAAATCCTCAAGATTCAAGATTCAAAGATTCAAAGCTTTAATTGTCATGTGCACAGTAAAGAAACAGGTTTCCCTGTAGAATGAAATTCTTACTTTGCTGCCCACCCTGGATGCCAAGAGCATGCAAAAACTTTAAATAGATAAATAAGATAAAGAGAAGCATGTAATGTAAAAAAGTATGATCAAATAGAAACTATCTTTACCGAATATACACTATGAAAAATATAGGCTAGGTGCTATGTACATATTTACAGATAATGTGCAACATGGTTTTATGTGCAACTGTCAGTAGTAAAAACAGGGTGTAAACATGGTTGATATCGTGCAAACAGGAAGTGTAAACATGGTTGATATCGTGCAAACAGGAAGTGTAAACATGGTTGATATCGTGCAAACAGGAAGCGTAGACATGGTTGATATCGTGCAAACAGGAAGCGTAGACATGGTTGATATCGTGCAAACAGGAAGCGTAGACATGGTTGATATCGTGCAAACAGGAAGCGTAGACATGGTTGATATCGTGCAAACAGGAAGCGTAGACATGGTTGATATCGTGCAAACAGGAAGCGTAGACATGGTTGATATCGTGCAAACAGGAAGCGTAGACATGGTTGATATCGTGCAAACAGGAAGCGTAAACATGGTTGATATCGTGCAAACAGGAAGCGTAGACATGGTTGATATCGTGCAAACAGGAAGCGTAGACATGGTTG
This sequence comes from Paratrypauchen microcephalus, assembly GCA_036785185.1. Taxonomy (NCBI): domain Eukaryota; kingdom Metazoa; phylum Chordata; class Actinopteri; order Gobiiformes; family Gobiidae; genus Paratrypauchen; species Paratrypauchen microcephalus. The sequence goes on along the minus strand of JAVJIX010000083.1, from coordinate 3,407,722 downwards.
ATATCGTGCAAACAGGAAGTGTAGACATGGTTGATATCGTGCAAACAGGAAGTGTAAACATGGTTGATATCGTGCAAACAGGAAGTGTAAACATGGTTGATATCGTGCAAACAAGAAGTGTAAACATGGTTGATATCGTGCAAACAGGAAGTGTAGACATGGTTGATATCGTGCAAACAGGAAGTGTAAACATGGTTGATATCGTGCAAACAGGAAGTGTAAACATGGTTGATATAGTGTAAACAGGAAGTGTAGACATGGTTGATATCGTGCAAACAGGAAGTGTAAACATGGTTGATATAGTGTAAACAGGAAGTGTAGACATTCAAGCAGTTACATGTGCAGCTGTAATCTGACAGATTATTTTATTAGTTGGTCAAAAATAGTGCAAATTACTCATGTGCAAAGTATAGGCCAATCAATGTCCAGGAGGGGGGGCTATTGCTCAGCGGTTCAAGAGTCTGATAGCAGTTGGGAAGAAAGAGTTCTTCAGTCTAGTGGTCCTGCTTTTCACACTCCTGTACCTCCGGCCTGAAGGTAAGAGTGTGAATAGTCCATGTTGGGGGTGGGTGGGGTCTTTGATGATGGAGGCAGCTCTCTTGTGGACTCTAGCTCTAGCAGCTCTCGCTCTGATTGGTCCAAACACTCCACACCGTGCACGTTACAGACATTACATGGGTGGGACGAGCTAACACGTATTGAGGAAGTAAATGTGGAAGACAAAATTATTTTTGGGCCCATGCGCCAATGAGCACAGGCCATTGAAAACAATACAACGCCATCTTGGGTTCACTTTCCAGATTTGATTATAGTTCTACGTATGATACACCTTCACTAGACTAGGTAGGAAGGTAAAAGGAGCAGTTAACCTGAAAACTACTACATGAATGAAACAAAACACAACTCCAGATCTGTTTTTGATGACGTAACAATATTATAATGTAGCTTAAAGCTCAACTTTGTGTAATATAGATCCTTTAAATTGTTCATCACTATGACAGCAGTCCTATTTTTAATGTTACTGAAGCTCATGTATACCAGCTGCAGTATATGTGGATCTTACGTCTATGGATAAAATGGCTTTCTCTTCTCTCCTGTGCAAGGTCAGGTGGCTGAAATAGTAACATCACACGTTGGAGACATTAAAAGAAAAGTGCTGCGTCAGGATAAAGTCTATTGAGTCTTTCGAGGGGGAAACGGCATTGAAATTTATAAGCGTGAAAATGAGCTGCAGGCAGGTACAGCAGGTGAATGCATGGAGGGCACTATGAGACGGGCAGAGGGCCAACTGTAATGCTGTATATACATACAACAGAACAAGTATATTACAGGAGCAAGCTAAAGTGACATTTTAAAGGTCCTATATTATACAAACTTGACTCTTGTGAGGTTTAAGTCATGTTATAATGTTGTTACCTCCTCAAAAACATACCTGGAGTTGTGTTTTTGTGCTCACACATTTTTGAGTAATCCTGCTTTATTAGTCTGTATACATCTCCAAAAATCTAAAAATGCTCTGTTCCACCTTGTGATGTCATGCAGTGGTAGGTTTCAAGTCAAGGTTTTAGCTTCTTTTAGCTTTAGTTCAGTAGAGATAGACAATTCATCCAAATGATTATAGTGAAGGTGTATGGAGTTTAAAAACACAGTGGCGCTCTTCCTGTATTACCCCTGTAGGGTTTGTGTTTTAACCATGTGTGAATGAAGCAAAACACAACTTCAGGTATGTTTGTTATTAACTCATTCACTGCCGGCCTGTTTTCAGAATTCTATCCCCCAGAGTGCCACAGGTTTCAGTAGAATTTCACTGATTTTCCAAGACCCACAGAATACTGAGTTCTTTGACTATATAAACATGGGACACATCAAAATAAAGTGTCGACTCTCTTCTTTCACCTGGAAAAAAAATATGTTTCTAACCTTTTCGGTTCTCAAATAACTGATAGTAGAACATAGGGAAGTTTCAGCAAAAACACTGGTTTTTGAGCAAGAAATGGAGAAAACGAGCGTTTAGTTCAGAGAAGGATTTCGAGCAGATCAGTGACTTTGACATCAATATTTATCGATTTAGTGACACCTCAAACATCTAAAATAACAGAGAAAGAGATTTTTGATGACAAAGTACATTTTTTATTTACAAATATAAGAATATAAGGCTCTGTGAATCCTTTAACTCAATAGTGCCAAGAGATGTTTACAGGATATAATCTCTTTTCATATAAAATAGAACTTTGTCACTTCACAACAATATTGAGGCTCAGAGTACACACTCATATACACACACACACACACACACGCACCTACATACACACACACACACACACACATATATACGTATATGTACATACACACAAGCCCATGCATAAACCTTTACACACACACAGCTACACACGCACATACACACACGTGCGCGCCGCACGCGCGCGTACGCACGCACGCACACACACACACACACATATAAACTCAATTCTTCTCATCTCGTGCCTCTTTGGAGAGCAGAATCCAAGTCAGTAAACTTCTTTGGCACTGTCGTAGTTCTCTGCTCTGCTGCGCGGAGCAGGGAGTCCCCCTGCTCCGCGCAGCGCGATCAGGACACGCCCCCTGCCTCAGCCAGAGCAGATCTCTGCCCCAACATCGCTGCGTGTCTCTGTGATCCTCTGATCCGGGATCTTGGGTCCCAAAAGCGATCAAACCGCTCCGTAGGCGCTGATCAACAGTTATCTGCTTTTCCGGGTTCACTCGCCTCACCATCTTACTCCATTCGCCTCAACTCGCACTCCACAGTACACATACACTACACTCCTCTCCTCTCCCGCCTCTCCGATCGGCAGATAATGATACAAGATCGCCACCTACAGGTTGGGAAGTGTGAATTACACCTTCAAAGCTGCTCCAGGTCGTATCCCAGCAACCCCCGCTGAAAAACGTCCTTGACGAGTTTATTCGTCACGGCACTCAACGTTCGGATTCAACATGACGAGAAAACTCGTCACCGGCAGTCAATGAGTTAATGTTGTTTACATTATAACATAGATCAGAGGGGTATTCCACGAACGTCGCTAAACATAGCAGCGCCTAAGTGGTTAGTCCTCGCCTGAAGTAGCCGCAACTTAGACTAAAGCCTGAAGTCGTTCCACTAACGCATTTCAGCTGCGCCTCAGCAGCGCTAACTTCAGCCGCGCCTATCCTGTCCTGGCCTAGACGCGTGCACGGGGGACGTAAGAAGCCCAGAACAAGCGACTGTCGAAAACGCGATCATGTCGAAGATTCGGACCAATTATTTCAGCGCATCAGAACAGAAGTTGCTTTTGGAACTTTACAACACATTTGCAATAACCAAGGCGAGAGACATGGCGTGGCAGAAGATCGCCGAGCGCTTGAATGCGTAAGTTAAGTCCTATAACAGTGCTGAATGTTGAGTTTTTTTAAGTATGTTTTCACCATTGGTGTTAAGACAGGTCTGTGGGGGAGAGGATATGCACGTGGAAGACGTGAGTTCGATACTCAGGGAGAACAGTTGGTGTCATAAATATTATATATTTGTAGAGCAGTCTTGTCAGTTGTAATTTGTTTTTACTGTGTAAAAGTATTTGCTCCAACTAATACATTCAATTGTGTTTTGTTTTGTTTTTTGTTTTTTGTTTTTAAACCTTTATTTAACCAGGGAAATCCCATTGAGATTAAAAACCTATTTTTCAAGGGAGCCCTGACCTAGAGGCAGCAAAAAGACAGTGTTATCTTGTCTTTGAGCAGGAATAATGTGAAGAGGACTGTTTTGCAGGTAAAGACAAAGCATAATAACATTTTGCAGAGTGGTAAGTAGGCTAATATTAATATTATTATTCAGTGAAATTAGTAATACTGTTGAAATGGTACCTTCATTTAATTTAAAATGAACAGTAGCTGCCAAGCCACAGGAGGTGGGAGCCCCCCTCAAAACCTTTCACCTGCAGAGGAGCTGGCACTGGCCCTAAACCGGGGTCGCCCACTGGTGGAGGTAATTGAAGGAGGGACCCCATCAAAGATCCTTCTTGCGAGTTCTCGTGAAGAGTATATTCAAGGTATTCTCTAGACTAATGCTTGCCTCAGCTGTGATCCAAGCATTTGTGTATTTTAATAGTATGCTTGAGTTCTAGTTACTGAAGATGGCGTACACTTGGACCCTCCTCAGCAGTCCTCCAGCAGTGCCTTGCCTGACCCTCAGCAGTCCTCCAGCAGTGCCTTGCCTGACCCTCAGCAGTCCTCCAGCAGTGCCTTGCCTGACCCTCAGCAGTCCTCCAGCAGTGCCCTCACACCAGAATGTCATACCTAATGTCTTTTATTGTTTTATGCCTATTGATGGAAATTGATAAATAGGATTTCATTAAAGAGGCTTGCACAGCATCTCTGAAGCAAATTTGTTGAATCATTGAAATGCTGCATCATGGAGTGTGCCTATTATTTGGCTACATTTTGTTTTAAAAGTAAAGGTTTACCTGTAACTGTATTCTTTGATAGAGATGTCACATAAAATATAAAGTGTCAATGTCGTCAAGTGAGAGTGATGTTAGGCCCAGCTGATATAAGTTCTATGATGATATGAATAATTTTAGGTTAAATTCATTCACATTTGTGTAATGTGTGGCAAATGTAAATTCGTGAAAATGTAACACATAATTGACTTGAGCATGAAAGACACAGTTCTTAACCACTCGGCCAAAGTGTTTCTCTGTGATGGCTCTGGAATTCTTCTATTTGATAATGTCGTAAAGACAGCGGTTCAAAAGAATATTTTTAAATTACTCGAAATTTGTCAAAACTGACCAAGAAAGTAAGGTAATTTTTTTATTTGCTGATATTGTTTTCGAACAACACAGATAGTCATGCGGGAGGTGTGCGGAACTGTTTTTTGACACTCTGTTTACTTACGGTATGTATTATCTGCGACACGGCCTGATTAAGCCACATCTTTAGCCTGTCCGGGACCAGGCTAGCCATGTTGCCCCAGTAACTCAGCGGGGACTACGGTTAGCGAGAGTCATGGAACCGAACTCTCACTAAAATTAGTGCGGACTGTCGAATAAAGCCGGGCTTTGCGCTTAGCCGCGTTCGTGGAATACCCCTCAGGAAAACAGCCTAAGATGGGCCCTTTAAAGCCCCAGCACGTAACTTTTTTGCCCAAAAATAGACCAAGATTTTGTTTGTTTATTTGCTTCATTATGGATGTTTTTATTACACTAAAAACATGTGTCTTTACTTTGAGCGGGCTTGCATCTCCACAAACCCTTCTCCTGTTTGTTTTCAAGGAAATGTTCATTTAACTACAATCATCCACACTGTGGTATCAAACTCCAACCTTCAGGGAGAATGTTCCTAAATATGACTTTATTTCTATTCTATTCCCACAGAAGTCCTCAGCCTAAATCTGCAGGATGTGTGTGTGTTAAACACATGTGAATGAAACAAAACACAACTCCAGGTTTGTTTGTGATGAGGAAACAACATTAGAACAGATCAGAAAATAGTGTAACATGGGTCCATTAAAGATCCCATGACATGGTACTTCTTGATGCTTTTATATGGCTCCTTAATGGTTCCCTAATACTGTAAATGAATCCTTCTTCAAAATCAAGACTCAGTGCATGAGAAAGACCCATGAACACAGTCAGAGTCATAAATATCTCTCTCAAACATCTTATTATGGGCGTTGTTGCTTGAATGCAAATGAGGAGGACAGAGATAGGCCAGTGTAGTGGGTGGGGTGCGGGCAAATGCGTCGCTTTTTCCTGGATTAGCGGTGCGATGTGCGCTAGAACCGCTTCCGTGTTTTATGCGCGAAGGAAGATACAAGACGCTAAAGACGGATAAAGGACATCCAAGCCTGGAAACACTCTCACGTGCCTCCAGGCAAATAAAAAAACGCATCTCGCATTGCGTAGCTCGTTCGCGGTCCAAACTCTCTGGGCGTGAGTTCCCGAGACTGTGGGTAGAAACACAGACGGGCGGTGGAAATTCATTTGCATTTTTCCTCGAGTGTGATGTCAGAAACTTCCCTTGTTTAGAATCTGCCGTTTGGGCTGTCTTTTTTTCAAACGCAAAAAAGCACCGCAAATGCTCAGTTTACACATTTCGCAACTTTTAGCCATGGGGGGGGGCCTAAACAGGGTAGGGGAGCTCACATTAACGTTCAAAAACCTCAGAAAGTGAAAATTTCATGCCATGGGACCTTTACATCTGTGATATATTATGTATAATATTTAAACAGCCCAAAAAGCATATATCTTCTCTATATTGATATTCCAGTCATTTGCCAAACCACTCTGGCACTGGAGTAGGCTCTAGGAGAAAAATGCCCACACAAAACACTTGAAGTCCAGTCTGAGCGCTTCAATAGGAGCAGAGCTTTGTGGAGAACACTGCAGGGCTATAAGCACAGACAGCTACACAGCCCCCGGCCATGCATCCACTGTGTACAATAAGAAATGGATGTGGGCACACTCAAGGACATAGTGTTATTCAAGACTCTTTTCATGTCATAGTAACATATGGTCAACAGTCAATTGTGGGTTCTATACATACGCATACAAATAAATAAGAGATTCATACAGAACATATAATACACGGCAAGCAATATTTTCCAGTTGGTTTTCTAAGAATAGAATTATTCTTGTAAAGGCCACTTTGTTAACCATGTTAAGTATTGCAAGTCTATACCAAGGTTAGAAAGAAGACGAATTAGAATTCCTATAGTATGTAAAATTGACTTTTGTGAGCTTTAAGGCATGTTAGAATGTGATTACAGTCTCAAAAACATACTTCAAGTTGTGTTTTGTTTCATTCACACATGTAACCATTTATTATTAGTATGTCTACATCTCCAAAGCTCAAAATGCTCAGTTCCACTTTGTGATGTCATGAAGTGGTAGTTAATTAGTTAGTTAGACAATCTAACTGAACTAAAGGTTCACTAAAGATTGGCAATTCAATCAAAATAATTCTAGTGAAGGTGTATGGAGTTTAAAAATAGGAGAATTAACGTTTTTTACAATCTGAGCCTTATTTCGGTAATAAAACAAGTTGTTTTACTCACCCATAGCACTTTGGTGTCATATGGAGCACTTCCAGAGATGTTTTAGATTAGCGATAGCCGTAGCCCGATTTCGCATATATTCTATGCCCCGAGCGGTCTCCAAATAACACAAACTTTAGCACTTTTCAAATCATAGAATGTGTCTTAGTCTACGCTTTCGTTTGAGTCAAAAGTGGCCTGTAATCCGAGATTTATCCATAGTTTCGAGTAGATGAGGACGCCAGTGCGCATGTGCGGAGTCACAGCTTATTTTGCTCTCAGCTCCCGGGACCCAAACATGAAACGCAAAGCTGTAAATTATGGATAAATCTCGGATTACAGGCCACTTTTGATTCAAACAAAAGCGTAGACTAAGACATTGAGCTTCTATGATTTGAAAAGTGCTAAAGTTTGTGTTATTTGGAGACCGCTCGGGGCATATATTATATGCGAAATCGCGCTACGGCTATCGCTATTCTAAAACATCTCTGGAAGTGCTCCATATGACACCAAAGTGCTATGGGTGAGTAAAACAACTTGTTTTATTACCGAAATAAGGCTCAGATTGTAAAAAAAAAAAAAACGTGAATTCTCCTTTAAACATGTGGGAATGAACTCTATTTCTAAGGCCAAGCCACTCTGTGGAGGAAACTCATTTTGACTGCTTGTATCTTCAATCTTGTCCTTTGGCCAAAGCTCGTGACCATAGGTGAGGTTAGGAATGTAGATTGATGGTAAATCGAGAGTTTTGCCGTTTGAATCAGCTCCTACTTTACCACAACGGTCCGACACAGCGACCGCATCACAGCCAACATTATAGCATAGATTAGAAAATACAGTGGTACCTCACCTTACGAAAGACCCAACAAACGAAAATTTCAAGTTACGAAACGCCTTCACGTTAAATTTTGGTCTCTAGATACGAAAGAAAATTCAAGTTACGAAACACGAAATCTCACAAATTCAAATAATGCGCGCTCAGCCACACACATTATACGCTTTTCTCAGACTGGATTTAAACTTTTCTCACATTTGTCTCTCGTTTAAACACTCAAACTTTCATAGATTTTCAACAAAATGTATTAAAGTGTTTGTGGGTTTGAAATAAACTGGGATTTCATATTGTCTGAAAATCCTCTGCAGTTTTTCAGAAACGCCGGCCAGGTACGGAATCGCTACCCCTTTCCTCCTGGGTTCTGATTCTCTGTTGTCTTGTTTCTTGCCCTTGTCTCTCTTGGTTTTGTTGACAGCCCATTTAGGATATCCACAAACAGAGAGGGCTTCCTCCTAGGAAGGGTTGAAGACAGACTAATAATAAAATTGAAGTGAATGAAACAAAACACAACTCCAGTTATGTTTCTGAGGAGGTAACAACCAATTTAGTGTAATATAGCTTCAGGAAGGAATAACTTATACTTGTTTTCCATGTATAATGCACATAAAACCAACCTGACCAACCAAAACCACCAGAACTATGACAAAACGTGAAAAACACGAGTGGGCCTGGAGCTTGTATCCTGTCTCTCCAATTTCAGAGGGCATGATTGACAGGTGGATTAACCAGTCAGAGAGAAGCATGATCCGTTTGTGTCAAAAAAATGAAAATAACATGAAACAAAACACAACTCCAGGTATGTTTTTGATGAGAAAACATTATAATATGGTCAACAATCAAAAAATAGGCCCTTTAACAGTAGCCTAAGCAGTAAATTGTACACTTTTTGGTTTTCATTTTTAACCACATACAAAAAAGCTCCAGTTTAATAAGGAATTCACATCCTGTTCTACATAAATACACGTCTGCTTAGAAAAGACCATTTTGTTATCTCCTTCTAGTGTGACGAACAATAAACTCTCACCTCTCACCATTTCCTCTCTTCTCCCCCTGATAAGGCCTTTGTGATCTGTAAAAGCAAGCACCTTTTTGTCACCACGGTCGCCTCTCCTCTTCAGACTGTAATCTCCGGCGGTCCCCTGGGAGCCGAGCTGTGATTGGGGCTTCCTGCTGTGTTTGGCGAAGGTGCAGGGAGCAGTAAAAGACGCATTAGTCTGAAACAGCACGAGCAGGTGTCTTCACAAAACTCCGGGTGTCACCTGCCGCCCCTGACAGCGCTTAGGTCCTTAAAGGGGAAAGTGGAGCTGATTTGAGGCAGGGGGGCTTTGGTAACTGTAGTTTTGTGGAAATGTAGTGTAGGAAAGTGTGTTCATTTTTACTTTAAAGGTGTGTGTGGGGAGGGTTATTGGCTTAAAAACATGCATTTTTACTGTGAGTGCGCTCACCTCTCCACAGATCTGGCTTGTAACTTGGCTACATAATGTCACCTGCTGTCTCCATAGAGATAAATAAGTGTAATGCCATACTGTGAAAGATTCCAGGCAACATCTCCTTGAAGAGAAGCTGTTGATGGACCCTCTACCTTAAAGGTCCCATGACATGGTACTTCTTGATGCTTTTATATGGCTCCTTAATGGTTCCCTAATACTGTAATGAAGAGAGATAAGATGAGAAAGAGTCAAAAATATGTCTCTGGAACACTCCATTATGGGCATTGTTGCTTGAATGCAAATGAGGAGGACAGAGATGGCCTATAGTAGTGGGTGGGGGCGTGGCCAAACTCTCCGCTCTTTCCTTTTCAGCTGTGCCTGTGCGCTCTGACCCACTTCCGTGTTGTTGCGCGGAGGGAGAGATGAGAAGCGTTCCATTGAAAAATAAAAACATTTCCACAGAAAATAAAATTAAACCACTGCTGTTTCAGATATCCACAGGCTCAGATAAAGGACTAAAAAAACGTTACTTTTCCTTTAAAGGTCCCATGACATGGTACTTCTTGATGCTTTTATATGGCTCCTTAATGGTTCCCTAATACTGTAAATGAATCCTTCTTCAAAATCAACACTCAGTGCATGAGAAAGACCCATTTACACAGACATGGTCAAATATTCACTCTCTGAACAACTCATTCTGGGCCTTCTTACTTGAATGCAAATGAGAAGGACACAGATTGGCTTAGAGGAGCGGGTGGGCCCCCCCACCCCACCCGCTCCTCTGCACCGCTGGAGCGCTGCTCTGCGCTGTCTCCCATTTCCGTGTTTGAAGCACGAAGACAGAAAGGAGAGGCATTTCAGTGAAAAAAAACACATTTTCACAGAAAATAAAATTAAGCCACTGCTGTTTCAGAGGTCCAGAGGGTCGGGTAAAGGACTTCCGAGCCTAGAAACACTTGCACGTGCCTCCAGGCAAATAAAAAAAACGCATTTTGCATTGCGTAGCTCCTCCGCAGTCCAAACTCTCTGGGCGTGATTTCCAGAGACAGGGGGTGGAGATCCAGATGGTGGTGGAACTGCATTTGCATTTCTTTTTTCGATGTGACGTAACATAGTTGCCTTGTTCAGAATTGCCCGTTTGAGCTGTGTTTTTTTCAAACGCAGAAAAGGATCGCAAATGCTCAGTTTAGACATTTCGCCACTTTTAGCCATTGGGGGGGCCTAAACAGGGTAGGGAAGCTCACATTAACGTTCAAAAACCTCAGAAAGTGAAAATTTCATGCCATGGGACCTTCAAAGCTACGAAAAGTGCTTATAAATTCATTGGGGTGAATAATTAGAATGCTAGGAATGCATTAGGAAAGTGAAGAATAACTTTGCATCATTGCAAACCTTTTAGAACAGACTCAATGTTTTTAGGACCGTAAAAATTGGATCTTTCTTGCAGGGTTGCCTCTCCACAGACCTGACCTGCAGCTTGGTTTTGTAGCATAGCTTGTTCCATGAAGACAGATAGAATAACAAGGGAATGGTATACACTGGAACATTCGGCACAATAAACATTAACGGTACTCAAAGAACTTCACTTCAAGGACCTCATACACACACACTAGGGGCGAGTGGGTTAAGTGTCTTGCCCAAGGACACAACAACAGAATATACATCTGACTCTTCCTCTACCACTGATGTTTTTGTCAAGAGTGGGATTCAAACTGCTGGATCCGCTCGTCTTTGTAAAGTTTTGTCATAGCGTATGGTTTTGGCTGGTCAGGTAAGCAACAGGGATGGAATAATATCAAAATCCCCGATACAATATTTTCACAATACGATATTGATTTGCGATTTTTTTGTGGAGGCTAACTTAATTGTGAATATGCTACTTTTTCCTTTTGAAATGCCTTGACAAAAATAGTGTCATAATCCAAAGATTTAAAAGTGCTTAATAAGATTTAAAAGTGCTTAATAACATAATTTCTTAATACTGTCTTTGCTGAAATGGAGCAAAGGATCATGGTTGATGTAGTTCCCTCACATTTTTAAGCTTATGCTGCACCATAACAGTGAATTTATGCAGAAAGACTTGTAATTTGATATATTGTGATGTCCCACGATATTATTGTGAGACTTTTGACGATAGGACATCATGATATTTTGATTATTGTTACATCCCTAGTAAGCAATAAACACAACAATCTCCATGACGATGAGCCAAGTTACAAATCAGATCTGTAAAGAGAACGAATGAATGTTTAGGATCAAGCTATAACTATGGAGACTCCCCCATTCAAAAAGTTTGACAGAGCAACTTTAATACTGTGAGTTTCGGAAATTGGGTCCGAAGGAGGTCTGAAGGAAGGCATTGATCGAGGTTGAGGTTATTCAGCATTTTAATGTAAAAATAGCAGAATACAAACGAAATGGTGACATCAGACATCTTCAGCATTCATGTTGTCAGCTTTAGCAGACCCTCAGAGAAGAGACATCGGCCGTGAAGAGGGACGTGAAGAGACCTCCCAGTGGGGGTCAGATCACACACACATGACCACAAGGGACTGTCTTTAAATACAGTACAGACTGTTGAATACATATGACATCAGCAACAGCTAACCTACAGGAGAATAGCTCCTTAAAGATCCCATGACATGGTACTTCTTGATGCTTTTATATGGCTCCTTAATGGTTCCCTAATACTGTAAATGAATCCTTCTTCAAAATCAAGACTCAGTGCATGAGAAACAGAGATAAGCTGAGAAAGAGTAATTTTTCTGACTCTGAACACTCTATAATGGGTGTTGTTGCTTGAATGCAAATGAGGAGAAAAAAGCTGGCCAATAGTAGAGGGTGGGGGCGTGGCCAAACGCTCCGCTCTCAGCTCTGAGCGCTCTCTGATCCATTTCCTTGTTTTTGCACGGGGGGAGAGATTTGAAGCGTTCCATTGAAAAATAAACACATTTCCACATAAAATAAAATTAAACCACTGCTGTTCAAAGGTCCAGAGGCTCAGATAAAGGACTTCCGAGCCTAGAAACACTCGGACGTGCCTCCAGGCAAATAAAAAAACGCATTTCGCATTGCCTAGCGCATTCGCAGTCCAAACTCTCTGGGCGTGATTTACAGAGACGCTGAGTACAGACAGACGGGGGTGGAACTGCATTTGCATTTCTTTTTTCGATCTGACGTCAATAAGGTGCCTTGTTCAAACTCGCCCGTTTGAGCTCAGATTTTTTGTAACGCAGAAAAGGATCGCAAATGCTCAGTTTAGACATTTCGCAACTTTTAACCATGGGGGGGGGGGGCCCTAAACAGGGTAGGGGAGCTCACATTAACGTTCAAAAACCTCAGAAAGTGAAAATTTCATGCCATGGGACCTTTAAATACTGAACAAAGAACAACACTTCAAACAGAATGCCATTTAGCCACTGGAGTCAGAAACCCCTCCAGGCATAGATGGAGATAACACCCAAAGTTAGTTTACAGCCTTTTACAACCTATAGCCACAAGTGATGTATACAACATATGGTGAAACAAATGGTGAGGTGAGACAGTTCCCACAGTAAGACTAGACTAGATATAAAGAACACTCCAAGAATAAAAGAATAAATCTCACAATACTCCTCATGAATACAATTTCTCAAGTACTGCAACATCAGTAAAAAGTTATATGAAACATTGAATGTAGAGCAAGGTTCAGTTTGTGTGGTGCAGAGTTTTATTTTTAGAAATACGTAAATATACAGCGTGTTCCTTCTGGTGGTTACACGTGTTGGAAGATCTGAAAAACGCATTTTCAATCGGTACATTAATAATTTAAGCACGCTCACAACTGATATGTACAATGTAGGTGCAGTAAGGAGTACATCTCTGACCTATTTTTCACTACACATTGGAGTAGACAGAAAAATGCAAAACTGTAGTTACAATTCTTAAAGCATGTATTTGTGATCTACATATACTGCAGCTAGTTCAAAACTGTATGCATGGATGCTATTGCTGTTTTATCATTGTTATAATGTTGTGTCCTCATCAAAAACATACCTTGAGTTGTGTTTTGATTGATTCACACATTAATACATAAATACTGCATATTTAGGCAGAGTTTGAGAGAGTTTTTCTCTTTTTTTTTATCACAGTTTTCATTTATATTTAATTCATTCAAATACCAGAGAAGCTACCCAAACTTCCATCATTTCTGTAACAAATGTCAACAAAATCCTGAAATTTAAACCTGGCTATATCAAAAAGTATAATTTAAGTATAAATTAGATTTTAAAGACCCCATGACATGGTACTTCTTGATGCTTTTATATGACGCCATAGGCTACGTTCACACTGCAGCCTGAAGTGACCCAAATCCGATTTTTTCGCCTCTGTGCGACCTGTATCTGATCTTCTAATGACAGTCTGAACGACACAGATCCGATTTTTTCAAATGCGACCCAGGCCACTTGGATATGTGGTCCTAAATCTGATACATATCCGATCTTTTGACATGCGACTTCAGTCTGAAGGCCAGGTCGCATTCATCCGACATGGGCGTGTTTCCTCCAGCGAGAGTAATAAAGCCGAAGCACGCACCACTCTGCGCAAAAGGGGAACTCCCTTCCTGGTGTGTAACAGGGATTCCCCTGGCAGCGTGCTGCGTGCTTCGGCTTTCTTTTTCCACACTGAAAAATAGTTCCCACCCAAAATGACCAAGTCAAGCTCTCCGTGTTGATTTGTACATTTATTTGCACTCGATATGAATGTGCACTACACAGAAAGTAATTGGGAAACGCATCGAGCAAATTAATTCCTTTTGGCGCCGTTAGACTCCAGTATAACGCGGAGTAGCTGCAGATACCGTGGCGGTCAGTGCTGACAGACTCGGACAATGGCTGGGTGACCAGGAAAACGCTTTCCACCACTTATTTTAGTCTCTGGACTGTGGGGAGATGCCCAAATTTGACCTGGGGGTGGCATATCCCTTTAAGCCCTGCAGTGTGAACGTAGCCTTAGTGGTTCCCTAATATTGTATGTGAAGCCTTCTTCTCCAAATCAAGCCTTGGTGCATAGCCTCTTGGAGACAGTCCTATGGAGAATGTGGGTCGTTATACCTGGGATGCAGAATCTGGGTCGTTATTCCAGCTTGTGTGGTCCTATGCATCCGGTCAGAGTTGATGTGCTTGGCCTGTGTTGAGACAACAATGACAAATTAGTACTCAATTTATTACTGTGTATATACTCCTGGTGCAAGTAAGAAGATAGAAGATAAATATGTGTAGTGATCAACATTAATACTTCAATATACCCATTATGAAATTACATCATTTATTTGGTTACACCTTGTATATTTTACACACCTTAATTTCATTACAAATGCAACAAACCTGCAGTCACCTGATAATAGCTCTACTGCATAATATTCTAAATAAAATGTTATAAGTTCATGTACTAAAACCAAAGGTTTACAAAAGATGAATTTGTCTTTTTTCACCGGGGAAAGCCTAATTTTAAGTGTAACAGCTACAGACTTGGGTGACAATAGGCACTTTGTTTTTATGTAGAGGCAAGAGATTTAGTCACAAGACAAAGGTTCTGTTATAAAGTCCATTTCCAGTCTGAACTCAATTTGACAGAGTATGCAGTTATTTCTTTTGGCTTTATAGGGCAGACTAGCCTGCTAACCAGGCTGATAGCTGTTAGCTGCACAACTAATGCAACACATTCTACCGGTAACAAGCCAGGCGACCATATACAGCACAGACACAAAATTATGTAGGTTTATAGTTAACTTATTTGTTCGGCGTCTGTAGCTGATGCGGCGTGGAGAGTCGGTACTGACCCAGGGTTCAGTTTCAGTCGATTTGCATGTACAGCTCTGTATTGACCCATGAAAAAAACAGTTGTCCGCATTTGGAGCAGACATATAATGTTTTAGGTATACGTGTCGGCACATTTCCACAGAAAATAAAATTAAACCACTGCTGTTTCAGAGGCTCGGATGAAGGAACTAAAACATATTCTTTTCTTCATCATCACATCCAGAGACAGAGCAGTTGTCGTGCTTCACTCGTTTTAGAGCCCTCACGTCTCTCCAGGAAAAACAAACCGGCAGCTAGGAGCTAGCAGCTCGTTTGAGTAAGGACCAGTCCAAATTCTCTGGGCGGGATTTCCAGAGACAGGAGGTGGACATCCAGACAGAGGGGGTGGAAACCTTTCCCCTTATGCTGTCATAAGAGGAGCTTGTTCAAACTCGCCTGTTTGGGCTGCCTTTTTTTCAAACGTGGAAAAGGATCGCTATTGCTCAGTTTACACATTTCGCAGGTTAGGGGAGCTCATATTAATGTTCAAAAACCTCAGAAAGTGAAAATTTCATGCCATGGGACATTTAAGTTCATATGGGCTAGGTAAACTTCAGAAGTTTCAATTTAATATTTCTAATTTTATTTTTTTCCTCTTCACCTGCTGTGTCTCACCTCAAAATTGGATTCCGATTTTTGTTGAATTCAGTTTCGCTATTAAAAAATAGGCCATATATCGGAAGTTTCAATTAAGTTTGATATTTCTAAATTTAAGATTTTTTCCTCTTCACTTGCTGTGTCTTGGACTAAATTACAATTTTTGTTGAATTTGGTTGCTCTGTTGAGAAATGGCGACCCAGGCCTGTACCGGCCATTTGGCTCCTTTTCTCCGGTATAATTCATGGATTTCTCCGGTATGGATTCTGATTTCTGTTGAATTCGGTTTTGCTGTTATGTAGACTATATATCTGAAGTTTCAGTTTGATATTTCTAAATTTAAGATTTTTTTTCTCTTCACCCTGCTGTGTCTTACCTCAAAATTGGATTATGATTTTTGTTGAATTCGGTTTTGGAAATTAGACTATACACTATATACTATATACAGTGGTACCTCACCTTACGAAAGACCCAACAAATGAAAATTTCAAGTTAGGAAACGCCTTCATGTTAAATTTTGGTCTCTAGATACGAAAGAAAATTCAAGTTACGAAACGCGAAATCTCAAAAATTCAAATAATGCGCGCTCAGCCACACACATTATACGCTTTTCTCAGACTGGATTTAAAGTTTTCTCACATTTGTCTCTCGTTTAAACACTCAAACTTTCATAGATTTTCAACAAAATTATTAATAGTGAAGTGTGGGGGGAAGGGGGGGGGAGAAAACTGCGCACGGACACGTGTGTGATAGCGCAGCATGACCCGGCACGGGGCTGCCAGCAGGTCTAGACCTGGACTAAACCAGGACTGGACCAGGACTAAACCTGGACTAAACCAGGACTAAACCTGGACTAAACCAGGACTAGACCAGGTGGATTAAAGTGCCACGCGCGGGTCTATTTCCTGGTTTCGTTTCGAGTCACGGCTGAGGCGAGCAACGAGGGGGACTGCACGCAGTCTGAGCGCATGAACGAACGCATGCAAGAGCCGCGGTGGTCTAGACCTGGTCTAGACCAGGTCTAGAGGAGGTCTAGAGGAGGTCTAGAGGAGGTCTAGAGGAGGCACGGTTTGAGCACGGGTCTCGTTCATGCGATCAGACTGCGTGCGGTCCCCCTCGCTGCTCGCCTCAGCCGTGACTCGAAACGAAACCAGGAAATAGACCCGCGCGCGGCGTTTTAATCCACCTGGTCTAGTCCTGGTTTAGTCCAGGTTTAGTCCAGGTTTAGACCTTGGTCTAGACCTGGTATAGTCCACGTTTAATCCTGGGTCTACAGTCTCTACGCAGAACACAATGTTACACTATAAAAAAAGTTACACTATAAAAAAAATAAAAAAATAAATTGGATCGGGGCCTTGGAACGAATCAGGCTTTTTCCATTGAAATAGCTACTCAACTTACGAAAAATTCACGTTACGAAACCACTTCTGGAACGAATTAATTCTGTAAGGTGAGGTACCTCTGTACTATATATAAAAAGTTTCAATTTGATATTTCTAAATTTAAGGATTTTTCCCCTTCACTTTCTGTGTCTTGCATCAAAATTGGATTCAGATTTTTGTTGAATTTGGTTTTGCTGTTGAAAAATGGCGGCCCAGTCCTGCACGGACCCTTTGGCTCCTTTCCTCTGGTATGATTCATTCTGGAACAGCTCAATTCGTCCATCTATTTTTCCCACTATGACACAATGGGACTGATTAAAAAGACAAAATTGATAGCTGCTCGTGATGTGCTAATTCTCTGTACCCTCCCCTCCAAGTCCGAAGGATTCCAACCTCTTCCTCTGACCTCCTTTTATGTAATTGTGCCGATTCGGACAAGGCCCGGCTCAGATAGTTCCCAGTAGGTACGGTGGTTTTCAGACTGGAGTATGTGATGATGTCCTTCTCTCAAATGGGAATAGGAGATGGAATATACAGTATATATAGTCTATTGTTTAAAATTTTGGTGGAGTAAGCAAAAATGTTATTGTTACACTGCAAAAAGTAAGCTCTAGGTAAGTTCACAGTACTCAAATTAAGACCATTTAACTTGATTTCAGTAGACTTGACAAGTAAAATGTGTCCAACTGCGGCAATTCAAGTCGTCCCGGAGGCGTTTTGAGTTATTCAAAAATTCTGAAAGTGTAGATTCTAAGCTTTCCAATGATGTCTGACACATGAAAATCTGACAATATTTGAAGAAGTTGTCGCTATTTGAAAGCATGCACAGCAGATTTTGCTAAGGGGTGAAATCAGCCCCGCAAGTTTTCTCAGTTTTCTCACAACTTGCCTCATTTGCATGACATTAAGCTAAGCCCTCCCCCATCACTGACTATCTGTGGTGTGGTGTTAATGTCCAGGCAGGTCAGAATCATTCAATAATTTAATAATACACAGGATAATATGTTAAGTCAAAGTTTACTACAAAATATAATAGACTACCAAGATTCAAGATTCAAGATTGTTTTTTTTTGTCATATGCAGGATCAACACAAGGTCAATAATGCAATGAAATACTTAAAGGCAAATTAACGTTTTTTTTACAATCTGAGCCTTCTTTCGGCAATAAAACAAGTAATTTTACTCACCCATAGCATTTTTCTGTCAATTGGAGCAGTATCGCAGAACTTATGTTGAGCCGTTCTGTTCTACCAATGATCCCGTATCTGTTAACATGGTCCTGTATCATTTGCTCGGGGCATTACTTTGCGGTGTCCAAATAACACAAACTTTAGCACTTTTCAAATCATAGAAGCCCGATGTCTTAATGTAAGAAATCGTTTGAAGCAAAAGTGGCCTGTAATCCGAGATTTAGCCATAGTTTCGAGTAGATGAGGACGCCAGTGCGCATGCGCGGACTGCGCCTGGGCCCCAAACATGAAACGCAAAGCTGAAAACTATGGATAAATCTCGGATTACAGGCCACTTTTGCTTCAAACGATTTCTTACATTAAGACATCGGGCTTCTATGATTTGAAAAGTGCTAAAGTTTGTGTTATTTGGAGACGGCAAAGTAATGCCCCGAAAACAAATGCTAATGGTTACGCTACAACATAACTTTCTTCAAACAGCTCCAAATGACACGAACGTGATATGGGTGAGTCAAACGACTTGTTTTATTACCGAAAGAAGGCTCAGATTGTAAAATAACGTTACTTTGCCTTTAAGATCAAGAATAACCGTTGACTCGCCAAGAGTGTCAGGAAGTACTAATAGCATAGCAAAGTAAACAATATCATTTTTAAAAAATTTAATAAAATATGTAATAAAATACCAAGGTACAGTCAGAATTAAATAGGGTATTTAAAGAGTAAGGAGTATTTCACAGGAGGTAATACTGCTCAAATTAATTTCGTATTGCACATAATATAGCACAGTATAATATACTGTGTTATAAATAACAATAAATAAATACATGCCATATATCTTAGGAGTATACCTATCAAAATGGACTTTAATAACAATTCAATAATTTCAATAAGCTAGCTTTAATTCCAAAAATAAAGTGCACTTTCAAAGGTCTATTAAATAAATCAATTAGTAATGGCATTGCAGCCTAATTCATTCAAAAAAAGTTACAAAAAGAAAACACTTAAGTTTCAAATGCTGCGCATCACATAAGAACTTCCATTCAAACCCTCATGGCTAAATAAGCGCACAGTCAAACATTCATGCATTCATTCATCTTCTTCCGCTTTTTCCATTCTCTGGGTCACAGGGGCAGCAGTATAAGCAGATTCGCTGCCCAGAACACAATGCACCAGCCCCCATGAATCCTCCCGCGGGTGGTGAATCAAAATAAAGTATTACTCTACCGCTATACCCTATGGCAAAACGTTCGGCTTTTATATAAACAAAAATAGAGTGGAAATTAACCTAAAGAGACTGTTCTTGGTCGCGCTGACCACATTTGTTTCAATACTAGCGTTAGCATTAACTTAGCCGCATTGTGAATGGAGATCCGCGGCGCCACAATATGATCGCCACACGAAAGCTGAATTAGTATTTAAACATGTCCTAAAGTCTATAAAGTAAATGTGTTCTTATAAAGGACAGTGCTAGCGTTTAGTTCCGGTTTTAGTCCTGGTTTAGTCCTGGTTTAATCCCGTTTTAGTCCTGGTTTAGTCCTGCAGTGAGCAGCCGCACACCGCGGTCCTGCACAGAGCACAGCGCAATATGATCGCCACACGAAAGCTGAATTAGTATTTATACATGTCCTAAAGTCTATAAAGTAATGTAGTGTTCTTACACTTACTTGCCTGTTGTTTGCCTCTTTGTCCGTGGATCACATATCCGCACTCTTTCGCCAGTAAAGTATCCGATCGCATTCGGTACATGTGTCCTAACGTGTCTCATGTCCCGAAGAGAGAGTCCTTCCTTTTTATGTAGCATTTACAGTCAAAGTTAAGGATTTTTAAGTTCCGGATGCAAATGCATCCTATGGAATGCAGCTACATATTCAGGAGCTGTGCACAGCTGATAGGCGGAACAAGTAAACAAGAGAGCGCAAATGTCACGTGATTGGTCCGCAGCAGTAGGGTGGTAATTTAGACACACCTCGATTCTTACCGAAAAACAAGCCAATTTCACAGGCAAAATGTATGCTTTTTAAGCAGCCAACGCTGTTATCTGAAACATGGAGTGGGTTCATCATGATCTCAACTAGCACATTCTGCAAAAAAAACAAAAAACAAAACTAAAATCACAAATTTTGAAAAAAAAAAAAAAAAAAGTTATCTGTTTGTTATCTCAGATTCCCTAATGCCGAGTTGGGGACTGAAAAGCCGTGGTGCGTCACAAATTATCTACCAATGGAATACATTTCTTTTTTTCTCGATTAAAAATATTCTTATTTTATTTTTTTGTCATTATTTATTGTTTATTTTATTTTACGTGCAAAGAGTTGCAGCAAGAGCAAAAAGGTGTTTTTCCTATTTTAAGTACAAAAAGTCTTAAAATTGGTAGATAATTTTACTTGTATTTTTATACACTCAAATCAAGATAATATTTTCTTAATTCAAGTAATTTTTATCTTAAATGCATTTAAGATTTTGATTTTAAATTCCATAAACATGACTTAAACATGAGCGCGGATGGCAACGGCAAATTCTGGCACATACTAATATACATGTTGGATTAACACATTTTAATGAACGTGCACTGTCCTTTTAAAATAAAGCAAATAAGTAATTACAAATATTTTAAAGTATCCAGAATACAGACTTCTTCAATACTTTACGAAGATGTGAATCTGGTCACTGGTGAATAGCCTCAAGTTCAGGTGTCTGACAGGTGGTTTAGCCAATCAGGGACATGCATGTCAGTCTGTATCAAAACAAATATGGCTGCTATGAGAAACAGAATCAGGATTTGTTAACAGTAATTTCAAAAAAGAGAATCCTTCTTTAAACAGAAATGGTGGAGTCAGACATAATTTGTCTCCCATCTATAATTCCATTCTTAAAGGAAAAGTAACGTTTTTACCCGTTAATTACAATTTGAAGATTATTTCAGTAATAAAACATTGTTTTCCAAGCCTTTTCACTTCAAAAGATCAAAGATCAAAATCAAAGTCAGCTTTATTGTCAATTCTGCCATATGTGTTCAACATACAGTGAATCGAAATTTCGTTTCTCTCTGGCCAAGTAGTGCAAAAAGACAGTGTACAGAATACAACATGAAGACAAAACACAACAAAAACTATCTAAGACAGAGATCTAAAGTTAAAACTAAAGTCTAAGATCTAAAATCTTAAAACAGTGCAACATAATAAATAAACTATACAGATTTCCAAAGTGTGCAGTGTGCATCAAAATGTGCAATGGAAGATACAGCAGTGAATTGGTCATGTGCAGTAGAATGTGCATTGGAGTTAAGATAAAATAAAAATAAATGTGCAACAGTAGTAATTCTAGTGCAATAACAGGAGTAAACAACAGTACTAAAAATTCCAGTAGTAAATGTGCAATAACAGTAGTAAACAACAGTGCAACGGGGGTAAAATTCAATAACAGGAGTAAACAACAGTACTAAAAATTCCAGTAGTAAATGTAAATGTGCAACAGTGCAACAGTCGTCCTTAGCAGCAGTTTTTTTAAGTGTCTAGAGTGATAGGTCTTTTTATGGAATACAGGTTATGCCAATATGGGGGGTGGGGGGTGGGAGATGGGTAAGGTGGGAGTTCGGGTGTGAGTTCAGCCTCCTGACAGCCTGGTGGATGAAGCTGTTTGAAAGCCTGGTGGAGTGGGCCCGGAGACTCCGGTACCTTCTCCCCGAGGGCAGGAGGCTGAACAGGCTATGTGCGGGGTGGCTCGGGTCACCCACAATGCTGGACGCTCTGCGGGTGAGCCGGGTGTTAAAAATGTCTAGGAGGGAGGGGAGAGAGACACCAGCGATCCTCCCAGCTTCATTCACTATGCGCTGCAGGGCTTTCCTGTTCTGTTCAGTGCAGCTCCCGTACCACACAGTGATGCAGCTGGTCAGGACGCTCTCAATGGTGCCTCGGTAGAAGGTGGTCATAATGGGTGGAGGGGCTCCAGCTCTCCTCAGTTTGCGGAGGAAATAGAGGCGCTTCTGAGCCCTCTTTGCCAGTGATACAGTATTCACTGTCCAGGAGAGGTCCTCACTGATGTGCACCCCCAGGAATTTGGTGCTGCTCACCCTCTCTACAGCAGCACCATTGATGGACAGTGGGGGGTGCTGGGTGGGGCCTCTCCGGAAGTCAATAACAATCTCCTTGGTCTTTTTAACATTAAGAAGGAGATTGTTATTGCTGCACCACTGGGTCAGAAGGCTCACCTCACTCCTGTAGTTTGTCTCATCGTTATTAGAGATGAGACCCACCACAGTCGTATCGTCCGCAAACTTCACTATGTGATTGGTGCTGAACGCTGGTGAGCAGTCGTGGGTCAGCAGAGTGAAGAGCATCGGACTGAGCACACAGCCCTGGGGGTCTCCTGTGCTCAGTCTAATGCAGCTTGAGGTGTTTCTGCCGACCCGCACTGCCTGTGGCCTCTCACTGAGGAAGTCCAGCAGCCAATTACAGAGTGAGGTCTGAAGCCCCAGGTGGTCCAGTTTGATAATGAGCTGCTGTGGGATTATAGTGTTGAATGCTGAACTGAAATCTATGAACAGCATTCTCACATATGAGTCTTTATTGTCCAGGTGGGTGAGAGCCGGGTGAAGTGCAGAACAGATTGCATCCTCGGTAGAGCGGTTGGCCCGGTATGCAAACTGGTATGGGTCTAGGGTGGGGGGGGGTGGATTTGATGTGTGCCATGACTAGCCGTTCAAAACACTTCATGATGATGGGGGTCAGTGCAACAGGGCGATAGTAATTAAAGGTGGCCGGAGTGGGCTTCTTTGGCACAGGAACGATGGTAGTGGTTTTGAAGCAGGAGGGAACGACAGCCTGGCTCAGAGAAGCATTAAAGATGTCTGTGAAGACATCCTTGAGCTCCTCTGCACAGTCTTTCAACACACGACCAGGAATGTTGTCCGGGCCTGCAGCCTTGCGGGTGTTGATCCTGGAGAGTGTCCTCTTCACGCTGGCTGCAGACACACACAGGGGCTGGTTGTGGGGAGGTGGTGGAGTTTTTTGGGGCCGGGTGTCATTTCCTGCCTCAAACCGTGCAAAGAAGCTGTTGAGGTCATTGAGCAGGGTGATATTGTTGTCACAGGTCTCTGGCAAGGGTTTGTAGTCCGTGATGTTCTGGATGCCCTGCCACAGACTCCGTGTGTCCCTGCTGTCTCTAAAGTGTCCGGTTATTTTCTGTGTGTATTTGTGTTTGGCTTTCCTGATGCCACGGGACAGGTTGGCTCTTGCTGCCCTCAGATGGGGGACATCCCCAGCTCTGAAGGCAGCGTTCATGGCTCTCAACAGCCTGTGAACCTCCCCTGTCAGCCATGGCTTCTGGTTAGCCCTGGTGGTGATGGTTTTTGTGTGTGTGACATCACCAATGCATTTGGTGATGTAGGAGGTGTCACAGTGTCTGCGTACTCCTCAATGTCAGTGTGATTGTTGTATGTGGCGGCCTGTTTGAACACTGCCCAGTCTGTTGTACCGAGGCAGTGCTGTAGTGCAGACGAGGCCCCCTCTGGCCACACCTGGATCTGCTTCAGAGCCGGCCTGGAGACCCTCACACGGGGTCTGTATGCCGGTCTGAGCACAACAGAGATGTGGTCAGAGAGGCCTATGTGGGGGAGGGGGTAAGCCTTGTATGCTCCCTTGTGTGTAGTGTAAACCATGTCCAAAATGTTGTTTCCCCTGGTTGGGAAGTCAACATGCTGATGCATTTGTGGCATGACAGTTTTGAGGTCTGCATGGTTGAAATCCCCGGCAAGGATAAAAAATCCGTCCGGGTGAGCAGTCTGTTGCTCGCTAATAGAGTTATACAGCTCATACAGTGTCTCCCTTCTATCAGCGCTGTTCGGTGATGGGGGGACATAAACTACCACTAGCAGTATTGCCATCATGAAATCAAAGTATTCTTTTGGACTTAGATATAGTCACATAAAAGGGGGATCTTCCCCATGCAGAGGCAGCCATTTTGAATACGAGAGCCGCAGAAGGACATTTGGGTTCCGCCTTCGCCTTCAGCAAGGCTCGTGTTTTTGGGTAAACAACACAAGCATGCTGCTGGATCAGACGTCGTAATGGATCTAACACGTGTTTTGGACTAAATTGTTTTACTGGATTTTATTCGCTGGATCCTTACGGACAAATTGAGACCAAGTTTATGGTGAAATACAGAGTTTGACATGTGCAAAGCATTCTAAGGTAAGCTAACCTCGTTTTGTGCTTTTCCGTATAAAAGCCCCATGTGCTCGGTGAGTGTTTGTTGTGCAGGGCAATGAATTGCATAGTCAAAAAGAGGAGACTGTAAGGTTTCATTTGATGTGTAGAGTGTCATGGTACATGATCGGGAATGTGTGTTTTCATGAGAAAAGGAAAAAAAACAAACAAAAAAAACGGGACCGCGCGGCACGCGGCTTGTGCGCGCGCCCGGGTGACCCTCGAGGTCTGCCGTAGCTAAAACAGAAAGTGCAATAGCACCATCCACCTATGCACCACGAATCCTACACACTGGGGCTTTAAGCCTAAATTAAAACAAACAAAAGAAACAATAGGGCGAGCCAGGTCAGGGCCAGAGGTGTGAAAAACAGTCGTGTAGGGATGACGCCAGAGAAACAAAAGACAGAAACAAATAGGCGAGATAGTTTCGGAAAAACTGCAGTATAGTTAGCTCTCTGCTTATATCTCCCTGTAATGAGATATAAGCAGTGTCTTACCAGCACTCCAACCAGAACTGACGAAGCCTCTCGGATGAGCGGCGAAACGTTTTCGACCAAACAAACTTTGTCCAGTTGACAAATTGAATTTCTTCTTTTATCAGTAATTTCAGTATAAAAATTACACAGAAATGAAACATTCCCTGGTCCAGGTTCTCAGCAGCATATCCACCTTATTCTGGAAGTTGCCGTGGGTGTCGCCATCATCATTGTGGGTTGTATTGTTTTGTATGGGGCTGCTGATGTTGACAGCAAATAAGTTCAACAGAGGCAAAAGTCATTTTAAAGCCTCCCAGGGAATCAGTACAGTGTGATTTGGTGCACATGAAAACTGAGGTTAGCTGGCAAAACATTTCCCAAATTCTCCACTGAAATGAGTGGGATTCCTGTTAACCAGAAGTGCCACCAGAAAAAAAGTGCAGTTTAGGAGCATCTTCATTTCACATGCATCACCAAAATAAACACATCTGATTGGACGATCATGTTTGATTCAGGCTGGAGACACGAAGGAGGGGGTGGTGACCAGACTGACAAATACAGAGCGATGACCATGAGGATTCACCAGGCAACTATTATCCCACGCTATAAACTTTTCTGCATTACATTTGAACTGATTCTCACTAAACACTCGAGGAATAAAGGAGCTACAGGACCATCTGAACGAGTGCATGGAGAGTCCTCGTGCTACAGAAGGAGACCTTTATGGACTGGCGAGGAATCACTTCTCACAATAGCAGCTCACTTCACAATCAGTGCCTCTCTCTCTGTCTCTCAGGTGGAGGACCCTGCTTCCATATTACAGGCTGTAAATAGACCCAAATGAAGGTGTAGGATGGTGTTAAAGGCAGTTTCTTTCTTTTTATTTACTTTCTATAGTTCATACATACAGAAGACCTCAAATGTAACGCAAGATATATGCAATTGTGTAGTAAAGAGAAAAGGTTAAAGGTCCCATGGCATGAAATTTCCCTTTCTGAGGTTTTTGAACGTTAATGTGCACTCCCCTACCCTGTTTAGCCCCCCATGGCTAAAAGTTGCGAGATGTGTAAACTGAGCATTTGTGATCCTTTTCTGCGTTTGAAAAAAAAGGCAGCCCAAATGGGAGATTCTGAACAAGGGAAGTTTCTGACGTCACACTCAAGGAAAAATGCAAATGCAGTTCCACCGCCCGTCTGTGTTTCTACCCACACTCTCTGGAACTCACGCCCAGAGAGTTTGGACCGCGAACGAGCTACGCAATGCGAGATGCAGTTTTTTATTTGTCTGGAGGCACATGAGAGTGTTTCCAGGCTCGGATGTCCTTTATCCGAGCCTCCGAACCTCTGAAACAGCAGTGTTTAATTTTATTTTCTGTGGAAATGTGTTTATTTTTCAATGGAACGCTTCTCATATCTTCCTCCACGCAGAAACGCGGAAGTGGGGCCAGCGCACATCGCACCGCTAAACGAGGAAAGAGCGGAGAGTTTGGCCATGCCCCCACCCACTGCAGTGGCCTGTCTCTGTCCTCTTCATTTGCATTCAAGCAACAACGCCCAGAGTAAAGTGTTTGAGAGACATATTTATGACTCTGTGTTCATGGGTTTTTCTCATGCACTGAGTCTTGATTTTAAAGAAGGATTCATTTACAGTATTAGGGAACCATTAAGGCGCCATATAAAAGCATCAAGAAGTACCATGTCATGGGATCTTTAAAGATTATAGGTGGTTTTATAGCTCAAAAATACCTAAAACTTCTAAAAATTCTGTGAGTGGGGTCGCCTCTCCACAGATCTGACTTGTAACTTGGTCCGATTTGGTCTCCATGAAGGTAAGGCAGCAGTAGATCCACTTTGTCTGTTTGTCCACTGACTCGACATAAACATGGTTGAGCGGTCAGATCCACTGACCCACAGGTTGGCGGTGTGATTCCAGCTCCCACAGATGAATGCTGTCGTTGTGTCCTTGGGCGAGACACTTAACCCACCTCGCCCCCAGTGTCTGTGTACACTGGTGTGTGGATGTGTATGTGAATGGGTGAGTGGTTCCTTGTTGTAAAGCGCTTTGAGGGCCTTGAAGGTGGAAAAGTGCTGTATAAAAATGTGACCATTTGCCCATTTATTCATCTTCTTCCGCTTTTTCCATTCTCTGGGTCACGGGAGCAACAGTCCAAGCAGTGTTCCACTGCCCAGAACACAATGCACCAGCCCTCATGAATCCTCCCACAGGTGGTGGGTCCACAGGAGGACGGCTCACGTCACAACAGGCCTTGATTTATCTTCTGCCATGGGGGCTACCAGTGTCCGCAGACACTGGGGGCGAGGTGGGGTTAAGTGTCTTGCCCAAGGACACAACGGCAGCGCTCATCTGTGGGAGCTGGATCACTAGGCAAGCGCTCTACCAACTGAGCTACTGCCGCCCCATTTGCCCATTTAGAAAGTTGTAATACTAAAATGTGAAACATTCCAGACAAAGCAATAACATCTACATGAAGACAAGCATTTGACAGACCCTCCCCCATTAAAGTTACACAATGCACCTTTAAATAATTTACCTCAAATCTTCAAAGTAGCCACTCTTTGCTTTTTTGTCATTTTGACACATACATATCAATGTTTTTATAGAGCTATCTCCATTTGATGTGATTAATGTTAATTTAGGATTAAAATAAGCAGACTGTGCTGCACTTAAACACTCCACCCCTTTCTTGGACCATCACTCAGTTTGAGAACCCCATCTTTAAACTAACTTCCACTAGCACCTTACAGAAAACTGCTTGAAAGGGAAGAAAGTGGGTAGGATTTTTAAACCTGTTTTTTCAAGTTCTCTTACTGGTTTTGTGGTGGTAGCCGATTTACCGGCCTTTGCACATTTCCCAAACCAAATGCCCACTGTGACAAATGCACTTTTATTAGTTAAACTTCAGCCACATGTTGCAATAGGGCTACTTTGTGTGGACACTAACATATATTTGAATTAGTTTTTGCTTGACGTTTCATCTTGCTAATTAGCGCGCACTGAGGAGGGAACCTATGAGCGCTGACGTGAGACAGGTGGACAGGTAGGATAATGTCTCAAACAAGCAGTGCACTGGTATGAAGGGCCGTTTAAGACATTATTCATTCTGGTCCTCTCACATACATATACTCTCACTCACACATACATACATTCTCCTCTCACATACATACATTCTCCTCTCACATACATACATTCTCCTCTCATATACATATATTCTCACTCGCACATACATACATTCTCCTCTCACATACATATATTGTCACTCGCACATACATACATTCTCCTCTTACATACATATATTCTCCTCTCACATACATATATTCTCACTCGCACATACATATATTCTCCTCTCACATACATACATTCTCCTCTCACATACATATATTCTCACTCGCACATACATATATTCTCACTCTCACATACATACATTCTCCTCTCACATACATATATTCTCACTCACACATACATACATTCTCCTCTCACATACATATATTCTCACTCTCACATACATACATTCTCCTCTCACATACACACATTCTCCTCTCACATACATATATTCTCCTCTCACATACATATATTCTCACTCGCACATACATACATTCTCCTCTCACATACATATATTCTCACTCGCACATACATACATTCTCCTCTCACATACATATATTCTCCTCTCACATACATATATTCTCACTCGCACATACATATATTCTCACTCGCACACATATATTCTCACTCTCACATACATACATTCTCCTCTCACATACATATATTCTCCTCTCACATACATATATTCTCACTCGCGCATACATATATTCTCACTCGCACATACATATATTCTCACTCGCACATACATATACTCAACAAAAATATAAACGCAACACTTTTGCTTTTGCTCCCATTTTTCCTGAGATGGACCCAAAGATCCAAAATTCACTCCAGATACACAACACTACCATTTCTCTCAAACATTGTTCACAAATCTGTCCAAATGTGTGACAGCGAGCACCTCTGCCCCGCCGAGACAATCCACCCCACCTCACAGGTGCGCCACATCAAGATGCCGATCCGACATCATGACCAGTGCACATTATTTTGGGCAGTATAAGATACACCTGTGCACTAATCATGATGTCAGATCACCATCTTGATGTGGTAACACCTGTGAGGTGGGGTGGATTGTCTCAGCAAAGCAGAAGTGCTCACTATCACACATTTAGACAGATTTGTGAACAATGTTTGAGAGAAATGGTAATATTGTGTATCTGGAATGAATATTAGATCTTTAAGTCCATCTCATGAAAAATGGAAGCAAAAACAAAAGTGTTGTGTTTATATTTTTGTTGAGCGTATGTATGTGAGAGTGAGAATATATGTATGTGAGAGGAGAATGTATGTATGCATGTGAGAGGAGAATGTATGTATGTATGTGAGAGGAGAATGTATGCATGTGAGGGGAGAATGTATGTATGTGAGAGTGAGAATATATGTATGTGAGAGTGAGAATATATGTATGTATGTGAGAGGAGAATGTATGTATGTGAGAGTGAGAATATATGTATGTGCGAGTGAGAATATATGTATGTGACAGTGAGAATATATGTATGTGTGAGAATATATGTATGTGCGAGTGAGAATACATGTATGTGCGAGTGAGAATATATGTATGTGAGAGTGAGAATATATGTGTGTGCGAGTGAGAATATATGTATGTAAGAGGAGAATGTATGTATGTGAGAGGAGCATGTGTGTATGTGCGAGTGAGAATATATGTATGTGAGAGTGAGAATATATGTATGTGCGAGTGAGAATATATGTATGTGCGAGTGAGAATATATGTATGTGAGAGTGAGAATATATGTATGTGCGAGTGAGAATATATGTATGTGCGAGTGAGAATATATGTATGTGAGAGTGAGAATATATGTATGTGAGAGTAAGAATATATGTATGTGCGAGTGAGAATATATGTATGTGAGAGTGAGAATATATGTATGTGAGAGTAAGAATATATGTATGTGCGAGTGAGAATATATGTATGTGAGAGTGAGAATATATGTATGTGAGCGGAGAATGTATGTATGTGAGAGCAGAATGTATGTATGTGAGAGGAGAATGTATGTATGTGAGAGTGAGAATATATGTATGTGAGAGGACCAGAATGAATAATGTCGTGAACGGCCCCTCAGACACTGGGGTTGTGTGTAGTGATGTTCTGCGCAGTGCCCGCTGGACATGACAAGACATGACAAGACTGAATCCATGCGCCATCGAGAACGAGACAAGACCAAATGAGTCCAAATGCACCTGAGTCCAAGATGAGACCCAGACGTTAAAAAAAATGAGAGACCAAGACCACAGCTGTGTCTTGGCAGGGTCAAGAAACGCCGAAAGTGTAAGGGTAAATAACAAAGGGTGGCTATTTTTTAAATGAAAGTAATTTTAAGTAATTTACATTCCATCACTTGTATGCACAAATTAAAGGTTGTACTCATTTTTAACATATTCATGGATTTTCATACTCTAGTTATTACTATTATTATTTAGTGTTTTATGTCCGCCCCTTATCACCGAGACAAGTTCCTAGTTTTGTGAATTCTGTTCACTTGACATGGCAATAAAAAGTCTTTCTCATTCTGACATTTTAATTTAGCCACCATTTGTAGTACTTTTGACGATTCAAAAGATAGATTTGTTTTTGTTTTGAATTGTTAATTATCATGGCAACTGTACACATTTCCCATCCTTCTGAAAACCCTAGATAGCAGATACATTTATTTCATCCAAAAACAATTAGCCTTTTAGCTTTATAGTTCAGTGTAATTCTTCATTCTCTCGTTCTTATTTTTTATGTCCTGTTGGCAGCTGGTTAGACCTTACTTGTATCTGGAGTAAATATCAAATCAAAACCATCATGTTGCCATTTCTACCCCTCCCCCGCTGCTGTTTGGTCCTGCCTCTACTGCATTAACTGCATTTACCGGCACCTAAAGCAGCCCTGGTGTAGACAATGTGACAGAAGCACCTCTACAGACCCAATCCCCTGCACACCCCTGCACACCCACTAACCTTGACGCACTTGTCGGAAAGAAAAAGCCCAAGCCGTTGTAGCTTTGCCCAGCCAAAGTAGTTCACGAGGCCACACAAAGCCCACATTTCAAGGTCCGCAGGAAACTGAGTGGAATTGATGGAATCCTGCATGTTTTTTCCACCTTCCAACCACAGCCTTGAAAGCTACTGTGCGAGAATGGTCATTGCTCTCCATGCTTACTCTGAATGTAGCCATTTTTTTTTTCTTCTCTCATAATAGATGGCAAAATGTGAACAGGGCCAGGAAAAAAAATTCCAAGAATGTTTCAAAATGTTCCTAAATGAATGCAATCAGGAAAAAAAAAAAATCATCCTCATAATCTTATTTTGCACAAAATTGACTCTTGTGAGCTTTAAGCCATGTTATCATGTTGTTACCTCATTAAAGGGACAGTGTGTAAGATTTTTACCCGTTAATTACAGAAATTGAAGATACCCATTCAAAAATACATTGTTTTCCAAGCCTTTTCACTTCCATCATGAAATCAAAGTATTCTTTTGGACTTAGACATAGTCACATAAAAGGGGGATCTTCCCCATATAGAGGCAGCCATTTTGAATACGAGAGCCGCAGAAGGACATTTGGGGTCCGCCTTCGCCTTCGGCAAGGCTCGTGGTAGCACCGGAGGCAAAGCAGGCGGATCGCGCCGGAGAGAAGGACAGAGGGAGAGAGGTGCGGGTGGGGTGGGGGGAGGCTCGTGGTTTTGGGTAAACAACAAGCATGCTGCTGTATCACACGTTGTAATGGATCTAACACGTGTTTTGGACTAAATTGTTTTACTGGATTTTATTCGCTGGATCCTTACGGACAGATTTCAGACCAAGCTTATGGTGAAATGCTGAGTTTGACCTGGGCAGAGCCTTCAAAGGTAAGCTTTGTGCTTTTCCGTTTTGTGCTTTTCCGTATAAAAGCCCCATGTGCTCGGGGAGTGATTGTTGTGCCGGGAAATGAATTGCATAGTCAAAAAGAGGAGACTGTAAGGTTTCATTTGATGTGTAGATTGTCATGGTACATGATCGGGAATGTGTGTTTTCATGCGAAAAGAAAACAAAAAGTGACCGGGGGGACCGCGTTTTATGTAAACAGTAGTGGCGCGCGGTTCGTGCGCGGGTACGCGAGCTGTCGGCACTACGGCGCGCCCGGGTGACCCTCGAGGTCTGCCGTAGCTAAAACAGGAAGTGCAATAGCGACTATCCACCTATGCGCCACGAATCCTACACACTGGGGCATTAAAAATATACCTTGTGTTCACAACAAATGCATGGATCTATTAGTATCGCTTTTTAAAAAAAATCTTTTATTATTACAAGGTACATATTTTGACATCAACATTCGCAAAACACTTAACACCACAAAACACTCAGAAGACACATCGGGGGATGGGGAGTGCAGAGGACCAAAGGGCTCGTTCCAGGTGCAGAAAGGGGGTCTGGGGGGGAGCAAGGGCAATGTAGCGTCCAGGGAAGGTTTAGACAACAGGGTCCAGGGGGGACAGCGGAGGGGGGCAGGGGTCAGAAGTCCAGCCAAGGGGAACCAGTTCGGGAGATGGAGAAAAGTGTATTGTCTGGGGTGAAGGTGTCGCAAAACTCAGTTTCTCTTGCGGAGTGGAGGTGGTAAACGTGGGCGCGAAGGAGCGCCGTGAAGAGGAGCCAGTGCTCTGCTGCGCGGCCGTCGTGGAGGTGGTGGTGTCGTGCCACGAAGATAGAATATCTGGCCATGGACAGGACGAGGCGGGCTGCGTCCCAGTTGACCATTGCAGCGTCCGGCCCCCAAGGTCGCTGCCAGACAAGTTTAAAGGAAAAGTAACGTTTTTTTTACAATTTGAGCCTTATTTCGGTAATAAAACAAGTTGTTTTACTCACCCATAGCACTTTGGTGTCATATGGAGCATTTCCGGAGATGTTTTAAGATTTGCGGTTAGCCTAGCGCGACTTCTAGCCATAGCTCGGGGCATATAATATATTCCCCAAGCATGTAATATGCCCCGTGCGGGCTCCAAATAACACAAACTTTAGCACTTTTCAAATCATAGAAGCTCGATGTCTTAGTCTGCGATTTCGTTTGAAGCAAAAGTGGCCTGTAATCCGAGATTTAGCCATAGTTTACAGCTTTGCGTTTCATGTTTGGGTCCCGGGAGCTGAAAGCACAGTCCGCACACGCGCACTGGCGTCCTCATCTACTCGAAACTATGGATAAATCTCGGATTACAGGCCACTTTTGACCACACAAAATCGTAGGCTAAGACATCGGGATTCTATGATTTGAAAAGTGCTAAAGTTTGTGGTATTTGGAGACCGCAAACATGTGCCCCGAGAACTCACATGATGGAGATCGCAAATCTAAAACATCTCTGGAAGTGCTCCATATGACACCAAATTACTATGGGTGAGTAAAACAACTTGTTTTATTACCAAAATAAGGCTCAGATTGTAAAAAATGTTACTTTTCCTTTAAATGAGAATTAATGCTGCAAGAATGCACAATACATTACCAGTGAAAGGCTTGGACTCACCTCTTAGTGAGTTCTTCTATATGTATATTAAAGTGATCACAGCACTTACTCTAGTACAACTGCATTTAAAAAAATACTTGAGTAAATTCACTGCAATAACTAAACATTACAGGCAAAACTGACTCTTGTGAGCTTTAGACCATGTTAGAATGTTGTTACCTCCTCAAAAAAAAAAGTTGTGTTTTGTTTCATTCACACTACTTTGAGTTAGAGTCAAAATGCTCTGTTCCACCTTGTGAGGTCATCAAGCAGTAGTTTTCAAGTTAACAGCTACCGTTTACCTATCGTTCAGCAGAGATCGGCAATTCCAGGGCTGATATTATCCAGATGTTTTTAGTGGAGGTGTATGGAGTTTTAAAACACAGTGGAGCACTTCCTGTATCAGATAATAGACCCAGGGACTCAATGAATGTGACTGGAGCGTGCCCACACATTCACACTAAGAATAATGAGAGCTACATTTACAAGTTTCCCATTGTTATGTTGGAGATAAACCATTTGGCTTTATGTAGTGCAGGGGACATTTATCTTGGTGAGACTGGGAGACGTTAGCTTCCGTTGGGTTTGTATTTATCATAGCTCCACTATCCGAGCAGTAACCTTAAGCACAGTGCTGGCTCCTTCATCTGCTGTGATGGGAAAAGGGAGTCTCTTTGTCTCTGTAAAGGGTTTTAGAAAGGATTGGGCGATACAGGCATTTACAATGGTAAACAAAGATTTGAAACGTTTCCGATATTTTGCATTTGCCTTACTTATTTTTTTCTTTTTGATCTAGATCTTTTTTTCTATTGTAATGGTTCTATATTACACACACACAAAACCTCTTGTAAGTCGTGAAGACATGTTAGAATGTTGTTCCCCCGTCAAAAACATACATAGAGTTGTGTTTTGTTTCATTCGCACACAAGTATTAGTCTATCTCCAACTCCAAAGCTCAAAACGCTCTTTTCTGTCTTCTGATGTCATGAAGTGGTCATTTTCAAGTTAACAGCTACCTTTTACCTTTAGTTCAGTAGAGTTTGGCAATTCGGGGCTGAAATTATCCAGATAATTTTAGAGAAGGTGGATAGAGTTTAAAAACACAGCAGACCACTTCCTGTATTACCATATGACATCAATCAATTAATGAATCAATCAAACAATATTTCTAAAGCGCTTTTCATACAAAATTGTAGCACAAAGCGCCTTACAGTGGTCAAGGATTAGAAGATTGACCTTTATTGATCTTGCACAAGAGAAATTGTTTCTATATTTAATCCTTCATGTGAAGCACTTTGGTCAACTGACGTTGTTTTTAAATGTGCTATAGAAATAAATTTGAACTTGAACTTGAACTATATTTGACCCGGGGTCCATCCCCATAATTTTGTTATTTAGTCTTGGTCAGGCCCTAAGCTGGAGGATTTAACCTATGGAGCATGTTTTGGAAGAAACCCACCAAGACATGGGGAGAACATGCAAACTCCACACAGAAATGCCCGGGCAACCCGAACCTTCTTGCTGTGAAGCATGAGTGCTAGCCACTCAGCCACCGTGCTGCCAGAGGACATAACATCACAGAGTGTTTTCTGTTTGTGAGAAGAACTCAGCCAAAGTATGCAGGGTTTGTGTGTTAAACGTGTGAATGAAACACAACACAACTCCAGGTATGTTTGTGATGAATAAACAACCATATAACATCCATCCATCCATTTTCTTCCACTTTTCCATAGACCCAGTTGCCAGTTGTGTCCTTGGGCAACACACTTAACCCCACCTCGCCCCCAGTGTCCGTGCACACTGGTATAGAGCTCCCATGACAGAAGTGCATCAAGGCCGGTTGCGTCAAGCGACATGGGGCCATCCTCCACCCGCAGGAGGATCCATGGGGGCTGGTGCATTGTGTGATCTGGGCTGCAGATCTGTCTGGACTGGTGCCCCCGCGACCCATGACCTTATAACATGAATCGGAAAACAGCGTAACAACATTTTAGGCAACTGGTAACTGGGATATTTTCCGCCGACGACTTGCTGCTCCAACTGTGAATTCCTACTACTCCCTACAGGACGACGTCCCACTTCACACATTAAAGTGATTAGTGATTAACCATTAAATTAACCATGTAAATATTTGACACTGGCTAATATATCATTTATGTTTGGTTCTCAAGATGATTATCCACTGAGAATCTCCAGTTGGTTTAAAACAAATGAGCAAAGCATTTGATGGATTCTCCACCAGAAAAGTTACACAATACACCAGTGACGCTGCCTTATATTTACCTTCGCGAATTCTTCATAGTATGAATAGAATGAATGGAGCCCTAAGTGAGGATACGCACTTTTGACAGAACTGGGACTCGCCAGGCGGCAGTGTGAAAAGAGGGCCCATTGAAATGACTCTTAGTCGAATGAGAGCCATGTGGAAACAAGAAGTGAGAAAAGATTGGTTTTTCACCCCTGGTTCAAAATTGGATGCAGCACCTTTTTAACATTTGGTAGCTAAAGTATGAATTAACCACATGCAACTGTTCTGACAAATTTCTGTTAAAGGAGAATTAACGTTTTTTACAATCTGAACCTTATTTCGGTAATAAAACAAGTTGTTTTACTCACCCATAGCACTTTGGTGTCACATGGAGCACTTCCAGAGATGTTTTAGATTAGTGATAGCCGTAGCGCTAATATATGCCCCGAGCATGTAATATATGCCCCGAGCGGTCTCCAAATACAGTGAACCCTCGCTCTATCGCGGTTCACTGTTCGTGCCCTCGCTGTTTCGCAGATTTTTTTGTTTAAAAAAAAAAAAAAAAAAATTCCAATTTTTTTTTTAATAGTGTAACATTTTTTTTAATAGTGTAACATTGTGTTCTGCGTCCTGATTGGCTAAGAGACTAGACCAGGAATAAACATGGATTAAACCAGGTTTAGACTAGAACTAAACCAGGTCTAGGCCAGAACTAAACCAGGTCTAGACCAGGTCTAAACCAGGTCTAAACCTGGGCTGGCCCTGGACCAGGTCTAGACCTGGACTAAACCAGGATTAAATCACTCCGTGCGGCTCTTGCGTTCGTTTGTGCATGTTCGGTTTGTGGCTCGGGCTGAGAGCACGCGGTCCGGGCGCCGTGGTTCTATCTCGTGCTCGCAGTCCCGGTGTACGCACGACACATGCTGCTCAGAGCAGCACGTGTCGCGTCCTGGGACGTGGCAGTGCTCCTCGCGCGTCTGGCGGGGCTTCCGGAGCCGTGTCTCCCCACATGTGTCACTATTAATACATTTTGTTGAAAATCTATGAAAGTTTGAGTGTTTAAACTAGAGACAAATGTGACAAAATGTTAATACCAGTCTGAGAAAAGTGTATAATGTGTGTGGTGAGGCGTTTACAGCCTTAAAACATGTAGAATAATTGGAAAATATAAAGTTGTCCTACTTCATGGATTTCTCTTATTGCGGGCTATTTCTAGAACCTAACCCCCGCGATAAACGAGGGATTACTGTAACACAAACTTTAGCACTTTTCAAATCATAGAAGCTCGATGTCTTAGTCTACGCTTTCGTTTGGGACAAAAGTGGCCTGTAATCCGAGATTTATCCATAGTTTCGAGTAGATGAGGACGCCAGTGCGCATGTGCGGAGTCACAGTTTATTTCGCGCACAGCTCCCGGGACCCAAACATGATACAATCACAGCAGTCACAAACACATATGACGTAATACAGTGGAACGGTAAACACTCAGGTCTTTTTTTGGTTGGAAATACATTACGGGAGGAGGGAAGGGGAAAAACAAGATGGAAAACAGAGAAATCTATTATTGACAAACTGAGGCGGCAGACTATGTGAGAGGGCAGAGTGTTTTTATAAATACATGCCATCGTATCCTAGCCAATGTATGTTATGTCCTTTTGATATCATGTGAGCCATTGTTATCACAGCTGTGACCTTGGGACTGTTGAGTGCGAGAGAACAGAGTCAAAAAAACAAAGGGTCCCGTTGTCGCAGAGATTCCGGAAGAATAATTAATTAGGGAAAAATTGACATAATGTATACACTTTAGAACTCAGATGAACGTGCAGTGGGTCCGAGACCTGGTTCTGCAAAGTCTCCAACTTTTTTTTTTTTTTTTTAATCTTTTATTATTTCAAGGTACATAATAACACATACTTTAGGTACATAATAATACATATTTTAACACCACAACAACATTTGCAAAGCACTCAGAAGACACATCGGGGGATGTGGGCACGGGATCAGAAGTCCAACCGAGGGGAGCCAGTTCGGGAGATGGAGAAAAGCGTATTGTCTGGGGTGAAGGTGTTGCAAAACTCAGTTTCTCTTGCGGAACTTCATGTCACCAAGCAGGGCCGTGCGACTCCCAGTCCTCCCTCCTGGCATGTAGATGATTGCGGACTGATCCGCTTGTTTTGCACAGTTCCACAAACATATTTGTGATGGTATCCGAGCGTCAGTGGGGTATCCACAGATTAGAGATGGTACAGGTCCTCAATCTGTGTCACCTTCTGATGTAGACCTTCCCTGGTCTTCAACGGCTCCACTGTGGTGGAGATGTCCTGCCGTCAAAAATCCAAATAGTAAATAGCTCTGGTCGGCTCTCCGGAACCTACATTTCTTTGTGGAAAAAAAAGCCAGTTGCGTTGAGGGACCACCTTATCATTTCCATAATTTAAAATTCGAAAATCTACTACAACAGGTGAAATATGGACAAAGACAAGAGAAAGGCATGTAGACACAGAGCAATAGATGAGGGAGCGAGAAAACAAGCAGCCGCCCTCCCGCAAGGACAGAAGATAGAAACAGTGAAACATTTCAGACAAAGCAATAACATCTCCATGGAGAAAAACACGGATGAACGGACACTCCACCAGAAATGTTACACAATGCACCTTTAAACAATTAATCAGTAATTGAAAATAAAATGTTTGAAATAAAATACATGTCCATCCATCAGCTCCCACACAGAGCACCTCCAACAGGCATTTTCACCAGAGAACATTGGCACATCTATTAGTCCTAATTAATGAAAAGAATGATTCCAGCTTTTTTAGCGTCTGCGGGCTAGCTTCAAGATAATGAGTTCCTCAAAGTTCAGAGTGAGCGGAGGAAATACTGCATTTGATGGAAATGGAGTGGGTGTTACAGCAAAGGCGCTTGTAGCATTTGACTCAGTTTGGCACAAGGGTGGCGGTGTGATGGAGGATACTTGAGCTAGATGGAGGAGAGGAGGGACAACTGCGGGGACCTAAGCAACAAATTCTTGTTTGTGGAATTTAAATTAAATTTAATTAGCCCTCTCCAGGCCGAATTAATAATACCTGTAGGAAAAATCTGATATTTGGTGAAAATAATTTCTGGGGTATGAAATTTGCGATTTTCCTGATTTTTATTTTTATTTTTATGTGACCATTATGTGCAGTGCATTCTGGGATGTTGCATATTTGCAACATTGGCCCGGATGGATAATTAAATAGTGGACAAAATAGATCTTTGGAAATATGAATTTATCTTATTTATTAAAAATGGCTGAACTCAACTTTTGTCATCAAACAGCATATGAGCATATGAATAAAACAGGAACAGTGACATAATAACAATTAAACAATAACAATACTGAACAGGTGAGATGCGTTGTACCAGGTGCAGGTGCAGGTGCAGGTGTTTGAAGTGTGATAGACCAGCCCCCGAGCGAGTTTCCCGTAAACTGTCCAATTAGAACTCTGCAACAGAGTTCTGCTCTTGCACTAAAAAAAAACCACACACAAAAAATATGCAATTGCTGGCAGCTAAGTGACTATTAGCTGGGTTAAAACTAATAATTAATAATTCATTGGATTTATATAGCGCCTTTCATGACACCCAAAGCGCTTTACAGTTCATTGTTCATTCACTCCACACTTGGTGGTGGTAAGCTACTTTCTGTAGCCACAGCTGCCCTGGGGCAGACTGACGGAAGCAAGGCTGCCAATCTGCGCCATCGGCCCCTCCGACCACCTCCAACACTCATGCATACGCCACTTTCATACTAGGCAAATGTGGGTAAAGTGTCTTGCCTAAGGACACAGCGACAGTTTTTTGCAACTGGCGCCCCACTGTGGCACCTGGAATTCCCAGCGGTCTCCCATCCAAGTACTAACCAGGCCCTGCCTTGATTAGCTTCTGAGATCTGACGGGATCAGGCTTTGACAGGCAGGTATGGAAAACTGTTCATTTCACACAAAGACGGTATACAGTGGTACCTCACCTTACGAAAGTCCCTACATACGAAAAATCCAAGTTACAAAACGCCTTCACGTCAAATTTTGGTCTCTAGATACGAAAGAAAATTCAAATTACAAAACGCGAAATCTCAAAAATTCAATTAATGCGCGCTCAGATGCACGCCCCGAAACGTAAATACACTTTATCAACACACACGGGGTTAGGTTCCAGAGGTGGCCCGCGGTGGGAGAGGTCCACGAGGTAGGACAACTTTGTATTTTGCAATTGTTCTACATGTTTTAGGGCTGTAAATGCCTCACCACACACATTCTACGCTTTTCTCAGACTGGAGTTGGGCTTTTCTCGCATTTCTCTCTCGTTTGAACACTCGAACTTTCATAGATTTTCAATGGAATGTGTTGATAGTGAATCGTGGGGGGGACACGGCTCAATATAGCGCCGAACGCACGAGGGGAGCGGAGACACAGGATTACTATCAACAACACATCATCAGTATGGTAAAACTCACCTGTCTCACAACGGTCTAAACCCCGCTCACGTTCCCGCTCACGTGAACAATCCAACGCTTGGTGAATTCTGCTTCACAATGATAGGAAGAGCCGACATCGAAGGATCAAAAAGCGACGTCGACATGGTGCGGGATGGAGCCGCGGCACCCAGGCCATGCCTCCCCCTCGGGGCCGCGAGACCCCGCGGTCTTTCCCGCCAATAGAGCACCTTTCTCGGCCTGTTAGCTCACAGTGTCAGCCCCCCGGCTCTGGAAGTCACATAGAACCAGAGCCCGCCCCGCCCCGCTCTTATTCCCGCTGAAAGAGCGTCTTTCTCGGCCTCTTAGCTCTAGCGCGGAAGGCGGAGACATGAGCAACGCGCTCCTCCAACGGCACTGCCATGTCCCGGGATAATCCTGGTTTAGTCCAGGTCCAGTCCAGGTTTAGACCTGGTTTAGTTCTGGTCTAGACCTGGTTTATTCCAATCAGGACGCAGAACACAAATGTTACACTGTAAAAAAAAAGTTACACTATAAAAAAAACAACCTTGGAACGAATCAGGCCTTTTCCATTGAAATAGCTACTCAACTTACGAAACATTCACGTTACGAAACCACTTCTGGAACTAATTAATTTCGTAAGGTGAGGTACCACGGTATATGTAAATGGACATACAGTAGCTACCCTGTTAGGCACCACATTCCAAACAGGAAGTGAGCATGTGTTGCACTTTTGGCTCCATCGACTCTGGCTCCAGTTCATTTTATATTATTTTGAATCCCTAACCGCTGCTGTGAAACTCTTCATTTTGGTCTTGAAACGTTCCTATTAACCCAATTAATGTCATCCTGGTGTTTTTATTTCACTATTTTGTCTGTAAATAAAGATGAACCTTAATAACTGACAAATCAGAAGCTTTCTTTAGCAACAGTCACTTCTGATAGCAATGGTGAAAGTAAAGCGGTGCGCACCGGAACGCAGCACCGGTATAAAATTCACAGCTGGTACGCAGCACCGCTAAGAGAATATGGTTAATGGTGGCCAAAACCCACATTTGAAAAAAAAAGTAAGGTGCGCTATTTAAGTAGAAAACACAAACAACCACACTATGCCATTCGAGAATAACTGAAAACTACCCGAAACTCTCGTGCAGAGATATCTGCAGTCTGTTAAAGAAAAAGTAACGTTTTTTACAATTTGAGCCTTATTTCGGTAATAAAACAAGTTGTTTTACTCACCCATAACACTTTGGTGTCATTTGGAGCACTTCCAGAGATGTTTTAGATTTCCGATCTCCATAATGTGAGTTCTCGGGGCACATGTTTGCGGTCTCCAAATAACACAAACTTTAGCACTTTTCTACGATTTCGTTTGGTCAAAAGTGGCCTGTAATCCGAGATTTAGCCATAGTTTCGAGTAGATGAGGACGCCAGTGCGCATGTGCGGACTGTGCTCTCAGCTCCCGGGACCCAAACATGAAACGCAAAGCTGTAAACTATGGATAAATCTCGGATTACAGGCCACTTTTGATTCAAACGAAATCGTAGACTAAGACATGGAGCTTGTATGATTTGAAAAGTGCTAAAGTTTGTGTTATTTGGAGCCCGCATGGGGCATATTACATGCTCAGGGAATATATTATATGCCCCGAGCAATGGCTAGAAGTCGCGCTAGGCTATCGCTAATCTAAAACATCTCTGGAAGTGCTCCATATGACACCAAAGTGCTATGGGTGAGTAAAACAACTTGTTTTATTACCGAAATAAGGCTCAAATTGTAAAAAAAAATGTTACTTTTCCTTTATGTTACTTTATCTGACTGTAGCCGTGAAAGTCGCCTAAACCATTGCGAGGCGGTGCTGCGCACTGGTAGAAGATTTAAGGCCGGCGCGCTGCCTGCACCTGTAAGATAGGCTTTATGCTGACTAAAAAAATATGAAATAGTTAAGTATATTAAAAAAGTTATTTATTTATGAAAAAGGTGTAAAACGTAAAAAAAAAAAAAAAAAAAAGAAACAGGTAAAACGAGTGTTTTTTTGTTTTTGTTTTAAACGGTAAAGTGATGCACTGGACATTATAGCACCTGTAAGAAATGAAAACTACTTTCACCACTGCCTGATAGTGTCAGATAGCGGTCGGATTCCCAAATATGGAACATAATTCCAAATTTGCCCTTATTCATTCATTTGACTGGAGCTGAACACTATGGGTGACATCAAACTCCCTCAGTCCATCTATGATTTCTCATTTTTAAAGGTCCCATGACATGGTACTTCTTGATGCTTTTATATGGCTCCTTAATGGTTCCCTAATACTGTAAATGAATCCTTCTTCAAAATCAACACTCAGTGCATGAGAAACAGAGATAAGATGAGAAAGAGTCATAAATGTCACTCTGGAACACTCCATTATGGGCGTTGTTGCTTGAATGCAAATGAGGAGGACAGAGCTGGCCTATAGTAGGGGGTGGGGGCGTGGCCAAGCTCTCCGCTCCGCTCTGTGACCCACTTCCGTGTTTTTGCACGGGGGAGAGAAGAGAAGCGTTCCATTGAAAAATAAACACATTTCCACAGAAAATAAAATTAAACCACTGCTGTTTCAGATATCCACAGGCTCAGATAAAGGACTTCCGAGCCTAGAAACACTTGCAAGTTCCTCCAGGCAAATAAAAAAACGCATTTCGCATTACGTAGCTCCTCCGCAGTCCAAACTCTCTGGGCGTGATTTACAGAGACGCTGAGTACAGACAGACGGGGGTGGAACTGCATTTGCATTTCTTTTTTCGATCTGACGTCAATAAGTTTCCTTGTTCAAAATCGCCCGTTTGAGCTCTGATTTTTTCTAACGCAGAAAAGGATCGCAAATGCTCAGTTTAGACATTTCGCAACTTTTAACCATGGGGGGGACCCCCTAAACAGGGTAGGGGAGCTCACATTAACGTTCAAAAACCGCAGAAAGTGAAAATTTCATGCCATGGGACCTTTAAAGCCGGGTGAGCTGCTTGCAGGTCAAATCGACACCTCTTCTTATTGAGACTGCCCTGTAGAAAAAGGCTTAATTTATATATTTTACTTCATATTATATCTTTATAATGTTTTATACATTTTACTTCTAAAGGTAAAATTTGACACATTTCTATGAAATTAGGCAGCAGTACAATGCAGAGTGCAAAACTGACTTCATCAAAAACATACCACATACCACACATGTTTGAGTAACTTCATTATTATTATCTCTTTCATCACATCACAGTAGCTGAATTTTGTTGAATTTTGCAGGTTTGATTCAGCTAGTTAGCTCACCAGCATACGCTTTACACATTTAATGAATCATTCATTACTTGCGGCGTGCAGGTAATTGTCTCCAGCGACCTAAGAAGAGAGGAGCCAAAAGAGAAGAAGAAGTGAGCGTATCCCACTGAGTCTGAGCCACCTGAGCCATCCGTTATAACAATGAGTTCTTGACTTCCCACTGCGCGCACTCACATTATAAATCCACTCTTCACTTTTAAAGGTCACCAGGACACATCCTTTTGTTTAATGCTTGTACTAATAGGCACTAATCTTAAATACTTTGCTGACGATTAGATATTATTATGTGAACACTAGCGTCCAATTATCAGACATGTATTACAGGGGAGAGTGGGGGTTTGGGAGCATGTATTTCGATGGAACAGAAACTGACAGTGGTTTTCGCTGGATATGAGCTGCTTCATTTTTCAGTGGGTGAACTGATGGAGCTCGGCCAAAAGTGGGATTACATAAAGAAGACTTCAAATATATGAAGAAAGATATACAGCTCTGGAAAATAATAAGAGACCACTGCAAAATGATCAGTTTTTCTGATTTTACTACTTATAGGTATGTGTTTGGGCAAAAGGAACATTTTTGTTTGAGTCTATGAACTACTGACAAAATTTCCCCCATATTCCAAATAAAA
This sequence comes from Paratrypauchen microcephalus, assembly GCA_036785185.1. Lineage (NCBI taxonomy): Eukaryota > Metazoa > Chordata > Actinopteri > Gobiiformes > Gobiidae > Paratrypauchen > Paratrypauchen microcephalus. Next base: position 3,363,466 of record JAVJIX010000083.1, on the reverse strand, counting down.
ATATTATCGTTGAGAGCATTTATTTGCAGAAAATAACAAATGGTGAAAATAACAAAAAAGATACATGCTTTCAGTCCTCAAACAATGCAAAGAAACAAGATCAGTTTCATTTTAAAACAACATAATACTAATGTTTACACTTAAGAAGAGTTCAGAAATCAATATTTGGTGCAATAACCCTTATTTTTAATCGCAGCTTTCATGCGTCTTGGCATGCTCTCCACAAGTCTTTCACATTGTTCTTGGGTGACTTTATTCCACTTCTGGTGCAAGAACTGAAGTCAGACCTTCCAGGAATTCGCGATGTTGCGATTTGCAACTTCAACGCAACTTCATCCAATCCCCGTCAATTCAGGGCGGGGTTGCAATTTTGACCAATCACCGCAACTTTCCCACAATTTTTACTCATTTTGACCAATCATTGGCGACGTATTGAACGCCGACCAACTTCCTTCTGCCTTACTTCCGTGTGACAAAACGAAACTACGGCCGTGTCCCAGTTCCCAGAGCGTACAGTTTGGAGTGCGGCCTGAAGGGGGCTCAGGCTGCAGTCAAGGCGGTGCACACTTGCTCAGCCCCGACTGCAGTCCGCGGACCGCTTAACAACTGCAGTCTTTGGACATGGGACAAAAAAGAAGTGGGACAGCAGTCGTCGCGCCGGTGTACTGTCGAAATGTGTGACGCACATGCCCTTCAAACCACGCTCCGAACTGTGCACTCTGGGAATTGGGACACGGCTTCTAATGGCAAAGAAACATGTCTGCGGCGCCATTTGCCCACAAAAATAACAGCAAAAGACCGGGCGAAACAGTTCCCCTCCTAGTAGTAATTTATTTTCGATGTTGGTAAGGTTGTTTTAGGACCATATCTGTGATCTCTGTGTCTTTGTATTATTCTTTGTCAGTAATAACTCAGTATTCAAAATATTACTCAATTTTAATTACAAAAAGCGAAAATCGCAACTATTTATCGCAACTTTCACTTCCTCCCGCAACAAAATCGCAACAAAAACCTTAAAAGCACCGCAACTTTCATCACAACTTTTTGGAAAAGCTCCCGCAAATTCAGGCATTTTAGCCCGCAACAATCACAAAAAATGCCCGCGAAATCCTGGGGGGCCTGTGAAGTAGCTCAGCTTTGTGTTTGTGTTGGAATTCAACAGACGCTGGAATGGAATGGCTGTAATACATGTAGAGATGCTGATTTTAGAAAAAAAATGCAGTGGTCTCTTATTTTTATTTTATTTTTTTTCAGAGCTGTACTTGTTTACACTTTCTGTTTGTCTGTTTTGTTATCTAGGCCTATTGAGCTGCACTGAGTGAGACCCTTTTTCTGTTAGTAAACAAAGATGACGTAGGCGCAGCCGGGCAACAGAAGCATGGCAGAACTCTTTAAAGGTCCAGTGTGTAGGATTCATGGCACATAGGTGGATAGTGGTTATGGCACTTCCTGTTTTAGCTACGGCAAACCTCGAGGGTCACCAGGACGCGCCGTAGCGGACAGCTCACATACCCGCACGCGCACCCGGCGCTGCGAGCCCTCCCGTTCACTGTTTTCTTTTTTTTTTCTCATGAAAACACACATTCCCGATCGTGTACCATGACAATCTACACATCAAATGAAGCCTTACAGTCTCCTCTTTTTGACTATGCAATTCATTTCCCGGCACAACAATCACTCCCCGAGCACATGGGGCTTTTATATGGAAAAGCACAAAACAAGGTTTGTTACTTAGCTTACCTTTGAAGGCTCTGCACAGGTCAAACTCTGTATTTCACCATAAACTTGGTCTCAATCTGTCTGTAAGGATCCAGCGAATAAAATCCAGTAAAACAATTTAGTCCAAAACACGTGTTAGATCCATTACAACGTCTGATACAGCAGCATGCTTGTTGTTTACCCAAAACCACGAGCCCCCCCCCCCCCGACCGGCACCTCTCTCCCTCTCTCTTGCGCAGCGCGCGCCGAGCGCCGAGGAGCCCAAATGTCCTTCTGCGGCTCTCGTATTCAAAATGGCTGCCTCTGCATGGGGACGATCCCCCTTTTATGTGACTATATCTAAGTCCAAAAGAATACTTTGATTTCATGATGGAAGTGAAAAGGCTTGGAAAACAATGTATTTTTGAATGGGTATCTTCAATTTCCCACCAAACAGTGAAAGTCAGATGGGGAACTGCCTCTGAACCTTTTACTGTGACAAACGGGGTGACACAGGGGAGGATCCTGTCACCTATGCTCTTCAATTTATATATGGACGATTTATCCCAGAGATTAACACAGTGTAAGACAAGCTGCATGATGGGAGATAGACTTTTCAACCATCTACTCTATGCACATAACCTGGTCATCGTGTCATCATGTAGGTCTGCAGAGAGTGTGCTCAGACTACGGGGAGGAATATGATATCCAAGTTTAACTCCAAAAAGAGTGTGGTGATGTTGGTGAGGACTAAGGAGCACCTAAAGACTGTGTTTCCTGCTTTTTACTTGTCTGGTGTACTTGGCTGTGTACCAAAAATGAAGAGGAACACCTCGCTGCTGTAACTTTTCAAACAGTTTGCCATGGTTGATGCGATCAAAGACTTTTGTGGCATCTAAAAAGCACAGAAACATAGTGGAGTTCAGCCGTCTGTACTTACTTACAGCCTAAAGAGTAGATGCATAATTTATGTCAGTTCCATGTTTGCTTTTAAACACAAACGGCGCATCAGTGGTGCCTACGTAGTGCTGAAATCACAATCAGAAGTATTATTTCTAATACCTTTGAGAGCACATTGGCTAATGCAATTGGCCTGTAGTTCTCTATGCTGGAGATTTTCCCTGTTTTGTCCTTAATTACAGGTACCAGCAGCACAGACATCATAGAACTGGCAAATGTACCATGCATTAACATTCCAGTAAAACAGAGAGAGCAGTGCCCCCAATCTGTTACTGGCAAATTTCAGATGTTCTGCTGTGATCTGATCCAGGCCACAGGATTTACCCATGGCTAGTTTCTGAACTGCAGCAGCAGAAACATCAACAATATTAAAATCTGCTCTCTTGACACAACTGAATAAATCTCTACAATGTTTTATAATAGTCCAGGGCAGAGGGATTTTAGAGTAGAGTTTTAGAATGTGCACTTCTTTCCAAAAATCACGCACATCATTTTGGAACCATTTTAATCAGCCCTAAGGAATCAGCCCTATGAGTTTGTTCATTCGGCTTGATGAAACGCACAGCCTATTTAAATTGTCTATCCGCTTGCTTCTTTAACTCACATACGGGCCCCCTCCTTGGTCTACCAGCAGAGCCCCACTTACTGAAGGCCTCCCTGGCATCCTAATGGACTTTATTTACATGCTCATTCCAGCCTGGTCTGACATTGGATTTACACAGTTGATATTGCCACAAATTAAAACATGAGGGATTTTAACATTGTCTATGAGACTATAGTAGTTCTGCAGATCATACTGTGAACTTAGCCCACTCAACTTTCTCATTGTAAGTATGATTCCCCTTAATAGTGAACTCAGGTAAGCTCTCTACATTCAATGTGAAAGAGAGCGGTATGTGATCTGCTGTTGCCATCCCATACAAGATCTCAGACTTCGCTATACAGTGGTCCCTCGCTCTATCGCCGTTCACTGTTCGCGGCCTCGCTGTTTCGCAGATTTTTTTTTTTAATAGTGTAACATTGTGTTCTGCGTCCTGATTGGCTAAGAGACTGTAGACCTTTGCCGACTGATAGATGGGGGATGCGGGGGACCAGGACTAGACCAGAACTAAACGTGGACTAAACTAGGTCTAGACTAGAACTAAACCAGGACTAGACCAGGACTAAACGTGGACTAAACTAGGTCTAGATCAGAACTAAACCAGGTCTAGACCAGCTCTAAACCAGGAGACTGTAGACCTTTGCCGATTGATAGATGGGGACGCGGGGGACCGGGACTAGACCAGGACTAAACGTGGACTAAACTAGGTCTAAACCAGGTCTAAACCTGGACTGGTCCAAAGACTGGACCAGGTCTAGACCTGGACTAAACCGGGATTAAATGACTCCGTGTGGCTCTTTGCTGGTTTCGTGTGGCTCTTGCGTTCGTTTGTGCGTGTTCGGTTTGTGGCTCGGGCTGCGAGGACGCAGTTCGATCTCGTGCTCGCAGCCCCGGTGTATACGCGGCCTCGCGCCGGTCAGGCTGCTCTGTCACGGATTTGGTGCACGTGTCGCGCACTTCTCCATGGGGTTGCGTCCGGCGGGGCTCCCACGCTTCACAAATTAATACATTTTGTTGAAAATCTACGAAAGTTTGAGTGTTTAAATGAGAGAGAAATGTGAGAAAACTTTAATTCCAGTGTTTTAAGGCGTTTACAGCCTTAAAACATGTATAATAATTGTAAAATATAAAGTTGTCCTACATCGCGGATTTCACTCATTACGGGTTATCTCTGGAACCTAACCCCCGTGATAAACGAGGGATTACTGTACTTCCATAAGTGTCTGCAGAGCTTGCGGGCCTCATTCACATGCGTGTAGCTGTCATGGGGCAAAAGGGCCTTACCTGACAAGCTTACCTTATTATTCTCACAAAACTGTATCTGACCAAACGAGGACTTGACATCAAATATATCTGCATTAATATCACCCATTACATAAATACAAGTACAGTCACTGTCTTCAATAAAAGAGCTATTAAAAGCCAGTCTTTGCAAGTATTCTGCTTCATTTTCAGGGCAGTCATATGGTGTGTAAACATTTAAAACTATAAACACAGTATTATCAATTTGATTCCTATACACAAGTCAACACTTAGTGATAACAGGATTGTATTTTTTGTGCCACATTATGGCCACACCACCAGGTATTCTGCCATGCACAATTCCCAAGCTGAGATCCGTTGTGGACTCTCCTGCCCCATGAAAATCACTATGAACAGAATTACGTTTCTCTAACTCCTGTATGGGCAAGGTTTCTTGTATACACAAATGTCAGTGTTTTCAAACAGGTGATCAACAACGAAACGTCACGCTTTATCTGCTGCAGTTTGTCCTAGACCAGGCATGGGCAAACTACGGCCCGGGGGCCACATGCGGCCCGTTAAGCTTCTTAATCCGGCCCGCCGAACTTGAAGAAATTATATTAATAAACCTTGTTAATGTTTTAATGTTTTAATTTCCCTGCAATTGTGGTGTTTTCCAATAGCTGACGCACTACATACATTGATCTTTGTTGAGGTGCGGCGTTTTGCTCCACGTTTGTGCTTTACTCTTTGACCGCTCAGCCCTCCTGTAAAGATGAGCGGAGCTAAGAAAAGAAAAGTGGACAGAGAATGTCGAGTGTTTAATAAGGAGTGGACAAGGAAATATTTTTTCACCGAATACTTATCAGCTGCTGTATGCCTGATATGCCAAGAGACTGTAGCGGGGTTTAAAGAATATAATATCAGCCGTCACTTTGCCACAAAACATGCTAACAAGCAGTCAACGAAAGAATAAAAGAACCTGAAGGAGAACAGAACTTTCAGTGCTTTAAAATAGTAACTGTTAGTAATAAAAAAGCTGTATTTTATTAATAAAATTTCCTGTGTTTTAAGAGTCATTTCAATAAATAGCTAAATACCGTGGAACTTGAAAGATGGACATTTTGTTGTAATGCTTTATTTAATTTTTAATTGAAATAAAGCACATGTTTTCTACATATCTCATGTTATTTTTTTGGATTACCAAAACACTAAATCCACCTGCTCCTGGTGCGGCCCTTCTGTTAAATTTTAGAACCCTTTGTGGCCCACGAGTCAAAAAGTTTGCCCACCCCTGTCCTAGACGCAGTCCTTAAGTGTTATATGACACGACCTTCATTGGAAATAGGCTTTTTTACTTGCGTAATGGCCACACCGTGCGCACCAGCAGCCCCTGGAACCATGCCAGCTTTGGTTTTATGCACTTCATAAAAACGCCGTACAAATGCCCCTTCCAGCCACAAAGCTGGGTCATACATTTCTTTAACCTCATCACACTCTGCAGTAACTTTAACTATATTGACTTTGTACAGAGTCTATCTTTACACATGTAACTTTGCGGCCAAGCTTCTCTTGCAAGTAAAGTGACAGCGTGTCCGAATCTAGGTCAGGTGTAAACTTTGTGGAAACTACACTCATCGCTTTAGTCTGCACAATCCGAATGCTGTTCCCAGCGCCAGTTCCGACAATACCGCTTCTCTTATCCCGCTGATTTTGTCTATTTGCCCGGGGCTTGGGTCTTTCAGATGCGGTAGCAGCCAGTAGACGGGGTCCTCTGGAACGGGGTTTAGCCATGGTGCTCCAAGTTGTTGCTGTAGTCTCCACAGTGCTAGTGTTCCCCTCCTCAACTTTCCACTGAGGGTTTATGGTTTTCCAGGCCGGTTCCACTCCCGTTCACTAGCCGCTGTGCTGGGGTAACATGTATGCCCTCAACACTGTTTTGCTCAGTAGCCGGATTCAGGGCCTGTGGCGAGAGCGCGCTAGTAGAGCCAGGCTGCTAAACCGCACACAGACGCCGGTGTAGATGCTCTGACGCAGCGCAAAGATCCGTAGAAACTTTCACTTGCACATTCATTCCCTGTTTCATAGCAGATACACTGAGAAAAAATGATTCAGGAGGTTAGTTAGAATGACTTAAAACTGACATTGATTCTGACCTCTTTATGCTAGGTTGATGGGAATCTCACCAATGAAGTGATGAAGATCATTGTTACCAGAAGTGCCACATCTGATCCAGCCAGTGAACAGACTGTAATTGAAGGAACAGAAGTCCTGGAAGATGTGGACGTACCCAGGGCCTGTGCCTTGCTGATGGGGCTGATCTATGCAATAAATCTCAGCTACCTGAAGGAACAAAAAAAAAGGTATTCCTTGAGCTGGATGATCTGAAATCAAGCCCGAAAGTAATGTCTCTGAAAAGTAAACTGCTGTACTAAAAATTGTGCAGACTGTCCAATAATTGAGGAAAATGTTGCATTTATATTACACTCTGTTTGTGAAGTTTTTGCTGTGTACAGTTTTTTTTTTTTCTGTATATTTACAGTACTTGAAAGGTCCCATGACATGGTACTTCTTGATGCTTTTATATGGCTCCTTAATGGTTCCCTAATACTGTAAATGAATCCTTCTTCAAAATCAAGACTCAGTGCATGAGAAAGAGAGATAAGATGAGAAAGAGTCATAAATATCTCTCTGGAACACTCCATTATGGGCGTTGTTGCTTGAATGCAAATGAGGAGGACAAAGATAGGCCAGAATAGCGGGTGGGGGCGTGGCCAAACTCTCCGCTCTTTCCACTTCCGCGTTTTTGCGCGGAGGAAGAGATGAGAAGCGTTCCATTGAAAAATAAACACATTTCCACAGAAAATAAAATTAAACCACTGCTGTTTCAGATATCCACAGGCTCAGATAAAGGACTTCCGAGCCTAGAAACACTCGCACGTGCCTCCAGGCAAACGCATTTCGCATTGCGTAGCTCCTCCGCAGTCCAAACTCTCTGGGCGTGATTTTCAGAGACGCTGAACAGAGACACAGACGGGGGGTGGAGCTGCATTTTTCGATGTGACGTCACATAGTTGCCTTGTTCAGAATCGCCCGTTTGAGCTGTGATTTTTTTTCTAATGCAGAAAAGGACCGCAAATGCTCAGTTTAGACATTTCGCAACTTTTAGCCATGGAGGGAGGGGCCTAAACAGGGTAGGGGAGCTCACATTAACGTTCAAAAACCTCAGAAAGTGAAAATTTCATGTTTACACCTGAAGTACACTTGTACAAGTTTATTAAAGGTTCATTTTTCAGGTAACATTGCACTAAAAATGTGAAGAATTAGGCTGTACACTAATACAGCAGGAAATGTTGCAGGTTTATTTGCACTTTTGTAAAGTTTTGCTGTATGCACTTTATTCTGTACAAGTTCAGTACATTTAATAATACACAGACCAACTGGAAGAACACCGTCCAGATAGACAATGAATGAAAAGATAACATATGCTGACATCGGTTTAAATACATTTTGGAAACTGGAATTGCCACGTCTAATTTATTCTGACTTCAGTAATAATAAAACTGAGGTAACAATTTGCACGGACCTTTCGGAGTAGGAATAAAGTAAAATAAAGGAGTTATTGCAACTTAAATCATTGGGCCACTATAAAAACAAATTGAGTTGGTTCAACATAATTAAGCTTGTAGAGGACGAAACAGATCATGTCGTTTGTACTCAACGAATTGATTTACTCCACCTATAAAAGTCACATGGGAAATACTCATTAATTACTTAGTTGGGATTACTTAAAAAGATCAATGGAAATTGTTACAACAATTTTTTTAAGTTGAGCCAGTGTATTTTTTTGTACTATGTCCATACTCAGCTGCTCAAATTAGGCGAGGGATTTTGTCTCTAATCTCATTAAAGATCTCATGACATGGTACTTCTTGATGCTTTTATATGGCTCCTTAATGGTTCCCTAATACTGTAAATGAATCCTTCTTCAAAATCAACACTCAGTGCATGAGAAACAGAGATAAGATGAGAAAGAGTCATAAATATCTCTCTCAAACTCTTTATTCTGGGCGTTGTTGCTTGAATGCAAATGAGGTGAAAAAAGCTGGCCAATAGTAGAGGGTGGGGGCGTGGCCAAACGCTGCAGTCTCCGCTGTCAGCCCACAGCTGATCCATTTCCTTGTTTTTGCACGGGGGGAGAGATTTGAAGCGTTCCATTGAAAAATAAACACATTTCCACATAAAATAAAATTAAACCACTGCTGTTCAAAGGTCCAGAGGCTCAGATAAAGGACTTCCAAGCCTAGAAACACTCGGACGTGTCTCCAGGCAAATAAAAAAACGCATTTCGCATTGCCTAGCGCATTCGCAGTCCAAACTCTCTGGGCGTGATTTACAGAGACGCTGAGTACAGACAGACGGGGGTGGAACTGCATTTGCATTTCTTTTTTCGATCTGACGTCAATAAGTTTCCTTGTTCAAAATCGCCCGTTTGAGCTCCGATTTTTTGTAACGCAGAAAAGGATCGCAAATGCTCAGTTTACACATTTCACAACTTTTAACCATGGGGGGGCTAAACAGGGTAGGGGAGCTCACATTAACATTCAAAAACCTCAGAAAGTGAAAATTTCATGCCATGGGACCTTTAAGTAATGTGAGGCAGCTTTTAACATTATTTGCGTCTTTTTGCTCCCCTCTGTGCTGAATATAGCTCTGTGTATAGCCCGAAAAGTGTTCAAATAGGGCTTTTCGCAAGTAGCTGAAGCGGCGGTTCGTCTTGCTCCATTGTCTTCATTTTCACAACCAAAAAGTTTAGAAACTCATCCTCCACAATGATTTGCCGTCAGTGTTAGTATAAATCTCAGGCTTTTGTCTCACGGGAGAGACTGCAGACGCCCCACCTGTCTGTCTCTCTCGACCCGCCGCCATGACAGTCAGTGTGGCGTGCGATGTAAAGAAATCTATGCCCAGTGGTTTATGATTAAAGCTGATGAGACGATATTATGACGATGTCATTCCAGTTGTATTCAGTTGTCGATGGTGACTGTGATTATTCTCTGAGTCTGAGCCGACGAAAAATGAAAGATTCACTATGTAACATTCCTGTTATAGGTTTGATTTTCTCCATGGAGATACTGTATGTAGGCTTTATGCTATACTGTGGAATATTCAAGGCAACGCAATAACATCTCCATGGAGACAAATAGGCTGGCAATCTCTACTAAATCAAAAGTACAAGGTAGCTTCATGACCGCTTCATGACATCACAAGTTGGAACAGAGCATTTTGAGGTTTGGAGATGTAGCCGGACTAATAATTCAGGGTTACTCACAACTCCAGGGTTGTTTTTGATGAGGCAGCAACATTATAACATGGCTTTAAAGGAGAATTAACGTTTTTTACAATCTGAGCCTTATTTCGGTAATAAAACAAGTTGTTTTACTCACCCATAACATTTTGGTGTCACATGGAGCACTTCCGGAGATGTTTTAGATTAGCGATCTCCGTAACCTGAGTTCTCGGGGCACATGTTTGCGGTCTCCAAATAACACAAACTTTAGCACTTTTCAAATCATAGAAGCTCGATGTCTTAGTCTACGCTTTGGTTTGAGTCAAAAGTGGCCTGTAATCCGAGATTTATCCATAGTTTCGAGTAGATGAGGACGCCAGTGCGCATTTGCGGAGTCACAGTTTATTTCACTCTCAGCTCCCGGGACCCAAACATGAAACGCAAAGCTGTAAATTATGGATACATCTCGGATTACAGGCCACTTTTGACTCAAACGAAATCGTAGACTAAGATATTGAGCTTCTATGATTTGAAAAGTGCTAAAGTTTGTGTTATTTGGAGACGGCTCGGGGCATATATTATATGATCCAAGAACTCGCATTATGAAGATCCCAAATCTAAAACATCTCTGGAAGTGCTCCATATGACACCAAAGTGTTATGGGTGAGTAAAACAACGCACAAGAGTAAATTTTGTGTAATATAGAACCTTTAATGGTAATTATGTTCAAAATAAGTAGCAATAATGGTCAGTCTTATAAGGCACACTTATACAGATGTGTATATTGTGTAGTTTTCAAGTTAACAGCTGCCTTTTATCTTTTGTTCAGTAGAGTTAAGCAATTTTAGAGCTAAAATTATCTAAATGTTTCTTTTGAAGGTGTATGGATTAGGGATGTCAACAATTAATCGACTTACGATTAATTGTCGATCAAGACGTTGGTCGAACAAAATGCATTAATTGTAATTAATCGCTAATCGCGGACACGCGCACCCACGTGGTCACGAAACAAGGCAACCGCGCACCGCGCTGCGCCAAGCTCGACTCACAGCCGGCCGCAGGCGCCAACGGCACTGCCCGGTGTACGCGCAGGCCTCGTGCATACACGCGGCGCCCGGAATGCGTAGTCTCAGCCCGAGCCACAAACCAGCCGCACGAAACCAGCAGCGGCACGTGGTGGTTTAATCCTGGTTTAGTCCAGGCTTAGACCTGGTCCAGTCCTGGTTTAGACCTGGTCCAGTCTTGGTTTAGACCTGGTTTAGTTCTGGTCTAGACCTGGTTTAGTCCACGTTTAGTCCTGGTCTAGTCTCTTAGCCAATCAGGACGCAGAACACAATGTTACACTATAAAAAAAATGTTACACTATAAAAAAATTGAAAAAAATAAAATAAAAATCTGCGAACCGCGATAGAGCGAGGGATTACTGTATTTTGTTATTCAGCATCAATACATTTGTCTGCTTTTTACTAAGGAATAATTAATTGAGGAATATACAATATAATAATACTATGATATATTTATGACTCAGTGTTATGTTACTATAGCTTATATTCTTAATGACCCTATTGAAACACTAAAATTCAGGTGAAAAACGCCGCTTATCAGTTAATCGTAAGTCCATCGATAAGGTCAATCAACTATCAATGAATTAATCGATAATTTGCATCCCTAGTATGGACTTTAAAAATACAGTGGAGCGCTTCCTGTATGATATGACCATCACAAGGTGGAACAGTGTTTTCCATTTGAGAGAAGCACTCAACTGTGTGAATGAAACAAAAGCAACTCCAGGCATGTTTTTAATGAGGAAATAACAGAAAATAGTGTAATATGGGCCCTTTAAAAGCAATGCTCTGTAACTTTTTGGAGGTGGCACATCCAACCAATTAAAACCATAGAAACTGTACATTTTATGCCGTACTGTGGAATATTCTAGTCAAGAGGAACAGCATTTGTATAACTGCTTATAACCAAATAATAATCAAATATGTATAACTGCCATTAAAAAACAGAACTGAGAATGAAATGAATGCATACAGTATATTTTGTACTTATTTTGTTTCTTATTGAAATTTTCCCTTCGAGCCAGCATTCAGGAGCAGTGTAGGATCTGAAGTGACAGATGACGGATCACAGATTGCCTCCCCGCCCTCGCTCACCCCCCCTCACCCACCGCTCCATGGGTCAAAGTGGAGAGACGAAAGCGCCAGAAAAGTGACATGAAAAAATGAAATGACCTCAGAGGGACACGGTACGGTACACTAACACATGAGCACAGACTGACAAGGACAAGAATGCATGTTTAATAAGAAGTGCGGGAGATTTACGGCTAAAATACAAATAAAAATTGTGGCTAAATGGGCTAAATGGGCTTGTAGTTCTGATGGTGAAAACGTAAAGGTCCCATATTACGCAAAATTGACTCTTGTGCAGTGCTGTATAAAGTAGTGGAAAATCAAACTCAAGTAAAAGTATAGGTGCCCCTCCCAAAAATGACTTTGGTAAAAGTCGAAGTCACTGACTGAAATGTTACTTGAGTAAAAGTCTTAAAGTATCTGGAACTTCTTGTACTTAAGTATGACAAGTAATGCCAAAATAAATGTACTCAAGTAATGTAATTAAAAGTACAGTGGTACCTCACCTTACGAAAGACCCAACAAACGAAAATTTCAAGATACGAAACGCCTTCACGGTAAATTTTGGTCTCTAGATACGAAAGAAAATTCAAGTTACGAAACGCGAAATCTCAAAAATTCAAATAATGCGCGCTCAGCCACACACATTATACGCTTTTCTCAGACTGAATTTAAACTTTTCTCACATTTGTCTCTCGTTTAAACACTCAAACTTTCATAGATTTTCAACAAAATTATTAATAGTGAAGTGTGGGGGGAAGGAGGAGGGGGGAGAAAACTGCGCGCGGACACATGTGATAGCGCAGCATGACCCGGCGCGGAGCTGACAGCAGGTCTAGACCAAGGTCTAAACCTGGACTGGACCAGGACTAAACCAGGACTAAACCAGGACTAAACCAGGACTAGACCAGGTGGATTAAAGCAGCGAGGAGGGGACTGCACGCAGTCTGAGCGCATGAACGAGACCCATGCAAGAGCCACGGTGGTCTAGACCTCCTCTAGACCTGACCAGGTCTAGAGGAGGTCTAGAGGAGCCGCGGTGGTCTGGACTAAACCTGGACTAAACCAGGAGGAGCCGCGGTGGTCTAGGCATGGGTCTCGTTCATGCGTTCATGCGCTCAGACTGCGTGCAGTCCCCTCCTCGCTGCTTTAATCCACCTGGTCTAGTCCTGGTTTAGTCCTGGTCCAGTCCAGGTTTAGACCTTGGTCTAGACCTGCTGTCAGCTCCGCGCCGGGTCATGCTATCACACGTGTCTTCTCCCCCCTCCCGCTTCCCCCCCCCACTTCACTGTTAATACATTTTGTTGAAAATCTATGAAAGTTTGAGTGTTTAAACGAGAGACAAATGTGAGAAACACACAGAACACAATGTTACACTATAAAAAAAGTTACACTATTTAAAAAAAAAACTTGGATCGGGGCCTTGGAACGAATCAGGCTTTTTCCATTGAAATAGCTACTCAACTTACGAATTTTTCACATTACGAAACCACTTCTGGAACGAATTAATTTCGTAAGGTGAGGTACCACTGTACAAGTAAAAGTATGAAGCAAAGGCAGTCTGAAGCTAACCCTCGCTTTGTTACTTAGATCGCACAAACACACAGCGCTTGTTTACATTTTTAAAAGTAGGCACATGTTAATGTTATTTCTTGTCCTTTTATACTCGTGTGCCCTTTCTCATTCGTTACACTTAGCCTACAGCTATGCCTTCCCTTGAGCCGAAAAAGCTAGGTAGCCTGTTAGCTCCAACATCGTCAAATACACTTTGTGTAACCAAAACGATGTCACACAAAGTTCATTTCTACATGTTATGCTCAAGGTTTCACAACGGTGTCTAGAATGTCCGTGCTATGGTTACTGAAATTGGAATATAGATGCTAACAATTTCATTAATCTAGAAATTACCTCGATGTTTCTTGAGGTTGGACGGGGAGTTTCTATAAGGCAGGATTTCCACGTTTCTTGGAAGACACAAGAGGCACTTCATCTGATAGGACGAATCCTTCATATCAGCGTAAGAGAATATTGTGTTTAAGTACGGCCAGGGATGCTCATCATCAGGTCCCCCTTCATTTGTCGCCGACGTGCAGTGTTGGGCACGTTACTTTGAAAAAGTAATTAGTTACAGTTACTAGTTACTAACCCAAAAAAGTAACTGAGTTAGTAACTGAGTTACTACACTATAAAAGTAACTAGTTACCTAGGAAAGTAACTAATGCGTTACTTTTTTTTTTGTTAAAAAATGTCAAATAATTCGGATTTTTTGACAGTGCATTATACAGCTTTTGCTGCTTGGCTGGCGTGGCTCTGTCACCGTGGACTTCATTGCTAACGGCACCGAGCATACGATTATCATCATGGGGCCTGCTTCTTCTGCCCCTTCCTCTCCTCCTCCTCTCCTCTTCCTCCTCCTCTCCTTTCCTCTTCCTCCTCTCCTCCTCCTCCTCCTCTCTCCTTCATTGTTAACAACACCGAGCATACGATTATCATCATGCGGCCTGCTGGTGGCCACTAGTTTAACAGAAGCGCGCGCCGTCCAGAGATGCTTCATTAAATTTGAGTTGCTTATATTGGACGTGGACAAAGTCTTTGGTCTTTGACACAATGTGCTTGCCTGGAAGAATCCATGACTCATCGCTGTACCAGCGGTATCGCGCTGTATAGGAAATACAGAGAGATATCATTTGGCTGGCCAGGTAAACAATGTGCACGTAACATGTACGTTTTTACCTTTTACCTCGACGAGGTTAAAATACTGCCTATACTTCTGTCTTCGACTCGGGACTCGCCATCTGACACGGGGTGTGTATTGTGTGTGTGCGCTACTACTGTGTGCTGGGATTGTGTGTAGATACCCGCCCACCGCCCACTGGGTGTCTCTGGTTGGCTCAACATGAAATCTTACTCTGCTTTAGCCAATCATCATTACTTATCCCGCCCTCACCAAAGGGAGAAAAAAACTTCCCCTGTGCCTATGCGAGTCGCGCACATGATGCCAGTTTCAAAATGAGCAGGTTCAGTAACGCGGTAACGCGCCGTTTAGTAACGGTAACTGAGTTCCTTTATTTTAAAAGTAACGCGGTAACGCGTTATTAGTAACGCGTTACTGCACAACACTGCCGAGGTGGATGCTGTCTCCTCTTCCATCAGGGATGTTGATTGATTAAACTAGCTGCATGAAACCAACAGGTGTAGGCTGATTGTCATGCGCAAGTAGTGAACAAGCCCAGGCACGTCCTGACTTCCTTCAGTCAGTAGAGGGTTTTTTGTAATGAGTAACTAAACGGCACATTGGAAATGTATCGGAGTAAAAGTATGCAATTAAATTCGGAAATGTAGTGAAGTAAAAGTAAAAGTTATCATCTTTTTAAAAACTCAAGTAAAGTACAAAGTCTCCCAAAATGTACTTAAAGGAGAATTAACGTTTTTTTTTTTACAATCTGAGCCTTCTTTCGGCAATAAAACAAGTAGTTTTACTCACCCATAGCAGTTTGGTGTCAATTGGAGCAGTATCGCAGAACTTATGTTGTAGCCGTTCTGTTCTACTAATGATCCCGTATCTGTTAGCGTGAGTGCTCGGGGCACTGATTTGCGGTGTCCAAATAACACAAACTTTAGCACTTTTCAAATCACAGAAGATCGCTGTGTCAGCGTAGACTTTTAGGCCTGAAACCCGATATCGCAACAGAAAAGTAAAGTTCAGAGCGGTGTTAGCTTCTTTCGGACTAGCGGTGTTTACAAAACAGCTGAGTTCACGCATGCGCACTGTCCTCTCTGATGAAACTATAGCTGGATATCGGATTTCAGGCCGTTTTGGAATCCACTAAAAGTCTACCCTGACACAGCGATCTTCTGTGATTTGAAAAGTGCTAAAGTTTGTGTTATTTGGACACCACAAAGTAATGCCCCGAGCACTCACGCTAACGGATACGGGATCATTAGTAGAACAGAACGGCTACAACATAACTTCTACAAAACTGCTCCAATTGACACCAAACTGCTATGGGTGAGTAAAACTACTTGTTTTATTGCCGAAAGAAGGCTCAGATTGTAAAAAAAAACGTTATTTTTCCTTTAACCCTCCGGTCGTGTTCGCCTCCAGCCCCCTACTTTAGTGTTCCCGGTCAAAATTGACCGGTCTGTTTTAACTACTCTTAAATTAGCACTTTTTTTTTTTTTTCACCACCAATTTTTTTATTAAACATTCTTTAGTTGAGAACAATGTTTCAAAGTAGTGTCTAACAACAATTTATAGAAGTAAACATTAAATAACATCAGTGAAAGTACAATTGGGCACTGAAAATGAACTACAAAATGAACATATAATACAAAAAATAAATGGAAAACCAAACACCAAACTCAACTGTGTGTGTGTGTGTGTGTGTGTGTGTGTGTGTGTGTGTGTATTCATGCACATGAGTGGCATGTGACACTCAGGTCAGAGTGGGCCTTGCAAACATAAGCATGGCATTTGCAGCATGTCAGGCTCGTTTTGATGTCTCTAGCACTAGAAGTCCCGGGAATTTTGACAGCCCCCCTAAAGTCCTGGAGAAGGGTCAAAAGACCCTTAGTCCAAACTGATGGCTCTGATGGCCACAATTAGCATCTCTTCATTTGTAAATGCGTCCATTACCTGTTGAATCAGCAGGGGGGAGGACTATCTGGTCTCCAGGTGGATTCAGACTCCGACCTGTCTCAGTTGTCTTCAGGTAATATTTCATTTCATATTATTTCCCATTTTACATTTCATTTCAGTGAGGGAGTAAATCACCTCAGAACTAGTATTTTTTTGCGTGCCAATGGGGCAAGCTTTTTTACTAGCTAAGATTTACTTGATTTACTCATTTCCAGCAAATGTTGTTTGCCTAGCAAATTTTGCCTGGCAAATTGGCTAGCAAATATTGCTAACCTAGTAAAAAAATGCTTGCCCATCGGCAAATTTCTTAAAACAAGTAAAAATAGTCTAATTTGAGGTTTTTATTTCTATTTGAAAAATACTAGTTCCAAGGTGATTTTTACTACATTACTTGAAACTAGAAAAATAAACCAATTTTGCAGTGATTAGCTTCTATACTTGCATTTGTGATATCATTTGAATTTCCCGACTACTTAGCCGGAATTCAACCATCCTCGGCACAGTCAACAGGATTCGCCAAGAAATCCCACCGTCAACTCGACAGATGCACCGCGATGAATTTACCACCCAGGTGTTTTCATCCACTGGTGCCACACTGACTGTGTATGCACCCAAGCGGAAGAAGACTGTGTATATTCTCAGCAGCATGCACAGCACGATTCAGACACAGGAAACCACCAAAAAGAAGCCAAACACCATCACACTCTACAACACAACAAAGTGCGGCGTCGATATCATGGACCAGATGGTGCGGGAATACACTGTCCGCACAGGAACAAGGCGCTGGCCAGTAGCAGTGTTCTACAACATGATAGACATTGCAGCACTGAATGCCCACGTGCTCTATCAATTATGCACTGGGAGAAAGGAAAGACGGGTGGATTTCCTGTTTGAACTGGCAAGAGAGTTGGCTCACTCCCACGTGGGTATGAAAAAGGCCCAAAAGGAGCAATTGCTTCGGCAACAACCCTCCACACCACAACTCGGACAAAGAGCCAAGTGTCAGGCTAAAATCAAATGCAAGGACAATCGTGCAACAGTGCGCTGTGATGACTGTTACAAATATACATGTGGGAAATGCCGAAAGGAGCAATGGCAGTGCCAGAATTGTTAGTGACTGCTCAAATGTATTTCACTCATTTGCATTCTTTGTAAATATGCTTTTTTCCTTTGTAATTTTTTTTCTTCTATTTTTGGCACACAAAAATAAGTTACTTCTGCAACAACCTTCCACACAAAAACTGGGAAAACAGTTGCTTTTGCATTCATTGTAAATATGTTTTGTTTTGTATTGTTTTAACAATAAATGTTTAGAGTTTTTGATCCCAAATTCTCGTTGATCCTGATGATTCACTGCATAAAAATCCACCATATGTTTATAAATCCACCATATGGGCGCACACGCACACACACACACACACACACACACACACATGCAAAAACACGCATTACCTACGCTTGCCTGGGGGTCCCCTCCCCCACACAGGTTCAAGCGACTCTGTGACTCAAGCGACTGCTGTGAGCCGCTAACAGCCACATTTCCACAACAAAAGGAGTGTCCACAGGGGGTCCAAAGGGTCAGATGACCCCTCTGTGGGTCTTTTAGGTAAAAAGGTCAATTGACCCCTCCGCGGGACTTCTAGTGCTAGGGGCACAGAGGCCACAGCGCTTCCTTTTCTGCCCATGTCCTTGTTGGGGGAGAGCAGCCAGGGCTGGGGCTGGAGCTTGCATGCTCCTAACCAGACTGGCGGAGGCTGGTGTGCGGGGAATGTGCTGGCGTCACTGTATTTTTTTTTTTTTTTTTTTTTTTTTCAATACTCTCCCGGTCACTGTTTTTTATTATTATCACTACTATTATTATTATTCGATTTATTACTTATTTTTTTAAATTATTATTATCACCTATCTTTATGCCTTTTTTTGCCTGCATGCACTTGTCTTCTTGTTCAAACTGTCCCTACCTGGAGCTACTGTGACAAGTAAATGTCTCCTGTGTGAGATCAATAAAGTCTTATCTTATCTTATCTTATCTTATAAGAGGAGTCACCAAAGCTTTCCCCAGCTCTGCGAGGAAAAGTCTCCTCTTGAAACTTTTCCCCTAATTCCAGGTTAGGTCGATTGCTGTCCACACCACATACCCGTTGAAAGCTAACACATCCAGGATGTTGTGGAACAGTGCCACAGGCCAGAGAGCCGTCATCCGCTTACAGGTGTATGTACCAGTAAGCTGCAATAAAGGAACAATAAATAATGAGATATTAGGAACAATATTCAATCTGTTGTACACAAAATGCTATGATTCACCTAGATAAAAATAAAATAAAATGCATGATGAGACTTTACATTACCTTATCAAGGCAGTCAACGCCTCCCTTGTTCTTGTTGTAGTCCTGGATCATCAGGGACTTCCTGTCCTCTGTGGTGCTGACAGCGGTGTCTTTGTGTACTGTGCTCATCAGGATGACATTTCTGTTCTTCTTGGGAACGTATGACACAAGAGTGTGAGTGTCAGTGAATGCAAACTGTGATGAGAGTGCCTGTCTTCCTCTGGTCGATACCAGCGCAGGGGGAAGTTCGGGCTTGTTCTTCCTCACTGTCCCTACCATGGTGAGCTTTCTTTTCAGTAGCTCCTGACCAAGAGCATGTGATGTGAGGAAGTTGTCACATGTTGGATGGAGACCGGTTGTCATGTCCAGCACAACACACATGCCCTGTTTTTTTTTCAGCCCTTCCAGTACTGGGTTTCCCCATGTACACCTGCATATCCCAGGCATAGCTGCTCCTGTGTGTGTGTGTGCGTGTGTGTGTGTGTGTGTGTGTGTGTGTGTGTATGTGTATGTGTGTGTGTCTGCTGGGGCAGTGTGTATGGGGATGTTTTCTGTATGTTGAATGAATTTACTCTGGATACCCATTCATTTCCTATGGCGGTCACTTTTGACCGGGAACACCACAGGTGTAACAAGGTTGATTAAAACACTCAAAATTGAATGAAATAGGTGATCATCACTTGTATATGTTCAAGTACACAGTGTGGAGGATATCATAAGGTCTTGAGGTAATCAGATGAAAAACATAATATTTATGAGTATTATAAGTTGTAAAACGGTCAGATTTGACCCGAACACAACAGGAGGGTTAAGTACAGTAGTGAAGTATTATTACTTCGTTACTATACAACACTGCTCTTGTGAGCTTTAAGCCATGTTATAATGCTGTTACCTTATCAAAAACATACCTGGAGTTGTGTTTTGTTTCATTCACACGTTGTAGTAACCCTTTATTATTAGTCTGCCTACTGTACATATCCAAAGCTCTGTTACATCGTGTGATGTCATGAAACAGCTGCCTTTTATCTCAGTACAGTTCAGTACAGTTTGGCAATTCTAAAGCTGAAATTATCCAAATTATTCTAGTGAAGGTGTGTGGAGTTAAAAAATACAGTGGAGCACTTGTGTGCGTCTTGAGTGTCTTCATTTTGAGAGAAGAATTAAACATGTGTGAATGAAACAAAACACAACTCCAGGTATGTGTGTGAAATAAACAGGAAAAGGCGAAATAAGGGTCAGGTTTGTGGAGATGCAAGCCCACTCAGAGTAAGGACGCATGTTTTTAAAAATTTGTCAGTCCAATAAAAACAGTATATGTTTGTCTTGGTGCAAAGTGCTTTGTTTTTGCTCCACACTTCACACTTGTACAAATGATAGACAAGAGAATGACCCAACTCATTCAAATGTGTAAAACTCACACTTCTATTCACAGCGGTTACCCCGAGACAACTGACAACTGCGAAACATAGTGGCATTTAGTGCACCATGGAGATTGTACAGTTGTAGAAATGGAACTTTAAAGAAAATGTATGAAAGATTTGGAAGTTCTAAAAAAACAGATTTGATTTGAAAGTTATTTTATTTGTTTTTAAATACCTCCATAGCCTTACCCCATGCTATCTGTTAGACCACCTGCTTCAGCCCTATGGCCCTGAATGTTCACTCAGGTTTTCAGATCTTTGCTTGTGGTCCCCAATCCAAGAGAAAACTTAGAGGGGAACGCGCTTTCTCTGTCAAAGTTTGGAATGCACTGCCCCTGCACCTAAGGGTGTTTTCACACTTGGTCCCTTTCAGCGTTTAAAGCGAACTCAGATCGCTAACTGAGCATTATAGGTTTATATGTGAACACTCTAAGCGCACTCAGGCCCCTTTAAAACGAACCGAACTGAGACCATCTCGGGAGGTGGTCTCAGTACAGTTCGCTAAAAGGTCCGAGGTACGATTCGCCTAACCTGCGCAGTGTGTACACATAACGCTCCGGGTTCACTTCGCCTTGTGTGCAGTTTTATTACCTTCTAAGCTTCCCGTAGACAGCGACACGGGGAGGTAGTGACGAAAAATAACAATACAGGACTCTTTCGAGGCCCTGTAATTGGAATGAGTACACTTTAAATCCTTTAACGAGGATCCATTGGAGGGCAAGTCTGGTGCCAGCAGCCGCGGTAATTCCAGCTCCAATAGTGCATATTAAAGTTGCTGCAGTTAAAAAGCTCGTAGTTGGGTCTCGGGTCTGAGCAGACGGTCCGCCGCGAGGCGGGCCCCCGTCTGTCCCAGCCCCTGGCTCTTGGCGCCCCCTCGATGCTCTTGGCTGAGTGTCCCGCGGGGTCCGAAGTGTTTACTTTGAAAAAATTAGAGTGTTCAAGGCAGGAACGGTCGCCTGAATACTGCAGCTAGGAATAATGGAATAGGACCCCAGTTCTATTTTGTGGGTTTTCTCTGAACTGGGGCCATGATTAAGAGGGATGGCCGTCACAGAGAATGCCAAGGAGTGAAGGTCTCAGAGCTCTAGAGAAGCTACAGTGTGAACAGAAAGAGGACTGAGGCTCCATCAGAGCTTAAGTGGACCAGAAAGAGAACTCGGTCCTCTTTCACAATGTGAACACAAACAGAACTGAGTTTGTGTCTCTTGGTCCCCTTGTTGGTCCACTTTTAGGGGAATGAGTTCGGTTCGCTTAAAGGGGACTATATGTGAAAACACCCTTAGACAGACCGAGTCACTTTTAGTTTTTAAATCAGCTCTTAAAACTCATCTGTTCTCTTTAGCGTTTCACTGTGATTAATGTTGACTTTTAGTGTGTGGTATGTTTTTATGTGTCTTATGTTTTTTGTAATCTGTGTCTATTTGATTTCCTTTTATAATTATTGTTGTATACTGCACTTTGGTCAGATGCGTTATTTTTAAAGTGCATTAGAAATAAAGTTTGATTGGATTGGACTTATTTATTTACGATATAATTTTGTGTTTTGGTTCTCAAGACAATTATCCAATCAGAAAGTAGAATGAGCTTCACGTGAGTCTCATTTGGGTTGCCAGGTTCAATGCTGAAATCCAGCCTAAAGTGCCTCTCTCTGATTTGAATGGTCACTACCTAAACCCCAGAACTCGCAGCCAAGTATTAATGTGAAAGTGAATTCTGGGGGTTCTGAGTTTTCACACAAGTCCTGTCATGTACTGAGAATGAGAAAACGCGCATATGTCGTCTCTTCATGTGTTTCAGCTTCCTGTTACATCCAACATTTTGAGGACTTTTTTTGAGGACTTTTTTTCCCATTCAAAAGTCCATCACTATGGCTATGAAACCCATGGATATGCTGGTTAAGGCGCTGGCAACCGAGGTTCAGTTGTACAACAGTTGAAGTGTATGACTGAACTTTCATTATCATCACTGAATCTGTCTTTATCCAGAGTTTATCCATTTATTTGTATTCCCACAGACCACCTCTGTGGAAAAACCCCTGATGGAAAAACAATGGAGCTATCACTCACCAGAGCCTTCGCACTATGTTCTTTCATCACCTCTCCTGCCCTCATCCTGGGACTTTTCCCCTCATGCCCCTCTTCTCATCCTCTCCTTTTCTCCTCTCCTCATTCTCTTCATCCTCTCCTCTTCCTTTCTCCTCATTCTTTCTCTCCTCCCTCTCCTCATCCTCCTCTCTACTTCCTCTCCCCATCCTCCTTGCCTCTTCCTCACCTTCCGCTCATCTCCTCCACCCCACACCTCTTCCTCCTCCTGCCCTCATTCACCTCTTCTTCTCCTCCTCCTCTTCGTCCTCCTCCTCCCCACACCTCTTCCTCTCTGGCCCCAGTTGGCATTGGCAGTACACCTCCCTGGAGCAGCTGTCCCTGTTTCTCTTGGACAAATGCTCCCTCTGGCTCTCCATAAAAGCTGTGGACGCACAGATGTTGGGTTCCCCGTGGCTCATCCTTCATCACGGGACACCACTCATCCCACATAACCCCACAGCTGGGTCAAACGCAGCGCACCGTCTTCAGAAACATCAATTATACGCTTCTGTCCTCTGCTGGGGTGGAGGTCTCCTGGCAGTTTTGTACATGCAACCAACAGCTATCAGTCAATGCTGTGTGCCTGATAAATTTAGACTTATGGCTACTCTTCTGTGTCATAATAAGAGAAAAATGTCAAAGAAACTCGAAGATTAACTGTAATACACCAAGACCATGGGAACTAAGTAGTTTTGTGTTCAGATTTCAACTATTTTTAAAGTTATGCTGTTTTCTGATCTATGTCATATTGTAATCCTCATCATAATCATAATCATAATCCTCATCACAAACATACATGGAGTTGTGTTTTGTTTAATTCACACACATTTAGCATACATGCTGCTTATTTAAGCTTTGTAGTTCTTCTCTCAGCCTAAATATGCAGCATGTGTGCTAAATGTGTGTGAATGAAACGAAACACAACTATTTAGGCTTCGTAGTTCTTCTCTCTCACCCCTCCCTGAACCACCACCTTAATGTGGTGGAGGGCCCGAATGATCCCGGGAGCTATGTTGTCGGGGGCTTCATGCCCCTGGTAGGGTCACCCAAGGCAAACAGGTCCTGAGGACAGGTCAGATTAAGAGTGGTTCAGAAGTGCTTATGATGAGTTGTACAATGAGCCCCGTTACATCGCCCATTTACCGGGGCCCCACCCTGGAGCCAGACCTGGGGTGGGTGCTCACCGGTGAGCGTCTGGTGGCTGGGCCTTCCCCCATGAAGGGAAGCCCGAAGGAGCAATGTGGGGCCATCCTCCTGTGGACCCACCACCTGCAGGAGGATCCCTAGAGGCCTGGTGCATGGGGATTTGGGAGGCAGTCGAAGGCAGGGGCCTCAACGACCAGATCTCCGGACCTAGAGACATGGAATGTCACCTCGCTGGGGGAGAAGGGGCTTGAGCTCGTGCAGAAGGTTGAGCATTACTGACTAAATATAGTCGGCCTCACCTCCACGCACAGCTTGGGCTCTGGAACCCAACTCCTTGAGGGGGGCTGGACTTTCCATTTCTCTGGTGTTGCCCGCGGGGAATGGTGGTGGGCCGGTGTGGGCCTGCTCATTGCCCTGCAACTCAGCCACCATATGTTGGAATTCACCCCGGTGAACGAGAGGGTCACGCCTTCGGGTCGAGGATAGGTCTCTCACTGTTGTGTCGGCCTACAGGCCGAACAGCAGTGCAGAGTACCCGGCCTTCTTAGGCCCTGTCCCCACGACAACGTTCCTGTTGTTTTTTTTACCCGGGGTGAAAAAAAGTCTCGTCCACACACGTGTTGGATCAGAAAACCTTCGCGTCAAGATGAGCACGGAGCGCTGAGTGAAAACGATGTAGTACATATGTCACACCGATAAGTGGCGCTGTAAACCGGAAAGAGCCAGAGCCACCGGTAACGCAAGACTACAAAGAGCACATGCGCAGAAAGTCCTTTCTCTTTCATAAACAAGCAAACACGTGTACTTTAGGGGCCGTCAACACAAGCGAATATATTTTGTCCCCCTGCTCCACCAATGTAGCAGCGACTCACTCCGGTAATGTGAAAATGCTGACCGTCCCTAACATAGACAGACGCCACAGAACGAAGATTTGCGCTGCGTGAGCAGAGGTTTTGCCTATAAATCGATAGTTAGTATTACTTGCTATCATTTTATTAGATAGACAAAACAAGTAGAACTCTCGTTAACCTTGGTCGTGTTATTTAGGCAAAATGCTTGTTTGGATCTTACTACGGGAATGTTAAACATACTCGGGCATTATGTTGGCTTTTCGGCGAGAATATACAACTGGGGACCATCATCAACGGGCAGCTATATATTTTTGTGTGTGATACTGCATGTGCCTGTTTGTAAAAGGTAAATTTTCATTTAATAAAAAAGACAAGAAATGGTTGCTCTTTTTCTTTATTTACAGCACACAACACACTCAAATTGGTATGTGCTCCTCATTGTCCACTATCTGCCTTTCCAGCGATGGGATCTTTCCAGTTTTAAAATACGTGTTTAGCTTTGAATTGGCAAACACCCGTGCGTCGTGCGTACTGCCAGGCCACTTCACAGTAACGTCCATAAACCGGTACCTGTAGTCACACACCGCTTGTATGTTGAGGGAATGTTTGCCCTTTCTGTTGATGAAGGCCATGGCGTTGGTGGATGGCTGCTTGATTTCAACATGTGTCCCATCGATCGCTCCCAAACATTGTGGCATGTCATGCACACGGAGGAAGCCCGAAACAAGCTCCTCTGCCTCCGGTTCCGTGAAAGGCGCAATTGTGCATGGTCCTCTGCTGTTGTCGCAATGCATTGCATATGAACAGAGTTTGATGCAGCAGTGCCAATAAACTGCGGAAGGCAGAAGGAGGGTTACACCCTCTGGTCACCGGTCATGTGATGATTACGGCAGCGCGACGTCATCATTTTCTCACCTGCCGCGCTTTTTTGCCGCCCACATGCCAACGCGACGGGGGGCGTTCTCCGACTTCTCCACTCTGGAACCCGTTTTTGAAAAACTCCGTTCTCGCCCCCAAAAACGCCGGCGCCGTCTGGACGGCAGGCCCAAACGCACACAAACTTCTCCGTTTCCTCCAAAAAACGTTGTCGTGGGGACAGGGCCTTAGAGTCTCTGGGAGGGGTACTGCATAGTGCACCGACCGGGGACTCCTTTGTTCTCCTGGGGGATTTCAACACCCACGTGGGCAACGACGGGGACACCTGGAGAGGGCTGATTGGGAGGAACGGCCTCCCTGATCTGAAACCGAGCGGTGTTCAGTTATTGGACTTCTGTGCCAGCCACAGTTTGTCCATAACAAACAACATTTTCGAGCACAAGGGTGTCCACCAGTGCACGTGGCACCAGGACACCCTAGGACGGAGGTCGATGATCGACTTTGTTTTCGTGTCATCTACCTCCAGTCGTATGTCTTGGACACTCTGGTGAAGAGAGGGACAGAGCTGTCAACTGATCACCACCTGGTTGTGAGTTGGGTCTGCTGGCAGGGGAGGAAGCCGTAAAGATCAGGCAGGCCCAAGCGTATAGTGAATGTCTAGCAGAGCCCTCTGTCATAGGGACCTTCAACTCACACCTTCCGGATTCCGGGGGAGGCTGGGGACATGGAGTCCTTGTAGGCTTTGTTCTCGGCCTCTATTGTCGATGTGGCCGCTCGTAGCTGTGGTCGTAAGGTCTGTGGTGCCTGTTGTGGTAGCAATCCCCGAACCCGGTGGTGGACACCGGAAGTAAGGGATGCTGTCAGGCTGAAGAAGCAGTCTTGTCGGCCTTGTTGGCTCATGGGACTCCTGAGGCAGCTGACGCGTATTGGTGGGACAAGCATGCTGCAGCCCGGGCAGTCGCAGTGGCAAAAACTCGGGCCGGACTGGCAGACCGGGGTGGTGGTCCCTCTGTTTGAGAAGGGGGACCGGAGGGTGTGTTCCAACTACCAGAGAATCACACTCCTCAGCCTTTGCAACACTTTTTTTACCATGTACTATTATTGCATGTTATTAGTACTTCTTGACTATCTTAGCGAGTCAGCGGTTCTTCTGATCCTAAGCATTTCATTGCATTGTTGACCTTGTGTTGATTCTGCATATGACAAATAAACAATCTTGAATCTTGAATTCCCGGTAAGGTCTATTCCAGGGTACTGGAGAGGAGAATCTGACCGATGGTTGAACCTCGGATTCAAGAGGAAGTGTGGTTTTTCTCCCGGCTGTGGAATGCTGGACTAGCTCTATATATTCCATCGGGTGCTCGAGGGTGCATGGGAGTTTGCCTAACCAGTCCACATGTGCTTTGTGGATCTGGAGAAGGCATTCAACCGTGTCCCTCATGGGGTCCTGTGGGGAGTGCTCTGGGAATATGGGGTTTGGGGCTCTTTGGTAAGGGCTGTTCGGTCCCTATATGACCGGAGCAGGAGCTGTGTTCACATTGCCGGCAGTAAGTCGGACCTGTTTCCGGTGAATGTGGACTTCGCCAGGGCTGCCCTTTGTCACTGGTTCTGTTCATTGTATTTATGGACAGAATTTCTAGGTGCAGTAAGGGGCCAGAAGGGATCTGGTTTGAAGACCACAGGATCTCATCTCTGCTTTTTGCAGATGATGTTGTCCTGATGGCTTCATTGAGCCGGGACCTCCAGCATGCACCGGGGCGGTTCGCAGTCAAATGTGAAGCGGCTGGTATGCAGCCATGGTTCTTGACCGGAAAAAGGTAACGTGCCCTCTCTGGGTAGGTTGGGAGTCCTTGCCTCAAGTGGAGGAGTTCAAGTATGTCGGGGTCTTGTTCACGAGTGAGGGGAGGATGGAGCGTGAGATTGACAGGCGGATTGGTGCAACGTCGGCAGTGATGCGGTCGCTGTGCCAGACCGTTGTGGTGAAGAGGGAGCTGGGACAAAAGGCAAAGTTCTCAGTTTAACAGTCAATCTATGTTCCTACCCTCACCTATGGTCATGAGCTCTGGGTAATGACCGAAAGGACGAGATCGCAGATACAAGCGGCCGAAACGAGTTTCCTCTGCAGAGTGGCTGGGCGCACCTTTAGAGATAGGGTGAGGAGCTCAGTCACACAGGAGGAGCTCGGATTAGGGCCGCTGTTCCTCCACGTCGAGAGGAGCCAGCTGAGGTGGCTTGGGCATCTGTTCCGGATGCCTCCTGGACGCCTCCCTCTTTAAT
Source organism: Paratrypauchen microcephalus (assembly GCA_036785185.1). Lineage (NCBI taxonomy): Eukaryota > Metazoa > Chordata > Actinopteri > Gobiiformes > Gobiidae > Paratrypauchen > Paratrypauchen microcephalus. Next base: position 3,335,919 of record JAVJIX010000083.1, on the reverse strand, counting down.
ATAATTTTAAGGTGTTCATAATAAGATGTGTTTGTTAATTTAATTTGTATAAGACCAAACTATTTACAAGTTAATTTACATGCTAACATGTTGAGTACTAAACTACATTTGGATTAGCATTAGCATAATAAAATGTGGTTTGCTGTATTTCTTTGCATTCAAAATCATGTTATATTCTATTATGTTGTTACAGTTTCACACCTGCCATATAAAGAACAATCTAAACCCATCCTGCCATCAGTGACTTATTGTGTGGAGGTAGAAATGGGGTTCTTCGAGGCCAGTACAGGTTCAGTTGTGTGTGTAATAGCTTAATATTAAAAAAGTTACTGCACAGGTTACACACAGTTCCTTTAACAAAGCAAAGAAATTACTTTGTATTTGCATTTGCTGATTTGTTCTTTCTATTGTCTTTTGCTGGGCTTAGTTTAACCAACGCTGGAATTGTAATAAAGCATTCCCAGCAAAGCAAAACCAATATGAAGCCACTGACACCAAATGAAACATGTCTTGAAGGCACACAGCACATGTAACTGTCTTCAATGTTGTAATTCTGCTGGTGACTTCCGTAATGCGATTCTGAGGCTTTGGCTGTGGAGAGAAATAAGTTACAGTCGCGCGTGATCGGATCCGCTCTCCATCACTCCACAGATCAGTGTGAGCCCAGAAAACCCCACGAGGCCTGTCACGTTTCAAATAAATGTGTTTTTGCTTGTAATGTAGACTTCTAATACCAAAAAGATATAGCTGGAGTTGTGTGTTATGTCATGCACTTACGTTTGAGTACAGCATTTTCAGGAGATCTCCCAACCCCGAGCTCTAAACACTCGGTTCCACTGTGTGATGTCATTAGGTATTTTTGAAGTCCAATGCACTAGGAAGGTGTTTTGAGTCAGAGTGGAGTAAATTACTGAAACATGCACAACTGAAAGCAGAATGAGCCCCACATTTCAACCCATTTCAGTGATGAAATCATGAATCAGTGCTAGTGCAGGCTCTGCATCTCAGTGGGTGAATTCTGGAGGTTCTGAGCTTTCACTTGAGGCTTGTCCATGTACTGAGAATGAGACAAACTTGCATCTGCAGGTTAAGGCTCTGGTAGTAATAAAAGAGTAAGAGGAAAGGCCATATTATAAAGTTGTTACCTCATCACAAACATACCTGGAGTTGTGTTTTGTTAATTCTGCTTTATTAGTCTTTCATGAGTGAGGGGAGGATGGAGCGTGAGATTGACAGGCGGATCGGTGCAGCATTGGCAGTGATGCGGTCGTTGTACCGGACCGTTGTGGTGAAGAGGGAGCTGAGCCAAAAGGCGAAGCTCTCGATTTACCGGTCAATCTACGTTCCTACCCTCACCTATGGTCATGAGCTCTGGGTAATGACCGAAAGGACAAGGTCGCGGATAAAAGCGGCTGATTTGAGTTTCCTCCGCAGAGTGGGTGGGCGTATCCTTAGAGATAGGGCGAGGAGCCCAGTCACATGGGAGGAGCTCAGAGTAGAGCCGCTGCTTCTCTACGACAACAGGAGCCAGCTGTGGTGGTTTGGGCATCTGTTCCGGATGCCTCCTGGACGCCTCCCTTGGGAGGCCCCGGGGAAGACCCAGGACACGCTGGAGGGACTATGTCTCCCGGCTGGCCTGGGAACGCCTTGGGGGAGGAGCTGGAGGCAGTGTCCGGGGTGAAGGAGGTCTGGGATTCCCTGCTTAGACTGTTGCCCACGCGACCCGGCCCCGGATAAGTGGAAGAAAATGGATGGATGGATGGATGGATAGTCTTTCTACATGTCCAAATTTCAAAATGCTCCAATCCACATTGTGATGTCATGAAACTGCAGTTTTCAGTTTAAGAGCTATCTTTTACCTTTTGTTTAGTAGACATTGATAATTCCAGGGTAGAAACTAGCTAAAGGATGTATAGAGTTTAAAAACACAGTGGAGCAGTTCCTGTATTACCACATGACATCACAAGGTTGAATAGACTATTTTACGATTGAGACAATAACTAAATATGAGAGTTTGTGTGTTAGACATGTGTGAATGAATCAAAACACAACTCCAGGTATGTTTGTGATGAGGAAACAACATTAGAACATAGATCAGAAAATAGTGTAAGAAGCGCCCTGTAAGTGTTACCATATATTTCAACAATATATAATATTTACTGTTCGTGGACTACTTTGTTTTCTACAGTTTATATGGAACGTATAGACAGATTGCATTGTAAATATGAGGAACAGTTTTACCTAAGATTTAATAAAGTTGTACCTTGACCTCCTCAGACATCCAGACGCACAACAGATGGAGACAGTGCGTTCCTTTGCATTATATTAATCATTGCCATCTATACTGCGTCTTTACTGTATTCATTAGCATAATATATTTTTTTAATTATGCAAATGAAAATAAGAAACATTGATACCATGATTTTTTTCTATTTGATGGTTAAAATTGTTGTTGCAAATACTGTATGTATGCATCGTCTTTAAAGGTCCCATGGCATGAAATTTTCACTTTCTGAGGTTTTTGAACGTTAATGTGAGCTCCCCTACCCTGTTTAGGCACCTTATTGACGTCAGCTCGAAAAAAGAAATGCAAATGCAGTTCCACCCCCGTCTGTCTGTACTCAGCGTCTCTGTAAATCACGCCCAGAGAGTTTGGACTGCGGAGGAGCTACGCAATGCGAAATGCGTTTTTTTATTTGCCTGGAGGAACTTGCGAGTGTTTCTAGGCTCGGAAGTCCTTTATCTGAGCCTGTGGATATCTGAAACAGCAGTGGTTTAATTTTATTTTCTGTGGAAATGTGTTATAAATGTGTGTATTTTTCAATGGAACGCTTCTCATCTCTCCCTCCGCGCAAAAACACGGAAGTGTGTCAGAGCGCACAGGGCACAGCTGAAAAGGAAAGAGTGGAGAGTTTGGCCACGCCCCCACCCGCTACTATAGGCCATCTCTGTCCTCCTCATTTGCATTCAAGCAACAACGCCCATAATGGAGTGTTCCAGAGTGACATTTATGACTCTTTCTCATCTTATCTCTCTTTCTCATGCACTGAGTGTTGATTTTGAAGAAGGATTCATTTACAGTATTAGGGAACCATTAAGGAGCCATATAAAAGCATCAAGAAGTACCATGTCATGGGATCTTTAAATTATATGTACACACAACAAAACAAAGCAAACCAGCAAAACGAGCAAAGGAGAAATTCAGTTTGTCAGTTTATTTGGTCGATTATGCTTCTCAGCTCATCCAAGCTGCTTTTACAGTTCTGTTATAGGCAGACATATGTGCCACCAGAAACTGAATTTGAATCACATAATTTGAAATTGCTGCTGCTGCTTTTATTACTGATACTATCTAAGCATCTTAGTGCTACCTTAGCACTCTGACTTGACTCTTCTGTACTGCACAGTTCATTTATTTATTTATTTATTTATTTATGATTAATTTAGTGGTTATGGTTATGAATGTGCTTGTGCATATAAATGTTGTCCTGTGTTGCACTTTAATGTTTGTTAATTTAATTTCTGATATTTTTTTTTTGTTAGGTACCATAGGAAAATGAGGCGAGCAGACAGGGCTAACACTTCAGCAAATTGTGTTTCTTCTAAACCTCAAGAACAAGAACAAGAATGCAGCCTGGATCATTGTCCCGGTATGAATATATTTCATCTTACAATCAACTGATTGATTGTAAGATGAAATTCTTGAAAACCCGTCCCTTCCAAGAGTGTTCTTTCTTTGCTTAAAGCAGTGCTTCTCAAATAGTGGGGCGGGCCCCCCTGGGGGGGCGTGGCGTGATGCCAGGGGGGGCGCGTATGACCCTGGGAAACATGTTTTTTTGCTGTACTGTACTAGAACTAAGTGTAATTGCACATCAACAACAGTAGTTGGCAGTGGCGTTCTCACATGCGATTTACGCACAGTCTCACCATTAACAGAACATCCTCTGTCACAGAAAAAACACGTATATTCCACTGAGTCGTGTCCTTTAGTCCGACAGAAGCTGACGCATCAGTGGCACAAGGAGAGAGCTTTTTTTTTCAGTGCTTTTAGCTTATGCAAATGAGGTGGTTTTAAGTTTCATTTCTGTAAAACGTAAACAAATGTGCGCAAAGCTGCATTAAAAACATATTAATATTTGAGTCCTCAGTGCAGTCTTTGTTGTAAGTTTCTTTCTTTTTTTTGTTTATAATGTTAATAAAAGGATACAATGGTGTTCTCATAACAATTTTCTAGGCAAATAATACTATTTATAGTCGCGCGCAGGAAGGGGGGCGTGAAATTTTTTCTTCTTCCTAGGGGGGGCGTCACAGAAAATAATTGAGAAGCACTGGCTTAAAGGGATAGTGCGTTTTTTTTGTTTTTTTATGTTAATCTGTATGGGTTTCCTTCTAAAAGTTACGTGTGTTGACACCGGCTTACCTCTGACACTCTCAGATGATCCCGGTTCGGCTCGCTTTCTGGAGCCCACGTAAGTAGGTCCGGTAACTTCCTTGGAACATGAAATAAAGCTTTTTTTTCTTCTCAAAACAAAACATTTGTTAGAAAGGTGATATATTTGCGTCCGAAACAATCGTCCACGAAACATCCAGCAGCGTATTTCGCATTCGCGTACTGTCTCTCTCCACTCGTATCACTACGCCCATGTTGACTCTATCAGCCTGTTCACTTGTAAACTTCGGCGTAGACATCCGCTGAAGGTGAACAGGCTGATAGAGTTAACATGGGCGTAGTGATACGAGTGGAGAGAGACAATACGCAAAATACGCTGCTGGATGTAGTTAATTAATAGGTAGGTAGGTAGTTAAATTGTATAACTACCTGGAATGCACTTACAACTTAAACTTGTCTGCACTGGTTGCATCACGTACTCATTTATTCACTTTTCTATCTTAAAGCTGAAGAGGATCTCCCAGTTCGAAAGACGGTGTATGATGATCTGAACCTGAGACAGAGTCAATTTCAGGCAGACTATGTCAACCTGCGACAGGAGTGTGACGCACTACGAGCTGAAAATTTAAAGATAAAAGAGGAGCTGCAAAAATCTATATTTTCCTACACCGCTGTACAGTACTTAAAATGTAATGACTTGTAGTAAACTGTACAGTATCTCATTTATTTGTAACGGATGAATGATTTTTTTATTGAGTATGTCACAAAGTAAATATACAGTACATAATACATTACACGTATACATGTACGTGTAAACATATTAATATAATTTCTTCACAGAAGTAAACATATCTCAAAGGGTTATGGGAAGAAGTGTTAACTTTTTGAATCCCACCCCTTACAGTCACTTAAACATTAATAATGTCCGGTTTCCTCTGAACCATCATCACATTTATCTGGTGTTACTATACAACTTATATTTACAATGTCCACAGATAAGCCATTTATAATAATTTAATATACTAAACATTACAACACTGCATCACTATAACGACTCAGAATACTAGATTTGTATAATTTTTTTAAACTGGAGGATCTTCTTATATGGATAATAGACCATTACAGTGGTCCCTCGCTCTATCGCGGTTCACTGTTCGCGGCCTCGCTGTTTTGCGGATTTTAAATTTTTTTTTTTTATAGTGTAATATTTTTTTATAGTGTAACATTGTGTTCTGCATCCTGATTGGCTAAGAGACTAGACCAGGACTAAACGTGGACTAAACCAGGTCTAGATCAGAACTAAACCAGGTCTAAACCAGGATGATATCACTCCGTGCTGCTCTTTGCTGGTTTTGTGCGGCTCTTGCGTTCGTTTGTGCGTGTTCGGTTTGTGGCTCGGGCGCCGCGCTTCGATCATGTGCTCACAGCCCCGGTGTACGCGCGGCCTCGCGCCAGTTGTGCTGCTCTGTCACGGATTTGTCCACGTTGAGGGGTGCACGTGTCGCGCACTTCTCCAAGGGGTTGGTGCGCGTCTCATCCCGGGACGTGGCGGTGCTCCTCGCGCGTCCGGCGGGGCTTCCGGAGCCGTGTCATCCCCCACACTTCACTATTAATACATTTTGTTGAAAATCTACGAAAGTTTGAGTGTTTAAACGAGAGAGAAATGTGAGAAAAGCAGGGATGAAAGTGGCCAATCATGAAAAAAGCGGAAAGTCACGACACCCCCCCCCCCCCCCCGCTGGAAAATTTTAAATTTCTGAAATTTGGATTTCTATATACTATATGTTAGCAATAAAGTCAAACTGTACATAAAAGTACAAAAAAAAACACATTTTATTAACAGGTACTAGTAGTATATATTGGATTTGTTTTTGCTTTGCACTTGGTCTAATCAGAGGCATTGAGGAGGAGCTTATGCGCGCTGAAAGGCACAGGTGAAAAAGCGAGGAGCTACGCGTGAGGCACGGGCAGGTAGGATGAGGTATAGGATGTTTTATAAAGTTTAACCTGTGTACACGCAATGGTACAGGCTGTTACGAAAGAGCTGTGCTCACTCGCTCGGTCCGCGGCTCCAGACACAGGCTCGCGCGGCCCGCAGTTTAATACGAGGTTTTAATACGAGATACACGTACTTTTGTTCTGAATACGGGACGATTCTGTTTGTCAAGGGATGGTTGGCGACCCTAAACACAACTATACATATATATATACACCCAAAATCTTTCTCAACGAATTTGCACAGATATTTAAAAAAAAATAAAAAATTACCCCACGGCTGAAAAAAAAAGCGGAGATCCGCTAAAAGACGGAACTCTTTCATCCCTGGAAAAGGTTAATTCCAGTCTGAGAAAAGCGTATAATGTGTGTGGTGAGGCGTTTACAGCCTTAAAACATGTAGAATATTTAAATATAAAGTTGTCCTACTTCGCGAATTTCTCTTATTGCGGGTTATTTCTGGAACATAACCCCCGCGATAAACGAGGGATTACTGTATTACTTTTTTGTGCGTTTTCTGTCTTTTCTTTTCTATATGGACCCATTGGAGTCTTAAATAAAGTTTGATTGAACTGAAGTGAATACTCACTGTTGCTGTATTCTCATATGAGGAGTTTGTTCTCTTGTTGTACATGTTAGGCCATCAGATGATCATCAGATCAGATAATTCATTTTGTGCTCCATGAGGTCCAAATCTTTATAGTAGCCCAATTGTTTCAGGACAACTACTGTATATAAGAGAACGAACACACTCATCTCTTCTGTGCTCCGCTTTGAAAATAAATCCAACTATTAATCCAAATGAAAAAAAAAAAAAATCCAAACAAAAGCATCTTTTCTTTATTTCCTCTTCTTCAAATCTGCAAAAGTGAAACGCAGCTATCTGTCAATAAACTCTGAACACAAGCGAACCAGCTATTGGCTGCTCCAGGCATTACAAAGGAAGTACTGCTGCTTAGCGCGCCGCCGGTGAATTTAGTTACAACTGAACAAAGAAGAGTTTATCGCTGAGCTGCTGCCTGTTTCTCGTAATGGAGTGTTACAATTGCTTTCTAAAACGCAAAAGTAATGACGTCGTTATGAAAGAAGAGTTTTGTGTTTGTCCACAAAATTGCAATGATTTTTCAGGTAAGTCCTTCTAGCAGCAGAACTTCCAGGGCATATAAACCAGAGAATAAAATATCAAAATTGAAAAAGTGTTATTTGAAATAAACTTTAAATGAAATATTGGAAATAGAGGTCAAAATGTGTTTTGGAATAATAATTGAATGTAATGGAATAATTCAATAACAAAAGCTTTTACCATTGTATTGTTTTTCGTTCTTAATTGAAAATCAAAAGAACAAACGTACACGGACTGAAAAGGACATAAAATGACTTGGATTGAGAATATGAATAGACTGAATAGATTAATTTTTGTTTTAACTTTTTTAAAGGGCCATGTTATGCTATTTTCCAAGTTATAATGTTATTTCTATATCAAAAACATACCCGGAGTTGTGTTTTCTTTCATTCACACATGTTAGTAAGCCTGGTTTGTTAGTCTTTCTATATCTCCAAAGCTCAAAATGCTCTATTCCACCTTGTGATGTCACATAGTGGTAGTTTTCATGTTAACAGTTTCCATATACCTTTTGTTCAGTAGAGATGGGCAAATACAGATTGAAAATCATCCAAATGATTCTAATGAATGAGTTTAAAAACACAGTGGAGCACATTCTGTATTACCACGTGACACCTGAAATCACAAGGTGGAGTAGAGTCTGTTAGAGCCATTTTCTGTTATATCTACGTTGCTATGCTCTACTTTGATGTACTTTGATCTATTGATCTTCCACTTTAATCTTTAATCTTTGAACCTTGATCTAGTTTCGACTGAGTTGAAGTATGGGGTAGATGTCTTAGGTAGTTAGTTAGTTAGCCTCGGGCCATAGGTTTGTCTTTTCTATCTTTACTAAAGTGAAAGTCATACAGAGTGGAAAAAAGGAACAAAAAGGAAACAAAAGAAGGAATTTCTAAGGCTTGTAACTTCCCTACATGACGTCCTACATGACGTCCCTATCATTATAGAGGCGTCCTACACGACGTCCTTATGTGCTACGTAACGTCCTTCTTGACGTCCTTGCGTGTCGGTCAAAAGACTGTGTAGCTTCTACGGCCCGAGGCTAACTAACTAACTACCTAAGGCTACGTTTATACGGCGACGATCAAAACAGAAGACGCAAAAGTGGCGTCTCGTCTTCAATTTTTTATCCCCGTTTAGACGAGCGTTCTCAACAGGAAATGTTTGTTTATACGAAGACGCAAAAGTGGGCGAATTCGATTGAATATGCATGCCAGGCCGCTAATATAATGTCAGAGCTACCTTTTTCAGGACACGGACAGGGGCTCTCATTACGGTTGTTTCGCCCTCGATGTCGGGTCGGAGCTCTTCGCTTAATGCAACAAGAGCTTGTTTAGTCATTCTGAAGTTTTCCACCCAAGCACTGTCATCAACTAATCCATTCTCAAAATTGTCCCACCACTGACTGGTTCTGCCCGGTCTTGTCCAAACTCGCCTCTGTCGCCTGCGACGTATTGTTATTGTTTTTACCGGCTTGGCGCATCCAGTCAGCTGTATGCGACGTGAACACGTTTTGCGCTTCTTGCCGTTTAGACGGAGACACGACCCGCGCCGTCTTCAGAACTCCACACTCTGGAAGGAGTCTTCAGATTTTTGCGGTTTCAGAGCCCGATGGCGCCGCCGCCGTGTAAACGAAAGACACTTCTTCCGATAGAATATTTTGTCGTTTTCAGTCGCAATCGTTCTCGTCTAAACGGCCCCTAAGTCGTCTAACCCATACCTCAACTCAGTCGAAACTAGATCAAGGTTCAATGATTAAAGATTAAAGTGGAAGATCAATAGATCAACGTACATCAAAGTAGAGCATAGCAACGTAGATATAACATTGAAAATGGCTCTAACAGAGTCTTTTGTTTCATTCACACAATTTAACATACAAACCTTGCAAAGAGACAACATTCCACCTTGTGATTTCATGTGGTTTTAATTAAATATTTCATGCAGTTTAATACTATCATCTTTCTTTTGTTTATTTCAAAGGTCATTGAAATATTGTGCATTGTCCCTGTGCAAATAAACCATACCATACTATTCATAATATTGAATTCAAATTTTTAATGCTGAAATGTGTGGGCCTTTTGTGGAGACCTAGTATTCCCTGACGGTTTCTCTCTGATTTACTGTAGATTATTTATAGACACTACATCTCCGATTCTGCTCATGTTGCCATGGATCTGATGCAGAGTTTGACAGATGAGCTCGGACTTTGAGCTGTGGAGGATCACCTTGGACAGGGTCAGTGTGAGAAATGATGGCCCCAAACTAAACTAATATTTGAGCTGTGAGGGGAAGCAGCCAAGTTTGTGTCTCTCTGTGCACTCTACAGTACTGAAACAGGAGCAGCCAGTGCACTAAAAGACACAGGGGCAGATGGGTCGAGGAAACCAGAAGTCAAAAGCAAGACCTAACTGTGGTGAAACAAGGGTAACTGGACTGAACACGCCCAGTGAAAATTGAAATGCGAAAAATGTCCCGAGGTGAAATGCCATTTTGCTTCACTATTACAAGAAGACACAAAAATCAAGACCAAAAAATCAGTTCAAGCATCGCAAAACTGTAAATATCATACGTTACTAGCCTAATAAAACCTTAAAACTGCTTGTTTCTATGGAGATGTCATTTCTCTGCCTGGAATGTTCCACAGTATGACATCAAACAGCTCTACTTTACATTTATTCAATTACAGGTGGTTTTATAGCTCAAAAATAGCTAGAAAAACACGCACTCTTAATATGAGTGGGGTCGCCTCTCCACAGATCTGACCTGTAACTTGGTCTGGTTTGGTCGCCATGAAGATAGAAATGTTTAATAAGATAAGATAAGATAAGATAAGATATGCCTTTATTAGTCCCACAGTGGGGAAATTCCAGTGTTGCAACGCACAGATCAAGAACAGCAGGAAAATGTAGCATGCAATAAAACAAGATAATAAATAATGGCTTAAAATAATTTAAAAATAGACTTAAAAATAGACCATTTTGTTGTTCAGATGAACACCCAGGTACTTGTATGAGTCCACTCTCTCAATGTCCCTTCCTGGATGTTCACTGAGGGGGCAGTAGAGTGGCGTGTGCGGAAGTCCTCCACCATCTCCTTGATCTTCCCTGCATTGATGATGAGGTGGTACCGCTGACACCAGTCCACAAAGTCCTGTATTAGTCCTCTGTACTCCACATCGTCGTCATCCTTGATGAGGCCAATGATGGCAGAGTCATCAGAGAACTTCTGCAGGACGCAGCTGTCCGTGTTGTGTCTGAAGTCTGCAGCCTAGAGGGTGAAAAGAAAGGGTGCAAGGACAGTGCCCTGGGGCGCCCCCACACTGCAGGTCAGGAGGTCAGACACACAGTTCTTGGCTCTCACAAACTGGGGCCGGTTTGTGAGGTAGTCCAGGATCCAGTCTGCCAGGTCACAGTCCACACCGGCGGTCTCCAGTTTGTCCCTCAGGAGCAGTGGCTGGATGGTGTTGAAAGCACTGGAGAAGTCAAAGAAGAGAATCCTCACAGTGCTGCCAGGGTTCTCCAGGTGAGACAGTGAGCGGTGCAGCAGGTAGATGACGGCATCCTCCACTCCGATGCCAGGCCGGTACGCAAACTGCAGCGGGTCCATCGCTGAGCTCACGGTGGAGCGGAGGTGGCCAAGGACCAGTCTCTCTAGTGTCTTCATCAGGTGGGATGTTAGAGCCACCGGCCTGGTGGCCTGCTGAGGTCTTTAGCGTGCGGTGTCTTAGGCACTGGTACCACGCAGGAGGTCTTCCAGAGTTGTGGTCCACCCTCAGCTTAAGGCTCATGTTGAAGACATGCTCCACAACGCCGCACAGTTCATCTGCACAGGACTTAAAGAGCCTGGAGTTGATGTCATCTGGTCCTGCTGCCTTCCTGGGTCTAATCTTCTTGAGCTCCCGTCTCACCTGGGCTGTAGAGAATGACAGTGGCAGGCTGGGCGGGATGGGTGAGTCCATGTGTGGTGGAGGGATGAAGAGCAGAGGTAGAGGTGTAAAGAGGTGCCCCATTGTCCAGCTGGGGAGGTGAGAGCTAGCATTCACCCACTGCAGGTCCCCCTCCGTCTGGGCAGGAGGTGCTTTGAAGCCTGAGATAGTCTTGAGACTTCTCCACACCCCCTGGATGTTCCTCTCCTGTAGCTGTCGCTCTATCTTCCTCTTATGGCTGGCCTGGCTCGTCCTGATTTTCCTCCTCGGCTTCTTCTGTGCAGCCTTCAGCTCCTCCTTGGTCCCTGACAAAGCAGTAACAACCATGGAGAATGTATGTATTTGACAATGTGCATTTAAGGATTAAACACACAAAGAAAAAGTCAAATACACACACACACACAAACAAACAAAACCATACAAAACACACACACATTTGCAAACATCTCCTCTGTGTAACCCATACCATCACTGTGCTCAAAAACCCATGGAGGCTTTTAGTTCCCGGCTGCTTCCGCTGACAGAGCATCAAACAGGCTTTCTCAATCAATAATTCACTTCCTCTTTGTATCCAGGTGAGCTCCACATCCACCACGGCTGGCCCAGTCCAACCCAAGCAATCAATGCCCTCCATCCATGTGTTTTATACGTCTAATAAAACCGCACAGGTGTCAGGAACTGTGGAATATTTAAGAGTTCATTACAGAGTGGCTATGGAGAATGCACTGCAAAAAAACAAATAAATAAATAAATAAAAAAAGAAGGGAAAAGGAGATCAAATGACTCGGACTGAGAACCATAAATCCAGTTAGTTTTGTTTTAACTTTTTAAAGGTCCCATGACATGGTACTTCTTGATGCTTTTATATGGCTCCTTAATGGTTCCCTAATACTGTAAATGAATCCTTCTTCAAAATCAACACTCAGTGCATGAGAAACAGAGATAAGATGAGAAAGAGTAATTTTTCTCTCTCTGAACACTCCATTATGGGAGTTGTTGCTTGAATGCAAATGAGGAGAAAAGAGATGGCCTATAGTAGAGGGTGAGGGCGTGGCCAAACTCTCAGCTCTCAGCTGTGCGCTCAGATCCATTTCCGCGTTTTTGCGTGGAGGAAGAGATGAGAAGCGTTCCATTGAAAAATGAACACATTTCCACAGAAAATAAAATTAAATCACTGCTGTTTCAGAGGTTCAGAGGCTCAGATAAAGGACTTCCGAGCCTAGAAACACTCGGACGTGCCTCCAGGCAAATAAAAAAACGCATTTCGCATTGCGTAGCGCATTCGCAGTCCAAACTCTCTGGGCGTGATTTACAGAGACGCTGAGTAGAGACAGACGGGGGGTGGAGCTGCATTTTTCGATCTGACGTAACAAAGTTTCCTTGTTCAAAATCGCCCGTTTGAGCTCTGTTTTTTTCTAACACAGAAAAGGATCGCAAATGCTCAGTTTAGACATTTCGCAACTTTTAGCCATGGGGGGGAGGGGCCTAAACAGGGTAGGGGAGCTCACATTAACGTTCAAAAACCTCAGAAAGTGAAAATTTCATGCCATGGGACCTTTAAGTTATAATGTTGTTTCCTCGTCACCAACATACATGGAGTTTGGTTTTGGTTCATTCAAACTAGGGCTGTCAGTTTAACGCGTTAATTAGATTAATTAATTACACAGCTAATTAACGCGTTATAAAAATTAACGCAATTAATTATGAGCGGCAATTCAATGCGTGCGCATTTTAAATTTGGCGTGCGGGGCCTTTGAACGGCGAGTTTATTGATAAAAACGTGACGGAGCAGGTCCCTCTTGTCCCTGGACAGCGATGACGCGATGAGAAATGCCGTGCTACCATTGGTCGGCACAGAGACGAATGCACTTCTAATAGGGGAGAGCATGTGAAGACGCACAAGCCCGTTTCCCTATCTGCTGTGCTCCACGCCGCGCTGAACCATTTTCAATTCCCATAACCTCTCCAGCGTGTTCTGCCGTGACTAGAAGTTTTGACTTAGTCAGTTTTGCCCATCACGCTAAATCGCGCTAAACCCGATCATTTACTCACCCCGCGCTGCTGCCTCCTCCCTCCTCCCTCCTCCCGTGGTGCGATGGTCCGGACACATCCACACCGGGAGTTTAAATCCTCCTCACGGGTTCCGGGGGTCATGTGAGCCATGAGTAATTTTCACGGGCAATTATTTGTATTCTCTGTATATTTGAAGCCTTGTATACTGTAATGATTCTCCAATGAACTTTATTAAACAGAAGTTCGGACTCACTCAACATTAACAGTCCAACACATGCAGCAGCGTAACTCTCCTCTTTTCCTCTCACACACCCACACCTGTCCCACGCATGCGCCCAACAGCCAACCCCTTAAAGGCACAGACACCATTAACCCAGGTCATTACAATATTATTTATTAACGTTGCATGAAAGCTACTGCACGTGCTCACCTTTTGGCACCAGAAATATTCGGCATGTATTAGTGGAATGGTGTAAATGTAGTCTGGTTAACACCTGACCATATCACAAGTGAGATATGGGTCTGGAAACTCGCTTCGAAAAATCCCGTAGCGGAGGTGTGGTTAGCGATTGCCAACGGCCGTTTATTGGGCGTTATGAATGTCTATCATTGAGCGTATACGTAAGTCCATAGCCAATCATGTCAGTTGTCAGTTCAAACTACAAGCTTCCGTTTGTCATGTAGTACGCGTCACCGTCTTGCCACACCTCCCCCGCTCTCTGATTGGGGCCCTAAATCTGGGACTCTCGCTTGGACGAGTTTCCAGGCCGCCTTCCAGTTCGAAACGAACGGAAGCGGCCTGGGAATTCCCAGGCTAGTGTAAATGAGCTTTCCAATGAATGTTACATAATGTGGGAGGGGGAATGGGGGTCTGCCAGCAGTCTTGTCTTGTTTACAGTGGAGACAAAGAGAGTGAGTGAAAAGTCTTTTCACTGTAACACTATAAATCACACGTTTGACACCTTTTTTCCGATTTGATACGATATCGATTTCTTAAGCTAACGATTCGATTATTTTCAATACTTGAGAATTCCCCACGATTCGATACGATTCAATTCAATGGTGCATAGTTTTCACTTTATGTATTAATGATGTGTTGAATACATTTTATTACAGAAAAATTTGATTCGATTCGATTCTCTTGTGGATGCATCGATGCATTTGGATCGTCGGCTGTAGGATCGATGCATCGATATGAATCGATTATTATTTACACGACAAATTTTAAGTATGTATGTTTCATTTACAAAGCGCTACATGGACTAACCTCACCCCCCATGTCTGTCCTTTTCAAACCTAAGGGGCCGTTTAGACGAGGACGATTGCGACTGAAAACGACAAAATATTCTATCGGAAGTGTCTTTCGTTTACATGGCGGCGGCGGGCTCTGAAACCGCAAAAATCTGAAGACTCCTTCCAGAGTGTGGAGTTCTGAAGACGGCCCGGGTCGTGTCTCCGTCTAAACGGCAAGAAGCGCAAAACATGTTCACGTCGCATACACATGACGTCACACTTGATGCGCCAAGCCGGTCAAAACAATAACAAACATGTCTGCATACCTTGATACCACGGATGTTCAAGTTGCGCTAGCAGCTCTAGTCAACATACAAGAGTCATTTCAACAATTGTATAAAATGTATGCGGATACCATAGGTGAACAGAGACGGGTAAAATAAACTATTAGAAAATGACAATTTTGCGCATGCTCGCCGACATGTCGCTGCTCTATCACAGTGCCACCTAGCGGTCTGGCATGCATATTCAATCGAATTCGCCCACTTTTGCGCCATCGTATAAACAAACATTTCCTGTTGAGAACGCTCGTCTAAACGCGGATAAAAAATTGAAGACGAGACGCCACTTTTGCGTCTTCTGTTTTGATCGTCGCCGTATAAATGTAGCCTAAGACATCAAGTGGTCCGAAAACCAGGGCCCCTTCCAGAGGAGACTGTGAGGTCCCCCACAGAAGCACTGCCTTTGGTCAGAACCATCTCGCTGTGAGGACCACTAACATCTGGAACAGTCTTCCTCTGCACATACAGGAGAGCCCTACACTGACCACTTTTAAAACACAACTCAAACTATGGCTGAAAACCAACCAGTCATGTGACCACTAGACTTTTGTTTGTGCTGTTTGTTTTGTATGTTGTATTTTTATGTATTTGCCTGCCGAGGGACTACGGGTGAAAACTAGCTTTGTAGCTAAAATTCGGCATACAGTGGTACCTCACCTTACGAAAGACCCAACAAACGAAAATTTCAAGTTACGAAACGCCTTCATGTTCAATTTTGGTCTCTAGATACGAAAGAAAATTCAAGTTACGAAACGCGAAATCTCAAAAATTCAAATAAGCTTGGGCTTTTTGGGGCTTTTAGCCTTTATTGGTCTCACACACAATGACACACAGTGACACACGGGAGAAATTTGACTTCTGCATTTGACCCATCCTTTTTCAGGAGCAGTGAGCAGCCATCTTTTTCGGCGCCCGGGGGGCAGTACCGTGAAGGGTCTTGCCCAAGGACCCACACTGGTTAGCTCATTGCCCGGGGGGGGTTTGAACCTACAACCTCCAGGGGGAAAGTCCATGACTTACCAGTTGAGCTAACCAGCCAGCTAAAAATGAGGAACGCTTCACGAATTTGCGTGTCAAATAATGCGCGCTCAGCCACACACATTATACGCTTTTCTCAGACTGAATTTAAACTTTTCTCACATTTATCTCTCGTTTAAACAATCAAACTTTCATAGATTTTCAACAAAATTATTAATAGTGAAGTGTGGGGGGAAGGGGGAGGGGGGAAAAAACTGCGCTCTGACACGTGTGATAGCGCAGCATGACCCGGCGCAGGGCTGCCAGCAGGTCTAGACCTGGACTAAACCAGGACTGGACCAGGACTAAACCTGGACTAAACCAGGACTAGACCAGGTGGATTAAAGCGCCACGTGCGGGTCTATTTCCTGGTTTCGTTTCGAGTCACGGTTGAGGCGAGCAGTGAGGGGGACCGCACGCAGTCTGAGGGCATGAACGAACGCATGCAAGAGCCGCGGTGGTCTAGACCAGGTCTAGACCAGGTCTAAAGGAGGTCTAGAGGAGGCACGGTTTGAGCACGGGTCTCGTTCATGCGCTCAGACTGCGTGCGGTCCCCCTCGCTGCTCGCCTCAGCCGTGACTCGAAACGAAACCAGGAAATAGACCCGCGCGCGGCGCTTTAATCCACCTGGTCTAGTCCTGGTTTAGTCCAGGTTTAGTCCTGGTTTAGACCTTGGTCTAGACCTGGTATAGTCCACGTTTAGTCCTGGGTCTACAGTCTCTACGCAGAACACAATGTTACACTATAAAAAAAGTTACACTATAAAAAAAAAACTTGGATCGGGGTCTTGGAGAAGAGGAGAAGCTGGCGCGCTTCGGACTACTCCGCCGGCCTGCTGCTAATGCTGCTAACGCTGCTACACCGGACTCGCCTGCCGCCCCCCGCCCGGAGAGGAGACGCCGCAAGCGGTGTGAGAGGAGGCAGAAGCGAGGCCGGCGCGGCGGTATCAGAGCTAGGCTAACGGCTAGCCCGCACCGGCCGGCCATTCCATCCATTCTCCTCGCCAACGTGCAGTCTCTGGACAATAAAATGGACTACATCAGACTGAGGGCTGCCCAGCGCGACGTGAGGGAGTGCTGTGTTTTTGTTTTTACGGAAACATGGCTCCATGACAACATCCCGGACTCAGCGGTGCGCCTGGACGAGCTAACATGCTACCGCTCGGACCGAGCTAGCGGTGTCCCCGGAGTTAAATCCCGCGGAGGGGGTTTAATAATTTTTCTTCGGGACACTTATTGTCGGGACGCTGTGGTGGTATGTAGACACTGTTCACCCCTAGTGGAGTTTATGATTCTGAAGTGCCGGCCTTTTTATCTCCCGCGTGAAATCACGGCAATATTGCTAGTGGTTGTTTACGTCCCCCCATCACCGAACAGCGCTGATAGGAGGGAGGCACTGTATGAGTTGTATAACTCTATTAGCGAGCAACAGACTGCTCACCCGGACAGATTTTTTATCCTTGCCGGGGATTTCAATCATGCAGACCTCAAAACTGTCATGCCACAAATGCATCAGCATGTTGATTTCCCAACCAGGGGAAACAACATTTTGGACATGGTTTACACTACACACAAGGGAGCATACAAGGCTTACCCCTCCCCCACATAGGCCTCTCTGACCACATCTCTGTTGTGCTCAGACCGGCATACAGACCCCGTGTAAGGGTCTCTAGGCCGGCTCTGAAGCAGATCCAGGTGTGGCCAGAGGGGGCCTCGTCTGCACTACAGCACTGCCTCGGTACAACAGACTGGGCAGTGTTCAAACAGGCCGCCACATACAACAATCACACTGACATTGAGGAGTACGCAGACACTGTGACCTCCTACATCACCAAATGCATTGGTGATGTCACACACACAAAAACCATCACCACCAGGGCTAACCAGAAGCCATGGCTGACAGGGGAGGTTCACAGGCTGTTGAGAGCCAGGAACGCTGCCTTCAGAGCTGGGGATGTCCCCCATCTGAGGGCAGCAAGAGCCAACCTGTCCCGTGGAATCAGGAAAGCCAAACACAAATACACACAGAAAATAACCGGACACTTTAGAGATAGCAGGGACACACGGAGTCTGTGGCAGGGCATCCAGAACATCACGGATTACAAACCCTTGCCACAGACCTGTGACAATAATATCACCCTGCTCAATGACCTCAACAGCTTCTTTGCACGGTTTGAGGCAGGAAATGACACGCGGCCCCAAAAACTCCACCACCTCCCCACGACCAGCCCCTGTGTGTGTCTGCAGCCAGCGTGAAGAGGACACTCTCCAAGATCAACACCCGCAAGGCTGCAGGCCCGGACAACATTCCTGGTCGTGTGTTGAAAGACTGTGCAGAGGAGCTCAAGGATGTCTTCACAGACATCTTTAATGCTTCTCTGAGCCAGGCTGTCGTTCCCTCCTGCTTCAAAACCACTACCATCGTTCCCGTGCCAAAGAAGCCCACTCCGGCCACTTTTAATGACTATCGCCCTGTTGCACTGACCCCCATCATCATGAAGTGCTTTGAACGGCTAGTCATGGCACACATCAAATCCATCCTCCCCCCACCCTAGACCCATACCAGTTTGCATACCGGGCCAACCGCTCTACCGAGGATGCAATCTGTTCTGCACTTCACCCGGCTCTCACCCACCTAGACAATAAAGACTCATATGTGAGAATGCTGTTCATAGATTTCAGTTCAGCATTCAACACTATAATCCCACAGCAGCTCATTATCAAACTAGACCACCTGGGGCTTCAGACCTCACTGTGTAATTGGCTGCTGGACTTCCTCAGTGAGAGGCCACAGGCAGTGCGGGTCGGCAGAAACACCTCAAGCTGCATTAGACTGAGCACAGGAGCCCCCCAGGGCTGTGTGCTCAGTCCGATGCTCTTCACTCTGCTGACCCACGACTGCTCACCAGCGTTCAGCACCAATCACATAGTGAAGTTTGCGGACGATACGACTGTGGTGGGTCTCATCTCTAATAACGATGAGACAAACTACAGGAGTGAGGTGAGCCTTCTGACCCAGTGGTGCAGCAATAACAATCTCCTTCTTAATGTTGAAAAGACCAAGGAGATTGTTGTTGACTTCCGGAGAGGCCCCACCTAGCACCCCCCACTGTCCATCAATGGTGCTGCTGTAGAGAGGGTGAGCAGCACCAAATTCCTGGGGGTGCACATCAGTGAGGACCTCTCCTGGACAGTGAATACTGTATCACTGGCAAAGAGGGCTCAGAAGCGCCTCTATTTCCTCCGCAAACTGAGGAGAGCTGGAGCCCCTCCACCCATTATGACCACCTTCTACCGAGGCACCATTGAGAGCGTCCTGACCAGCTGCATCACTGTGTGGTACGGGAGCTGCACTGAACAGAACAGGAAAGCTCTGCAGCGCATAGTGAATGCAGCTGGGAGGATCGCTGGTGTCTCTCTCCCCTCCCTCCTAGACATTTTTAACACCCGGCTCACCCGCAGAGCGTCCAGCATTGTGGGTGACCCGAGCCACCCCGCACATAGCCTGTTCAGCCTCTTGCCCTCGGGGAGAAGGTACCGGAGTCTCCGGGCCCACTCCACCAGGCTTTCAAACAGCTTCATCCACCAGGCTGTCAGGAGGCTGAACTCACACCCGAACTCACACCCGAACTCCCACCTTACCCATCTCCCACCCCCCACCCCCCATATTGGCATAACCTGTATTCCATAAAAGACATATCACTCTAGACACTTTAAAAAAAAAAAAAAAAACTGCTGCTAAGGACGACTGTTGCACTGTTGCACATTTACATTTACTACTGGATTTTACTCCTGTTGCACTGTTGTTTACTACTGTTATTGCACACTTACATTTACTACTGGAATTTTTAGTACTGTTGTTTACTCCTGTTATTGAATTTTACCCCCGTTGCACTGTTGTTTACTACTGTTATTGCACATTGACTACTGGAATTTTAGTACTGTTGTTTACTCCTGTTACTGCACTAGAATTACTACTGTTGCACATTTATTTTTATTTTATCTTAACTCCTATGCACATTCTACTGCACATGACCAAGTCACTGCTGTATCTTCCATTGCACATTTTTGATGCACACTGCACACTTTGGAAATCTGTATATAGTATAGTTTATTTATTATGTTGCACTGTTTTAAGATTTTAGACCGTAGACTTTAGTTTTAACTTAGATCTCTGTCTTAGATAGTTTTTTGTTGTGTTTTGTCTTCATATTGTATTTTGTACACTGTCTTTTTGCACTACCTGGCCAGAGAGAAACAAAATTTCGATTCACTGTATGTTGAACACATATGGCAGAATTGACAATTAAGCTGACTTTGAACTTGACTTTGAACTTTGAACTTTGGAACGAATCAGGCTTTTTCCATTGAAATAGCTACTCAACTTACGAAAAATTCACGTTACGAAACCACTTCTGGAACGAATTAATTTCGTAAGGTGAGGTACCACTGTACTTACATTTGTTTTATACTTATGATCAAAGGAGAAGTTCAATTTGTCAACTGGACAAAGTTTGTTTGGTTGAAAACGTTTCGCCGCTCATCCGAGAGGCTTCGTCAGCTCTGGTTATTGTACTGGTTAGACCCTGCTTATATCTAGCTGCCGGGAGGCGCGTCCTACAATGAAAAAAGCTCTGAAAACGATCCCCCCTAATCTGTCTCTTTGTTTTTCAAATTACTCTGACGGCTGGTTTCGACCCCCTATTCAACGTCTAACGACCCTCTCACCCCCTCTGCCCTGGCTCTGTTTGACTGGTCTAAGAATCGCATTATAAATGGGAGACAAGTTATGTCTCACTCCCCCATTTCTGTTTAATGACGGATTCTCTTTTTTGACAAAGATAGCCTCTTTAACTCCCCTCTCAAACCAGTTCTTTTCCCTGGCTAAGATCTGAACCTCACTGTCCTCAAAAGAATGGCCCGTGGCTTCTAGGTGAAGATGTACCGCAGAAGCCGGTCCACTCTGGCACGCCCGCCTGTGTTGGTACATCCTCTTGTGAAGTGGCTGTTTTGTTTCCCCAATGTAGCGCTCACTGCAATCCTCACTACACTGAATGGAGTAGACCACATTGCTTTGTTTGTGGCTCGGTGTTCTGTCCTTTGGGTGGACCAGTTTTTGTCTTAAAGTGTTTGTGGGTTTGAAATAAACTGGAATTTCATATTGTCTGAAAATCCTCTGTAGTTTTTCCGAAACGCCGGCCAGGTACGGAATCGCTACCCCTTTCCTCCTGGGTTCGGATTCTCTGTTGTCTTGTTTATTGTCCTTGTCTCTCTTGGTTTTGTTGACAGCCCATTTAGGGGTAAGGGTAAGGAAAGGGGTAGCGATTCCGTACCTGGCCGGCGTTTCGGAAAAACTACAGAGGATTTTCAGACAATATGAAATTCCAGTTTATTTCAAACCCACAAACACTTTAAGACAAAAACTGGTCCACCCAAAGGACAGAACACCGAGCCACAAACAAAGCAATGTGGTCTACTCCATTCAGTGTAGTGAGGACTGCAGTGAGCGCTACATTGGGGAAACAAAACAGCCACTTCACAAGAGGATGTACCAACACAGACGGGCGTGCCAGAGTGGACCGTCATCTGCTGTACATCTTCACCTAGAAGCCACGGGCCATTCTTTTGAGGACAGTGAGGTTCAGATCTTAGCCAGGGAAAAGAACTGGTTTGAGAGGGGAGTTAAAGAGGCTATTTTTGTCAAAAAAGAGAATCCGTCATTAAACAGAAATGGGGGAGTTAGACATAACTTGTCTCCCATTTATAATGCGATTCTTAGACCAGTCAAACAGAGCCAGGGCAGAGGGGTGGAGAGGGTCGTTAGACGTTGAATAGGGGGTCGAAACCAGCCGTCAGAGTAATTTGAAAAACAAAGAGACAGATTAGGGGGATCGTTTTCAGAGCTTTTGTCATTGTAGGACGCGCCTCCCGGCAGCTAGATATAAGCAGGGTCTAACCAGTACAATAACCAGAGCTGACGAAGCCTCTCGGATGAGCGGCGAAACGTTTTCAACCAAACAAACTTTGTCCAGTTGACAAATTGAACTTCTCCTTTGATCATGGATTCTACCTGGACGACTGAGGGACTTTTCACGCGTTTTATACTTATGTACATTAATGTGCATTGTCCCTATCAAATAAATAAATAAATAAATGTTCAGATCAGCGGACACAGTCTACCATGTACAACATATCAACGCTTGGCTGAAAGAGGTTTTGCATAACCCCTTTAATGTCTGCTACAACTATTCAAATCTGAATCCAAGACTTTTCCAGTGAATGATTTCCCTTTCTCTTGTATCATCTAAAACTGGAGTGTAAAACGTGGAGGGAGCTACAGTAGCACGGAAAGGTCAGACATGAAACCGCACTCCGTCCAACACAAATGTCATCGGGACAATCTGCCCGCGTACAACCCCGGGGGGCGAACCGGCCAATCAGAAGATCCAATACACCAGATCTGTAACGGAGGAGGCCCAAAATGTCACACATAAATCTGCAGCCTGGATGAGAGAGTTGTCAGTCAGTATTCAAGCATGCACACAGGTGTAAGCAATAACTCCACTGACACAGAGTGAGGGGAGATGGGAGGCGGGTGAAGCGTGAAGCGAGGAACGGGTCAAAGCCACGCAAAGTGAGCGGTGAAGTGTTTTAAAGGCTCTATATCATGCAAAATGAATTATTGGGAGGTTTAAGCCATGTTATAATATTGTTACCTCATCAAAAACATACCCAAATTTGTGTTTTGTTTCAGTAATTCTGGTTTATTTGTATTTATTTATTATTAGTCTGTCTACATCTCCAAAGCTCAAAATACTTTTCTGGTGGAGGGTCCACCACTTATTTGTCAGATGGCGATGTTTTGCCCAGAATGTTCCACAGTATGGTATTAATAAAGTAATCTATCTCTTGCACTGATTCAATTACAGGTGTTTGTATTGCTCAGAATGTGAATGTATTGCTCTCCACATGTGACGTCTAACATGGCCTGGTGGTGTCACATATTTTTCTTTATGGCGATAGATAAGTTTAGTTGTGTAAGTGTATTTCATTATTGTCATTATTATTTTTGTGTGATTTTTTTTTTTTTTTTTGAGGTAAATGAACACCGTAATGGACTGTAAATGGCGTTAAATCCATGTGAAGTCAACACTGCACTGACACAGTGATACAGTGACTGTTTTCAGACTAATAGTAGTAGTAGTAGTAGTGATGATAGTGGTGGTAGTAACAGTAGTAGTGATGATAGTGGTGGTAGTAGTAGTAGTAGTGATGATAGTGGTGGTAGTAACAGTAGTAGTGATAGTAGTAGTAGTAGCGATAGCAGTAGTAGTGATAGCAGTAGCAGTAGTAGTAGTGATAGTAGTAGCAGTAGTGATAGCAGTAGTGATAGCAGTAGTAGCAGTAGTAGTAGTGATAGTAGTGATAGTAGTAGTAGCAGTAGTAGTAGTGATAGTAGTAATAGTAGTAGTAGCAGTAGTAGTAGTGATAGTAGTAGTAGCAGTAGTAGTAGTGATAGTGATAGTAGTAGTAACAGTAGTAGTGATGATAGTGGTGGTAGTAGTAGTAGTAGTGATGATAGTGGTGGTAGTAACAGTAGTAGTGATAGTAGTAGTAGTAGCGATAGCAGTAGTAGTGATAGCAGTAGCAGTAGTAGTAGTGATAGTAGTAGCAGTAGTGATAGCAGTAGTGATAGCAGTAGTAGCAGTAGTAGTAGTGATAGTAGTGATAGTAGTAGTAGCAGTAGTAGTAGTGATAGTAGTAATAGTAGTAGTAGCAGTAGTAGTAGTGATAGTAGTAGTAGCAGTAGTAGTAGTGATAGTGATAGTAGTAGTAGCAGTAGTAGTAGTAGCAGTAGCAGTAGTGATAGTAGTGATAGTAGTAGTAGTAGTAGCAGTAGTAGTAGTGATAGTAGTGATAGTAGTAGTAGCAGTAGTAGTAGTAGCAGTAGCAGTAGTAGTAGTAGCAGTAGCAGTAGTAGTAGTGATAGTAGTAGTAGCAGTAGTAGTAGTGATAGTAGTAGTAGCAGTAGTAGTAGTGATAGTAGTGATAGTAGTAGTAGCAGTAGTACTAGTGATAGTAGTGATAGTAGTAGTAGCAGTAGTAGTAGTAGCAGTAGCAGTAGTAGTAGTAGTAGTGATAGTAGTAGTAGCAGTAGTAGTAGTGATAGTAGTGATAGCAGTAGTAGCAGTAGTAGCAGTGATAGTAGTGATAGCAGTAGTAGTGATAGCAGTAGTAGTGATAGCAGTAGTTGTAGTAGTAGTAGTGATAGCAGTAGTTGTAGTAGTAGTAGTGATAGCAGTAGTTGTAGTAGTAGTAGTGATAGTAGTAGTTAGGGTGACCACCGGCATGAAACAGGAAAGGAGGACACTTGTGTCCAAAAAGGAGGACAAAGGCCCTAAAGTGAGGACACCTTGTTTTTTTTTGTTTGCAAATGAACAAAGTGCGAGCCGCGGGGGGGCGGGACCTGTTCCATTTCGCAGACGCCCATGTGATCCACGGACTGCACTCAGGGCTGAGCGAGTATGCACCACCTCGACAGCAGGCTGAGACCACACTCCGAACTGTGCACTCGCTGAATTGGGAAACGGCGAACATCGCAGAGTAGCAAGTGTAAATAATGGGTGGGGATTTATGACGATTTATGCAACGGTGGCCGACGAGGGTCCGAAAGGAGGACAAAATGTAAAAAAGGAGGACACGTGACAGACGGCCGGACAGACAGCTCTAAAACCGGACTGTCCGGACGAAATCCGGACGAATGGTCACCCTAGTAGTAGTAGTGATGATAGTAGTAGTAGTGATAGTAGTAGTAGTGATGATAGTCGTAGTAGTGATAGTAGTAGTGGTAGTGATAGTATTAGTGTTAAATAAATGTTAAATTAATGTTAAAAACTTTTTTTTTTTTTTTTTTTTTGATGACCAACATCTCTGACAAGTTTCTACAGTCGCCTCAAAACGTTTTTAGATTCCCTTTTAATTTCTTATTTATTGATTTATTGATTTATGTTCTCAAAACACTTAAAAAATAGCCTGGTTAACCCAATGTCCACTATAAAGGACAAAGATGAATGGGTCGGGTCTCAGGAGGATATAGATGTCTGACTTGACATTTTGGGAGATTGTAATTCAATATTCGATCAATTCGATATTACATCATTCACATTCATTCAAACATTGACAGACGCTTCCTACAGGTAAAACAGTGTCTACAGGTTGGGTTCGTGAAATGTCTTAGCAAGTGCATTGATCTATTCAGATCTCTCATTCATTGTACGGTCGAGACATACTGTTTTTTTCACAATCTAATCTCAGCTCATTTCCATATCTTTTTTTAAATATTCAAATGAAACGACTTGTTTTTCTCCCACAAATCATCCATTCAACATAGTGCACTTTACCAGCTTTCATAACAGCTGTCTAGACACATCTTGATAATAGAAGATAATACGGTGCGTTTTTCTTTTCTTTCTTTTCTTTTTTTTTCACATAAAATAATTAAAAACATGAGAATCTTTGCAGTCCCATTATGACAGAGTGATTTCTTTTACAGTCAGAAAGTGGGGAATAATTGGCAACAGAGATTTGAAACAGACAAGTCAAAGGTGTCACTGATTGGAAACGCTTTTTAATAATTCATTTTTCCATGTGGTTTCTCAGTGAATCTTTAAAGGTCCTATTTTATGCAAAACCAACTCGTGAGTTTTAAAAGTACATTTTCTGGTAGAGGGTCTGGCAAATGTTTTTTTCTCCATGGAGATGTTAAAGATCCCATGACATGGTACTTCTTGATGCTTTTATATGGCTCCTTAATGGTTCCCTAATACTGTAAATGAATCCTTCTTCAAAATCAACACTCAGTGCATGAGAAACAGAGATAAGATGAGAAAGAGTAATTTTTCTCTCTCTAAACACTCCATTATGGGCGTTGTTGCTTGAATGCAAATGAGGAGAAAAGAGATGGCCTATAGTAGAGGGTGAGGGCGTGGCCAAACTCTCCGCTCTCAGCTCTCAGCTGTGCTCTGACCCATTTCCGTGTTTTTGCGCGGAGGAACAGATGAGAAGCGTTCCATTGAAAAATAAACACATTTTCACAGAAAATAAAATTAAACCACTGCTGTTTCAGATATCCAGAGGCTCAGATAAAGGACTTCTGAGCCTAGAAACACTCGGACGTGCCTCCAGGCAAATAAAAAAACGCATTTCACATTGCGTAGCTCCTCTGCAGTCCAAACTCTATGGGCGTGATTTACAGAGACGCTGAGTAGAGACACAGACGGGGGGTGGAGCTGCATTTTTCGTTTGAGCTGTGTTTTTTTCTAACGCAGAAAAGGATCGCAAATGCTCAGTTTAGACATTTCGCAACTTTTAGCCATGGAGGGGGGGGGGGGGCTCACATTAAAGGTCCCATGGCATGAAATTTTCACTTTCTGAGGTTTTTGAACGTTAATGTGAGCTCCCCTACCCTGTTTAGGCCCCCCCCCCCCCCCTTTTCTGCGTTACAAAAAATCTGAGCTCAAACGGGCGATTTTGAACAAGGCACCTTATTGACGTCAGATCGAAAAAAGAAATGCAAATCAAAGTTCAAAGTCAGCTTTATTGTCAATTCTGCCATATGTGTTCAACATACAGTGAATCGAAATTTCGTTTCTCTCTGGCCAGGTAGTGCAAAAAGACAGTGTACAGAATACAACATGAAGACAAAACACAACAAAAACTATCTAAGACAGAGATCTAAGTTAAAACTAAAGTCTACGGTCTAAAATCTTAAAACAGTGCAACATAATAAATAACAAATAACCTATACTATATACAGATTTCCAAAGTGTGCAGTGTGCATCAAAATGTGTAATGGAAGATACAGCAGTGAATTGGTCATGTGCAGTAGAATGTGCATTGGAGTTAAGATAAATAAAAATAAGTGTGCAACAGTAGTAATTCTAGTGCAACAGGAGTAAACAACAGTACTAAAAATTCCAGTAGTAAATGTGCAATAACAGTAGTAAACAACAGTGCAACGGGGGTAAAATTCAATAACAGGAGTAAACAACAGTACTAAAAATTCCAGTAGTAAATGTAAGTGTGCAATAACAGTAGTAAACAACAGTGCAACAGGAGTAAAATCCAGTCGTAAATGTAAATGTGCAACAGTGCAACAGTCGTCCTTAGCAGCAGTTTTTTAAAGTGTCTAGAGTGATATGTCTTTTATGGAATACAGGTTATGCCAATATGGGGGGTGGGGGGTGGGAGATGGGTAAGGTGGGAGTTCGGGTGTGAGTTCAGCCTCCTGACAGCCTGGTGGATGAAGCTGTTTGAAAGCCTGGTGGAGTGGGCCCGGAGACTCCGGTACCTTCTCCCCGAGGGCAGGAGGCTGAACAGGCTATGTGCGGGGTGGCTCGGGTCACCCACAATGCTGGACGCTCTGCGCGTCAGCCGGGTGTTAAAAATGTCCAGGAGGGAGGGAGAGAGACACCAGCGATCCTCCCAGCTGCATTCACTATGCGCTGCAGGGCTTTCCTGTTCTGTTCAGTGCAGCTCCCGTACCACACAGTGATGCAGCTGGTCAGGACGCTCTCAATGGTGCCTCGGTAGAAGGTGGTCATAATGGGTGGAGGGGCTCCAGCTCTCCTCAGTTTGCGGAGGAAATAGAGGCGCTTCTGAGCCCTCTTTGCCAGTGATACAGTATTCACTGTCCAGGAGAGGTCCTCACTGATGTGCACCCCCAGGAATTTGGTGCTGCTCACCCTCTCTACAGCAGCACCATTGATGGACAGTGGGGGGTGCTGGGTGGGGCCTCTCCGGAAGTCAATAACAATCTCCTTGGTCTTTTCAACATTAAGAAGGAGATTGTTATTGCTGCACCACTGGGTCAGAAGGCTCACCTCACTCCTGTAGTTTGTCTCATCGTTATTAGAGATGAGACCCACCACAGTCGTATCGTCCGCAAACTTCACTATGTGATTGGTGCTGAACGCTGGTGAGCAGTCGTGGGTCAGCAGAGTGAAGAGCATCGGACTGAGCACACAGCCCTGGGGGGCTCCTGTGCCCAGTCTAATGCAGTTCCACTCTGTCTGTACTCAGCGTCTCTGTAAATCACGTCCAGAGAGTTTGGACTGCGAATGCGCTAGGCAATGCGAAATGCGTTTTTTTATTTGCCTGGAGGCACGTCCGAGTGTTTCTAGGCTCGGAAGTCCTTTATCTGAGCCTCTGGACCTTTGAACAGCAGTGGTTTCATTTTATTTTCTGTGGAAATGTGTTTATTTTTCAATGGAACGCTTTAAATCTCTCCCCTGTGCAAAAACAAGGAAATGGATCAGCTGTGGGCTGTGAGCTCTGAGCGGAGAGTTTGGCCACGCCCCCACCCTCTACTATTGGCCATCTCTTTTCTCCTCATTTGCATTCAAGCAACAACGCCCAGAATAAAGAGTTTGAGAGAGATATTTATGACTCTTTCTCATCTTATCTCTGTTTCTCATGCACTGAGTGTTGATTTTGAAGAAGGATTCATTTACAGTATTAGGGAACCATTAAGGAGCCATATAAAAGCATCAAGAAGTACCATGTCATGGGATCTTTAACGTTCAAAAACCTCAGAAAGTAAAGATTTCATGCCATGGGACCTTTAATGCTTTGCCTGGAATGTTACAGTATGCCTTTAAACAGTTCTGCCTTACATTTATTCAATTACATGTGGTTTTAGAGCTCAAAAATACCTAGAAAGGCATTCTGACTGTGAGCAGGGTTACCACTCCACAGATCTGACTTTTACCTTGGTTTGGTTTGGTCTCTATAACGATAGAAAGGTTTAATACCATACTGTGAAACTTTCCACACAAAGCAATAACATGGAGAAAAAGCATTTGACGGACCCTATACCAGAAAAGTTACATAATGCAGCCTTTATGCAGCGTTTATACGGCGACGATCAACACAGAAGACACAAAAGTGGACGCAAAAGCCAGCGAAGGGAACAGCGTCAAGTTACATTTCTTTTTTCCACGACTGTACCGGAAAAGAGAAAGGTAAAACTTCAAAATAAAATGTTCCAGTCGCGTTTTAAATGAGTTGTTAAGTTCCGCTCCAAACATTTCAGTGACTTGTATTTTTGTTTCCATGTTTTTGAATATTGTACTGAAAATAGTGACATTACAGGAGGATTACAGTGAATTAGAAAATATAAAATCACATGGGGTTTTACATATGAAGTGCCTCATGCGGAAGTCGCTTGTCTTGGCGTCTGTGTGGCTGTGAGAGTGTGAGAAAGACTTGTACGGGAAGAAGAGAAAAGACCGTAGACGTGTGTGGGTGCGATGTTTGTTTCCCTGTACCGCCGCATCTATGTGACGTAAACGCGTACGCGACGTGAGCAGATCTGACCAGTTTTGCGTCTTGAGCAGTTTACACGGAAACGCTACACAGACCCTCCAGGAATTCGCGATGTTGCGATTTGCAACTTCAACGCAACTTCAGCCAATCCCCGTGAATTCAGGGCGGTGTTGCAATTTTGACCAATCACCGCAACTTTTCCGCAATTTTTACTAATTTTGACCAATAATCGGCGACGTATTGAACGCCGACCAACTTCATTCTGCTTTACTTCCGTGTGACAAACGAAACTGCGGCCGTGTCCCCAGTTCCCAGAGCGCACAGCTCGGAGCGCGGCCCGAAGGGGGCTCAGACTGCAGTCAAGGCGGTGCACACTTGCTCAGCCCCGACTGCAGTCCGCGGACCGCTTAACGACTGCGGTCTTCGGACCGCGTGTTAACTGCGCATGGGACAAAAAAGAAGTGGGACAGCAGTCGTCGCGTTGGTGTTCTGGCGAAATGTGTGACGCACATGCCCTTCGGGCCACGCTCCGAGCCGGGCGCTCTGGGAATTGGGACACGGCTTCTAATGGCAAAGAAACATGTCTGCGGCGCCATTTGCCCACAAAAATAACAGCAAAAGACCGGGCGAAACAGTTCCCCTCCTAGTAGTAATTTATTTTCGATGTTGGTAAGGTTGTTTTAGGACCATATCTGTGATCTCTGTGTCTTTGTATTATTCTTTGTCAGTAATAACTCAGTATTCAAAATATTACTCAATTTTAATTACAAAAAGCGAAAATCGCAACTATTTATCGCAACTTTCACTTCCTCCCGCAACAAAATCGCAACAAAAACCTTAAAAGCACCGCAACTTTCATCGCAACTTTTTGGAAAAGCTCCCGCAAATTCAGGCATTTTAGCCCGCAACAATCACAAAAAATGCCCGCGAAATCCTGGGGGGTCTGGCTACAGTGGAGCGTATTTCACTTTTCCACTCTGGAGGGTGGTTTCAGATTTTTGCGTCACCAAAAACGCCGTCACCGTGTAAACGAAAGGCACTTCCGATAAAATATTTTGTCGTTTTTACCCGCGTAAACAGGCCCTTAGTATGCTGCTGCCCCTTCAGAAACATGGAGTTGTATTTTGTTGCATTCACACATGTTTGAGTAATTCTTTATTATTCGTCTGTCTACATTTCCAAAGCTCAAAATGCTCTGTTCCACCTTGTGTTGTCATGTAGTGATAGTTTTCAAGTTAACAGCTCCTTTTTGTATTTTGTTCCGTAGAGATCAGCAATTCCAATGGCTGAAATCATCCAAATGATTCTAGTGAAGGTGTGTGGAGTTTAAAAACACACTGGAGCACTTCCTGTATTACCACATGACTCAGCCTATTTAATATGCAGGATTTGTGTGTTAAACATATGTGAATGAAACAACTCCAGGTATGTTTGAGATGGAAACAACACTGAAACATAGATCAGAAAATGATAATTTAATACGTGGCTATAATTATTTTACTTGGTTGTACAGACTTTTACTGAAACAATCACATGGAAGTGGTATAAAAGAAATAAAGCTAAGCGCAAACCCTTTTCGCAAATGTGCCTCTGTTTCACTCAGGTTCTACGATCCAATCTCCAAACATGTATAACCGGGTGGAGAAAAGCAATTACCCCACGGTGAAGACAGGGGGGCCGGTCACCCCTCCGCCCCGGGGCTCCGGCGGGGCTACTACAATACAATTTAATACTAGTGCTTTAATCTGATACCAACACAAGCAAGATATGTGTGGATTTCCGAGTTGAATTCCCAAAGTTTCCTCAAGCAATCTCGACTTTTAACACGTTTGTGGAGGTTTTTCTTTGCTCCCTGATGTGGCGTAAATTGCACTACAGTTTGGTTTAAGTGTAGGCTTCAGTGACCTTCTATAAGTCCATATAAAGACATGGAATAAATCAGTGTGTGAAAGTGCCAAGGTTAGGAAAAGGTAACTTGTCGCTTCATTTCCGACCAACTTTGTCTCTTATTTCACGACATCTTTATATCTTCTCTTCTGTGTAAATTGTAACTTGTGATTGTTGCATTTCATTCGCACATCCAATCCAATCCAATTATTTCTATAGCACGTTTTATAAACAGAGACAGTTTCCAAAGTGCTGCACATAAAAATCAATCGCACATGTTTAGGCTGTGTTCTTCTCACAAACTAAAACAAAAATACAAGTGTAAAAATGAATCATAATCAGTGATGCCGGTAACTGTAGTCGGAATACTTTTTTCAGTAACGAGTAGTGTAACGCAACTACTATTTCAAAACCAGTAGTCAGATTACAGTTACTTATCTAATACACCGTGCGTTACTATTTCTGCATTTCGGGGGAACGTAGGTTACATTTATTTATTCTTATTTTTTGGCTACGCGTTTCTTACGAGGTTACGTCATCTCGGCTCCGCGGCGCCAAAGTCGATGTAAACAATATGGAAGGAGAGAGGTTCGCCTTTTCCAGCTGGAAATACAGGCATTATTTTGATTTTATTTCGGCTAAGGATGACAACATTAAGGTCCGTGGTACACTCTGTGCTGGTGACAGAGTGATGTCTACCTTCAAAAACACAACGTCAAATCTGAAAAAACATCTGGAGAAACTGCACAGCACAACGAAGCGAACAGAGCAAGACCCGCCCGATGCGAAAGTCACAGGTGAAGGAGGTCCCAGACCGAGCAAGCAAAGGAAGCTGGATTTCGGTGTAAAACCAGTAAGTGGGGCGGAGTTGAATAGGATGGTTGGGCATTATGTGGTTGATGAAATGCTGCCTGTGAACACTGTTGACTCACCATCGTTTCGTGCCATTGTATCTAAGATCCCTACAGTGACGATACTGAGCTGCCTCACAGAACATGCTTTTCTAGTTACCTGGACAAGCAATATAATAATAAGATCATATCATAAAATGTAATATAATAATATATAATATAATATAATATAATATAATACAATATAATATAATATAATATAATATAATATATAATATAATATAACAAGCCTCTGCTGAAAGTAACTAAAAGTAATCCAACTTAGTTACTTTTAAAAGCAAGTAGTCAGTAATGTAACTAAGTTACTTTTTAAAGGTCCCATGGCATGAAATTTTCACTTTCTGAGGTTTTTGAACGTTAATGTGAGCTCCTCTACCCTGTTTAGCCCCCCCCCCCCCCATGGTTAAAAGTTGCGAAATGTCTAAACTGAGCATTTGCGATCCTTTTCTGCGTTACAAAAAATCGGAGCTCAAACGGGCAATTTTGAACAAGGCACCTTATTGACGTCAGCTCGAAAAAAGAAATGCAAATGCAGTTCCACCCCCGTCTGTCTGTACTCAGCGTCTCTGTAAATCACGCCCAGAGAGTTTGGACTTGCGAATGCGCTAGGCAATGCGAAATGCGTTTTTTTATTTGCCTGGAGGCACGTCCGAGTGTTTCTAGGCTCGGAAGTCCTTTATCTGAGCCTCTGGACCTTTGAACAGCAGTGGTTTAATTTTATTTTCTGTGGAAATGTGTTTATTTTTCAATGGAACGCTTCAAATCTCTCCCCCCGTGCAAAAACGCGGAAATGGATCAGCTGAGAGCTACAGCGGAGAGCGGAGCGTTTGGCCACGCCCCCACCCTCTACTATTGGCCAGCTCTTTTCTCCTCATTTGCATTCAAGCAACAACGCCCATTATAGAGTGTTCAGAGTGAGAAAAATTACTCTTTCTCATCTTATCTCTCTTTCTCATGCACTGAGTGTTGATTTTGAAGAAGGATTCATTTACAGTATTAGGGAACCATTAAGGAGCCATATAAAAGCATCAAGAAGTACCATGTCATGGGATCTTTAAAGAAGTAGTCAGCAGTCAGATTACTTTTTCAAAGTAACTATGGCAACACTGATCATAATAGACCTACAATAACACAATAAATGCTAAATAAAATACAGGATAACCACCTGTGTGAAGTTGGCCCCCCATCAAACGCACACCTACACATAAACTATGTCAATCGTTTGTGCTTCGTTTGTGCTGCAAAAAGTTCCGTTTGTGCTGCTTTAGTTTTTGAGATATTAACAATTATTTTATAGGTCAAATTGGGGTCAGCCAGCCCCCCCAAAACAACTAAAGCAGCACAAACGAAACTTTTTGCAGCACAAAACAGCACAAACGATTGACATAGTTTTTGTGTACATGTGCCTTTGATGGGGGGGCAACTTCCCGCAGGTAGGATAACCTCGTGCTAACCTATGGGATGAACAAAGCAGTGGCTTTTGTTCAGTGGATAGAAAAAAATATATATAAATATTAGGGCTGTCAGTTTAACGTGTCAGTTAGATTAATTAATTACACTGCAAATGAACGCGTTATAAAAATTAACCCAATTAGTTATGAGTGGCAATTCAGTGCGCGCACGTTTTGTCCCGTTGAAGGACCTGTAGGCGACTTGGCAGTGGCACGTCACTTCCACCTGCGTCGCTAATCAAACAAATAAAGCCTGGTGGAAACTGACATGGACTCGACTCAGGGGTGCGAGGCGAGAAAATCGCTGCCAGCGCTTTGAACGGCAAGTTTATTTATAAAAAGAACAAACATGAGACAAGAACGCTGTGATTTGTAGCTTTTGTAAAAAAGAATTTTCCAATCACCGAAGCTCCAGCCTGACGGATCATTTGAACACTAAACACTTCCATGTACTTCGCCAAACCACACTTGCAGAATTAGGAAAACGAATGAGCAAAGCGTCTCGCTCTCTCTCTCATGAGATTAAAGGAGAATTAACATTTTTTACAATCTGAGCCTTATTTCGGTAATAAAACAAGTTGTTTTACTCACCCATAGCACTTTGGTGTCATATGGAGCACTTCCGGAGATGTTTTAGTTTAGCGATATCCGTAACGCGAGCGGTCTCCAAATAACACAAACTTTAGCACTTTTCAAATCATAGAAGCTCAATGTCTTAGTCTACACTTAAGTTTGAGTCAAAAGTGGCCTGTAATCTGAGATTTATCCATAATTTACATCTTTGCGTTTCATGTTTGGGTCCCGAGAGCTGAGAGCGAAATAAACTGTGACTCCGCACATGCGCACTGGCTTCCTCATCTACTCGAAACTATGGATAAATCTCGGATTACAGGCCACTTTTGACTCAAATGAAAGCGTAGACTAAGACATCGAGCATCTATGATTTGAAAAGTGCTAAAGTTTGTGTTATTTGGAGACAGGGTGACCACCGGCATGAAACAGGAAAGGAGGATACTTGTGTCCAAAAAGGAGGACAAAGGCCCTAAAGTGAGGACACCTTGTTTTTTTTGGGAAAGGTAACGGTCAAGAAAAACAACTTATGAATAATGTATGAAGTCAACATATATTTATTAACATGGAACACCCATCAAAAAGAAAAATGTGGCAAATTATGGTCAAGATGATATGAACAAAAAACAATATCATCACTAATTCACTGAAAAAACACAGTCTTTGCCATGTCATCATATGCCATGGCAAAGAAGAAAGAAATTTCACTTTTAAGAGGTAAGATCTCGCTACCTGGATTTGTGTAATTCGCACAAAATCCCCAAAATATTATTTGCAATTATGAAAGCCGTAATGTAAATATTGTAACGTATTTTAACTGTCTACATTGAGAGGAAACGTAAGCGAAACCTGTTACGCACGGCACTAAAGAAAACAACATTTTAAGGGACAGTAATAAGGCGATGAAGATGGAAGAAGGAGCCAAGTTGCACCTCAAAGAGTGGCTGATAGCGCAGATAGAGAGCGGCCAATATGAGGGGCTGACGGGCTGTATCAGCTGCGCGCGGCGCGCATCGCGAATGTTTGCATACGACACAACATCGCAGAGTAGCAAGTGTAAATAATGGGTGGGGATTTATGACGATTTATGCAAGGGTGGCCGATGAGGGTCCGAAAGGAGGACAAAATGTAAAAAAGGAGGACACGTGACAGACGGCCAGACAGACAGCTCTAAAACCGGACTGTCCGGACGAAATCCGGACGAATGGTCACCCTATTTGGAGACTGCACGGGGCATATATTAGCGCTACGGCTATCGCTAATCTAAAACATCTCTGGAAGTGCTCCATATGACACCAAAGTGCTATGGGTGAGTAAAACAAGTTGTTTTATTACCGAAATAAGGCTCAGATTTTAAAAAACATTAATTCTTCTTTAACTTTGGACCACTGTAAACTGTTTTAAAGGTCCCATGGCATGAAATTTTCACTGTCTGAGGTTTTTGAACGTTAATGTGAGCTCCCCTACCCTGTTTAGGCCCCCCCCCCCATGGTTAAAAGTTGCAAAATGTCTAAACTGAGCATTTGCGATCCTTTTCTGCGTTACAAAAAATCGGAGCTCAAACGGGCGAGTTTGAACAAGGCACCTTATTGACGTCAGATCGAAAAAAAGAAATGCAAATGCAGTTCCACCCCCGTCTGTGAACTCAGCGTCTCTGTAAATCACGCCCAGAGAGTTTGGACTGCGAATGCGCTAGGCAATGCGAAATGCGTTTTTTTATTTGCCTGGAGGCACGTCCGAGTGTTTCTAGGCTCGGAAGTCCTTTATCTGAGCCTATGGACCTTTGAACAGCAGTGGTTTAATTTTATTTTCTGTGGAAATGTGTTTATTTTTCAATGGAACGCTTCAAATCTCTCCCCCCGTGCAAAAACACGGAAATGGATCAGCTGAGAGCTGACAGCGGGAGAGCGGAGAGTTTGGCCACGCCCCCACCCTCTACTATAGGCCAGCTCTTTTCTCCTCATTTGCATTCAAGCAACATTGCCCAGAATAAAGTGTTTGAGAGAGATATTTATGACTTTCTCATCTTATCTCTGTTTCTCATGCACTGAGTGTTGATTTTGAAGAAGGATTCATTTACAGTATTAGGGAACCATTAAGGAGCCATATAAAAGCATCAAGAAGTACCATGTCATGGGATCTTTAAAATGGTAAAAAAAACCTGCTTGTCTGTTATTGACCAATGACAGTTTGATTTCTAATTTTGTGTTAGTCACCAGTGTTCACCATGATACCCGTTTGGTTCAGCCCTGTTACTCCTGTTGTGATTTTGAGCCGGAACTGAACTCCAACATTTCATAACCAAGCAACAACCGAGAACATTTTACCAGAGCTAATGAAGCTGGTACTTTGATTCCAGCTGTGACCAGCAACATACTGCTGTTGTGTCATGGAGCAAGACACTTCACTCATCCTGTTGATACATGTACAATGATGAATGAGGAAATCTGTGCATATAAAACAGGAGATCACCCGTAGAAATATTCATGGAGCAGACCACATTTCTTATATTTGTGCATTTAGAAACAGATACTATGATATCCATTATTTACAACAGAATTTGAGCAAGTAAATGGAACTTATTCTATTTCTTCTGATTAGTACAATATCCTCCTGGGACCTGAAGAACCTTAGCATTTACATTTTGTTCATTTTATTTTTATTTGTAATGTTCTAACATGTCCTCTGTAATGGACGTCGGGGACATTTTGGTGTAAAATCCACGTGAAGTTAACGGCCTCACATCTCTGACAAGCTTCTACAGTCGCGTCAAAAAGTTCTTAGACTCCCTTTTGATTTCTTATTTATTTATTTTTTATATATTATGTATTATTTATTTTATTTGAGTATTTATTTACGTATACATTTTTAATTTTTTATGTATTATTTATTTATGTATGTATTTTTTAAAACATTACACGAGTATTTACGTATTTATTTTTATTTTTTATGTATTGTTTATTTATGTATTATTTATTTATTTATTTATTTATTTTTATATATCATGTATTTTTTTATTTATTTGAGTATTTATTTACATATTTATTTATTTTTATTTTTATGTATTATTTATTCTTTTTTAAAAATATATTATGGTTGTTGTTGTTTTTTGAGTATTTATTTACGCATTTATTTATTTTTATGTTTTATGTATTATTTATTTACGTATGCATTATTTATTTTTTATTTGAACATTTACGTATTTATGTATGTATGTTTTTTATGTATTGTTTATTTATGTATTATTATAAAAAAAAATTTAAAAATATATTATGGTTGTTGTTGTTGTTTTTTTGAGTATTTATTTACGTATTTTTTTATTTTTATACATCATGTATTTTTATTTATTTATTTGAGTATTTATTTACATATTTATTTATTTTTATTTTTATGTATTATTTATTCTTTTTTTTAAAATATATTATGGTTGTTGTTGTTTTTTTTTGAGTATTTATTTACGTATAAATTTTTTTTTATGTATTATTTTTTTATTTGAGTATTTATTTATGTATTTATTTATTTTTATGTTTTATGTATTATTTACGTATGCATTATTTATTTTTTATTTGAACATTTACGTTTTTATTTTTATTTTTTATGTATTGTTTATTTATGTATTATTTATTTATTTTTATATATTATGTATTTTTTGTATTTATTTGAGTATTTATTTACATATTTATTTAATTTTATGTATTATTTATTCTTTTTAAAAAAATATATTATGGTTGTTGTTGTTTTGAGTATTTATTTACATATAATTTTTTTATTTTTTATGTATTATTTTTTTATTTGAGTATTTATTTACATATTTATGTTTTATGTATTATTTATTTATGTATGTATTATTTTAAAATTTTTTGAGTATTTACGTGTTTATTTTTATTTTTTATGTGTTGTTTATTTATGTATTATTTATTTATTTATTTTTATACATCATGTATTTTTTTATTTATTTGAGTATTTATTTACATATTTATCTATTTTTATTTTTATGTATTATTTATTCTTTTTTAATATATTATGGTTGTTATTGGGTTTTTTTGAGTATTTATTTACGTATTTTTTTATTTTTATTTTTTATGTATTATTTATGTATGTATTATTTATTTATTTTTTATTTGAGTATTTATGTGTTTATTTTTATTTTTTATGTGTTGTTTATTTATGTATTATTTATTTATTTATTTTTATACATCATGTATTTTTTATTTATTTGAGTATTTATTTACATATTTATTTATTTTTATGTATTATTTATTCTTTTTTTAAAAATATATTATGGTTGTTGTTGTTTTTTTATTTGAGTATTTATTTACATATTTATTAATTTTTATTTTTATGTATTATTTATTATTATTATTTTTTAATATATTATGGTTTTTTTGAGTATTTATTTACGTATTTTTTTTTTTTTTAATTAATTTTTTATGTATTATTTAAAGGACACAAATGAATGGGCCGGGTCTCAGGAGGATATGGTGTATGGCTTGGTGTATTTTAATTTAAAATGTTCAGATCGTGAAGGCTCTGCACAGTCCACAGAATCAGGATCTCTGACGTGCATTCACACAGAGAGTGCATTTACGTTGGGACCAGTCCCCCAGCTGTGCTCTGTGTCTAGTGTACAGCGACAGTTAACTCAAATGGACACAATAAGTCTCAATCTTTTCCACTGTAAATAGGCTGCATGGGCCTGTGTGCCTCAGAGCGTGAGCCCCATAAACCTGTGAATTAAGCCATGTCACAAGAACCAAGATACTCCCGAGCTATTTTGTTCTTGTTTTGTAGTGTTGTCACGATTCTAAAATGTGTGTAGAATCCCTCAGTCGTCCAGGTAGAATCCATCGCAAAAAGAGAAATTGAATTTGTCAACTGAAAATAAACTTTTGTCCAGTTGACAAATTGAATTTCTCCTTTAGCCACGATTCTAAGCAACAGACTCACAACCACAATGATTACAAACAACACTCTTTCTTCAGACCATACAATATCATTTTCAACATTAAAACTTTAGACTTTATTGTATATTATGAGGCCTTATATCTGTGTAATTCCTCAGTCATCCAGATAAGTTGGAACTTACCACAATGGAGTGGCCCATGGGCATAAACTAGTCTATGTGCTCCTGTACAGTGGTACCTCACCTTACGAAATTAATTCGTTCCAGAAGTGGTTTCGTAACGTGAATTTTTCGTAAGTTGAGTAGCTATTTCAATGGAAAAGGCCTGATCCGTTTTTTTTTTATAGTGTAACATTTTTTTTTTATAGTGTAACGTTGTGTTCTGCGTCCTGATTGGCTAAGAGACTGTAGAGCCAGGACTAAACGTGGAATAAACCAGGTCTAGACCTGGACTGGACCTGGACTAAACCAGGACTGGACCAGGTCCAGACCCGGACCAAACCGGGACCAGACCAGGATTAAATCACCCCGTGCGGCTTTCTGCTGGCCTCGCACGGCTCCTGCGCATGCTCGGCCCGCACGTGCTCGGCCCCGAGGACAGCGTGTGATCCCAGCTCCCACAGATGAGCGCTGCCGTTGTGTCCTTGGGCAAGACACTTAACCTCACCTCGCCCCCAGTGTCTGTGGACACTGGTAGCCCCCATGGCAGAAGATACATCAAGGCCTGTTGTGACGGGAGCCACCTGTGGGAGGATTCTCCAGCTGAGGTCCTGACCAAGCCAAAGCAAGAAGATCATGGAGATGGTCCCCGGGCGCAGTAATGTGCAGCCCACTGCTCCTGATGACAGGATGGGTTAAATGCAGAGGACAAATTTCTCCCAAGGGAGACAATAAAGGCTAATCTTCTTCTTCTTCTTCTATCATTGTGAAGCAGAATTCACCAAGCGTTGGATTGTTCACTCACTAAGGGAACGTGAGCTGGGTTTAGACCGTCGTGAGACAGGTGAGTTTTACCATACTGTTGATGTGTTGTTGTGGCTCCGCTCCCCTCGCGCGTTCGGCGAGCCGTGTCCCCCCCACGCTTCCCTATCAACACATTCCGTTGAAAATCTATGAAAGTTCGAGCGTTCAAACGAGAGAAAAATGCGAGAAAAGCCCAACTCCAGTCTGAGAAAAGCATAGAATGTGTGTGGTGAGGCATTTACAGCCCTAAAACATGTAGAACAATTGCAAAATACAAAGTTGTCCTACCTCGCGGACCTCTCCCACCGCGGGCCACCTCTGGAACCTAACCCCGTGTGTGTTGATAAAGTGTATTTACGTTTCGGGGCGTGCATCTGAGCGCGCATTAATTGAATTTTTGAGATTTCACGTTTCGTAATTTGAATTTTCTTTCGTATCTAGAGACCAAAATTTAAGGTGAAGGCGTTTCGTAACTTGGATTTTTCGTTTGTAGAGTCTTTCGTAAGGTGAGGTACCACTGTACATTCTAAAGCTATTCAGGAAAGGTCGATTTTTATCCTATGAATGTGACTTTTCAATATCTAGTTTTTAGTATTGGATGTTCAATCCACTGCTAAATCTAAAATCTTGCCAAGTTAAAATTAATTGATTAAGGAAAATGTTATCTTGATCTGAGAAAAATTTCATTCATTCATAAATTTTCTTCCGCTTTTCCATTTTCTGGGTCGCGGGGGCAGCAGTCCAAGCAGATCTGCTGCCCAGTACACACAAAGCACCAGCCCCCATGAATCCTCCCACGGGTGGTGGGTCCACAGGAGGACGGCTCACGTCACAACGGGCCTTGATGTATCTTCTGCCATGGCGAAGGTGTCTTTAAGTGTCTTGCCCAAGGACACAACAGCAGCGCTCATCTGTGGGAGCTGGGATCAGACGCAGTCAACCCGTCAAGATCACTCAAATTTCAAATTTCAAGTAAAATTATCTGCCAATGTAACAAGACTTTTCGTACTTAAAATTGGAAAATATATCTTGCAACTGTTTGCACTTAAAACAAAAAACTAAATTGTTTTTGCTTGAATCAAGACAAACAATTCTTATTCCATTGGTTGACAATTTTATGTGTCAACTCAAAATTACTGATATGAAGTTAAATATTCTTATTTTGAGTAATATGAACTTATTTGGATATCACTTTTGCAGTGTAGTTTTGACAACCCTATGTTGTTCATTCATTCATTCATTCATTTTCTCCCGCTTTTCCATTATCTGGGTCCAAGCAGTGTTCTGCTGCCCAGAACACAATGCACCAGCCCCCATGAATCCTTCCGCAGGTGGTGGGTCCACAGGAGGACGGCTCACGTCACAACGGGCCTTGATGTATCTTCTGCCATGGGGGCTACCAGTGTCCGCAGACACTGGGGGCGAGGTGGGGTTAAGTGTCTTGCCCAAGGACACAACGGCAGCGCTCATATGTGGGAGCTGGGATCACGCGCGGTCAACCCGTCAAGAGCGGGATTCGAACCGCCAACCCCTGGATCACGAGACATATGCTCTACCAACTGAGCAATAACAGTTTGTGTAATAGGGCTTGTGCAATAATTATCTGTGCAGTAATTACTTGTGCAATAGAGCTGGTGCAATAAGTAGAACACTGTAATGTTGTGCAGTGCGCAAATGGACAATGGACATCAAAGATGGAAAAATGTATCTGGCAATGAGCCGCGACTGTTTTCTGTTTGTCTGTACTGTATGTGTGAGTGTAACTGTGTTTTGAAGCTGTGGGCAGTGAGCCCAAGACAAATTTCCCCTTGGGGACAATAAAGTTTATCTTATCTTATCTTATCTTACAAACTGGAAAGCTAAAAAAAACCATCCAAAACCTTCCGTAAGAAATGCTTACTAGAAAGTATCATGTACATCTGGCCACTGCGTCCCTCCGGCTTCCAAACCCTGACTTCACCGCCGTCTTTTCCATCACACGCTGCTCTGAATTAGCAGCATTTAAGATCACAGCGAACCGGGGCGAACATTTGTTTCCTTAATGATGTTCTTCCACGAAACAGATGAGCAAGGCTTTCTGCGCGTTTGGCAGATGGTCCGTAGCTCGAACACCGTCTCCGTGCGCTCGCTAAAACGCATTGCACCGATTTAGTGTAGCTGGCTGCGTCTTAAACACAACTATAAATTAACACGTGGGGAAAACAAAAGACTGCATAAAACCCCGTGGTCGCCAATAATTATCTTTCTAAACAAAGCTACAGCGGGATATTCCCATTACTAAAGGATTCCTGGCTGAAAGGGGCATACTTTACGTTGCATCTACAAGGCTGCTAATTAAAATCCATACCCCTAATGAGTTTTTAGCACCCCTATTGGTTAACATGATTACCTAAGATAAGAGCAGTAAATTGGGGTCTTTTTAATTAAGTCTAAGATTTACAAGGAAGCAAGGAAGGAAGGAGAGAAGAGGGAGGGGAGGGCTGTAAATTGACTTTGCTTCTTGACTTCCCGGGCCTGGTACTCAGCACAGGACCCTCCTCTCCACTTCAGGGGCCCACACAATCAGGTTTAGCATATGAGCGTACGGCACTGTCTTTGGCAAATAATGAACTTAATGAGGAAGAGATGCAGGGTTTATTTTAAGGAAGACTCACATTTGGGGGGGGGGGGGGGGGGGGGGCAGAGAGGAAAGGAAAAAAGAGCAGGGGAGAGAGACAGAGAGAGGGAGAGAGAGAAAGAGAGAGCAAAAAAAAGGAAAGAGAAAGAGCGAGGGAGAGGGAGAGTGGAGATGTGACG
Source organism: Paratrypauchen microcephalus (assembly GCA_036785185.1). Taxonomy (NCBI): domain Eukaryota; kingdom Metazoa; phylum Chordata; class Actinopteri; order Gobiiformes; family Gobiidae; genus Paratrypauchen; species Paratrypauchen microcephalus. The sequence goes on along the minus strand of JAVJIX010000083.1, from coordinate 3,293,076 downwards.
GACATTTTCTTAGGCAGAGAGAGAAGGAGAGAGAAAGAAAGAGGGAGAGAGAGCAGTAGTCGAGTTGTAAAATGAAACCGGGGTGGGGGGGATTTTTCACCAACAAGGGTGTGGGGGGAAAATCACACACACCTTAGTCCTGGATTAGTCTTGGTTTAGTCCTGGTTTAGTCCCAGTTTAGTCCTGGCTTAGTCCTGGTTTAGACCTGGTTTAGTCCTGGCTTAGTCTTGGTTTGGACCTGGTTTAGTTTTGGTTTAGTCCCGGTTTAGTCCTGGTCTAGTCCTGGTTTAGACCCGGTTTAGATCTGGTTTAGTCTTGGCTTAGTCCTGGTTTGGACCTGGTTTAGTCTTGGTTTAGTCCTGGTTTAGACCTGGTTTAGTCTTGGTTTAGTCCTGGTTTAGACCCGGTTTAGATCTGGTTTAGTCTTGGCTTAGTCCTGGTTTGGACCTGGTTTAGTCCTGGTTTAGACCTGGTTTAGTCCTGGTTTAGACCTGGTTTAGTCCTGGTTTAGTCCTGGTTTAGACCTGGTTTAGTCTTGGTTTAGTCCTGGTTTAGTGCCGAAGTAGATGCAGAAATAATCTGATAATATGACTCACCCATAAGAATGCGGTCAGATCCATTCTAACAGTTTGCCGTGTTGTCTTTAATAATCCGGAGCTCCGGAGAAAAGGACATAATCCCGAACGTATCCCGTGTCCCGAGGCGAGAGTTCCTTCTTACGTAGCATTAACGTAGCAAGTTAAGGATTCTTCTTCTCTTGGAAATGCCGCGTAAACGGCTCGCTCACAGCTGATCGGCGAACAGGCGCAAACACAACAGCGGCAATCATCATGATTGGCGGGAGCGCGATCGGTGCATAATTATGCTGCAACATGATTGGAAGCTGGAGCGCAGTTCGGCTTATGATTGGCTCTTGGGCATTGGCCATTTTGAGTTAAAAACGGCGAAATTCGCCAAAAGTTTAGGGATTTTCATGCCTGATTGATAAAATGCCATAAGGGATGGAAGAAGGGATGCCCGTTTTAGAAGAGGGATGATTTTGACTATTTTTTCCCACAGGGGGGATGTATAGTGTATATGCATAGTTCATATCATTCAACTGACATACACACAAGTGAACACCTGCTGCTTGTTTAGGGTCATTTGCCCAGGTGTTCAATGGTGTTTATTCATGCTGATTAACTAGCAAGCACAGGACACCGCAAAGCTCACAGACATATTAACCGGGTAACCTCTACGACAGACACATGTAAACGAACACGAATAACTTTGTTAAAAGGCATAAGTTTTCGCATGACCATCATAAATGGCATTTGACATGACTGAGATCACATCTGTGACTCGTGAATTAAGTCGTAGTATGTTACTTACCCCGCAACGCAAGTGCAGTTGGCGGTCAGAACGTAGTTCTCGCGCTTGTTGATGATAGCCCAAGGATTGTACATGGTCGTCTTGTGGCCTTGTCTTTGACTGGGGAGAACATCAGATGCCAACACGCAAAACTCCGCATCGATATCGTGGTATTTTACCTCCTGTACATGGCCACACACGGCAAACTGGTCGGCATCCATGGATTTGTATGCGCGCACTTTCTCTCTTGTATACACGCTGGGCTTCTCCACTAAATAACAGTGGATATCTGTCCACTGTAAATCTGGCCACTTTCTGCGGTCGTACTGCCACTCCGTGATCGCATAAGGATCTGGTAGTTGAACCCCGTTGCTCAACGTGAGCTTTTGAATGTAGCTCCCCCTGTCGTTCAGATACTCCGCTATGGTCCGCCATGGTTGATTCTGGGTCAACAATGCGCGCACATGTCGGTGACATCACGTCTGTTTACTAACAGTAAAGGGGTCTATAGGGCACAGAGGGGGGGGGCAGAAGGATAGAGGGAGGCAAAGAGAGGAGAAACGGGATAGAGAGAAAAAGAGAGAGGGAGTGAGGGACAGAGAGTGAGTGAGAGGGGAAAGAGGAGGGGCCAGGTACTCAGCACAGGGCCCTGTTACTTTTAGCGTATCAGCGTATGGCACTGTCTTTGGGTTATTATAAAGTTAATGAGGAAGAGAAGCCACGTTTATTTTAAGGAAGACTCCAGCGCGAATGGAGATGTGATGGACATTTTCTTGGGCAGAGAGAGAGAGAGAGAGAGAAAGAGGGGGAGAGAAAGAGAGAGAGCGAGAGAGAAAAGGAGGGGGTGAGGGTTACAGAGTGAGAGCAAGAGGGGGAGTGAGAGAAGAAGAGGGGGGAAGGGATAAATTAGGTGGTGAGAAGAAAGAGAAAGAGACGATGGGGCAGAGAGAGAGAGTGGAGATGTGACAGACATTTTCTTAGGCAGTGAGAGAGAGGGAGAGGGAAAGAAAGGGGGAGACAGGGAGTGAGGGAGAGTGGTGTGGTAGGAGAGGAAGAGAGAGAGAGGTGGGGCAGAGAGAGAGAGGCTGACAGAGAGAAAGAGAGAGAGAGAGAGAAAAGGATGAAGAAAGAGTGAGGAAGAGAGAGAGAGCAAGAGAGAAATGGAGGGAGTGAGGGATAGAGTGAGAGAGCAAGAGGGGGAGTGAGAGAAAGGGAGGGGGAAAGGGATTAAAGGAGCTAGTGAGAGAGACAGAGAGAGGGGGACAGTAAAGAGGGAGAGAAAGAAAGAGACAGCAAAAAAGGAAAGAGAAAGAGCGAGGGAGAGGGAGGGGGGCAGAGAGAGGGAAAGAGAAAGAAAGAAGGGGAGAGAGGGAGTGAGCGAGAGAGAGAAAGAGAAAAAATGAGGGAGGAAGAGGGAGAGAGAGAGAGGGGCTGACAGATATAAAGAGAGAGAGAGAGAGAGAGAGAGAGAAAGGGTGAAGAAAGAGTGAGGAAGAGAGAGGGGGAGGAGAGAGGTAGAGAGAGAAAAAGACAGAGAAAAGCAGAGAAAGAGCGAGGGCAGGAGAGAGTGGAAACAGAGAGGGAAAGAGAGAGTAAGAGAGGGGGAGGAGAGAAAGAGGGAGAGAAAAAGAGAGAGACAGAGAGAGGGAGTGAGAGAGCTTTTCTTTGGCAGGGAGAGAGAGAGAGAGAGGGAAAGAAAGAGGGGGAGACAGGGAGTGAGGGAGAGAGTGGGGTGGTAGGAGAGGAAGTGAGAGAGAGGGGGAGCAGAGAAAGAGAGGCTGACAGAGAGAAAGAGAGAGAGAGAGAAAAGGGTGAAGAAAGAGTGAGGAGAGGAAAAGGAGGGAGTGAGGGATAGAGTGAGAGAAAGGGAGGGGGAAAGGGATTAAAGGAGCTAGTGAGAGAGACAGATGGGGACAGTAAAGAGGGAGGGAGAGAGAGAAAGAGACAGCAAAAAAAGGAAAGAGAAAGAGCGAGGGAGAGGGAGGGGGCAGAGAGTGGGGTGGTAGACAGAGAGAGAGAGAAAAAGGAAAGAAAGAGGGGGTGGAGAGAAAGGGGCTGACAGAGAGAGAAAGAGAGAGAGAGAAAAGGGTGAAGAAAGAGTGAGGGAGAGAGAGCGAGAGAGAAAAGAAGGGAGTGAGGGATAGAGAGTGAGAGACCAAGAGAGGGAGTTAGAGAAAGAGAGGGTGGGTAGCGAGGGAGAGAGAGGAAAGAGACAGCGAAAAACGGAAAGAGGGAGAGTCGAGACGGACACTTTCTTAGGCAGAGAGAAAGAGAGGGGGAAAGAAAGAGGGGGAAAAGGAAGCGAGGGAGAGAGAGTGGGGCGGTAGAGAGGAAGAGAGAGAGAAAAAATGAGAGAGGAGGAGCGACAGAGGGGAGAGAGAGGGGCTGATACAGAGAAAGAGAGAGAAAACAGTGAAGAAAGAGTGAGAAAGAGAGAGAAAAAGGCTATAGGAAGACTAAATAAACCGTAGAGTGAGGGAGAGAGGAAAAAAGGGGGAGAGAGGAGTGAGACAGAGAGAAAGAGAGAGGGAGTGAGGGACAGAGAGAGAGCTTAAACTTAATGAGGAAGAGATGCAGGGTTACAGGAGGATTAAATAAACGAATGATTCAAAACGAAATGTGACGGACATTTTCTCGGGCAGTTTTAAAGGTGCTCTGTGTAATTTTTCTGGTGGAACGTCTGTCAAATGCACCGCAAAACAATAACACAATATAACAGCAAAAGGTTTTCCAAGCCCAGACACACTTTAAATCTTTCTTTTTTTCCCTCTCTGTATTTCACCTCTTTCTTTCCCGTCTAAAGCACATTCTAAAGGTGAGGCCAAAAGATCACGGCGCACGCTCGGATCCGGGGGAAGCTGGCGGGGCTGATGAAACTGTTGCTATGGATGAAGTCTCCACATCTCCATTACTCCAGCCACAGCACCTGCACCGCATCCCCACCACCAATAATCGATTGTGTGAGGCCAAAGCTGCTGCTGCTGGCTGCATAAAAACCTGCCAATGATACAAGAGGGCAACGCCGAGGAGCTGAGAGAGAGAGGAGCCCGGACCAGGTCTGTGGAGGAGAGAGAGAGAGAGAAGGAGAAAGAGAGAGAGGGATAGATGATGGATGAGGCCAGTGCCCGGATCAGGTCTGCAGAGGAGAGAGGGAGGGAGGGGGAGAGAGAGAAAAGAGAGAAGAGAGAAGAGAGAATGGAAAGGGGTTGTATATATTTCATAAAAGGGCCGACTGATTTTCAAAATATATTAAAAGTTTTATTGAAATTGTGATGAAATTGCATATTCATTTTTAAAGGAGAATTAAAGGTCCAGTGTGTAGGATTCGTGGCGCATAGGTGGATGGTGCTATTGCAATTCCTGTTCTAGCTACGGCAGACCTCGAGGGTCACCCGGGCGCGCCGTAACGCGGACAGCTCGCGTACCCGCGCACGAACGCGTGAAGCGCACCCGACAACTACGGTATAAATAAAACGCGGTCCTGTTCACTGTTTTTGTTTCTTTCCGCATGAAAACACACATTCCCGATGATGTACCATGACACTCTACACATCAAATGAAACCTTACAGTCTCCTCTTTTTGACTATGGAATTCATTTCCAGGCACAACAATCACTCCCCGAGCACATGGGGCTTTTATACGGAAAAGCACAAAACGAAGTTTGTTACTTAGCTTACCTTTGAAGGCTCTGCACAGGTCAAACTCTGTATTTCACCATAATCTTGGTCTCAATCTGTCCGTAAGGATCCAGTGAATAAAATCCAGTAAAACAATTTAGTCCAAAACACGTGTTAGATCCATTATGACGTCTGATCCGGCAACATGCTTATCGTTGTTTATCCAAACGCGTCACGAGCCTTGCCGAAGGCGGAGCCCAAATGTCCTTCTGCGGCTCTCGTATTCAAAATGGCTGCCTCTGTATGGGGAAGATCCCCCTTTTATGCAGGTATATCTAAGTTCAAAAGAATACTTTGATTTCATGATGGAAGTGAAAAGGCTTGGGAAAACACTGTATTTTTGAATGGGTATCTTCAATTTCAGTAATTAACGGGTAAAAATCTTACACACTGTCTCTTTAACGATTTTTACAATCTGAGCCTTATTTCGGTAATAAAACAAGTTGTTTTACTCACTCATAGCACTTTGGTGTCAAATGGAGCACTTCCAGAGATGTTTTAGATTTGCGCTCTCCGTAATGTGAGATCTCTGGGCACATGTTTGCGGTCTCCAAATAACACAAACTTTAGCACTTTTCAAATCATAGAAGCTCAATGTCTTAGTCTACGCTTTTGTTTGAGTCAAAAGTGGCCTGTAATCCGAGATTTATCCATAGTTTCGAGTAGATGAGGAGGCCAGTGCGCATGTGCGGAGTCACTGTTTATTTCACTCTCAGCTCCCGGGACCCAAACATGAAATGCAAAGCTGTAAATTATGGATAAATCTCGGATTACAGGCCACTTTTGACTCAAACGAAGGTGTAGACTAAGACATCAAGCTTCTATGATTTGAAAAGTGCTAAAGTTTGTGTTATTTGGATACCGCTCAAGGCACATATTATATGCCCCGAGAACTAGCGTTACGGATATAAACATCTACGGAAGTGCTCCATATGACACCAAAGTGCTATGGGTGAGTAAAAAAACTTGTTTTATTACCGAAATAAGGCTCAGATTGTAAAAAATGTTAATTCTCCTTTAAAAGCAAGATTCATTTCACTGTACACATTTTATTGCCTGACAATTTCTTATACAGATGGATGTTAGTCTAGTCACCAGAACCAAACGCGATCATCCAATCAGATTTTTTTATTTTATTTCATTGACACATTTGAAATGAAGGAGCTCATTGGTCATCTATCCATTTCTCTCACCTCAGATTAACAGATTTTAGTGCTTTGCTTACTGATGCTGAAGAAATCTTACCTGGCCAGCCAAATGATATCTCTCTGTATTTCCTATACACCGCGATACCATTTGGACACCCTCGCTTCACTCTCGCTCCTCCGGTTACAAATGGACTCCGCGATTCTGATTCGTTCAAAGATGGTGACGTCAGTGCACCCGCCTTTGCCCGCAAAGTCACTCTTAGGCAGCGGAAGTTCCGCCTCAGTTTTGAATCAAGATGGCGCAATCTCTGATTGGTTCACTTAGCTGTCTGTCTACGCGCAACCGCAGTGCATTCTGTGGATCAAGCGTTACCAGACTCACTCGCTGGTACAGCGATGAGTCATGGATTCTTCCAGGCAAGAAGAAATCCTGTTTTTAAATCCCTTGTGATAATTCTTTTTTTTTTCTTCTCCACAAGCAGCATTTGTTTTGATATGGACGGACCATGTGTGCCCCCGATTGGCTAATCCACCTGTCAATCACGTTAATTTGACCTTCACTGAAGACCAGTCTCACATCTTCTTAAAGTATGTAAAAAGTAAGGATGTAACAATAACCAAAAGAGTGTGATATTGTATCAAAAGTTTCATAAAATATCAAATTATACATTTGTTGGATTAAATTAATAGTTATGATGCAGCAATAGGGGACTATTGGGGAGGGAACTACATAGACCATGATCCTTTGCCCTGTCTGAGTACCCATTTGACATGACAAAATAACTGTTATAAACAGGGGTGCACAGAACTGGTACGCAGGTACGCATGCGCGACAAAAATGAGTGATGCGTACTGCGACTTGGGCCACTACCGCGCTCCTGCGTACTGACTATCCCTTCTAAACTATTTAATCATTTTGCCGGTGCGAGTATCTAGTTGAATGTTGGTAAAGTCAAACATGTCTAAAAAGAAACAGACAACAGTAAACAGTTTCTGGAATAACAGCTGGAGTCGAAGAAAATACTTTTTCCCGAAAAGTGGCTGCAAGAAGTACCATGGCTTGAGGCTAATGATGACCGGACTGAAATGTGGTGCAAGATTTGCCGTGCCCATCCACAGCTAGCAGACAAAACAGGCATTTTATAAAGGCTCGAAGAATTTCAACCATCCGTCATTTAACAAACACGAAAAGAGCAAGGAGCATACCAACGTAGCGCAAGCCATTGCTAATAAACAAGCTAGCAGAGAAGAGATTGCAAGTCGCCCACTTAGCAGATGGCGAGACAAGCTTTCTGAGGAACAAAGGCAAGCCCTGTTCAATGTTTTTCTCCTTGCGTTTCATAAAGCCAAACATGCACGTCCTATGTCATCGTTTTTGGAGGATATTCCGTTGCTGAAGCGGCTAGGAGCAGGCCTGGACTGGTAATTGGGCATACCGGGCATTTTCCCGGTGGGCCGACAGTCCTAGGGGCCGATGCCCTTCTTTTTTTTTTTTTTTACTTAGAGACCGGCCCACAATTTAGGACTGAACCAGGACTAAACCAGGACTAAACTAGGACTAAATCAGGATTGAACCTGGACTAAACCAGGTCTGAAACAGGACTAAACCAGGACTACATCAGGTCTGAACCAGGACTAAACCCCAGGACTAAATCAGGATTGAACCAGGACTAAACCAGGTCTGAACCAGGACTAAACCAGGTCTGAACCAGGACTAAACCAGGACTAAATCAGGATTGAACCAGGACTAAACCAGGTCTGAACCAGGACTAAACCAGGTCTGAACCAGGACTAAACCAGGTCTGAACCAGGACTAAACCAGGACTAAATCAGGATTGAACCAGGACTAAACCAGGACTACATCAGGTCTGAACCAAGACTAAACCAGGACTAAACCAGGTCTGAACCAGGACTAAACCAGGACTAAACCAGGTCTGAACCAGGACTAAACCAGGACTAAACCAGGACTAAACCAGGTCTGAACCAGGTCTGAACCAGGACTGAACCAGGTCTGAACCAGGTCTGAACCAGGTCTGAACCAGGACTGAACCACTATCTGCTGGTACTCACATGAGTAACTCACTAAAAAAGTTATGTGCACCCCTGGTTATAAATACTCTTAAATCTTAATTCTCTGGGTTATGACAAAGCAAAGGACTGTTAAGGCATTTAAAAAGGGAAATGTAGCATATTCACAGTTTTGTTAGCCTCCACAAAATATTGTAATAAATATTAAACCATGAGATGAAAATCATGACAATATTGTATGGAGAGATTTGGATATCGTTACATCCCTAGTGAAAAGTGCTACACATTTTAGACATATATTTAGAACTAATACAATACTAATATGTGTAGAGGTTAAACTAGTTAGCACAGAACCATTTAAAGACACTTTTGAACAAAAAAAGTAGGAAAAAAAAAATACAGCATTTGCAATTTGTTAAAGGTCCCATGGCATGAAATTTTCATTTTTTGAGGTTTTTGAGCGTAAATGTGAGCTCCCCTACCCTTTTTAGCCCCCCCCCCCCCCCCCCCCCAACGTTAAAAGTTGCGAAATGTCTAAACTGAGCATTTGCGATCCTTTTCTGCGTTACAAAAAATCAGAGCTCAAACGGGCGATTTTGAACAAGGCACCTTATTGACGTCAGATCGAAAAAAGAAATGCAAATGCAGTTCCACCCCCGTCTGTCTGTACTCAGTGTCTCTGTAAATCACGCCCAGAGAGTTTGGACTGCGAATGCACTAGGCAATGCAAAATGCGTTTTTTTATTTGCCTGGAGGCACGTCCGAGTGTTTCTAGGCTCGGAAGTCCTTTATCTGAGCCTCTGGACCTTTGAACAGCAGTGGTTTAATTTTATTTTATGTGGAAATGTGTTTATTTTTCAATGGAACGCTTCAAATCTCTCGCCCCGTGCAAAAACAAGGAAATGGATCAGCTGTCGGCTCTGAGCTCTGAGCGGAGAGTTTGGCCACGCCCCCACCCTCTACTATTGGCCATCTGTTTTCTCCTAATTTGCATTCAAGCAACAACGCCCAGAATAAAGAGTTTGAGAGAGATATTTATGACTCTTTCTCATCTTATCTCTCTTTCTCATGCACTGAGTGTTGATTTTGAAGAAGGATTCATTTACAGTATTAGGGAACCATTAAGGAGCCATATAAAAGCATCAAGAAGTACCATGTCATGGGATCTTTAAATGCAACCAGTGAAATAGCAGTTCCAACTCAGAAATATTAGGAGAGGGGAGGAGAGGAAGATCGAGAGGGAGGAAAAGAATGGAAAGAGATTTCACAAAAGGACTGGCTAACTTTCAAAACACATTGAAAATTTGATCAGAATTGGGATTAAATTGCTGATAAATTAAAAAAAAAATCAGTTCACAGCCACTCAAACTTGGAAATGATTTTTGATTAGATACATCAGAAATGACATCAGTTTTAAATTGTAGAGCCAGTAATAGAATAAATAAATAAATAAATAGCATAGGAATACATATCCAAATCCTGTTTCAGTTCAGTCTTGTTAATGTAGATATCCATTCTAGTAAATAGCGAAGGAGAGATGAAGAGCGATCAGGCGAAGGGCAGGACGGAGGGATGGAGGAAGGGAGGGAGGTAGAGGAGGAGGGGTAGAGCGTATGTTGCACATGCACACAGAAACAGGAGAATGTGTGGAGGGCCAAAATGAAATCCTGGCCCAGATGAAACGGCGGTTGAAGAAGAAAACACTGGCGATGTGAAAGAATAACAGCGTTTTGGAGGAGGCCATCTGTTGTGGCACAGCAATGGAGGGACCCAAAAAATGGACACAGACCAAAAGAAAAAGGAAAAGGTGAATTTATTTTACAGAAGCAGGATGCAGGCTGGAACGTGGCTGAACCGGGTAGATATCTGGCTGGAGCAGGCGGGGATCTCTGGAAAGCAGAAAAAGCAGGTAAGTAGAAAATAATCAGTTGGTAACGTAGATCACAAAAACTCTGTAGTTTAGGAGCCAAGAGGATCACCGTGTGTCGAATGAAAACAATCTGGCAGAGTCGTGCTGGTGAGCAGGCCTTAAATATTGAGGGATCTTGATTGCTCGCAGGTCAGAAGGATCCCAGATCCCAGAAGACTTCGCCCACACACACACACACATGCACACACATGGGAAAAGGAGGGAGGGGAGCACAAGTCATGATAGTACCCCCACCTGGTTTGTGGCTCGGGCTCGCAGACCCGGTGCCGGTCGTGCAGAACAGGACTAGGGACTCGGTGCGCATGGTGCTCCTCGGTGCGCGCAGTGCTCCTCGGTGCGACCGAAGTGCTCCTCGGTGCGCGCGGTGCTCCTCGGTGCGCGTCGCGTACGGTGCTCCTCGCGGGCGGTGTTCCTGTCTCCGCGCTGCTTCCGGAGTCGTGCCTCCCCCCACGCTTCACTATTTAATAAATTTTGTTGAAAATCTATGAAAGTTTGAGTGTTTAAACGAGAGACAAATGTGAGAAAAGAAATGTGAGAAGTCTGAGAAAAGTGTATAATGTGTGTGGTGAGGCATTTACAGCCTTAAAACATTTTACAAACAATTGTAAAATTTAAAGCTGTCCTACTTCGCAGATTTCTCTTATTGCGGGTTATTTCTGGAACCTAACCCAGTGTGTTGATAAAGTGTATTTACATTTCGGGGCGTGCATCTGAGCGCGCATTATTTGAATTTTTGAGATCTCGCGTTTCGTAACTTGAATTTTCTTTCGTATCTAGAGACCAAAATTTAACGTGAAGGCGTTTCGTAACTTGGATTTTTCGTTTGTAGGGTCTTTCGTAAGGTGAGGTACCACTGTACTTTATACAACACTGAAGGTGAAACAAGAGCATTCTGAGCTTTTGGAGATGTAGACAAACTAATAACGCAGGATTACTCAAACATGTGTAAATGAAACAAAACACAACTCCAGGTCTGTTTTTGAGGAGGAAACAACACTCTAACATGGCTTAAAGCTCACAAGAGGTAACTTTCACCTTCAAGACCTTTAAAACAGCTTTGCAGTCCATATAGAACTTATTTGCTATGAGATTGTCTTCCTCACGCAAAATAACACAACCCCTAATGATGATGCAGCTACGGCAACTTCCGGAAATAAGGTAACTTGGTGTGGAAAGAGAGGCAGCAGAGAGAGAGAGAGGGTCAAACTGAAGCAGACCCTCTGTTTGTTTCAAATGCTCTCACGCACTCACATTTATTGTCATGAATCTCTGACAATACCTCCTTGATCACTAATGCCAAATTGCACTGGAATTGTCTCATCTTTTAACACGTCCCTCTTTAGCGCTTCGTCCTCTCGAGAGCCGTCTTCTCAGAATGTATTGACAGATGTTGAATAGATCTGCGCTGATTATTTTCTTGAACGCTGCCTCTCATTCTGTGAATAGCTTGTGATTGCTCTGATTTGACATGCATTTCACTCAATTGACAAATCAGCCGTTGGCAGCCCCAAAATCAGGCATGACAGGGAAAAAAGAATGTTGCCAAAGTCTTCTTTTCAAACTCAAATGTGCCCTTTTTAATTAAGAGGTGAACTCCACAATCACAATACCACATCAAAATCCAACATTTCTGAAGACTGAGTGTGTCACGTCACTATTAAAGGTCCAATATTATGCAAAATGTATTCTTGTGAGCTTTAAATGTGTAACTTTTCTGGTGGAGGGTCCATCAAATGCTTTTCTTCATAGAGATGTTATTGCTTTGTCTGGAATGTTTCATATTGTGGTATTAAACCTTCATTATCTTCATAGAGACCAAACCAGTCCAATTTACAGGTCAGATCTGTGGAGGGGCAACACCACTCACAGTCCGAATTATGGATGCAAATTATCGATTTATTCATTCATCTATAGTTGATTGACCTTTTCGATCGACTTGCGATTAACTGATAAGCGGCGTTTTTCACCTGAATTTGAGTGTTTCAATAGGGTCTTTAAGAATATAAGCTATAGTAACATAACACTGAGTCATAAATATATCATAGTATTATTATATTGTATATTCCTCAATTAATTATTCCTTAGTAAAAAGCTAGGGTGACCATACGTCCTCTTTTGCCCGGACATGTCCTCTTTTCAGAGGCTGTCCGGGCTGTCCGGCCGGAGTTTATAAAATCCTTCAAATGTCCGGGTGTTTGATTACGTTGGAAACACGCTCTGAGAGGCGGAGTTCGAGTCGAACCCCGGAACGTGTATTCATTCATTCACAAACAAGCGCGCCACGCTCCACACACACACACACACACACACACTCGCAGGCTGACAGGCAGGTAGGTGCACTGCGAAGACACGGAAGACAAGGAAGGAGACAAGGAGGGAGACCATGGAGACAATGAGGATGACCAGGGAGAGGAGGAAGGCAAGGAAGACTGAAGAAAAGGAAAAAGAAGGAAAAAAAGGACTGTTGACTTGAGGCATTATTTGTATATTTTTTTTCATTAGCCATTAGACACATTATTTTGAAGAATGGGCTTACTGAACATTGAAGAATAGGCTAACTCTCTTTTTATTTTTGTTTTTTCTTAACTAAGGTGTAAGTGTCAGCCTTAAGATTGCTTATATTAATAAATATATTATTTATAAAGCAACTGTTTGTGAGTGTTTTGGGCTATTGTAAAGTGTTCTTTTCTGGGGAATTCAGAAGCACAGTAAGCCCCCGACCCACGTAAAACCCCTAAAAATGGGGGAAAAAACTCTAAAAAAATATATATTTCGCGCGCGAGCTGGAAGTGTGTCCTCTTTTCAGTGAAATACAATATGGTCACCCTAAAAAAGCAGACAAATGTATTGATGCTGAATAACAAAATACAGTAATCTCTCGCTCTATCGTGGTTCGCGAATTTATGTTTTTTTCCAATATTTTTTTTTATAGTGTAACTTTTTTAATAGTGTAACATTGTGTTCTGTGTCCTGATTGGCTAAGAGACTAGACCAGGACTAAACGTGGACTAAACCAGGTCTAGATCAGAACTAAACCAGGTCTAGACTAGAACTAAACCAGGTCTAAACCTGGACTAAACCAGGATTAAACCACCACGTGCCGCTGCTGGTTTCGTGTGGCTGGTTTGTGGCTCGGGCTGAGACTACGCATTCCGGGCGCCGCGGTTCGATCTAGTACAGTGCCGTTGGCGCCTGCGGCCGGCTGTGAGTCGAGCTTGGCGCAGCGCGGTGCGCGGTTGCCTTGTTTCGTGACCACGCGGGTGCGCGCATCCGTGATTAGCGATTAATTGCAATTAATGCATTTTGTTTGACCAAGGTCTTGATCAACAATTAATCGTAAGTCGATTAATTTTTGACATCCTGTCAGTTTCAAAAAATGGGTCAGAAGGCGGTCTGAAGGAAGGCATTAGTCGAAATTGAGGTTATTCAGCATTTTAATGTAAAAATAGCAGAATACAAACGAAATGGTGACATCAGACATCTTCAGCATCCATGTTGTCAGCTTTAGCAGAGAGATGTGAAGAGGGACCTCCCCAGTGGGGGCAGATCACACACACACAATGACCACAAGGGGCTGTCTTTAAATACAGTACACTGTTGAATATTTATGACATCAGCAACAGCTACCCTATCAGAGAATAGTTTAACTATGCAGAGTGTCCAATAGTGAGGTCAGCCAATCAGACAACAACTGTCACAACACAACCCCACAGTAAATGTAGCATTAGCTGTTTACAGCACCCTGTGTATACAACCCACAGGAAGGGTCTCACACCCCAAGTTAGTTTGCAGCCTTTTATAACCTATAGCCACACTTGATGTATACACCAAATGGAGGAACAAGTGGTGAAGTGAGATGGTTCCCACAGTAACTAGTGACTAGATATGAAGAACACTTCAAGCATAAAAGAATAGATCTCACAATCCCTAATCCGAATGAATGTTTTTCTAGGTATTTTTGACTTATAAACCTGTAATTGAATAAATGTAAGGTAGAGCTGTTTAATGTCAAACTGTGGAACATTCCAGGCAGAGCAATGACATACCCATGGAAACAAGGAAGTGACGGACCCTCAACCAAAACATTACGCAGTGCAGACATGTTAGAAGGCTGTTGTCATCAAAACATACCCAGAGTTGTGTTTTGTTTTATTCACACATGTTTGAGTCACCCTTATTATTATTATTAGTCTGTTTACCTTGTCTACCGTATGATGTCATGAAGTGGTAGTTTTCAGTGTTTCAGTGTTAACAGCTACCTTTAATTGAGTTGTGATTGGCAATCCCAGAGTTGAAATCATCCAAATTATTCTAATGAAGGTGTATGGAGTTCAGCAAACATATTGAAGCTCTTCCTGTGTTAACACATGACATCACAAGGTGGAACAGAGGTTTTTTTCTGATTGAGAGAAGAACTCTGCAGGATTTGTGTGTTAAACATGTGTGAATGAAACAAAACACAACTCCGGGTCTGTTTGTGATGAGGAAACATTATAACATAGGAGATGAATGGAATAAAGATGTGTTTACGAATAGATGGTTTCACTTAAAATCAACGTTTTTAATGTTTCTGACATGTTATAACATTCCTCATCAAAAACATGCCTGAAGTGGTCTTATATCCAAGCATGTTTGAGCAATTTAGCAATCTCTCCTGGGCACTATTCAAACCCTTTTTAAGATTAAAAAAAAAAAAAAATAAGATATGTGTAGCACCACGGAATTTGAGGGCACAACTCGGCATTAGGGATTCCTAGATATGTGGGTTTTTACTTTTTTTTTTTCTTCAAAATTTGTGATTTTTGTTTTTTTGCAGAAGTTGAGATAGTTGAGATCATGAAGAACCCACTCCATGTTTCAGATAACAGCATTGGCTGCTTAAAAAGCATACATTTTGTCTGTGAAACAGGGTTATTTTTTTGGTAAAAATCGAGGTGTGTCTAAATTACCATCCTACCGCTGTGGACCAATCACGTGACATTTGTGCTCTTTTGTTTACTTTTTCCGCCTATCAGCTGTGCTCAGCTCCTGAATATGTAGCTGCATTTCATAGGCTGAATTTGCGTCCGTAACTTAAAAATCCTTAACTTTGACTGTAAATGCTACATAAGGAAATGCTGTAAACGCTCTCTTCAGGACATGGGACACGGAGATCTCTGGAGCAGAATGCGATTGGATACTTTAGAGGGGAAAAGAGCGCAGATATGCGATCCACGGACAACGAGGCAAACAACAGGTAAGTACGTGTCTGAACACGTTTACTTTATAGACTTTAGGACATGTTTAAATACGAATTCAGCTTTCGTGTGGTGATCTATTGCGCTGTGCTCTGTGCAGACCGCTCTGTGCGGCTGCTCACTGCAGGACTCGTGTGGCGAGCATGTTGTGGCTCCGCAGAGCATTCACAATGCGGCTAAGCTAATGCTAACACTAGCATTGAAACAGGTTAATTTTAGGTTAGGTTAATTTCCACTCTATTTTTGTTTGTATAAAAGCTGAACGTTTTTCCAAAGGCTATAGCGGTAGAGAAATACTTTATATTGATTCAATTTCACCCGTTTCTGTACTTTTGTAACTTTTTTGACTCTGCGCTAATTTAGCGATGAGGGTTTGAATGGAATTTATTATGGGGCGTGCAGCATTTGAACCTTAAATGTTTTCTTTTTGTAGCTTTTTTGAATGAATTAGGCTGCAATGCCAATACTAATTGATTTATTTAATAGAACTTTGAAAGTGTCCAAAGCTCCGCCCACAAGCCTACATCACCCACGCTCCCACATGACAATTCTCCACTAAAACTGTACACAACTTCACAAGCCTGATGCATTTGTGTCTGTGTAATAGTTTCATTAGCTGGATAGATGATCATATTGTGATTGCACTGAAGGGGGAGTGACTTAGTGCAAAGTTCAATGGGACGGAGGACTCAGAGCGCCAAAAACTGAAACTAATAACATTTTTTTTTGGCAAATATATCATTTTTCAAAACAATTAAAGGTAACGTAGTAATCTAAATAACCATTAACACCACATTGTAGTGTAGAGCGCCCTCTTTAAGTTACTTTTTCCCAATGAAGTTAACTTTTGACATTTCACTTTATCAGACAACATGTGCACACCTTTCCACGTGTGGAAAAGGTGTTCACAGTTTGGAAAGTTTGAGAAGACTGTAAATTATCGTGAACAGTGAACCAAATCCCATGAGTAAGTAGCACACCAAAACTGCACAGACTTTGGTTACGTCAGAGAAGGTGTTTGGTTCTGTGCTTGTTTTGCATGTTTCATTGGTCTATTCCGTTTGCTCTGCTGTTAGACCCAGCTTAAAATAGCTTTGGAACCAAGTGGTGTCAGTCTGCCAGACTAAAAATAAACTACCACAGAGACAAAACCTTATCAACAAATAATGATATTATGATACATTTCTTGGGCTTTTTAATGTTTGAAATTGCTGATACTGATCTTTAATGGTTTAATACACATAGGCCTTCACAGCACAGGGCAATGTAATGCATATTATGAGATTTTTAGACAGCCATTTGTTTTTCTTCTTTTAAAAAGTTGAGGTAAGCTAGACTAGGATAAGGGCTAACTGTAATCCTGTTACCGTTTATTTTTCCTACATTATTTACATATTTGATACAACATGTTTTTGAAAGGTAATTGTCACTTGTTTGCTGAATAAGGAACAAAAACAAAGATAGAAATAATTTGCGAAGTTGGTCTATGCTGGTTGGATTTGTCACTTAACAGTCCAACTCTTTACCTTAAAGGGACAGTGTGTAAGATTTTTACCTGTTAATTACTGAAATTGAAGATATCCATTCAAAAATACAGTGTTTTCCAAGCCTTTTCACTTCCATCATGAAATCAAAGTATTCTGTTGGACTTAGATATAGTCACATAAAAGGGGGATCTTCCCCATGTAGAGACATCCATTTTGAATACGAGAGTCGCAGAAGGACATTTGGGCTCCGCCTTCGCCTTCGGCAAGGCTCGTGGTTTTGGGTAAACAACACAAGCATGCTGCCGGATCAGATGTCGTAATGGATCTAACACGTGTTTTGGACTAAATTGTTTTACTGGATTTTATTCGCTGGATCCTTACAGACAAATTGAGAGCAAGTTTATGGTGAAATACAGAGTTTGACCTGTGCAAAGCATGCTAAGGTAAGCTAACCTCGTTTTGTGCTTTTCCATATAAAAGCCCCATGTGCCCGGGGAGTGATTGTTGTGCAGGGAAATGAATTGCATAGTCAAAAAGAGGAGACTGTAAGGTTTCATTTGATGTGTAGAGTGTCATGGTACATGATCGGGAATGTGTGTTTTCATGAGAAAAGAAAAATAAATAAATAACCGGGACCGCGTTTTATTTATACAGTAGCGGCTCGTGTGCCCGGGTGACCCTCGAGGTCTGCCGTAGCTAAAACAGAAAGTGCAATAGCACCATCCACCTATGCGCCACGAATCCTACACACTGGAGCTAACAACAACTGGCATGCTAATGCACACTTCCTTATTATGGAATAATAAAGCACTTTCAACTTGCAGACATATTTTGGGTAAGACAAATTTTGCTCAAATATGTGGGACAGAACCAGTCACAGGGCCTTTAACCTCTTAGGACCCGAAGAAAAAAAGTGTATCTAAATTATTATTATTTTAATTTTACATTTGGAGGTAAATGAACACCTTAGTATTTACATTTTCTTAATTTTATTTTTATTCATAATGTTCTAACATTTCCTCTGGAATGGACGTCAGGGACATTTTGGTGTTAAATCCACGTGAAGTTAACAACCTAAAAACTTTTTTTTTTTTGATGACCAACATCTCTGACCAGCTTCTACAGTCGCCTCAAAAAGTTCTTAGACTCCCTTTTAATTTCTTATTTATTTTTCTATTTGAGTAGGCTATTTATTTACGTATTTATTTTTATTTTTTATGTATTTTTTAAAATTTGAGCATTTATTTACGTCTTTATTTTTTATGTATTATTTATTTATGTATGTTTTTTTTTCTTAGTATTTATGTATTGATTTATTTTTATGTATTGTTTATGTATTATTTATTTATTTTATATTATGTATTTTTTTAAATTTATTTATTTGAGTATTTATTTATTTTTTAATTTTTATGTATTATTTATTTATTTTATTTTATTTAATTTTTTTTTATCATAGAGCAGCCACAAACAAAAAGGACACAAATGAATGGGCGGGTCTCAGGAGGTTTAAGGTGTATTGTGTGCTTGTTTCCATTGATATATCATTGGTTTGCCTGGAATGTTCCACAGTATGACATTAAACAGCTCTACTTTAGATTTATTCAATTACAGGTGGTTTTATAACTCAAAAATACCTTGAAAAACAGACATTCTGACTGCGTCTTGCCACAGATCTGATCTGTAACTTTTAGGTTTAATGTCATACTGTGAAATATTCTAGATGAAGCAATAACATCTTCATGGAGAAAGCATTTTGACGGACCCTCCACCAGAAAATGATCTTTAATGATGAATCTTTAGTATGAAAATGTTCCCCCCAAAAATAATCAAACAGGAAATGACTCAATATAGCCTGGATGTTTGGCTTTTCTCACTCCATACAACACAGCACCAACTTCAATCAATTCTACCTGCTTGTCTCCATGGAAATGCTATTGCTTTATCTAAAATGTTCCACAGTATAGATTAAACGTATCTAACACGAGGGAGACAAGCAGGTTACATCTCTACATAACATTATAAATCAGATCTGTGGAGAATTATAGTATTTCTGAGCAATAGAAACACCCATGAAGAATGAATGATTGAAGAGTTTAAGAATTTTACCATCTCTTTGTTATTATAAAATATTGTTGTTGATGTGAGCTACTGTGTCCAAGTACAGTGGTACCTCACCTTACGAACGACCCAACAAAGTTACGAAACGCCTTCACGTTAAATTTTGGTCTCTAGATACGAAAGAAAATTCAAGTTACGAAGCGCGAAATCTCAAAAATTCAAATAATGCGCACTCAGCCACACACATTATACGCTTTTCTCAGACTGAATTTAAACTTTTCTCACATTTGTCTCTCGTTTAAACACTCAAACTTTCATAGATTTTCAACAAAATTATTAATAGTGAAGTGTGGGGGGAAGGGGGAGGGGGGAGAAGTGTGCGCGGCGGGGACACATGTGTGATAGCGTAGCATGACCCATGACGAGACCCGTGCTCAAACCGTGCCTCCTCTAAAACAGGATTAAACCAGGTCTGAACCAGGTCTAAACCAGGTCTAAACCAGGATTAAACCACCGCGGCTCTTACCTGCGTTCGTTCATGCGCTCGGACTGCGTGCGGTCCCCTCCTCGCTGCTCGCCTCAGCTGTGACTCGTGAGAAACCAGGAAATAGACCCGCACACGGCGCTTTAATCCACCTGGTCTAGTCCTGGTTTAGTCCAGGTTTAATCTTGGTCCAGTCCAGGTATGGACCTTGTTTAGACCTGGTCAGTGTTGTATAGTAACGAAGTAATAATACTTCACTACTGTACTTAAGTACATTTTGGGAGACTTTGTACTTTACTTGAGTTTTTAAAAAAATGATAACTTTTACTTTTACTTCAGTACATTTCCGAATTTAATTGCATACTTTTACTCCACTACATTTTCAATGTGCCGTTTAGTTACTCGTTACAAAAAAAACCTCTACTGACTGAAGGAAGTCAGGACGTGCCTGGGCTTGTTCGCTACTTGCGCATGACAATCAGCCTACACCTGTTGGTTTCATGCAGCTAGTTTAATCAATCAACATCCCTGATGGAAGAGGAGACAGCATCCATCGAGGTAAGTTCTAGATTAATGAAATTGTTAGCGTCTATATTCCAATTTCAGTAACCGCACCATGGACATTCTAGACACCGTTGCGAAACCTTGAGCATAACATGTAGAAATTAACTTTGTGTGACATTGTTTCGGTTACAATTAGCATATTTGACGATATTGGAGCTAACAGGCTACTTAGCTTTTTCGGCTCAACGGAAGGCATAGCTGTAGGCTAAGTCTAACGAATGAGAAAGGACACACGAGTTCATAAGGACAAAAAATAACATTAACCTGTGCCTACATTTAAAAATGTAAACAAGCGCTGTGTGTTTGTGCGATCTAAGTAACAAAGCGAGGGTTAGCTTCAGACTGCCTTTGCTTCATACTTTTACTTGTACTTTTAATTACATTACTTGAGTACATTTATTTTGGCATTACTTGTCATACTTAAGTACAAGGAGTTCCAGATACTTTAAGACTTTTACTCAAGTAACACTTCAGTCAGTGACTTCAACTTTTACCAAAGTCATTTTTGGGATGTGTACCTATACTTTTACTTGAGTTTGATTTTCCAGTACTTTATACAACACTGGACCTGGTTTAGTCCACGTTTAGTCCTGGTCTAGTCTCTTAGCCAATCAGGACCCAGAACACAGTGTTACACTATAAAAAAAAGTTACACTATAAAAAAAAACTTGGAACGGGGCCTTGGAACGAATCAGGCTTTTTCCATTGAAATAGCTACTCAACTTACGAAAAATTCACGTTATGAAACCACTTCTGGAACGAATTAATTTCGTAAGGTGAGGTACCACTGTAATTTTCCTTGCGGATCAATAAAAATTTGTCTAAATCTAAGTCCAATGCCATAACATGAAACATTCCAGGCAATGCAACAACATTCCATGGAGACAAGTAGGTAGCGGACCCTCCACCAGAAAAGTTTTGGTAATTTTCACAATTTCCTCTTGCCAACCACACCTCCAGTGCCCCGTCAGAGTCTCACATTAGCAGGCTTAAGGAAACGCGGGCTCATACACACATTTGCCATTATTTCTGCTTGCTTGTCGCTGATTGTGTTTTGGCCCTGGCGCTCGCTGCTGAATAGAACTGCATCAGAAGTCCTTTTCACGCCTCTCTATGGGGAGTATTATTGATGATTTGGAATAATTTAACATTCATTTTTCATAACTCCCTGAGCTGACGGTGCGGAGAACTTTGGCAGGAGTCCAGGGAAAAGGCCAGTATTAAGACTGAACCTGCACAGGAATCTGAACCTCTTGATCTGACGCATATCTCGGCTGTATTTTCAAATATTATTTAAGTTGTTTTTAATTATTCAATTATTCAAATTCCGAGCAAGGAAGAAATAAAAGAAAAGAGCAATACGCAAAGGCAGGGAACATTTGTACATTACCATGATGATAAAAACAAAAATTATACTAAACTGTAGTATTTTCTTTTCTATTCCCATGTGTCCTCATATCTGCGTAATCCCTCAGTGGTCCAGGTAGGTTAAACAGTGGTCCATGGGTGTATACTGTGCTCTTATCCTACTTATGACTGGCTGTTTAGCTCAACTGGTAAGTCACTTTCACCTGGGGGACCTGGGTTTGAATCCCCCCCGACAATGAGCAAGCTAGTGTAGGTCCATGGGCAAGACCATTCACAGTACTGCCCGCCGGGAGCCTGAAAGTTGAGCTGCCCACTGCTCCTGAAAAAAGGATGGGTCAAATGCAGAGAAATAATTTCCCTACGGCAGTGCTTCTCAAATAGTGGGGTGATGCCAGGGGGGGCGCGCGTGACCGTGGCGCTCTCATTGTCGCTCTGAGCCCCAGAGCAACAACGAGAGCGAGTGTACGGGTCTTTAGCTTTGAGCAAATGAATTGTAGAAAACAACCCCTCACGAAAAATTGACAAATTTCTAACAGGGACGAAGAGAAATGTGGAGAAAGACGGAGATAATGCAAAAGAAAGTCATCTGAAAGCTAAGTTGAGGAAATACGACAAAGCCTATTTAGCGTTCGGCTTCACTGTGACTACGGTGGGAGACGAGGGAAGACCAGTTTGGCCAAACTCTCCACTCTTTCCTCTCTAGCGGTGCGCTGTGCGCTGGCCCCACTTCCGTGTGTGTAAGCGCGAAAGAAGAAAGGAGAGCCGTTTCAATGAAAAAAAAACACATTTTCACAGAAAATAAAATTAAACCACTGCTGTTTCAGATGTCTAGAGGCTCGAATAAAGGACATCCGAGCCTGGAAACACTCTAATGTGCCTCCAGGCAAATAAAAAAACGCATCTCGCATTGCGTAGCTCATTCGCGGTCCAAACTCTCTGGGTGTGATTTACAGAGTGTGGGTAGAAACACAGACGGGGGGTGGAACTGCATTTTCCGTGTGACGTCAGAAAGTTTCCTTGTTCAGAATCGCCCGTTTGAGCTGTCTTTTTTTCAAACGCAGAAAAGGACCGCAAATGCTCAGTTTAGACATTTCGCAACTTTTAGCCATGGGAGGGGGCCCTAAACAGGGTAGGGGAGCTCACATTAACGTTCAAACACCTCAGAAAGTGAAAATTTCATGCCATGGGACCTTTTAAAGGAAAGAACATTGACAAAATAAACATCAATCCCAGTGGTATGTAATTTGTTATCCAAACTACCTGGACGACATCACATTTCTCCATATACATTATTTCTCTGTGTTTTATTTTGTTTTTCAGAGACACTTCATTTTACAGCAGCATCTTCGGATGAGCACAGCTCAGGAAGTCACAACATCACAGTTACATCGCCTGCTGCAACATCACAGCTGAGTGATGACAGTAAAGAAGATCCTGCATCAGCTGGAGATGAAACACCAAGTATGTCATGAGTAGAGTCATAACTAGAGAATGTAATTCCTGGGAATTACAAGCGCATGAAAACGGGATAGCTATTTAATACAAATTCCACATCAAGCTATGAAATTACATTTTGTATTTTCATGCACTAGTAATTCCTTGGAATTACATGTGGAGGCCATACGATTAACTTAGATTCAAGAGCCAGACCATGCCTCTCCATCCTCCTCTTTCCTAATGCCTTGAGAAATGCTTTGACTGTACCAGCGCCTGACATCTGCTCATTTGTTCTCTTTACAATGGCTTCCAGAGTCATTTGGGCACCAAACGAAGCCCACCATTCACCCGGGCACCTTGGGGGAAGGTTGCTCTGAACATCACGGGCCTCTCATCAGCAGGTGGGCATTCGTAGGGACGAGGTTGGACATAGATTGCTGGTGTCAGATGGGATTTGAGATAGAGGGGGCCCTGATTGATGCGGTGTATAAAAGGCAGATAGACGCTGATGGGGCAGGAAGGGCGTGGTGACCTATGATACGTAGCGGGCTGATTGGTAAAAGATGTATGTTTTTTTAATGGGTGAAGCAGTGAGGCATGAAAAATACAAGTAAAGATAGAGAAGGGCATGGCAGTCTACGGAGGATTTCTAAGATATATATACCATGGTTTGTTCAGGTTGTTTGAGTTTAAAAGTGCACCTTTAAAGTAACTTTTTAGGTCATTGCTTTGTCTATAATGTTTCCAGATATGGTATTAAAGGAAAAGTAACGTTTTTTACAATCTGAGCCTTATTTCGGTAATAAAACAAGTTGTTTTACTCGCCCATAGTAATTTGGTGTCATATGGAGCACTTCCGGAGATGTTTTAGATTAGCGATATCCGTAATGTGAGTTCTCGGGGCACTTGTTTGCGGTCTCCAAATAACACAAACTTTAGCACTTTTCAAATCATAGAAGCCCGATGTCTTAGCCTACGATTTCGTGTGGTCAAAAGTGGCCTGTAATCCGAGATTTAGCCATAGTTTCGAGTAGATGAGGACGCCAGTGCGCATGTGCGGACTGTGCTCTCAGCTCCCGGGACCCAAACATGAAACGCAAAGCTGTAAACTATGGATAAATCTCGGATTACAGGCCATTTTTGCTTCAAACGAAATCGTAGACTAAGACATCGAGCTTCTATGATTTGAAAAGTGCTAAAGTTTGTGTTATTTGGAGCCCGCACGGGGCATATTACATGCTTGGGGAATATATTATATGCCGCGAGCTATGGCTAGAAGTCGCGCTAGGCTAACCGCAAATCTTAAATCATCTCTGGAAGTGCTCCATATGACACCAAAGTGCTATGGGTGAGTAAAACAACTTGTTTTATTACTGAAATAAGGCTCAAATTGTAAAAAAAAAACATGTTACTTTTCCTTTAAACTTATATAAGATGCATTTATTCAATTATGGGTGTTTTATAGCTCAAAAATACCTTAAAAACATGCATTCTTACTGTGAGTGGGGTTGCATCTTCACCGATCTCACCTGTAAATTGGCCTGGTTGCATGTTTCTTGCCATACTTTGTAACGCTGCAGGCAAAGCAAATAACATCTCCATGGAAACAAGCAAATGGCTGGCCATGTCCCAGAAAAGTTACATTATCCTTGAAGGTGAATTACTTTTCTGCCATACTGTGGAAGATTATAGCCAAAGGAACAGCATGTCTATAGAAACAAGCAGAAGGAGTCCCTCTTCCAGGTTAAATAAGGGTCAGGTTTGCGGAGATACAAGCCCACTCACGGTCACGCTAGCTTTAGTAAGGTTCTTACAAAAGCTAGCGTGAATCATTACATATTTAACTGTTCATTAATATGCGCTGTGCCTTTACAATTTACATTTTCTAAGTACAAAAACAATGTACTGCACTTAGATTTGTGACTTACAGTCCTATACACATATGCCTTGAAATAAAATTATTTTTCAATAAATGCAAATAAGTACAGAGAGGCTTCAGAGCTCAAGACAGTACGAGATTACTCCAACAGGCATAAATCAATAAAAGTGGAACTCTGAGAAAGTTAATGATGAGGGAACACCACTGTAGTCAAAAGCTCATAAAAGCCAACCTTACACTGTATGTCTCCTTTAAAATACAGTGGTACCTCACCTTACGAATGACCCAGCAAACGAAAATTTCAAGTTACGCAACGCCTTCACGGTAAATTTTGGTCTCTAGATACGAAAGAAAATTCAAGTTACGAAACGCGAAATCTCAAAAATTCAAATAATGCGCGCTCAGCCACACACATTATACGCTTTTCTCAGACTGGATTTAAACTTTTCTCACATTTGTCTCTCGTTTAAACACTCAAACTTTCATAGATTTTCAACAAAACGTATCAATATTGAAGTGTGGGGGAAAGCGGGAGGGGGGAGAAAACTGCGCGTACACGTGTGCGCAGTTTGACCCGGCGCGGGGCTGACAGCAGGACTAGACCAAGATCTAAACCTGGACTGGACCAAGACTAAACCTGGACGAAACCAGGACTAAACCTGGACTAAACCAGGACTAGACCAGGTGGATTAAAGCGCCGCGTGCGGGTCTATTTCCTGGTTTCTCACGAGTCACAGCTGAGGCGAGCAGCGAGGAGGGGACAGCAGGCAGTCTGAGCGCATGTGAGCGAGAGCCATGCAAGAGCCGCGGTGGTCTAGACCTCCTCTAGACCTGACCAGGTCTAGAGGAGGTCTAGAGGAGCCGCGGTGGTCTGGACTAAACCAGGACTAAACCTGGACTAAACCAGGAGGAGCCGCGCTCACATGTGCTCAGACTGCCTCCTCGCTGCTCGACTCAGCTGTGACTCATGAGAAACCAGGAAATAGACCCGCACGCGGCGCTTTAATCCACCTGGTCTAGTCCAGGTTTAGTCCTGGTTTAGTCCTGGTTTAGTCCTGGTCCAGTCCAGGTTTAGATCTTGGTCTAGTCCTGCTGTCAGCTCTGCGCCGGGTCATGCTGCACACACATGTCCGCGCAGTTTTCTCCCCCCTCCCGCTTCCCCCCACACTTCAATATTGATACGTTTTGTTGAAAATCTATGAAAGTTTGAGTGTTTAAAAGAGAGACAAACGTGAGAAAAGTTTAAATCCAGTCTGAGAAACCAATCAGGACGCAGAACACAATGTTACACTATAATAAAAGTTACACTATAAAAAAAACTTGGATCGGGGCCTTGGAACGAATCAGGCATTTTCCATTGAAATAGCTACTCAACTTACGAATTTTTCACGTTACGAAACCACTTCTGGAACGAATTAATTTCGTAAGGTGAGGTACCACTGTATGTGCATATAAGTGCATGTCTGGATGGGGCTCTACATTTTGCCTAATGAGACAGATACTGATATGGAGACAGCTAAATAATTAACTAGTAGTCCATGAATACTCTATGCTTTTGTTTGAAGTGACCTTTTTTGTTTTTACAAAAGAACAATAACCCTGACGACAGATATTAACCCTGGGGCACTATCGCCGGGTGATTTTCACCTGAGCAGAAATATTTACATGATTTTCAATATGTTGCACTTTTCTGAGTGTCATGGGTCCCTGGGGAGCTTCACCATTGTTTTTGACATATCTGAAGGTGTAGGTGTTTCCCCACCCCAAAGCTCACTTTTTCCTACAGGCTTTCAGGCTTTCAGGCTTTTTACTGCAATCAACACAACTGCAATGAATCTTGTGGCCAAAAAGTTGCATACTGGGGTGTTAAATAATAATTAACAAAACATTCAACACAATGAATGTAATGATGTACCATACAGCAGTGTTTCCCAACCTTTTTTGTCGAGTACCCCGTCACTCATACGTGTTGATAATTCTCCAAAAGTAGAACGTCACACAACGGATTTTTAAATGAAAATCATTTTTATTTCATCTCCTTAATTTGAAAATGTTATTCTCAGCATTTTCTCTCTTTTCTTTAACTCAAATTCGATAAACATAAAAATAAAGAATATGTTTCTTTGAAAATAATTTACTGAAATAAATACTAAATCAAAATAATCTTCCTCTGTTGTATCTAACTCTTGTGACACAACTGATTATTAAATGAAAATCTTTTTATTTCATGTCCTTAATTTGCTGCGTACCCCCTGCAGTGTGCTCGCATACCCCTAGGGGTTGGGAAACACTGCCATACAGTATCTAACATCATGGTATATTTTTAAAGGTCCCATGGCATGAAATTTTCACTTTCTGAGGTTTTTGAACGTTAATGTGAGCTCCCCTACCCTGTTTAGCCCCCCCCCCATGGTTAAAAGTTGCGAAATGTCTCATTTGCGATCCTTTTCTGCGTTACAAAAAATCGGAGCTCAAACGGGCGATTTTGAACAAGGCACCTTATTGACGTCAGATCGAAAAAAGAAATGCAAATGCAGTTCCACCCCCGTCTGTCTGTACTCAGCGTCTCTGTAAATCACGCCCAGAGAGTTTGGACTGCGAATGCGCTAGGCAATGCGAGGTGCGTTTTTTTATTTGCCTGGAGGCACGTCCGAGTGTTTCTAGGCTCGGAAGTCCTTTATCTGAGCCTCTGGACCTTTGAACAGCAGTGGTTTAATTTTATTTTCTGTGGAAATGTGTTTATTTTTCAATGGAACGCTTCAAATCTCTCCCCCCGTGCAAAAACACGGAAATGGATCAGCTGAGGGCTCAGAGCGAGAGCGGAGAGTTTGGCCACGCCCCCACCCTCTACTATAGGCCATCTCTTTTCTCCTCATTTGCATTCAAGCAACAACGCCCATAATGGAGTGTTCCAGAGTGACATTTATGACTCTTTCTCATCTTATCTCTGTTTCTCATGCACTGAGTGTTGATTTTGAAGAAGGATTCATTTACAGTATTAGGGAACCATTAGGGAACCATGTCATGGGATCTTTAAGAGAAATGATTCATACCATCCATGAACAACAGTGTAAAAGTAGCAGTTGTTTGAGGAGAACCACATTGGACAGGGCACATGCATTAGTAACCACTGTGACCACTACATTCTGTGTTCTGTCTCACAGTCTTGTATTAAAGCTAAATCACTGAACAAACTGACAGCATGAGAGCCGCGTCTTAATGGGCTGTATCCACAATGCACAAGTAAACAGAAATATGTGGTGCCATAGCAGTGACAAGATTAAAAATTTAATCCACAAGACTAAGGGCAGAAAGGACACTGAAACTGTATTAGAAAGGAAAATGAAGTCCAAGAGTAACTACCATTGTAATTTATTGCTTGCAGGATGACACATGAAATATTAGGGCCATCATTTCAATTTATTATTCATTTATAACATTTTTGTCTAGCTTTGGAAATATTGTGGAATAGTCCACAATATTTCATTAAACATGTTTGTCTTACATGTATTCAGTTACATGTGTTATTGATAAAACACTACACTGACAACACATTCTTACAGTGAGTAGGTTCTCCTCTGCGCTGATCTGACTTGGCCTAGTAATACCACCAGCTTCTCTTCATTGAGGTCATCAGTGCCATAGTCTGGTCATGTGCCAAGAATAACGACTGCGTGGGTAGAAGGATACTTAAGAAGACCGGTCAGGGGGTTTTACTGATACTGATACTGTTGTTTAAAGATCCCATGACATGGTACTTCTTGATGCTTTTATATGGCTCCTTAATGGTTCCCTAATACTGTAAATGAATCCTTCTTCAAAATCAACACTCAGTGCATGAGAAAGACACATACCACAGACATGGTAAAAAAATCTCTCTCTGAACACCTCATTATGGGCGTTGTTGCTTGAATGCAAATGAGAAGGACACAGATAGGTCAGAGCAGCGGGTGGGGGTGGGGGGGCAAATGCGCAGCTGTTTCCTGGATTAGCGCTGTGCTGTCTCCCACTTCCGCGTTTTATGCGCGAAGGAAGAAAGGAGAGCCGTTTCAATGAAAAAAACACATTTTCACAGAAAATAAAATGAAACCACTGCTGTTTCAGATGTCCAGAGGGTTGGGTAAAGGACTTCCGAGCCTAGAAACACTCGCACGTGTCTCCAGGCAAATAAAAAACGCATTTCGCATTGCGTAGCTCCTTCGCAGTCCAAACTCTCTGGGCGTGATTTACAGAGACGGTGTGGAAACACAGACGGGGGGGGGTTAACTGCATTTTCGATATGACGTCAGAAAGTTTCCTTGTTCAGAATCGCCCATTTGAGCTGTGTTTTTTTCAAACGCAGAAAAGGAGCGCAAACGCACAGTTTAGACATTTCGCAACTTTTAGCCATTGGGGGGGGGGCCCTAAACATTGTAGGGGAGCTCACATTAACGTTCCAAAACCTCAGAAAGTGAAAATTTCATGCCATGGGACCTTTAAAATCATCTGGGTGGCTGGACTTCAGATATTGTCATGAGCAGGGTTAAGAGATAGAGATACTTTATTGAATTCAAGTTTTGCTGCAGCAACATTTACACTGTGCTTCTCAATCCCTTTGGGTCTCAGTCAAAGGTCTCAGTGCAGTTTAACAGGAGGACTGGTCAGGGAGGATCAGTAGATCTCTGTCAGGCCAGTTTGAGGTGAGGAAGAGCCAAAAGTGACAAAGATGAGTGTCCCTCCTCTGTATTCTCTGCATCATAGCAGTGTCCAGGGGCCACCAGGTGAACAGAACTGGAAAGGCCTCGTTCTTACTTACTCTGCTCTATTGTTTCAGTTATTTATGTGTTATGTGTGGTATATGCAGCTCTAAATTGAGTTTTACACAGTCTGTTATGGCTCTCACTGAATGGGATCGGAAAAAGATGTCATGATAAATACTAGAATGTGACCAGTCAGCAACAGAGAAGGAAGATGAAAGTGACATAGTTACATCCAGTGGTGAGACAAAAGCAGACATCTTCTTCCATGTCCACAAATGTACAGAGCTCTTACCTTCTGCACGTTCAGAACAGATCCTGATAGATGCTCGTGAGTACAGTGGTACCTCACCTTACGAAAGACCCAACAAACAAAAATTCCAAGTTACGAAACGCCTTCATGTTAAATTCTCTAGATATGAAAGAAAATTCAAGTTACGAAACGCTAAATCTCAAAAATTCAAATAATGCGCGCTCAGCCACACACATACGCTTTTCTCAGACTGGATTTAAACTTTTCTCACGTTTGTCCCTCGTTTAAACACTCAAACTTTCATAGATTTTCAACAAAATGTATTAATATTGAAGCGTGGGGGGAAGGGGGAAGGGGGGAGAAGACTGTGCGCGGACACGTGTGATAGCGCAGCATGACCCGGTGTACTCACGAGACCCGTGCTCAAACCGTGCCTCCTCTAGACCAAATCAAATCAAATCAAACAATATTTATAAAGCGCTTTTCATACAAAATTGTAGCACAAAGCTACAAGCAGGTCTAAACCAGGTCTAAACCAGGATTAAACCAGGATTAAACCAGGATTAAACCACGCGGCTCTTGCATGTGTTCGTTCATGCGCTCGGACTGCGTACTGTCCCGAGGGGAGGTACATCCCCTCCCCTCCTCGCTGCTCGCCTCAGCCGTGACTCGTGAGGTACACCGGTGCTGCTGCTAATAGCAGAGCTAGCACGAAACCAGGAAATAGACCCGCACGCGATGGTTTAATCCTGGTGTCCAGTCCTGGTTTAGTCCAGGTTTAGTCCTGGTCCAGTCCAGGTATAGACCTTGTTTAGACCTGGTTTAGTCCATGTTTAGTTCTGGGTCTACAGTCCAATCAGGACGCAGAACATAGTGTTACACTATAAAAAAAAAAAAAAACTTGGATCGGGGCCTTGGAACGAATCAGGCTTTTTCCATTGAAATAGCTACTCAACTTACAAAAATTCACGTTACGAAACCACTTCTGGAACGAATTAATTTCGTAAGGTGAGGTACCACTGTATGTAAATTCACAAATATTACGCAAATCCATCTTGCTGTTGAATTTGGTCCTTGGGCCGAGTTAGTTTCGACAGCTCTGGTCTAGAATGTTCCACTGTATGGAAATACATTAAATGCATATATCTCCATGGAGATGAGAAGCGCAACTCCATAGCCAGAATAAAAACAACAACAACAAAAAACCTCTTGTTAACAGCGCTGTGCATCAAGGTCCAGCCTAAAACACCATCAAAACACTAGAAGCTCCAACTTGACATTCTATGAGAGAAAAAAAAAATCAAGACAAAGTGATATGGCGACCTGAGCGGACCCTTTTTTCAGTAAATCTATCTGCGCTGGGGCTAGTCAAACACTTGAAAGCTTGTATTTGAGCAACAGAGCACAAATAACAGAGGAGGTTACAGGCTGCGGGGAGAAAGAGAGAGAAAGAATGCAGTCGGGAATATAAAGGATCATATTACAAGGTGAGAACACATTGAAGGATGGTGTGAGAACAAGTACAAGGGCAGAAGAGTGAGAGTGAGAAAAGTAAAAGCGCAATGTCACTATGGCGCATCACAAGAATGAGGCAAGGAGACTGAGGCGAGTCTATACCCACATTAGTCTTCTTAAAGTGGGGAAAGTGTTTGTTTCCTGCTTTCCTCGCGTGGGTGGCTTTGGCCCACTTCCTCCAAACAGGACTTCTCAGTTTTGTACAAATAGTTTTTCTTCCTGTTTACAGCCGGATCCTGTAGTTTTTCTAATGTTACGAGCAGTGGCCACAGCTTATGAAAAAATTCGTTCACTAGGTCACAAAGAGCATTTATCTCTAGGGATGGGCGGATCGATACCAAAGTATCGATATTTCGGTCCTGATGGGGTATTTAATATGGATTGATCCTGGTATTAAAGGTCCCATGACATGGTACTTCTTGATGCTTTTATATGGCTCCTTAATGGTTCCATAATACTGTAAATGAATCCTTCTTCAAAATCAACACTCAGAGATAAGATGAGAAAGTAATTTTTCCTCACAGTCCATTATGGGCGTTGTTGCTTGAATGCAAATGAGGAGAAAAGAGATGGCCTATAGTAGAGGGTGGGGGCGTGGCCAAACTCTCCGCTCTCCGCTCTCAGCTCTCAGCTGATCCATTTCCGCGTTTTTGCGTGGAGAAGAGATTAGAAGCGTTCCATTGAAAAATAAACACATTTCCACAGAAAATAAAATTAAACCACTTCTGTTCAAAGGTCCAGAGGCTCAGATAGGCAAATAAAAAAACGCATTTCGCATTGCCTAGCGCATTCGCAGTCCAAACTCTCTGGGCGTGATTTACAGAGACGCTGAGTACAGACAGACGGGGGTGGAACTGCATTTGCATTTCTTTTTTCAATCTGACGTCAATAAGTTTCCTTGTTCAAAATCGCCCGTTTGAGCTCTGATTTTTTGTAACGCAGAAAAGGATCGCAAATGCTCAGTTTAGACATTTCGCAACTTTTAACCATGGGGGGGGGGGGGGGGGATAAACAGGGTAGGGGAGCTCACATTAACGTTCAAAAACCTCAGAAAGTGAAAATTTCATGCCATGGGACCTTTAAACATGTGTGAATGAAACAAAGCACAACTGTGAGTGTGTTTGTGACAAGGAAACAACATTATAAAATAGAAAATAGCCTAATATGGGCCCTTTAATGTATCATCAGAAGCGGCTAATTTACAGACCAATCTCACCAAGAAGTTTTTAATGGCTCCCACTGTGTCTAACAGAAGGAACTATTGGTAAAAAATTAAACAATTTATAATATTATTTAAAAACATTTAATTGGCAGACATTAGTGAAGAGTAGCATTAATGAAAAGTAGTTATAAATAAAATATCCAAGAATAATGTGGCAATAGCAGATTTCAGCTCATCTAATTGGACCCGCTCCGCTCTTACTAGTGTGAAACTAAAGGGAATATAATTTAATGATTTACTTTTTAAAATTAACATTGTATGTTTTTAACTGTTAACTGCATATTCTCAGATACATTTTTCACATAATTTGATTAAATGTGGATCAAAATGTGATTGAATGTGATTTTAAGATATTATTGTTACAGATGTGAACAAAGTCAGCGTGACAAAAACATAAAATTTGTACTAAAAATATAATTTAAAAATACATCTCATATTTGAAGTACATGAAACACATTTTAAATTAAGCTTTTAGTAGTTATATATTGACTGTCGGAGTAGGTGGAAGGTAAAAATGAGAGCAGGAAAATCAATCCCAAGTCGTCCCAGAGGCGTTTTGAGTTACTCACAGATCCCGAAAGTATAGATTCTAAGCTTTCCAATGATGTCTGACACATGAAAATCTGACCATATTTCAAGAAGTTGTCTCTATTTGAAAGCATGCACAGGGGTGAAATCAGCCCCGAAAGTTTTCTGTTTCTCACAACTTGCCTCATTTGCATGACATTAAGCTAAGCCCTCCCCCATCACTGACTATCTGTGGTGAGGTCTTAGTGTCCAGGCAGGTCAGAATTATTCAGTAGTTTAATAATACACAGGATAATATGTTAAGTCAAAGTTTACAACACAATTTAATAGACTACCAAGATTCAAGATTCAAGATTGTTTTTTTGTCATATGCAGGATCAACACAAGGTCAATAATGCTGAAATACTTAAGATCAAGAGGAACCGTTGACTCACCAAGATAGTCCGGAAGTACTAATAGCACAGCAAAATCCTGAAGAGAGCATTTACAGCATTTCCTTATGTAGCATTTACAGTTGTGGTGGGTTTCCAAAAAGTCCACGGAGGCCGAGTTACGCAATTAAATGATATTTATTCAAAAATTGTGTACGCAATTACAAATTACAAATTACAAAATAGTATCGTATAGTGAGCTTATATGAAAACTTTTTAGAAGAATAGACGCAAAGACGAATGACAAGGACTGACTTCTTCTGACCTAGGATGGAAGACGAATCAGCAGCGAGCCTACCTCCCCCTGCTGTTTTACTCAGGAGCATAAAGTCATATCAAGCCCATATTTGGGGTACTACTGGCCACTGGCCCTGGTTTCATAACTAGTTTCGTAACCAAGTAAACAGTTCCAAACAGAATAGGTCAACTTGACTTTCTTGGCCACTGAACCTGTTCTTGTTCCCGACAATATTCCCCAAGATCAGACCCCAGACATTCCGTCTCCACGATGCTTATGAAACACATCTGGTGTATACAAAATTCCACTACACAGTCAAAGTTAAGGATTTTTAAGTTACGGATGCAAATGCAGCCTATGAAATGCAGCTACATATTCAGGAGCTGCGCACAGCTGATAGGCGGAAAAAGTAAACAAAAGAGCCCAAATGTCACGTGATTGGTCCGCAGCGGTAGGATGGTAATTTAGACACACCTCGATTCTTACCGAAATCTTCATAATCTCAACTAGCAAATTCTGCAAAAAAAAAAATCACACATTTTGAAAAAATTTAGTAAAAACGCGTGTATCTAAGATTGCCTAATCCCGAGTTGTGCCCTCAAAGTTCGTGGTGCGTCACAAATGTAAAGTAGAGCTGTTTAAGGACATAGAGACTGTGGACAGTTTCAAGTACCTGGGTGTTCACCTCAACAATAAACTGGACTGGTCCCACAACACCAACGCCCTGTACAAGAAGGGCCAAAGTCGCCTCCACCTCCTGAGGAGACTGAGTTCCTTTGGAGTGAGCAGGCCTCTGCTCAAGACTTTTTATGACTCTGTGGTGGCCTCTGCTCTCCTCTACGCTGTCGTCTGCTGGGCCCTGAGCAGCACAGAACGGGACAGAAAAAGACTCAACAAGCTGGTCAAGAGGGCCAGCTCTGTCCTGGGCTGTCCTCTGGACTCTGTAGAGGAGGTGGCTGAGAGGAGGGTGCTGGCCAAATTCACGTCCATCATGGACGACACCTCTCACCCTCTGCACCGGACTGTAGAGGAGCTGAGCAGCTCCTTCAGCAGCCGACTGAGGCACCCCCAGTGCAAGAAGGAGCGCTACCGCAGATCCTTCATCCCCACTGCCATCAGACTGTATAATTCTACTGTATAGTCCTACCGTGCAATATCGTTTTCCCAATGTGCAATATTGTTGTTTTTTTCAATACTCCTATCGTGCAATATAGTTTTTCCAATTTTTTTCAATACTCTCCCGGTCACTGTTTTTTTATTATTATCACTACTATTATTATTATTCGATTTATTACTTATTTTTTTAATTATTATTATCACCTATCTTTATGCCTTTTTTTGCCTGCATGCACTTGTCTTCTTGTTCAAACTGTCCCTACCTGGAGCTACTGTGACAAGTAAATTTCTCCTGTGTGAGATCAATAAAGTCTTATCTTATCTTATCTTATCTTAATGTCACACTGTGGAACATCAGGCAGAGAAATGACATATCCATAAACACAAGCAGGTGATGGACCTGAGAAAAGTTAGACAATGCACCTTTAAAGCTCACAAGAATCTATTTTATGTAATATAGAACATATATATAGAACCAAGAATGCATACTATGTGTTCTTTAACTTTTTAACAGAGCCCAAAGAAATCTAAATCGCAAGCTTTATTTCACCCACAGGGCATCTGTAGAAAAGCAATCTCACACTTGGAGCATCACCGTGGTTCTGAATATTGCCACATGAAGAGTTGCGAGTCTCCTTGTGTCAAATTGGCCCCGTTTTTACATGACCTAACACGATGATACTGCCAACTGTTATCTGCACGCTTGCACTTTGAACAAAAATACATTCATTTGGTTGGAGTTTTGCAGACAAGGCCCCGAAACCCAAACTTTTGCAGGTTTGTTGCAGTGATTTATGGAGCGTTTGGAGCCATCGGACAAAGGGGTGAGAGGGAGTATCAGAATGCAAATGGTTCATTTAAAAGTGATCATTATGGTGATGTTGGAAGGCCCTGATAGAGCTCATGCAACCACCTAACTACACCTGACAGGGACATCATGTTGACAGTGCTGGATTAGTGGCAATGAATGTGCTTTTGGAGTTTTTTGTCATTAAGTGAAATCATAATAATTAGGGGTGTGAATCTTTCACTCACAAAACGGTTCGATTCGAATCTCGATTCACAGGCTACGATTCGATTCAGGGACGATTCATAAAATTAGTAAACGATCCGGTACGATTCGATTCGATACGATTCGATACGATCCGGTTCGGTTAATTTCGATTCAATACAAATTGACAACTTTACTCCCAAGTGCTTTAAAGTTATTGAGAAGAAAAGGAGAGAAACAAAAATGAAATTTCAAAATAGTATCCTTTTGTTTATTTAGTGCCCAACAGACACGACACCAGGCCTACTGAAAAACTGGCAATCCGGTTTGTAAAACTCTGCTCATACTTAAAATACAACACATTCCTTCCCTCAAGCAACACAAAACAATAAGGTTAGATATCAAAAATAAAAAAGTAGTTATAAAACAAGCAAGTTGCCTATTAAAGGCACAAATCTGAAAGAATCAGAATTAGTGCTTCAGTCACAGTTTCAGTAACTGTAAAAGTGTAACATATCACTGACAAGAAGATAGATATTACTAGGCAGTTAAAGAAAACACTAGCATGTTAAATCCAACATGTCTTTTTATGCCTGTAATTAACTTTTCTTAACAAAAAAAGAAAATCAGAGAAAGCTCTTAACACTGAATAATACTTTCTCTCCATCTTATAACATTTCCTTAGTCTCCTTTGAGACAAAAATCATCTGTGTGTGTGTGAAGTACGTTTCTATACACACAAATCATAAGTATCTAAATACAGAAATGCACCAATTCTGATTATACATTGTATTTTCACACAAAAGTAAATTAGCCAAGTCAATTTTAGCCCAAATCAAATATACATTGCCAATACATGAATGTTGTCTAAATAAATCACCCAATCCACTAACCGTGACAATAAAAACGCTAGTATCATACAATTGTTACGGTCTATAGCTGCTATGCAGACTACTGAGCCGATAGTGAAACATCAGACCGACAGTGAAAGTTTTATCAACGCGACACAACACCGGCACAAAAGTTAACCACGTATAGGAACCATGTCCATAAATAGCGGTAGCGCACCAAATTAATTTAACCACAGCTCAATAAAAGGAAACTTAGCTTAGCTTACCGATAGAGTAGATCTCCTGACGAGACACGACGTAGGCGCCAGGAAAGCCGCCCTCCGCACAATGCGAATTGGGACACGGCTATACAGTGCAAACATTTTGTGCTCGCTTCCGCATACAACCCGCGCCGCTCGCATGATTGGCAGTTAACCAGCCAATAAGCTTCAACCCCAGGTAAGTGAACCACCCACCGTTCGCGAAAGAACGCAGACACACACAGGCGGCTTCTGCGCCATGAGAGAGACCGCTCAGGAGCTAGCAAACCGATTCTTGGCTGTAAATCCGGTGCATCGGACCTTTCGTAGTGCATTTGGACCGATCCGGGCTCCGCTGATCGGTACACTCAGATCGCAGAGGTCACAGACCGATAACCGATCCAAATCGGTTAATCTTTACACCCCTAATAATAATCATCATAATTTAACTGCAAATTGTCATAGGTACATACAGAATGAATGGGAAACGATGATGGCTCAGCTACAAAAAAAACACTTCCTTATTCTTTTTAATACAATTTAAAAAAGTATTTACTGTAGAACTTGCATAGAAAACCAGGACCCACATAGTCAGGCCAAGGACAACCACCAGAATGTTTTATACCTCAAATCTGACCCGTTCACCTGTCTCCCTTGTGATTACCAAGTTCATTTCCATGCTGTGGAATAAACAGGGCAAAACAGTAATATCTCCATGGCGATCCCTCCATGAGAAAAGTTACACAGCGCACTTTTATGTAACAAAATGGAGGACGTCTTCCAGCAGTGTTTAGAATCATAACGGTGCACGGTGTTGTGTACAGCGTGATTACAGCATAGGTATGTTGACGTGATCAGAAGCAGGCTGCCTTTAGACCCCCTCACCTGTGGTTGTGAGTCCCAGCGGGGGATGAATTAATACATACATTAATCAAATATGAGTCCTACACAATCGCCTCCTCATCAGCAAAGAGGCAGAAACAGTCCCTCAGACACACGGTGCACTGTAAAATTTGAATGTGGTTCTGTCCAATATTTCATCAGAGAAAAGGTCAAATATAATGCGGTCTCAGCACTTTTAAAAGCCCTTATATTCTTTATTTTAACTTAATCGGGCTTTAACCATTTACTGGATAATCTCTGAGGTGGTAAGCTTCTGTTATAGCCACAGCTGTCCTGGGGCTTATTGATAGAGGTGATTGGTGTGGTTGCTATAGAGATTTGGATAACTGATAATCCTGATTATATAGGTAAAAAATAAATCATTTCACTTCAAGCAAGCTACACTTCTAAAATGTAAAGTGCCCTTTTAACATATCCATTTATGTCACATTAAAGGAGCTGTATGTAGCCTGTGCTCTTACTGTTTTAACTAAAGGTATCACAATCCCGTAACAGAACCGGTGTCACCAGAATTTCTAGGCGCAGTGAGGGGCCATAGGGGATCCGGTTTGGGAACCACAGGATCTCATCTCTGCTGTTTGCAGATGATGTTGTCCTGATGGCTTCATCGAACCGGGACCTCCAATGTGCACTGGGGCGGTGTGCAGCCGAGTGTGAAGCGGCTGGGATGAGGATCAGCTCCTCCAAATCCGAGGCCATGGTTCTCGACCGGAAAAAGGTGGCTTGCCCTCTCTGGGTGGGTGGGGAGTCCTTGCCTCAAGTGGAGGAGTTCAAGTATCTTGGGGTCTTGTTCACGAGTGAGGGGGGGGTGGCGCGTGAGATTGACAGGCGGATCGGTGCAGCGTCGGCAGTGATGCGATCGTTGTACTGGACCGTTGTGATGAAGAGGGAGCTGAGCCAAAAGGCGAAGCTCTCAATTTACCGGTCAATTTACGTTCCTACTCTCACCTATGGTCATGAGCTCTGGGACCGAAAGGACAAGATCGCGGATACAAGCGGCCAAAAGGAGTTTCCTCCGCAGAGTGGCTGGGCGCTCCCTTAGAGATAGGGTGAGGAGGTCAGTCACATGGGAGGAGCTCGGAGTAGAGCCGCTGCTTCTCCACGTTGAGAGGCGCCAGCTGAGGTGGCTCGGGCATCTGTTCTGGATGCCTCCTGGACGCCTCCTTCGGGAGGTGTTCTGGGCATTGTCATGATCCTCTTGGGTTCTCCCCCTCCCTCCTGTGTCTACTCACCTGGGAGGAGCCATATACTTCACACCTGCAGCCAACTACTCACTCACCTGTGGTCCATCTACAATCAACTCTGCTATAAGAACCGGTTCATTCCAACACTCCCTGCCAGTTCGTCAGTTAACACTCATGGTAACTTGTCTCCTGGCTCTCCTGTTAGCAACAAGCTAATAGTACAAATGTCAAAATAAAACACTAAGGGCACGCTACACTAAAGGAATAAGATACACCAATATATGCAACAACTACAAAACATGAACCATGATATGAACCTCAGTTGTCACTGCCTAAACGTGCAAATAGAGGACATACAGTGCCGTGAAAAAGTATTTGCCCCCTTCCTGATTTCTGTGTTTTTTGCATATTTATCACTCAAAACATTGTCAGATCATCAAACCAATTTTAATATCACACAGAAACAACCCAAGGAAAGACAAAATTCAGTTTTTGAATGATGATTCCATTTATTAGTGCACAAAAAAAATCTAAACCTATCTGGCCCTATGTGAAAAAGTAATTGCCCCCTTAATCTAATAGCCAGTTGAGCCTCCTTTGACAGCAATAACTGTAACCAAACGTTTGCGATAATTGGTGATGAGTCTTTCACACCGCTGGGGAGGGATTTTGGCCCACTCTTCTATGCAGAATTGTTTCAATTCTGCCATATTGGAGGGTTTTCTTGTATGAACTGCCCGTTTAAGGTCACACCACAGCATCTCAATCGGATTTAAATCCGGACTTTGACTTGGCCACTCCAAAACCTTAATTTTGTTTTCTTTGAGCCATTCAGAGGTGGACTTGCTGGTGTGTTTTGGATCATTGTCCTGTTGCATGATCCAAGAGCGCTTGAGTTTGAGGGCACGAACTGATGGCCGGACATTCTCCTTCAGGATCTTCTGGTAAACAGCAGAATTCATTTTTCCGTCAATCACAGCAAGTTGCTCCTGGTCCTGAGGCAGCAAAGCAGGCCCAGACCATCACACTGCCACCACCATGCTTTACTGTGGGCACCATGTTCTTTTTATCAAATGCTGTGCCATTTTTACGCCAGATGAAACGGGCTGCAGACCTTCCAAAAAGTTCAATTTTAGACTCATCGGTCCACAAAATGTTTCTCCAAAAGTCTTGAGGGTCATCAAGGTGCTTTTTGGCAAAGGTGAGACGAGCCTTTGTGTTCTTTTGTGAAAGCAGTGGTTTTCTCCTGGGAACTCTTCCATGGATGCCATTTTTGGCCAGTGTTTTTCTAATGGTGGAGTCATGGGCACTGACCTTAACTGAGGCCAACGAGGCCTGTAGTTCTTTCGATGTGCGTCTAGGTTCTTTTGTGACTTCCTGAATGAGCCGTCGTCGCACTCTTGGAGTAATCTTAGTTGGTCGACCACTCCTGGGAAGGGTTGCAACTGTTCCCAGTTTCCTCCATTTTTGAATAATGGCTCTGACAGTGGTTCGCTGGAGCCCCAGAGCTTTGGGAATGGCTTTGTAACCTTTTCCTGAATTATAGACTTCTATCACTTTTTTTCTCATTTGTTCTTGAATTTCTTTGGATCGTGGCATGATGTGTTTGTTCTTGAGATGTTGTAGCCAACTTCACTTTGTTTGACAGGAACTATTTAAGTGATTTCTTGATTCAACACAGGTGGTGACAATCAGGTGTGGGTGTGGCATGTAGAACTGAACTAAGTTTTCTCAAAACTGTGGTTAGTCACAGTTAGTTTGTGATTTAACAAGGGGGGGCAATTACTTTTTCACATAGGGCCAGATAGGTTTAGATTTTTTTTGTGCACTAATAAATGGAATCATCATTCAAAAACTGAATTTTGTCTTTCCTTGGGTTGTTTCTGTGTGATATTAAAATTGGTTTGATGATCTGACAATGTTTTGAGTGATAAATATGCAAAAAACACAGAAATCAGGAAGGGGGCAAATACTTTTTCACGGCACTGTACAAGTTTTTCTCATTCTCTGTATATGGACAGGACTCATGTAAAAGCTCAGAACCTTCAGAATTCACTCACTGAGCATTGATTCATGACTGGCTGCAGGTGCTAGGGTGTAAAAGTGTCTTATGAAACTTTTTGGTTGGAGTCTTTCACCATTCTCTATGGATATGTAACTGCTCTGCCTGGAATTTTCCACAGTTTGACATTAAACAGCTTTACCTTACATTTAATAAATAACAGGCAGTTTTATAGCTCGAAAATACCTAGAAAAAGAGGCATTCTGACTGTGAGTAGCGTCGCCTCTTCACAGATCTTATCTGTAACGTGGCCTGGTTTGGTCTCCATGAAGATAGTCACTTCCGAGATATGACGAAATCAAAATATTGACAATCAGACAGGAAATGTCTCCTACATTTGATCCATCTTTCAGAGTCATGGCAACCTGAAGCTGAAATCATTTACAAAAATCTAGTAGTTCTTTTGATTTTATGATTACCATTTTTATATTTTTTACTTTTTGTTGTAATATAATGCGCTGTGTGAGCTACTGTGTCCAAGTCATTTTCGTTGTGGATCAATAAAGTTTGTTCAAGTCCAATCCAATCCATCTTTATTTATAAAGCACTTTAAAAGCAACACAGTCGACCAAAGTGCTGTACACAGGTTAAAACACAAAACATGACACACAGTAACATTAAAAACAGAACATGATAAAAGTCAACTACTCACACTGAGTTAAAAGCCAATCTAAAAAAATGAGTTTTAAGAAGGGATTTAAAAACCGGAAGTGAGTCGGCCTGTCTAACACTCAGTGGAAGTGCAATCCAGAGTCTTGGAGCAGCCACTGAAAAAGCCCGATCACCCCGAAGTTTCCTTTTTGTCTTCGGGACAACAAGGAGAACCTGACCTGCAGACCTGAGAGAGCGGGAGGGTGTATAGGGCACCAGCAGGTCAAACACATACTGTGGGGCCAGGCCATGGAGACAATTAAAAACAAATAAAAGAATCTTAAAATCAATTCGAAACTGAACAGGTAGCCAATGGAGAGATTGAAGAATGGGAGTTATGTGATCGAATTTGCGAGAACCAGTTAAAAGACGAGCAGCAGCATTTTGGACTAGCTGAAGACGGGAAAGCAAGGTTTTGTTGAGACCTGAGTATAAGGCGTTGCAATAATCTAACCGTGTGGAGATAAAAGCATGGATTAAAATTTCAAAATTATGACGAGATAAAAGCGATTTTACTTTGGCAAGTTGCCTCAGCTGATAAAAACTGGTCTTTATGACTGCTCTTATTTGGGCATCAAGTTTCAAACCAGAGTCAAGTTTAACACCCAGGTTTGTGACAACAGGGTTTATTGCCTTGGTCAAGGAGCCCAACTCAGGAGGAATAACAGCAGTTGAATCACCAGGAGTAAGCAACACAACTTCAGTTTTATTCTCATTAAAATGGAGAAAATTACAAGCCATCCATGCTTTCACCTCATTAAAACAATCTAAAAGGTCCTTTAACTGCTTCAGAGGCACATAAATTTGGCAGTCATCTGCATAAAAATGGAAAGACACCTTGTATTTACGTAGAATTGACCCCAGAGGTAGTAGGTAAAGGGAAAATAACAAAGGTCCGAGAACTGACCCCTGAGGAACTCCACATGTCAATGGAGCAGAAGACGACACAGCCTCCCCAACTTGAATTGAAAATCTTCTGTTGGACAAGTAGGATCTAAACCAGGACAGAGCCAAGCCCCTAATGCCCACCCAGTTTTCCAAGCGAGACAAGAGAATCTGGTGGTCCACTGTATCAAATGCTGCAGTAAGGTCCAATAACAGCAGAGCAACAGTGTCTCCAGAGTCTGAGGCCAGAAGAATGTCATTAAAAACTCTCAGCAGAGCAGTCTCTGTACTATGGCCTTTTTTGAATCCAGACTGGAAAACTTCAGAGATTGAATTTTCATTTAAGAAAGAGCTCAGCTGTAAGTAAACAATTTTCTCAAGTAATTTTGATATCAGAGGCAGCTTAGAAATTGGCCTGTAGTTTGAGAGCTCAGTGTGATCCAGACCAGGCTTCTTTATCAATGGCTGAACAACTGCATGTTTAAAACTAGAAGGTACAAGTCCATTGAGAAGGCAAGCATTAATAATATCTAGGACATAAGGGGCCAATGTGGGGAACACTTCTTTAAAAAGACGAGGGGGAATAACATCGGTGGGAGAGCCCGTAGGCTTGATCTGATCAACCACTTTCTATAAATGACAAAGTAACAGGCTCAAACTGATGAAAGACAGCAGTACAGGTTACAGCTATATCAGGCTCGTTTAGAGGAGGATTAATAAGGGCCCTAGTAGTCTGCACCTTATTAATAAAAAATTGTAAAAACTCCTCACACAATTTTGCTGGGTCATCAGGACTGGGTTGTGGGACAGTGAGAATTGATTTAACAGTTTTAAAAAGCACACGAGGGTTGTGGCTGTTAGAATCAATTATCTCTGAAAAGTACCTGGCCCTAGCTGATTTCACTAGTTTTTGATACCGATGCCAACTGTCTCT
The DNA here is from genome assembly GCA_036785185.1 of Paratrypauchen microcephalus. Lineage (NCBI taxonomy): Eukaryota > Metazoa > Chordata > Actinopteri > Gobiiformes > Gobiidae > Paratrypauchen > Paratrypauchen microcephalus. The sequence goes on along the minus strand of JAVJIX010000083.1, from coordinate 3,249,689 downwards.
CAACATCTGAAAGGAAATTTGCAACTTATCCCCTTTCCACTTTCTCTCCGCCCTCCTGCACTCGCGCCTGGCAGCACGCGTAACGTCAGTCAGCCAGGGCTCTGATTTAGGTTTAGACAACCTGGATTTTATAGGGGCTACAGAATCTAACGCAGCTTTACACGCAGAGGTAAACGCATCACAAAGTACATCAACAGATGGATCATTACCTGTGAAATCATTTACATTAAAAGCAGAAGAGAATTGCACAGCAGTAGATGAATTAATCACGCGGCTACTGCGCACAGAGCCGCACGGTTTGTTCAAGGTGCAAGACAGAGGGATCTCAAACAGAACCGGCAAATGATCAGAGAAAGATGCATCACAAATCTCAACATTGGCAACAGTAAAACCATAGGTCAGAACAAGATCGAGAGTGTGCCCAAGCTCGTGCGTGGGGCCGGTTACACACTGAACAAAATTAAAACAGTCAATCAAACTTAAAGTCTTTTGACAGTGGCTTTTCAGGACAACAAACGTGAATGTTTATGTCCCCTGCAATAAGGATACGATCATAGATCGCCACAAATTCAGTCAGGAACTCTGAAAAGTCATTAATAAAGTCCCAATGTAAGAATTATTCGTCTGTAACTGAATCATATTCTGTGTTAGAAGGGTTAATGATTAAGAAGCCAATGTGGAACAGCCGTGGAACTGCACTTTGGTTTATTATTGTACTTTGACATAGCCACGTACCATTTCTGAAAAACATTTTACGTAATGAGTTCATATTTGTCAGCTTCTGCTGTACTATAGAGACGTGTTAAGAAGAATCAACTGAATCAAAGACCTGTATCTGCTTGAGCTTAATAAAGAGACCTTTTTGTGAAGCTATACTGAAGTCTCCTGGGTTCTTGGTGAGGTCGCCTCCAAAGAAAGCTGACAGATCTTGGTGACACCCGACATGATTTGAACACTGGAGGTAACAGGTTGATCAACCGTCTCCCCGCAAAACTCCCGAGACGACATCGCAAACAAGCGTGCTTCAGAAAAGACGGTATGACAGCAGCCTTTTGTTCTAGTATTTCTGTCAATTGGTTTGTTTGTGGTTTGTAAATGAATGCAATGTGATTTTGGGACTTTGTGTGATATTAATTGAGTGATAATTTTTAAACTATATAAAATTTGTAATTAATACCGTGTTTATGCTTATTGCGAGAAAGAATAGAAAGCAGTGAATCACAAAATAATAGTAGTATGTTTAGGCTTTGGATAAGATGAAGTGTAGTCAGAAGTTGATAATTAAAAAGTACCGTGTTTATGGCTTTGGATGAGAGGGGAAAAAAGCGGGTTTTATAAGAAAATATAATTAACCTTTACACAGAAAATAAAACAAAACTTTTAATCAAGTTTATATATAAAAAAAGAACAGATCTAAAATTTGGTGCCAGAAAATACTACTATTAGTGATTTTTCATTAACATAGTGAGCTCTCAATAAATCAAACCTGTTCATGTATACTCAACATGAACATGAGATAACTTGCTGCTCTAAAATATTCAAAGGGTCAATTTTACAGATAGGCATTATATATGAACCCTGTGAAGCAGAAGCATTAATAGATGGGATTAACTTAACAGACCTAACTGAAAGAAAACAAGAAATTGCGACCTACTCACCCCATTATGGAATCTATTCAAAAGTATGTGATTCGGTTAACGATACTCTGGAACAAAAGGACAATGATTCCGAAATAAAACTGCAGTGTACATGGTATAACAGACCTATACATTCAAATATTGGGTGAGTGTGTATAACCCTTCCCCATGGCCACACAGAAACAAGTAGTATAGACCCCTTTATAGTTAATAAACCGACGTGACGTCACCGGCATGTGCGCGCATTGTTGACCCAGAATCAACCGTGGCGGACCATAGCGGAATATCTGAACAATAGGGAGAGCTACATTCAAAAGCTCACGTTGAGCAACGGGGTTCGACTACCAGATCCTTATGCTTGGGCTATCATCAACAAGAGCGAAAACTACATTCTGACCGCCAACTGCACTTGCGTTGCGGGGTAAGTAACATACTACGACTTAATTCATGAGTCACAGATGTGATCTCAGTCATGTTAAATGCCATTTATGATGGTCATGCGAAAACTTATCATGCATTTTAACAAAGTTATTCTGTCGTAGAGGTTACCCGGTTAATATGTCTGTGAGCTTTACGGTGTCCTGTGCTTGCTAGTTAATCAGCATGATTAAACACCATTCAACACCTGGGCAAATTACCCTAAACAAGCAGCAGGTGTTCACTTGTGTGTATGTCAGTTGAATGATATGAACTATCATTTATTCCATCTGTTTCTCTTTATTCAAGTTCTTCTCTTCTATATCTTCGCTTGGTGTTTTATGGAAGCAGTGGCTTTGTTTTGAGTCAACACTGTGCGTGCATTCAGTGATGACGTAGCTTTCAAACTGGTCTATAGAAAATGTTTCTGAAAATAGTATAATGAGAGATGCTAATGCGATATTATATGTCGTAAATACTACCACAACATTTCTCACCAAAATGAGTGTTGTAAATACATTAGATACAAACAGAAAGGAAAGCATCTTTAACATAAATATTACACCATCTCCCATAAAATTAGAAACAGGAAGCAGCCGGAATACGACCCACAATGCCTAAATTTGTAACTGTCCTCTTGTGTAAACTCAAACTGAAAAAATGGGTCCTACTGAAACATTTAAAAATGTGACTGTTTTAGCCACGCAATTTGTAACGCCAAATGCCACGTTCACAGGTAACAAGACCAATAAGTTAAATAACAAATGATATCAACAAATCTAATACAACAACAGAGAGTGTTTGACATCCAATTGATAACAAAACAAAATTAGTACTCTTATGAAAAAAGTTAAGTTTACGATTGGAGCAGTTTCTGAACCAATTTCCATACGAGATGCAAACCTAGAGACTAACTGAAAAGCTGAAAAATGAGAAGGTGTGAGAAATAATTGACAAGGCTGGAAATAACGAGAAACCTGTGTCCGTCTAACTCATCAAATATCGCTAAAACACTAAGAGATCTAAAACGGGAATATGACGCATTAAAAATTACCTTGAAGGGAAGTTTCATGGCTGCATTTATTTCTGTCCTTCTGACTTTATGTAGCATTGGTCATGGCTGTACTGGTATATTTGCATTTGTCATGGACTACTAAAATTGTGACATTACACCTTCCTGACTCTACTTCTATACCTAGTTGGGATAATGAAATGCGAAATAGGGAAGACAGTTTAGACGTTTCTAGGATAACTAGAATAATTGGGTGGCACTTCGTAGTGGCTGCATCTAGGTTGGTCATTGGTTGGTAGTGGGCAGACACTTGATTGGGTGGTTGTTGGGCCTGGGTGGCTCTTGGTTGGGTGTTTGTTCATTATTGATTGGGTCTTATTGGGCTCATGCTTTGATGGGGCAAGATGGGGTGTAGTTATTAAAGTGTTATTCATAATTGCATAAATGTATAAATGAATTAACTAAATAATAAGATTCTGGAAAACAGTAGATGTCACTAGATGTTAGTAGAAGGTATAAGTAATTAAGGAATGAATGTGAAAAAACTTATTAAGAGAAAATACTAAAATTGTTAAAACAAATTTAAAATAATCTCAATTACGCTGTAAGCCCGGATAAGTTGAATTTACTTAAAAATTTGGACTTGGACAACATGAACAACTGCTTTAAGCACTGATCCAAAGCCAGCAGACCTCTGCCAATCAGATAGCTCAACTTAACACCATGTTACAGCAGCTCACGACTAACCGTTTCACACCTCCTTCAGTCCAGTCAGCTGCCTCACCTGTTGTCCAGCAATCCAGTGAGGTGCACATTCCAGACCTCGAGAGTTACTCAGGGGACATGGGAAAATGTGGGGGGTTCCTCCTTTAATGCTCATTAGTGTTCAGTCAGAAACCTACCACATGTGCTACTAGTGAATCTTAAGATAGCTTTCATTATGGGCCTCCTTTAGGGCAAAGCTTTAGACTGGGCTGCTGCTAAATGGCAAAATAATCCTGCAGTTCGTAGCAATTTAGGTCATTTTTCCACCTGCCTTGTTTGGTTTGTTTAAAACGAACCAGAGTTTGTTTGCTCCTTTGATTCGGACCTTTTGGGCTGGTGTGAATAAAAAACAAAAATCTTGATCCGGAGCAAACAAGCGAACCGAGACCACCTAAAAAGCTGGGTCTCGGCACGGTTCCATTCGAATCCTGGTGCGGTTCGTTTGAGGTGAGAATGAAGACCAGACTCAATCCGACACAAGTTGGCTTTTTGTACTTAACGAGCTCCCGTCGTATGTCGAGCATTATGGGAAACCGAGGCTGACGAAACTAAACTAAACAAAATGAAACTTACTTACGTTTTGCGTGAAGAGCAAGAGTCAGAACTTGAGGCGCGCACATGAGCGCTGTCCTCTGTAGTCGTCTTGCCCTGTGCCTTCGTCGTTTGGAAATTGATTGTAAAATAGTGTAAACCTCACGATGCTGCTCAAACATTTTGTGCGAACTGTAAAAACTGAGCAAACCATATCGCTAAGGCTAGACTGAAAACAGCACGTAGCACCATTATTCTCCTCCTTCCGTGTTTGGACACGGCGTTTTGACACAGCTCATTTCTGTCCAATGGCTGAGTGACCTCAGCACATGTGCTTTTGTTTATAGATGTTGGTTCACTTGGGAAAAAAATGCAGTGTGAAAGTGAACCGAGGTTCAATTTCACCCTCACCTATCGTCCAGGGTCAAGAAATACAAAACCTGATGCTTTGTCCCGCCAGTTTTCTTCCTCGGACACACCTAACCCTGATGAGTCTATCCTTTCCCCATCGTGTATTGTGGCATCCATTACCTGGGAGATTGCATGGTCAGAGATGCACAAAGAACTGAACCAGATCCAGGAAATGGACCACTTAATTGTTTATTTGTTCTGCAGTCTGTCCGTTCGCAGGTTCTTCAGTGGGGGCACGTCTCCCGTTTCGCCTGCCATCCAGGAATTGGACGAACCCTTGCCCTGCTTTACTCATTCACTGCCGGCCTGTTTTCAGAATGTCAACCCTCAGACTGCCAGAGGTTTCAGTGGATTTTCACTGATTTTACAAGACTCACATAATACTGAGTTCTTTGACTATATAAACATGGCACACATCAAAATAAAGCGTAGACTCTCTTCTTTCATCTGAAAAAAAATGTTTCTAACCTTTTCGGTTCTCAAATAATTGATAGTAGAACATAGGGTAGTTTCAGGCAAAACACTGGGTTTTGACCACAAAGTGGAGAAAATGAGAGTTTTGTGCAAAGAGGGATTTCGAGCAGATCAGTGACTTTGACATTAATACATACCTCAAACATCTAAAATAACAGAGATTTTTGATGGCAAAGTACTTTTTTAAATTTACAAATATAAGAAGTATAACTATATACAAATAAGAAATATAACTGTACAACAATCAACAATCTTTGAGAACAAAATTTGAAAACAATAAGAACAGTGTGTGTGTGTGTGTGTGTGTGTGTGTGTGTGTGTGCGTTTCAAACCCCAGAGTAGTTTCTCTTTGTGTGATACACAGTGAAGCACTTGCACCACAACTTTGTCTCACTCCGCTGGCCCCTACTTGCACAGACTCTGCGCCTCCTAAATGGTCTCTTTTTTTTCCAGTGGGCATCAGGTGTTCGAGTTCGTGTTTTGCTATGTCACCATCTTAGCCGACTCTCTGGGTCTGTGCAGTTTGGTGCCCTTGGCCTATGTCCTTCCTCCCTGTCCCCCTCACCTGCAACCCCCCTCTCATATGTGGTCCAAGTTTTCACTACCTTTTTCAATAAACTCAAAGGGTTTTGCACTGGTCTGGATGCACTGTTCTGTATAGGATATAAGAATTAAATATTGCCAACTGAAACATAAAAGCAACAAACTTTTTGGACCAGTTGAGGGTTTTCCATATAAATGGGTAGTAGCTAATGTTCTGATCAAGTTTGTCAACCCCATTCATATAAGCATTGTAGAACACCACATTCAGGCTTCAACTGGGGGACCCTGTCTTTCTCTTTCCTCTGCCACACATCAACGGTCTGCATATTATCATGGTGGCAGGTGGTCACCATCTTCACCACCCTTTTGTCATGCCAGGCTAACACCATGACCTTCTTGTTGTGCCTGACAACTTTTCCCCCTGCCCCCAGGTCACTCTTTTTTATGTCCCTGATTACATTTGATTCCCCCCTGTTTTTCCTAAGTGCCCCACATACATTTGTTTTTTGTTTCAACAGGCTCTCACACAGAGACAGAGTTATAAAAATTGTCCATGTATACCGTGTAGCCATGTCCAGTGAGACGATCCAGGAGATCATAAATGATCTGAGTGAGTGCTGGCTTCCCCAACATACGGCCGCATATTAAAACAATAGCCTGTGGTTAAATCACACAGAACATAAGATTTAATGCCATATATCACTGGCTTTTGCGGGTTATATACTTTGAAGGCCAAGCGCCCCAGCCACTGCATCATTCCTTCATCTATGCAGATGTTTTGCCCAAGTTGGTACATGTCTTTAAATTTTCTGAGAATGTAGTCCAACACTGGACGGATTTTATACAGTTTGCCCCCTGCATCTTGTGATGTATTGTCGTTAAAATGGAGAAACCTCCAAATAAGCTGAAACCAGTTTCTTGGCATTGTTTTTGAAAAGTAAGGTGTGGCTATCACCTCATCCATTGACCAGTATTTGTCAAGTCTTGTTATTTTAATTAAACCAGTTAAAAAAGTCAGACCAAAGAACTTTTTCAGTTCATGGACTGACACTGGTTTCCACTGTGTTGCCCTGCTACTCGGGAGCCTGTCAGGGTGAGTGGCAAAGTACTGACATGCATATAGGTTTGTCTGCTCAGCGATGTGGTCCAGCAGCTCATCTGTGATGAAAAGCTGAAAGAAGTCCACTGGCCGGTCCGACTTCAGCTCTGCAGCAGCGCTCCGGAGTCCAGGGTTGGCGGTGAAAGGAAATGAATTTGGTTTCCAACCCTTTTCTTGCCACTCCACAGATGCAGATGCCCCACCTGTAAATGACAAATGACAACATTACCCAATTGTATCTTTATTTTGTATTGCTGCAGTGTGATGTGGAGAATAGACTTAGACACTTTTTTAAATACTTTTTTTTATACATATACATACACACACACACACACACACATATATATATATATATATATATTTATTTATTTTTTTTTAACCTTTCTTCTCCGCTTTGCGAGCAGGAGGGGGGGTTGGTCCTCTGCTGGTTGAAGGCTCTGTAAATAGAAAATTCCTTCACAATTACCACCCAGCAGCACCATGTTAGTTAGTTCTTCTTACCCATCTCATGCCTCTCTGGAGATGTGGATTTGCTGCTCCCAGTTGATCCCGACGGCAGCCACTCATCAGAAGAATCGGGGTATGGTTCACTGAAATTATTATTATCGTTTTCGCTGTCGTCCTCCTCCCTCCTCCCTCCTCCCTCCTCCCTGATATGCCCGCGCCCGACTCACCTCTCACCTCGGGCAGACACCCCTGCTCCGACACATGCGTGCCTGCGCCACCCTGCTCCGACACACGTGGGCCCGCACCACTCGCCTCGGGCAGACAAGACCGCTGCTCCGACCTACTCGGACCCACATTGCTCGCCTCCTGCGTGTCTCCGCAGCCTGTTTCCGTGGTTTCCCGCGTCACAGCACCGCTCCGCAGGCACTGATCAATCGTCAGTTGCATCAGTCGCTTTCTACCGTTCGCTCTCTTGCCATCTTGACTCTCTCTCTCACTACACTACACATTTGCTGATCTCTTCCTGTCTTCCACATCTCCGATCGGAACACAATCGCTACCTACAGGTTGGGACGTATGAATTACACCTTAAAAGTTGATCCAGGTCGTAACCTAGCAACCCCCGCTGAAAAACGCAATTGACGTCTATAGACGTCACGGCAGTCAACGTTTGGATTCGAGGTGACGTCAAAAGACGTCACCGGCAGTCAATGAGTTAAATGTCATTTCTGGTGGCCAAGTATGGATAAGGACACAAGGGATTACGTCTTGGCATGTACTGTTTGTGCTAGAGGGAAGACCATGAACCAACGACCTGCTGGACAACTCCGACCTCTGCCAGTTCCTAGTCATCCATGGTCCCATATTGCCTTCGACTTTGTTTCTGAACTCCCTATTTCCAGAGATAACACTGTAATACTTATCACTGTTGACCGCTTTTCCAAATCCACACACTTTGTGGCACTCCCTAAACTTCCATCAGCCCTGGAAACCTCTGAATTGTTGGTTGAACATGTCTTCTGGCTACATGGCACACCTTTGGACATAGTTTCTGACAGAGGACCACAATTCATCTCGCAAGCAGTTCCTTCATGTTTCTGCAAAGCCCTGGGTGCAAAGATTAGTCCAAAAGTTAAATGGCCAATGTGAGAGAGCCAATCAGGACCTGGAAGTGGCTCTCCCGTGTGTTGCCGCTCAGAACCCTTCAACCTGGAGCCAGTATCTTTCTTGGGTGGAATATGCGCACAACAGCCTTCCCTCAGCTGCAACTGGTATGTCTCCATTTGTGTCTTCCCTGGGTTACCTTCCTCCTCTGTTTCCTCAACAGGAGATTGATATTGCAGTTCCTTCATGTGCACATGTGCACCACTGCCGCGGGATTTGGAGAGCTGCCCGAGCTGAGCGGAAGCGGCAAATTGTAGATCGTCACTTTTAACGTTATTCAGATTTTAACGTTATTCATAATATATACATTTCACAATTCAGTTTTCAATTTTGGCCTCACAATTTTTTACTTGATTTAATAATTTACAAAGTTCAAAATCAGCTTTATTGTCAAAAACCACATGTACAGGTTGCACACACAGGATTTAAAATTGCAGCACTCCCTAGGCCCACAGTGAACATAAAACATCTGATAAACAAGACAATAAACACCATGACTAAAACGTCACATATACCAGTAGCCAAAGTACAAGACAATAAACACAATGACTAAAACAGCACATATGGGTATATATGTGCTATAGCAAAAGTACAGTAAACTTGTATATGATACAAATAGGTAAAACACACAATGTGTAGCGTAATAAAGCTCAAAAAAGCTATGCCTTTATTAGTCCCACAGTGGGGAAATTCCATTTCTGCATTTAACCCATCCTGTTATTAGGAGCAGTGAGCAGCACATTACTGCGCCCGGGGACCATCTCCATGATCTTCTTGCTTCGGTTTGGTCAGGACCTCAGCTGGAGGATTTTACCTATGGTGCATGTTTTGGATTGATGGGGGAAACCGGAGTGCCCGGAGGAAACCCACCCAGACACGGGGAGAACATGCAAACTCCACACAGAAAGGCCCAGGCGACCCGGGGATCGAACCCAGACCATGTATGCAAACTCCACACAGAACACACACAGAAAGGCCTGGGCGACCCGGGGATCGAACCCGGAACCTTCTTGCTGTGAAGCATGAGCGCTACCCACTCAGCCACCGTGCCGTCAAATGGTGTCATTTAAACTGTCAGTGTCATTTAAGTGTATTTTAAGCAGCAGTGTCAGTGTCATTTAAGTGTTATTTAAGCAGCAGTGTCACTGGGGGAGGAAAGGCAGGGCAGGGAGAGAGTTCAGCATCCTGACAGCTTGGTGGATGAAGCTGTCTTTCAGTCTGCTGGTCTTGTCCCTGAGGCTCCTCAGTCTCCTTCCTGATGGCAGCAGACTGAAGAGGCAGTTGGATGGGTGGGATCACCCAGAGGGCTTTGCGGGTGAGGCGGGTGCAGTAGATGTCCTGCAGGGAGGGGAGAGAGACACCCACGATTCTCTCAGCTGCTCTCACTACTCGATGTAGCTTTTTCTGCAGGTGCCATACCACACAGTGATGCAGCTGGTGAGGATGCTCTCTATGGTGCCTTTGTTTCCATCCAATACTGATTTTTGGCGAATTCAAATGTAAACGCTTGGAAAAAATCTCACAAGATCATTTTTCTCATGTGTGCACAATCTTGTGACAATTTTGTCTGATCTTGTACCATCCCTGCAATGCACTTGAAAAAGTTCTTTGGATTATGAGAGAACCAAAAAAGGAATAAGTAGCATAATCACAATTTGGTTAGCTTACACAAATTTTTGCAATAAACATCATACCAGATGCATATTGTATCATATTTCAATCAATCCAACAATATTTATAAAGCGCTTTTCATACAAAAAATGTAACACAAAGCGCCTTACAGTGGTCAAGGATTAGAAGATTGACTTTTATTGATCTCACATAGGAGAAATTGTTTCTGCATTTGACCCGGGGACCATCCCCATGATTTTGTTGTTTAGGTTTGGTCAGGACCCAAGCTGGAGGATTTTACCTATGGCGCATGCTTTGGGTTGGTGGGGGAAACCGGAGTGCCCGGAGGAAACCCACCCAAACACGGAGAGAACATGCAAACTCCACACAGAAAGGCCCGGGCACCTTCTTGCTGTAAAGCATGAGTGCTAGCCACTCAGCCACCGTGCTGCCAACAGAAAACACACAAACAGACGAACAAACAAACGAAAAAAAGAACAGACGAACAAACAAACAAACGAAAAAAAGAACAGACGAACAAACAAACAAACGAAAAAAAGAACAGACGAACAAACAAATAGACGGACAAACAAACAAACGAAAAACAAACAGACAACCAAATTCAAACCCAAGCTAAACAGGTGAGTCTTGAGCCCACTGTTATATATTTGTATATTGCTACATCGCTAGTTGAAACTAAATATGAAAAGGCCATTTTGCTGTCCCATTTTCCAATCCAACATCACTCAGTGACATGTATATTTTATTTTTATTTATTTATTTAAATTAGGATAATGCATATTAATCAACATGACAGCAGAGAGCTTCAATGTAAATATGCCGGAGTTAGCACAATAGCTAATTTACATCTGTAGTACTAAGGAAGGTAAGAACAAAACACATTCACACAAACAGAGAAAACAGAATACACAATAGACATTTCACCAAGAGCATGTAGTTGCAGTAGACCCATCTCAGAGTTTACGCGGGCCCAAAAGTCAGAATAATCTACATGTGTGAGCACGCCTGGTTAGTTTCCAAACAATGTTTCAGAGCCGTTTTAAAGGCTGACTCGGTGCCACAGTTCCTGACGTGGGCTGGCAGTGCGTTCCATGTCTGTGAGCCTCTGATAGACACCACCATTTGGCCAAATTTAGTCCTACGCCTTTTTATGTTACAGTCTCCTCTGGTCGATGCTCTGGTATTTACTCGGTCGCTCGGTTTTTTACCTATAAAATCCAGCAAGGGAGGAGGAACAAGCCCGTTTAAAACTTTAAAAATGAAGCAAGCATCCATGAAGCTTCAAAGCCTTCAAAGCACTTTTCCTGTAGGCACACATAAAAGCCAGTACTCAGAAATCCCTATAAAACATGTTGTAATTATTCTCAATCACAAAACACTCAGAGTAAAAACATGGAACACGACATCACAAGCGACCTTTTCCACATTATGTACGTCGCATATTGAAAAGCGTGTACTGACAGAGACAGTGACATCCCATTGCAAATCTAACATGACGAGCTTGTGGTGTGAGTGTGAAAACCAGGGCTGAATAATGAATAAGACCTCCCTGTGTCTGGTGTCCTTTTATCCGCTCTATGCCTCAGTCCTCTTTGAGGCCACAGAACTAAGTGAAGGAGGCAGGAGACTATGGGTTTGTGCATAGAACATGGACTGTACAGCTGACATCACATTAGCTACACATGAGTGGCTAGGCCAAACTGAAGGGATTTTCAAGGAGGGATTTTCAAGGAAAGCGAGATCAAAATCAGTGTACTTGATTTTTACTGCCTTAAAAAATGTGAAAAACAGAGCTGGATCATTTTAAAGATCCCATGACATGGTACTTCTTGATGCTTTTATATGGCTCCTTAATGGTTCCCTAATACTGTAAATGAATCCTTCTTCAAAATCAACACTCAGTGCATGAGAAACAGAGATAAGATGAGTATTTTTTTTCTCTCTGAACAGGCCATAATGGGCGTTGTTGCTTGAATGCAAATGAGGAGAAAAGAGATGGCCAATAGTAGAGGGTGGGGGCGTGGCCAAACTCTCTGCTCTCCGCTCTAGCTCTCAGCTGATCCATTTCCGTGTTTTTGCACGGGGGGAGAGATTAGAAGCGTTCCATTGAAAAATAAACACATTTCCACAGAAAATTAAATTAAACCACTGCTGTTCAAAGGTCCAGAGGCTCAGATAAAGAACTTCCGAGCCTAGAAACACTCGGACGTGGCTCCAGGCAAATAAAAAAACGCATTTCGCCTTGCCTAGCGCATTCGCAGTCCAAACTCTCTGGGCGTGATTTACAGAGACGCTGAGTACAGACAGACGGGGGTGGAACTGCATTTGCATTTCTTTTTTCGATCTGACGTCAATAAGGTGCCTTGTTCAAAATCGCCCGTTTGAGCTCCGATTTTTTGTAACGCAGAAAAGGATCGCAAATGCTCAGTTTAGACATTTCGCAACTTTTAACCATGGGGGGGCTAAACAGGGTAGGGGAGCTCACATTAACGTTCAAAAACCTCAGAAAGTGAAAATTTCATGCCATGGGACCTTTTTGCAGTTATCCAGGGTTATTCCTCATGTATTCCGAGCATTCGAATTACTCACCAAGGAGTTTATAAGCACTTTTCACAACTCTAGGAATTTTGCACTGACAGTAAAGTGAATAAAACCATGGTAACTGCGTGCTTCCTGATGATGATAATAATAATAATAAATATAGCTGCAAGCAGTGACCCAGCCTAATTTGATGACGTGCGTTGGATCAGTCTTCGCCCAAAACACATTTTTGCTTGTTGTAGCGCCCCCTAGTGGCCAATGTGCACCAAATTTGGTATGGCTAATTCTGTATGGATGGTACATTGCGCACCAAGTTTCACTGAGAGAGCTGAAACGTACGTCAACGCACGTCAATTTGATGACGTGTGTTGGATCAGTCTTCGCCCAAGGATCCCAGGGATACCAAGTTTTTGAAAATCGGACTTACGGTTCAAAAGTTACAAGCAGAAATGTCCCTCAAATTTTGTCCTGTTGGTGGCGCTAGAGGGTTTGAGCTGGGGCCCTGTAATTTTTTTGTGCGGAAACCTGGGAAGGACGCGAACATCTGTGAAAAGTTTGAAAATAATCCTATGAAGGGTTCCCGAGATATGAGCTCACTTCCTGTTTGGCGACTTTTAGGACGCGTTTGATTGGCTGTCATGACAAAAAGATAAGAGATATCAAAAATCCAGGCAAATTTCTAATGTGGCTCAGTCCAAAGATGCTATGTACCAAATTTGAGCAAAATTGGTCCAGAATTGAGGGAGGAGAAGCATTTTGAGTGTTTTTCATACAATTCAAAATGGCGGAAAATCTACCCTGGCGGAAAATGACGTCATAGGGTGCGTATTCGGCTTGGCCCAAGAAGTCCAGGGATTCTAAGGTTTTGAAAATTGGACATACGGTTCAAAGGTTACACTCAGAAATGTACGTGAAAATTCCTGCAACTTTGACCTGCTAGTGGCGCTAGAGGGCAACTTTGACCTGCTGGTGGCGCTAGAGGGTTTGGGGTGGGGGGCCTATAAATTGCTGTGAGTAATGAGGAGACTGGCTGGAATGTGCATGCCAAATTTCACAACTTTTTACCAGACGGTTCTAGGGGTTGCCATAGACTCCCAGAGGCGGGCATTATTATTATATAATAATAACAATAATAATAGGAATCAGTAGAATCACTATGGGTGCCTCGCAGCTTGGCCCCAATAATAATAATAATAATAATAATAATAATAATAATAATAATAATAATAATAATAGGCTTTATAATTATTAATACAGACAGTACACAGTTTTCTTTGAACTGAAGAGCCGCTTATACTATATATTTCTACTGTCAAAAAAAGAAAATTTCAAATTGAATGTTTACTAATTGAGACTATACTATGTTTTACCCTCAAACCAACCCTCTTGTGGCTGAGTTATAGTAGTTTATCTCCAGCACAGTGTGTTGTAAAAGCAATGACCAGCCCTCAAGGCACTCAACAGCACTGAGGCATCCCTGTTGTGTCTGGGTGAGTGAGAGATTCCACCTGTAGCAAAATGTTCTTAGTCACACAAAGAGTAAGTACTGTAGGCTAACATAACCAACCAAGTTACCAGTACCTGAAACAAAGTGCATGGTACTCAGTCTGGAGTGGTTTGTTGGAGTCCACTGGTCCCTTCTGCTAACATAATCCGTTTCTGGCAATGAAAAGGGTCTTTATGGATGTTATACAACAGTTATCCTCTTTTGAGTCTTGCCCTCAGTGCAGGAACGGGCATAGAAGGGATACATGGAGCCAGGTATTTCTGTTCAGATCCCAATGTTGACACTCGGACAGAGTGACTGAAAATATAATTTGTTTCCTTTAAACACAAACAGTATTAAAAAATCCAGTTACAGCTTTGTAACTGTTATTAATCAATTAAATATTACCAGAAAGTAAGTTTGATTTCACAAATTTATAGATCAAAATGGGATATCAGTTGAACCAACATCTTGATCCACCACAATATTCAGCATCGCTATGGTATAGTGCCTTCAAAATAGGAATAATGACAAATGTGTGATGAATACTATGAAAATACTATGGTATACAATATCCACAGGAGTACAATTTACCCCATCTGAGCTCCTCTGCGTTTTTAAACTCCACACACTGACTGCAGCAGACTACTTCTGATTATATCAGTTAGCTTCACTTTCTTCGCAGTGTATCATCTTTAGCGCTACAGGGCACCAGCAAATTAAACCGCTGTGCCTTATGGTAGGATTTTGTGCATTATTCAAGTCAAATGGTACACAATAGCGCTTTGTTGTATATTGTACTTAAAGGGACAGTGTGTAAGATTTTTACCCATTAATTACCGAAATTGAAGATACCCATTCAAAAATACATTGTTTTCCAAGCCTTTTCACTTCCATCATGAAATCAAAGTATTCTTTTGGACTTAGATATAGTCACATAAAAGGGGGATCTTCCCCATGTAGAGGCAGCCATTTTGATTACGAGAGCCGCAGAAGGACATTTGGGCTCCGCCTTCGTCAAGGCTTGTGGTTTTGGGTAAACAACGACACGCATGCTGCGGGATCAGACGTCGTAATGGATCTAACACGTTTTTTGGACTAAATTGTTTTACTGGATTTTATTCGCTGGATCCTTACGGACAGATTGAGACCAAGTTTATGGTGAAATACAGAGTTTGACCTGTCCAGAGCCTTCAAAGGTAAGCTAAGTAACAAACCTCGTTTTGTGCTTTTCCGTATAAAAGCCCCATGTGCTCAGGGAGTGATTGTTGTGCCGGGAAATGAATTGCATAGTCAAAAAGAGGAGACTGTAAGGTTTCATTTGATGTGTAGATTGTCATGGTACATCGGGAATGTGTGTTTTCATGCGAAAAGAAAAAAAAAAACAGTGAACGGGACCGCGTTTTGTCGGCGAGGGCTCACAAAGCCCGGGTGCGCGCTGGTACGCGAGCTGTTCGCGATACGGCGCGCCCGGGTGACCCTCGATGTCTGCCGTAGCCAAAAGAGGAAGTGGAATAGCGACCATCCACCTATGCGCCACGAATCCTACACACTGGACCTTTAAGCTAAAATAGACTATATTGTTCTCAAATAAAAAAGGTGCCAACCATGTCTCTCCTATTTTGTAAAACCACGACCCGCAGGGATTTTTCTAAAGATGATAACCGCAAGACTCCAAAACGTGGTCCTTTCAAACATATTCACTTCTGAAATTACGCAACACATTTTAATATAGATTTAATAAAGTTGGATAACCTCAGGAGTCATTATCAGGTAGCCAGCTGCTCACGGCTCACTCTCCTTTACCGTCTCCATGTGGCCTCTGTGACGTATCAGGCAAATCCAAACGGATGACTCTGACTTTAACAGGGAAAATTAATGTGAATTTTCTGCATTTTGAGCAGCCTGTGCATCAACACCACATGGCGCCATATGCTGCGTACACTGGAGCCAAGATTTTGGAAAAGATTGCAAGAAACTCACCTTATATTTGTCCAAGTGAGGTTTACTCATGCAAGCGTACTGCCTCCAAACTGCAAACATTTAAACAGCTAATTAAGTAGTAGTAGTAAAGTTGAAGGCCAACTATTAGTGGTTTTCAGACTGTTGAGAATGTTATTCTCTCTGATGCTTTGATGTCATCTGAAACCCAGGAATTTCACTTTTCTCAAGGGTGCAGCACCACATCCTCGTCTCCATGGTGATGTTATAGATTTGCATGGAATTTTCTTTTTATGGTATTAAAGCAGACCCTCCAGGAATTCGCGATGTTGCGATTTGCAACTTCTGCCAATCCCCGTGAATTCAGGGCGGTGTTGCCATTTTGACCAATCATCGGCGACCTATTGAACTCACGTCGACCAACTTCCTTCTGCTTTACTTCCGTGTGACGAAACGAAACTGCGGCCGTGTCCCAGTTCCCAGAGCGCACAGCTCAGAGCGCGGCCCGAAGGGGGCTCAGACTGCAGTCAAGGCGGTGCACACTTGCTCAGCCCCGACTGCAGTCCGCGGACCGCTTAACGACTGCGGTCTTCGGACCGCGTGCTAACTGCGCATGGGACAAAAAAGAAGTGGGACAGCAGTCGTCGCGCCGGTGTACTGTCGAAATGTGTGACACACATGCCCTTCAAACCACGCTACGAACTGTGCACTCTGGGAATTGAGACACGGCTTCTAATGGCAAAGAAACATGTCTGCGGCGCCACTTGCCCACAAAAATAACAGCAAAAGACCGGGCGAAACAGTTCCCCTCCTAGTAGTAATTTATTTTCGATGTTGGTAAGGTTGTTTTAGGATCATATCTGTGATCTCTGTGTCTTTGTATTATTCTTTGTCAGTAATAACTCAGTATTCAAAATATTACTCAATTTTACTTACAAAAAAGGAAAATCGCAACTATTTATCGCAACTTTCACTTCCTCCCGCAAAAAAAACGCAACAAAAACCTTAAAAGCACCGCAACTTTCATCGCAACTTTTTGGAAAAGCTCACGCAAATTCAGGCATTTTAGCCCACAACAATCACAAAAAATGCCCGCGAAATCCTGGGGGGTCTCTTAAAGGTCCTATATTACTATTACTGACTCTTGTGAGATTTAAGCCATGTTATAATGTTTTTACGTCCTCAAAAATATATGGAGTTGTGTTTTGTTTCATTGATGTTTGAGTCATCCTGGTCATCTCCATCCAAAGCAAAATGCTCTGTTCCACCTTGTGATGTCATGACGCGGTAGTTTTCAAATTTTACCTGTAGTTCAGTAGATTGACAATTCTAGGGCTGAAATTATCCAAATGAGTTTAGTGATGGTGTATGGAGTTTTAAAGGTCCCATGGCATGAAATTTTTACTTTCTGAGGTTTTTGAACGTTAATGTGAGCTCCCCTACCCTGTTTAGGGCCCCCCCCCATGGTTAAAAGTTGTGAAATGTCTAAACTGAGCATTTGCGATCCTTTTCTGCGTTACAAAAACGGGCGATTTTGAACAAGGCACCTTATTGACGTCAGATCGAAAAAAGAAATGCAAATGCAGTTCCACCTCCGTCTGTCTGTACTCAGCGTCTCTGTAAATCACACCCAGAGAGTTTGGACTGCGGAGGAGCTACGCAATGCGAGATGCGTTTTTTTATTTGCCTGGAGGCACGTCCGAGTGTTTCTAGGCTTGGAAGTCCTTTATCTGAGCCTCTGGACCTTTGAACAGCAGTGGTTTAATTTTATTTTATGTGGAAATGTGTTTATTTTTCAATGGAATGCTGCAAATCTCTCACCCTTGCAAAAACAAGGAAATGGATCAGCTGTGGGCTCAGAGCTCTGAGCGGAGAGTTTGGCCACACCCCCACCCTCTACTATTGGCCATCTCTTTTCTCCTCATTTGCATTCAAGCAACAACGCCCAGAATAAAGAGTTTGAGAGAGATATTTATGACTCTTTCTCATCTTATCTCTCTTTCTCATGCACTGAGTCTTGATTTTGAAGAAGGATTCATTTACAGTATTAGGGAACCATTAAGGAGCCATATAAAAGCATCAAGAAGTACCATGTGATGGGACCTTTAAGTTATCTATCTCCATGGAGACAAACAAGTAACGCCACTGGCCCAAATTACTAATCAGACCTGTGGAAAGGTGAGCCCACTCAAGTTTTTTTTTTTTTTTAGAAACTATTTAGATAGAAAACTATCACTAGGTCCAGATTTCCTGGAACAGCATGGGAGCATCTTGTCATCTTTGCCACAAAGGGGCACTTGAATTCACTGCTCTTTACCATGCAAAGGGACCTGCATCCACAGCAGTGCAAGCTGATAGCCATGCATACTGCTACCTCCTCCTGCATGGTCCTGGGAGGAGGTTTCGTGGCTGTTGTACGGGTGGTTGAAAATAGATCTCCAAATAACCATGCCATACTTGTCTTTTTAGGAGGCGGCTGCTCTGCTGCTGGCTCAGTATACTTCATCTGGGGTTTAGATGGTTGCCCCTATGATTATAAATAATATTTAGTGCATGAATTAAATGTAATGACAACATCACCACCAATAACAACATATAACACAATACCTTTTCTTCTTTCTTTTAAATCTCCTTTGTGATGTCATTGTAGATTTTCTTCACATAAGCTTCCTCTAGGTATGTCAGACTTAAATGTCACTCTGCTTTCACAAGGTCTGGGTCTGGCCTCCAGATTTTTAGTGACAGCATCCTTAGCCTCCTGAATGGTAGAACTGTCCTTCAGGTAATAAAGCTCTCCATTTCTCTGAAGGTCCACCCATCTGTTATTAACACTACGTGTACTTTCAGAGAGATCTCCTAGACATTCTGGCTTTGTTTCTTCATATCATTATGGTGTAACTGAAGTGTTTTTAGGCTCTTAATTTTATAGTTCGACTCAAGCATGTTTAAACATCCACTTACAAGTGAACAGGCTAATAAGACGAAGAGGCGCGCAGTGATACGAATCGACAGAAAATAGCATCAAGCGAATTAGACTGTTTTGTGACGCAAATATATCACTTTTTGGACAAATATTTTTTTGAGAAGAAAAACAAGCTATATTAACTGCAGCTTCACCCTCCGCCTCTGTCATTTCAGCTCATGACACTCTGCTCTCCTGCACTCTCTCTCTCCTCGGTCACCACGCTGCTGCATCTTAACCAACCGCATGTCCCTGCAGGACATCTAGTGCGCTCGCCTCACCCGCATCCATCCCACCCACCCATCCAACTGCCTCTTCAGTCTGCTGCCATCAGGAAGGAGACTGAGGAGCCTCAGGCCAAAGACCAGCAGACTGAAAGACAGCTTCATCCACCAAGCTGTCAGGATGCTGAACTCTCTCCATGCCCTGCCCTCCCTCCCCCAGTGACACTGCTTAAATGGCACTTAAATGACATTGACACCATTTGAGCTTTATTACTCTACACATTGTGTGTTTTACCTATTTGTATCATATACAATTTTACTGTACTTTTGCTATGGGTGTATGTGATGTTTTAGTTATGGTGTTTATTGTCTTGTTTATCACATGTTTTATGTTCACTGTGGGCCTAGGGGACACTGCAATTTCAAATCCTGTGTGTGCAACCTGTACATATGTTTTTTGAAAATAAAATTGACTTTGAACTTTGAACGTGTTTTTACACGTGTTTTTACACATGTGGTCAAACTACATCTACAAACTACATCAAATTACACGAGCATCAAGTGCTGAATTGAAAGATTCAACTCTAGAGAATTGTATTTGATGAGGGAACTACATTACAGTGGTACCTCACCTTACGAAAGACCCAACAAACGAAAATTTCAAGTTACGAAACGCCTTCACGGTAAATTTTGGTCTCTAGATACGAAAGAAAATTCAAGTTACGAAACGCGAAATCTCAAAAATTCAAATAATGCGCGTTCAGCCACACACATTATACGCTTTTCTCAGACTGAATTTAAACTTTTCTCACATTTGTCTCTCGTTTAAACACTCAAACTTTCATAGATTTTCAACAAAATTATTAATAGTGAAGTGTGGGGGGAAGGAGGAGGGGGGAGAAAACTGCGCGCGGACACGTGTGATAGCGCAGCATGACCCGGCGCGGGGCTGCCAGCAGGTCTAGACCTGGACTAAACCAGGACTGGACCAGGACTAAACCTGGACTAAACCAGGACTAAACCTGGAGTAGACCAGGACTAGACCAGGTGGATTAAAGCGCCGCGCGTGGGTTTATTTCCTGGTTTCGTTTCGAGTCACGGCTGAGGCGAGCAGCGAGGGGGACCGCACGCAGTCTGAGCGCATGAACGAACGCATGCAAGAGCCGCGTTGGTCTAGACCAGGTCTAGACCAGGTCTAGAGGAGGTCTAGAGGAGGCACGGTTTGAGCACGGGTCTCGTTCATGCGCTCAGACTGTGTGCGGTCCCCTTCGCTGCTCGCCTCAGCCGTGACTCGAAACGAAACCAGGAAATAGACCCGCGCGCAGCGCTTTAATCCACCTGGTCTAGTCCAGGTTTAGACCTTGGTCTAGACCTGGTATAGTCCACGTTTAGTCCTGGGTCTACAGTCTCTACGCAGAACACAATGTTACACTATAAATAAAAGTTACACTATAAAAAAAAACTTGGATCGGGGCCTTGGAACGAATCAGGCTTTTTCCATTGAAATAGCTACTCAACTTACGAAAAATTCACGTTACGAAACCACTTCTGGAACGAATTAATTTCGTAAGGTGAGGTACCACTGTATAACATGGTAGAAAAAAAAAAAGATTTGGCTTAATACTCACTCTTTAAACACAACTTAAAACACTATTATCTATTAGAATCAAATGAAATCGAAATATTATGTTTGAATGAACCATGACTAAACATGACCATGAATAATATCCCCAGTTAGCTATGGCCTTCAGTTAGCATCTTTTGAAACAATTTTTATAAAGTAAAATAATTTTGGAGTTCAATGACAAACTTCCTTCTGTCACCAAGTTTTTCAGCGCTTTTCACAACCTTGCACAGCCAGATGGATTCTCATCTTGGAGTGCACCCACTGTAAGGTTAATCACGTCAATCAAATCGTCCAAAAAACCAAAACAAACCTGGTGACACCAACAGATGTACAAAAGCCTATTTTAATTTCATCCAAAATTTAGCTGAGATATTTTTATGACTTATTTTCTATTTTATTTTGACTTCTACATATACATTTATATAATTATGCCTTATTGACCCGTCTTTTGCTATCTTTTTGCTTCTTATTTAGAATTTATTATTACTATTTATATATGATATTTTTTTTCTCTTTATTATTATAATATATTGTGATGTGTGAACTACTGTGTCCAGGTAATTTCTCTTATGGATCGATAAAGTTTAAGTGTATTGTGTTGGTGAAAATCGTGCAGAAGCTTTGTGCATTTGTGGACAGGGAAGATGTCTGGACTTTTATCTCAAGTGGATATAACAAAAGTTTGATTTTTTCAGCTTGCCCCACTGTTGTGACGCTTCAACCAATCAGATTCATTTAGTCGTCATGATGCTGCTTACATGTTAACCATGCACTTCCTGATTATCAGACAGTAAAACGCATTATGATTAGAGGCAACCGGAAGTAGTCAGTGGTGAAAAGTGGGCCAGCCTTTTAGAAGACCTGGCAACCAGGACTAAAACATGACTCACCCAGAGCTCTGCACCCAGTTCACAGAAGGCTCTGACCAGGCAGTACAGTGGTACCTCACCTTACGAAATTAATTCGTTCCAGAAGTGGTTTCGTAACGTGAATTTTTCGTAAGTTGAGTAGCTATTTCAATGGAAAAAGCCTGATTCGTTCCAAGGCCCCGATCCAAGTTTTTTTTTTACAGTGTAACTTTTTTTATAGTGTAACATTGTGTTCTGCGTAGAGACTGTAGACCCAGGACTAAACGTGGACTATACCAGGTCTAGACCTGGACTAAACCTGGACTAAACGTGGACTATACCAGGTCTAGACCAAGGTCTAAACCTGGACTAAACCTGGACTAAACCAGGACTAGACCAGGTGGATTAAAGCGGTCTATTTCCTGGTTTTGTTTCGAGTCACGGCTGAGGCGAGCAGCGAGGGGGACCGCATGCAGTCTGAGCGCATGAACGAGACCCGTGCTCAAACCGTGCCTCCTCTAGACCTCCTCTTGCATGCGTTCGTTCATGCGCTCAGACTGCGTGCGGTCCCCCTCGCTGCTCGCCTCAGCCGTGACTCGAAACGAAACCAGGAAATAGACCCGCGCGCGGTGCTTTAATCCACCTGATCTAGTCCTGGTCTAGTCCAGGTTTAGTCCTGGTTTAGTCCAGGTTTAGTCCTGGTTTAGTCCTGGTCCAGTCCTGGTTTAGTCCAGGTCTAGACCTGCTGGCAGCCCCGCGCCGGGTCATGCTGCGCTATCACACGTGTCAGAGCGCAGTTTTCTCCCCCCTCCCCCTTCCCCCCACACTTCACTATTAATAATTCTGTTGAAAATCTATGAAAGTTTGAGTGTTTAAACGAGAGACAAATGTGAGAAAAGTTTAAAATTCAGTCTGAGAAAAGCGTATAATGTGTGTGGCTGAGCGCGCATTATTTGGATTTTTGAGATTTCGCGTTTCGTAACTTGAATTTTCTTTCGTATCTAGAGACCAAAAATTAACGTGAAGGCGTTTCGTAACTTGAAATTTTTGTTTGTTGGGTCTTTCGTAAGGTGAGGTACCACTGTATCATGAAAAGTATTCTTAGTAGAATACTAGCTATGAATTGAATGGACCAAAACTAAACCATGATTCACCCAGAATTCTGCACCCAGCTTTGACCTTCAGTTAGCATTTTTGCGACAATTGTCATAGTGTAAAAGAAATATTGTCTTTCCCTAAATGAAAGTTCTCAGAGGCTTTGTTAACCCACATTAGAAGAGCACACTTAAAACAGCACATGTCCATTAAGTCCCATTCATGTCACAATGGAACAGAAGATGACAAGCCAATGCAATTGCTTGGCCTTTCACTACTGATTATACATTTCAGTCCTGGCTGCAATTTTCCAAACATATTACGCAAATTTGCATTATTCTCAGGGTGAGCAATCACTACCACTTTTCCACAAGCAACAATGAACAACCCCAAAACGTATAATAGCTTTGAATCTCCGAAATTAAAGAAGAGTGATGTTTACAAATAAGGCTGTTTGCTTGAGTGCTCCCAAAACTACTTTTAATAGGCCTGTTCCTTTATTGAATTATCCTGCATGTTTAGACCTTCTCCCTCTCCAAAGCTAAAACCCCTTCAATCTACTTGTTGTCTGATAGAAGTGTGGAAATGTCACAATAGACTATTACCTTTGACAGTGTTCTAATATTAAAGCAGACCTATTATGCAAAACTTTTCAAAGCTTTTAACCATGTTCCTTCTCATTCATCCTCTGAAGTTGTATTTGGAGTGATTAGTGCATGTTTGAGTAATCTTTAATTACGCGGGAAAAGTCCCTCAGTCGTCCAGGTAGAATCCATGATAAAAGGAGAAGTTCAATTTGTCAACTGGACAAAGTTTGTTTGGTTGAAAACGTTTCGCCGCTCATCCGAGAGGCTTCTTCAGTTCTGGTTCTAGTGCTGGTTAGACCCTGTTTATATCTAGCTGCAGGGAGGAGCTCACTACACTGAAATCGTTCTGAAACTATCTCAACTAATCTGTACCTTTTGTTTCTCTGGCGTCTCGTTTAGCATCTCTATTCAGCCCTAGGAGGAGCTCACTGCACTGAAATTGCTCTGAAACTATCTCAACTCATTTGTTCCTTTTTGTTATTCGAATTTCTCTGGCGTATAGTTTAGCATCTCTATTCAGACTAACGACCGTCTCCACCCCTCTGTCCCTGACTTGTCTGCCCTAATGTTTCTTTCGTCTGTTCTGACTTGGTTTAAGACTTGGTTTTATAAATGGGAGACAAGTTATGTCTAACTCCCCCATTTCTGTTTAACGACGGATTCTCTTTTTTTGACAAAAATTGCAATTTTTGTCAAAAAACAGAATCCGTCGTTGACAAAAATCGCAATCGAAAGGTAGCTGTTAATTTAAACTACAACTACATGACATCACAAGTTGGAGCAGAGCATTTTGAGCTTTGGAGATGTCAACAGACTACATAACAACAGACTAATAATTACTCAAACATGTGTGAATGAAACAAAACACAACTCCAGGTATGTTTTTTGATGAGGAAAACCTAAAGACCTAAAGCTCACAAGAGATAATTTACCTTTAATGACAGTATTTCATATGTATTTGAGGGTATACTCCCCACTTTCTTCTAATTCAGTCCTTCTTATATAGGGGTTTGATGCTGGAGGGGGGGCATGTGACCTCGGGGAACATGCTTTTTTTTTTTTTTTCCGTACTAGAATAAAGTGTAATTGCACATCCACTACAGTAGTTGACAATACAGACGCTCCTCGACATACGAACATTAGATTTACGAACATTTGTAGTTACAAACAGGGTCGAATTTTTTTTTTTTTAAAGTTAAATGTTTGGGCAAAAGCGAGTTTTTGTATTTAGAGCCTATTCCGACTTCCGGGTACAGTACGTAGTGCGTATTTCCGCCGCTGATGCACAGGCAGGGTGCTGTGCAGCATCCCCCAAGCATCATGCCCACTCAGTAGAAGTGTTCAGAACTTCAACTGAGTGGGCGTACTACGGTGTTACTACGGTGTTACTACGGTGTTACTACGGTGCGGTGTTATGAACTTTGTTGTTTTTCTTGCATGCGTACAGTAATCCAATATGGTTGGTGAAAAGCGAAAAGTTTCTAGTGAAGCTTCTGTGAAAAAGCGGCAGCCATCTCATTTGAAAAGAAGGTGGCGATAATAAAGAAACTTGATGCTGGTGAGAAGATGGTGAATGTGGCACACGCGTACAACGTGAACCGTTCGACAATTGGTACGATATATAAACAAAAGGACCGCATTATGGAGCATGTGAAAAGTGCAGCGGGTATGCAGTCCACCATCATAAGCAAGAAGAAGAGAGGGAAACTCATGGAAGAGATGGAGAAACTTCTTGGTATTTGGCTCGAAATTAACGGCAGCGGCGTGTCCCTTTGAGCCTTATGCTGATCAGTGAGAAGGCCATATCGCTTTTTAATGACCTTAAGGCTAAGGCAGGAGAAAGTGCTGCGGAAGAAACCTTTTCTGCAGCCATGGCTGGTTTGCACGTTTTAAGATCTTTCCTCAAGAGCTCAAGGAAAATAGGAGGTAAATACACACACAGTCTCACACACACACACACACACACAGGCTCTCTCTCTCTCTCTCTCTCAGCTGACTGCGTTTGCCTCTGTGTCCCTCTCTTCTTTTTATCTCATCAGTTTTCCATATTTTTAAAAAGCATATTAGTATTATTTAGTGTTATTTATTAGTGTTATTGTGTTATTAGTGATATTAGTGTTATTTAAATGCAGTACAAATCCATATAGATAACTTATACAAGCCTTAAACATATAATAACGACTTACGAACAAATTCAACTAACGAACGGGCGTCCGGAACGTAACTCGTTCGTAAGTTGAGGAGCGTCTGTATAGTGTTGTTGTTTTTTCTTTTTTTTTTTTGCACCGAGCATACGCACACGCAGCACAGAGCAGGAGATATGAAGTGCAGTGCACAATCCCAACAGAGACTCCATGGAAAAATATTTAATAGATAGTGAAGCAAACGACAGTCTACGGGAAGCTAAGAAATATGACGAAGCGTATGTAGCATTTGGCTTAAAAACGAGGAAAGACCAGTGTGTTTACTGTGTCTAAAAATGTACGCAGTGGACAGCATGAAGCCAAATAAATTAAGGTGTCACTTAAAGACCTTACACCCCAGTCACGCTGATAAGCTTCTTGAGTTTTTTCAGTAAAAGCGTGTAGAATATTGCCACCATTCTTCCCACTTTGTGAATGCTACTTCAGTAAACCAGTGAGCATGGTTAGCATCATATAAGGTGGCGTACCCAATTGCTCAGTGCAAAAAATCCCACACCATAGCAGAGGAGCTGATACTGCCTGCAGCATTAAACATGGTTTCTGTCATGCTCGATGACGCAAGTATTGCAAAAATATAAACTATCCCTCTGTCCAATGACCCTGTTGACAGACGTATAAATGATATTGTTAAAGGGATAGTGCGTTTTTTTATGTTAATCTGTATGGGTTTCCGTCTAAAAGTTGCGTGTGTTGACACCGGCTTACCTCTGACAGTCTCAGCTGATCCCGGTTCGGCTCGCTTTCTGGAGCCCACGTAAGTAGGTCCGGTAACTTCCCTGGAACATAAAATAAAGCTTGTTTTTGTTCTCAAAACAAAACATTTGTTAGAAAGGTGATATATTTGCATCCGAAACAGTTGTCCACGAAACATCCAGCAGCGTATTTCGCATTCGCGTATTGTCTCTCTCCACTCATATCACTACGCCCATGTTAACTCTATCAGCCTGTTCACCTTCAGCGGATGTCTACGCCGAAGTGAACAGGCTGATAGAGTTCTCATGAGCGTAGTGACAGAACCACAGCTGAAGAGCTATTCAAAATGCTGGACTGTTTCCTGACTGAAGTGGGAGAACTGCATAGGTGTTTGCAGTGATGGTGCACAGACCATGGCAGGGATGAGAAAAGGACTCCGGGCACTCATCAAGCAGGCCTCACCTAATGCTGAGTGGACATACGGTTTTATACACAGAGAAGCACTGGCATCAAGGCACCTTTCCTCTGAATTAAGTGAGGTTATGACATTGTAGGTGTAGTAAAGTAAAAATAAGGAGTCTTCTCTGCTGTCTGTGAGGAGCTGGGAGCTGAACATCAAGCTGTACTGTTTCACAGTGAAGCAAGGTGACTATCACAAGGAAAATTCTTGTCCCTAGTTTTTTTTAAAGGTCCCATGGCATGAAATTTTCACTTTCTGAGGTTTTTGAACGTTAATGTGAGCTCCCCTACCCTGTTTAGGCCCCCATCCACCATGGTTAAAAGTTGCGAAATGTCTAAACTGAGCATTTGCGATCCTTTTCTGCGTTACAAAAAATCGGAGCTCAAACGGGCGATTTTGAACAAGGAAACTTATTGACGTCAGATCGAAAAAAAGAAATGCAAATGCAGTTCCACCCCCGTCTGTCTGTACTCAGCGTCTCTGTAAATCACGCCCAGAGAGTTTGGACTGCGAATGCGCTAGGCAATGCGAAATGCGTTTATTTATTTGCCTGGAGGCACGTCCGAGTGTTTCTAGGCTCGGAAGTCCTTTATCTGAGCCTCTGGACCTTTGAACAGCAGTGGTTTAATTTAATTTTCTGTGGAAATGTGTTTATTTTTCAATGGAACGCTTCAAATCTCTCCCCCCGTGCAAAAACAAGGAAATGGGTCAGAGCGCACAGGCACAGCTGAAAAGGAAAGAGCGGAGAGTTTGGCCACGCCCCCACCCTCTACTATTGGTCAGCTTTTTTCTCCTCATTTGCATTCAAGCAACAACGCCCAGAATAAAGAGTTTG
Source organism: Paratrypauchen microcephalus (assembly GCA_036785185.1). Lineage (NCBI taxonomy): Eukaryota > Metazoa > Chordata > Actinopteri > Gobiiformes > Gobiidae > Paratrypauchen > Paratrypauchen microcephalus. The sequence goes on along the minus strand of JAVJIX010000083.1, from coordinate 3,222,054 downwards.
AGAGAGATATTTATGACTCTTTCTCATCTTATCTCTGTTTCTCATGCACTGAGTGTTGATTTTGAAGAAGGATTCATTTACAGTATTAGGGAACCATTAACTCATTGGCTGCCGGAGACGTCTATAGACGTTCGGGCGAACCCAACCGTTGATTGCCAGAACGTCTATAGACGTTCAACACGTTTTTCAGCGGGGGTTGCTAGGTTACAGCCTGGAGCAACTTTTGAGGTGTAATTCACATCTCTCAACCTGTAGATGGCGATCTTGTATCATTATTTGCCGATCAGAGCCGGGGAAGAAAGGAGGAGTGCAGTGTGTGTCTAGATGTGTGTAAGATGGCGAGGCCAGCGAACCCGGAAAAGCAGATAACTGTTGATCAGCGCCTATGGAGCGATCAGATCGCTCTTGGGACCCAGGATCCTGGATCAGAGGATCGCAGAGACAAGCCGGATCAAGCAGCGAGGTCTGAGCAGAGATCTGCTGTGCCCGAGGAGGGCGCGTCCTGTGTGCGCTGCACGGACCAGGGAGTCTCCTCAGAACTACGACAGCTCCAAAGAAGACGTTTACTGACTTGGAGCAGTAATGGTGCTGTATGGTAATTGTAATGAGTGAAGTTGTGTGTGTGTGTGTGTGTGTGTGTGTGTGTGTGTGTGTGTGTGTGTGTGTGTGTGTGTGTGTGTGTGTGTGTGTGTGTGTGTGTGCGTGCATGCGTGCGTGCGTGCGTGCGTGCGTGCGTGCGTGCGTGCGTGCGTGCGTGCGTGCGCGTGTGCGCGCGTGTGTAGCTGTGTGTGTGTGTAAAGGTTTATGCATGGGCTTGTGTGTATGTACATATATATGTGTGTGTGTGTGTGTGTGTGTGTGTGTGTGTGTGTGTGTGTGTGTGTGTATTAGTTTTTATTATGGGTCTGTACTCTGGGCCTCAGACAAAGCCTCAACAAAGTTCTATTTTATATGAAAAGATATTATTATATCCTGTAAACATCTCTTGGCACTATTCACAGAGCCTTATATTCTTATATTTGTAAATAAAAAATGTACTTTGTCATCAAAAATCTCTTTCTCTGTTATTTTAGATGTTTGAGGTGTCACTAAATCAATAAATATTGATGTCAAAGTCACTGATCTGCTCGAAATCCTTCTCTGAACTCAACGCTCGTTTTCTCCATTTCTTGCTCAAAAACCAGTGTTTTTGCTGAAACTTCCCTATGTTCTACTATCAGTTATTTGAGAACCGAAAAGGTTAGAAACATAATTTTTTTTCCAGGTGAAAGAAGAGAGTCTAGGCTTTATTTTGATGTGTGCCATGTTTATATAGTCAAAGAACTCAGTATTCTGTGAGTCTTGTAAAATCAGTGAAAATTCTCTGAATCTCTGGCACTCTACAGGCTTAGATTTTGAAAACAGGCTGGCAGTGAAAGAGTTAAGGAGCCATATAAAAGCATCAAGAAGTACCATGTCATGGGATCTTTAACTCAGAGAGCAAGAATGTTTTTGGAGCAGGAGTACAAGTATGAAATTGCAGGAAAATAATTGTGATGAGAACTTCCTGGTGATACTGGCCTACCTGAGTGACATATTTAGAAAGTTCAATGAACTACATGTACAACTTCAAGGGAAAGATAAACACCTCCCTCAGGTCACAGACAGGATCAGTTCTTTCACTTGAAAGCTTGCAACGTGGGACAGGAGACTTGGTGAAGGAAATACTGATTCATTCGAGAACCTGCATGAATTTGTTGACACTACTGACTATGATGCCACCACAGTGATTTCATGTATTAAGCATCATATTTTATCATGGTTGGGATTCTTTAAAAAGTACTTCCCTGAAAACAGTTCCCAGTATGACTGGGTGAGAGATCCTTTCAGTGCACCAGCTCCAACTGGTTTCAGCTCTGCAGAGGAGGACCAGTTCACTGACATGACTTCTGACTCCACATTGAGACTGGTTACATTGTTTTGTAGGCTTGTAGGGTAAATTGTTTTATATACTGTGCTCCTGTTAATGTTGCTTATCAAATTTAATGTATTATTTATTGATTTTATTAAATGTTATTTTTCAGTATCAAATGGGGCGTCCCCACTTGAGAAGGACTGATTAGTTAGTTTAAAATGTTTATATTATTAATATATTAAATAAAGATTTTTTTTTTTATTTCAGCTAAATTGATGCACTTTTCTGTTATAGACTAAAAAACAATGGTAATAAAGTTACAGTGGTACCTCACCTTACGAAATTAATTCGTTCCAGAAGTGGTTTCGTGACGTGAATTTTTCGTAAGTTGAGTAGCTATTTCAATGGAAAAAGCCTGATTCGTTCCAAGGCCCCGATCCAAGTTTTTTTTTTTATAGTGTAACTTTTTTTATAGTGTAACATTGTGTTCTGCGTAGAGACTGTAGACCCAGGACTAAACGTGGACTATACCAGGTCTAGACCAAGGTCTAAACCTGGACTAAACCTGGACTAAACCAGGTGGATTAAAGCGCCGCGCGCGGGTCTATTTCCTGGTTTCGTTTCGAGTCACGGCTGAGGCGATCAGCGAGGGGGACCACACACAGTCTGAGCGCATGAACAAGACCCGTGCTCAAACCATGCCTCCTCTAGACCTCCTCTAGACCTGGTCTAGACCACAGCGGCTCTTGCATGCGTTCGTTCATGCGCTCAGACTGCGTGCGGTCCCCCTCGCTGCTCACCTCAGCCGTGACTCGAAACGAAACCAGGAAATAGACCCGCGCGCGGCGCTTTAATCCACCTGGTCTAGTCCTGGTTTAGTCCAGGTTTAGTCCTGGTTTAGTCCAGGTTTAGTCCTGGTCCAGTCCTGGTTTAGTCCAGGTCTAGACCTGCTGGCAGCCCCGCGCCGGGTCATGCTGCGCTATCACACGTGTCAGAGCGCAGTTTTCTCCCCCCTCCCCCTTCCCCCCACACTTCACTATTAATAATTTTGTTGAAAATCTATGAAAGTTTGAGTGTTTAAACGAGAGACAAATGTGAGAAAAGTTTAAAATTCAGTTTGAGAAAAGCGTATAATGTGTGTGGCTGAGCGCGAATTATTTGAATTTTTGAGAGTTCGCGTTTCGTAACTTGAATTTCCTTTCGTATTTAGAGACCAAAATTTAACGTGAAGGCGTTTCGTAACTTGAAATTTTCGTTTGTTGGGTCTTTCGTAAGGTGAGGTACCACTGTGTTCTTTGTTGTAGTTGATCTCTGTTTTCTTTTATGTTAATAAGGATACAATGTTATGCAGTACACCTAACACCATTGTTTTAAGTTTTATAACAATTTTTTAAGCAAATTATACTACTTATAGTCACGGTGGAGAGTGGGGGGGCCGCAAAATGTTTTCTTCTTCTTAGGGGGGCGTGACAGAAAATAATTGAGAAGCACTATTCTAATTACTCATATGACAAGCCAGTGAAAAGAATAATTATCTCCAACTTCTTCAATGGCAGCATGGTCTATCAACACTTTTTAATTTAATCCTTTTTTTTTCTTTAGAACCACCAAGATGTAAGATTAGGCTAATAAAAAGTAACCACCACAATAACCACCCTTAATTACCAATGTATGAAAAAAGTCATCAGCGTTTCTCTGATGTCACACATTTAAAAACTCCTATATTACACACAATGGATCCTTGTGAGCGTTTAAGGTGCATTGCGTAACTTTTCTGGTGAAGGGTCAGTCAAATGCTTTTCTCCATGGAGATGTTATTGCTTTGTTTGGAATGTTTCACAGTATGGCATTAAAACGTTCTATTTTCACAGAGATCAAGCCACACAAAGTCACAGATCATATCTGTGCAGCTCACAGTCAAAATGCCTGTTTTTCTAGGTACAGTGGTACCTCACCTTACGAAAGACCCAACAAACGAAAATTTCAAGTTACGAAACGCCTTCACGTTAAATTTTGGTCTCTAGATACGAAAGAAAATTCAAGTTACGAAACGCGAAATCTCAAAAATTCAAATAATGCGCGCTCAGCCACACACATTATACGCTTTTCTCAGACTGAATCTAAACTTTTCTCACATTTGTCTCTCGTTTAAACACTCAAACTTTCATAGATTTTCAACAAAATTATTAATAGTGAAGCGTGGGGGGAAGGGGGAGGGGGGAGAAAACTGCGCTCTGACACGTGTGATAGCGCAGCATGACCCGGCGCGGGGCTGCCAGCAGGTCTAGACCTGGACTAAACCAGGACTAAACCAGGACTGGACCAGGACTAAACCTGGACTAAACCAGGACTAAACCTGGACTAAACCAGGACTGGACCAGGACTAGACCAGGTGGATTAAAGCGCCGCGCGCGGGTCTATTTCCTGGTTTCGTTTCGAGTCACGGCTGTGGCGACCAGCGAGGAAGACCGCACGCAGTCTGAGCGCATGAACGAACGCATGCAAGAGCCGCGGTCTAGAGGAGGCACGGTTTGAGCACGGGTCTCGTTCATGCGCTCAGACTGCAGTGCGGTCCCCCTCGCCTCAGCCGTGACTCGAAACGAAACCAGGAAATAGACCCGCACGCGGCGCTTTTTTTTTTTTTTTTTCAATCAGGCTTCAGGCTTAAGCCTTTATTGGTCTCACACACAATGACACACAGTGACACACGGGAGAAATTCGACTTCTGCATTTGACCCATCCTTTTCAGGAGCAGTGAGCAGCCATCTTTTTTCGGCGCCCGGGGGGCAGTACCGTGAAGGGTCTTGCCCAAGAACCCACACTGGTTAGCTCACTGCCCGGGGGGGATTGCTTTAATCCACCTGGTCTAGTCCTGGTTTAGTCCAGGTTTAGACCTTGGTCTAGAGCTGGTATAGTCCAGGTTTAGTCCTGGGTCTACAGTTTCTACGCAGAACACAATGTTACACTATAAAAAAAGTTACACTATAAAAAAAAAACTTGGAACGGGGCCTTGGAACGAATCAGGCTTTTTCCATTGAAATAGCTACTCAACTTACGAAAAATTCATGTTACGAAACCATTTCTGGAACAAATTAATTTCGTAAGGTGAGGTACCACTGTATTTTTGAGCTGTAAAACCATCTGTAATTTAATAAATGTAAGGTAGAGCTGTTTAATGTCATACTGTGGAACATTCCAGGCAGAGCAATGATGTATCCATAGAAACAAGCAGGGGACAAACCCTCCACCAGAAAAGTTTCACAATACACCTAAGACATGTCATTCACAGATGTTTCACTAACCCATTTTTAGTAGTCTGTCTACATCTCCAAAGTTCAAAATGCTCTGTTCCACCTTGTGAGTCATGAAGTGGTAGTTTTCACGTTAACAGCTTTTCTTTTTTTTTTACCTGTAGTTCGGTAGCGATTGGCAATTCCAGAACTGAAATTATTCAAATGATTCCACTGAAAGTGTATGGAGTTTAAAACATTTAAAAAAGTGGAGCACTTCCTGTGTCACCACATGACATCACAAGTTGGAATAGAGGGTTTTCTGTTTGAGAGAAGAACTCAGCCTAAGTATGCAGGGTGTGTGTGTTAAACATGTGTGAATGGAACAAAACACAACTTCAGGTATGTTTGTGATGAGGACACAACATTATAATTATAATATGGACCCTTTAAAACAAGAAAGTAAGATAAAATACATGTGTGTTTTTTTTGTCAAATCTTATCAATACATGTCTTTCTAGCAGGTGGATTTGCTTGAGGCGTTCAGGAGATATAGAGCACATATTAAAAGGAATACATTCAGACAACTGGTCTGTGAAATGCTGTGATTTCTGGCCTTTCTGTCAGTGTTATCAGCTACAAGAGCTAAATGTCACCACAGAACTGCTCTGCCCTGACACATGTCGCATTTTACTAACAGATGGGTTAATAAAAGGGTTTCTGTATCTTTTGTAGGGGTGCCAAGTCAAGCCAGAATCTAGAAGGGAAATGTGTATTCTTTTTGACAGTGGTGCAGTGGTTGGAGATATTCCCTTAGGACTGAAGGTTTGCCGGTTCGAATCTCATGGTTGTACCTTTTGCTGATGTGTTCCCTTGGTAACGCTGTGGTTGATTCCTGGTTTAGTCCAAATGTAGATTTTGGTTTGGTTCTAATCCTGGTTTGGTCCTGGTATAGACTTTTGCAGTGTTTGTAAATGGAACTCCGTGCAAGGGGTTTCCTTGGAATTGAAGGGTTGTCGGTTTGAATGCTGCCATTGTACCTTTTGTTGATGTGTCCTCTTGGCAACACTGAGGTTGATTCCTGTTTAGTCCGGATGTAGACTTTAATTTGGTCTTGTTCTAGTCCTGGTTGTGTACTGGTATAGACCTTTCCGGTGTTTGTAAAATAAACTTCAGAATTCAAAAGCTGGTTGCATTCCATGCGTTAGCTCCAATTCTTTTCAGAGGGAGAGTTAGCATTAGTTTCCAAACATCACATGAAAAAACAACTGTAGAGGTGCCAACTCAAGTTCATAGTTCATTTCGTTTCCCCCCTAGCCAAGCAGAGACAGTGATAGTGACGGCCAGGGGAGGGGCCGCAGAGCATGTGCGCAACGCCATCTTGGAGATAACAGAGTAGAAAAAGATGCAGTACAAACAATATTCACAAACATAATTACGACAAAAACAATGGGACAGGTAACACACGGTGTCTTTTTGTTGGGTAAACAAACGGTAGGGTAGGGAGGGGGAGCAGAATAGAATATTGATGAAACTGATTGAAAACTGAAGCTGAGGCGAACATGACTAAATAGACAGGGCAGAGTGTTAACATAATACATGTCAGAGTGAGCCGAATTGATATGTCCATTGTTTATAGTGTGCTGTGTTAAGCCGCAGCTGTGACCTTGGAAGTGTTTGTGCAGGAGGAGCAGAGTCAAAACAAAGAGAGTCCAGTTGATTCAGATTTTCAAGGAGAATTAATTACACCGAGGGGGGGATAATTAAACATAATCGATACATTTTTAGAACCCCGGCGAACGGACAATTAGCCAGAACCCTGGTTCTGCCAGGCCCCCCAACTTTGTCACCAAGCAGGGCTGTGCGACTCCCAGTCTTCCCTCTTGGCACGTATGAATGCGGACTGAGCCACTTGTTCTGCACAGTTCCACAAACATTATTCGTGATGATATCCGAGTGCCAGGGGGATTTCCACAGATTGGAGATGGTACAGTCCTCAATCTGTGTCACCTTCTGATGTAGACCTTCCCTGGTGTGAAACAGCTCCACTGTGGGGTAAAATGACAGCCGACAGCTCAGGGTCTCTTTGTCCGCTGCTGGCATTCCAATTCTCCGATGGGTCAGAAAACATCCTCCAGGCCAATTCAGATGTCCTGCCATCAAAAATCCAATAGTAAATCGTTTGGCGTCCTCTAGAAGCAGCGGTGCCAGGCACACAACATTCCACTTGTCCCAAGCGTCCCTCGTGTATCCGGCAGCGAGTTCCATCGGGACAGTCCGGCTCTCTGGGCCGGCATTCCTCCGTGAAAATGGTGTGCCAATTGTGTTGAGGGACTAGCTTATCAATTCCGTAATTTAGGATTTTGAAAATCTGTTCCAAACAGGAGAAAAAGAGATGAGACAAGAGAAAAAAAAAACACTAGACAGAGCAAGATAAGGGAGGAAGAAGAAATACGCCCGCTCTCCATGACAGCTAAAACAGAAAAAAAAAAAAAAAGGATCAAGTCAGAGTCTAAAAGGGAAATATGGATTCTTGGTGACAGTGGTGTGGTGCAGGAGTTTTCCTTGGGACTGAAGGGCTGCCGGGTTGAATCCGGACATTGTACCTTTTGATGATGTGTTGCCTAGGTCATGCAGTGTTATTCCTCATCCTCGTTTGAGTTGATCCCCGTTTAGTCCGGATGTAGACTTTGGTATGGTCTTGTTCTACTCCTGGTTTGGTCCTAGTATAGACCGTTCCAGTGTTTGTAAATTGACCTTCAGAATCCACAAAGCTGGTAATGTCAATGGGAAACAACACAAACTTTGAAAAACCAGGACCGTTTTCGCGACTGACCATTGACAAATGACAAACTGACAACCACATGTAACACCTGTCTATAGTCCAGGTTCATTTTCACACTTAGTTCCAGTTTAGACTCAATTTGATATGTGTGTGCAAAGGTGAACACAACCTAAGCCATCGATTAAACCACAATGGTCCACTTTTATCATAGTGGTGTGGTTTATTGACTGGAAGGGCATCCAGTATAAAAACAAAACACGAGCATAGGTATAGATATAGACGGGTGGACAGAATGTTGTGTGATAATAAATACATTTATTGCTGTTTACACTGGGCACTGTGTATCTTCACCTCCCCCTCACCTCGTCTGTCTCACTAATGAATGCTTTACTCATCTTTACATTCACAGTTGCCATATATTTAGCTGCATATATTCAATAATAATAAACCATCGATTAATTTGTAGATTTTTATGTTCCAAGAGGAGAATTTATTCATTGTAGACTTCAAATACTGTATTCTGAGGGCTAAGCACCATGCATAATGTGTAATTTACTGCAATTAAAGTGGTACAGCGTGTGGAGCTAAAGCACTTAAAGGTATGAACAGAAGTTTTTCATACTAAAATTAACACAAAAACACATGGAGTTTTGTACAGCAGTCTCAGAAAGGTGTCATGTTCAGAATACATGGTATAAAGAATATGACAAAAGCATACTACACATTGTAATACTTAAAGATCCCATGACATGGTACTTCTTGATGCTTTTATATGGCTCCTTAATGGTTCCCTAATACTGTAAATGAATCCTTCTTCAAAATCAACACTCAGTGCATGAGAAAGAGAGATAAGATGAGAAAGAGTCATAAATGTCACTCTGGAACACTCCATTATGGGCGTTGTTGCTTGAATGCAAATGAGGAGGACAGAGATGGCCTATAGTAGAGGGTGGGGGCGTGGCCAAACTCTCCACTCTTTCCTTTTCAGCTGTGCCCTGTGCGCTCTGACCCACTTCCGTGTTTTTGCGCAGAGGGAGAGATGAGAAGCGTTCCATTGAAAAATAAACACATTTCCACAGAAAATAAAATTAAACCACTGCTGTTTCAGATATCCACAGGCTCAGATAAAGGACTTCCGAGCCTAGAAACACTCGCAAGTTCCTCCAGGCAAATAAAAAAACGTATTTCGCATTGCGTAGCTCCTCCGCAGTCCAAACTCTCTGGGCGTGATTTACAGAGACGCTGAGTACAGACAGACGGGGGTGGAATAAGTTGCCTTGTTCAAAATCGCCCGTTTGAGCTCTGATTTTTTCTAACGCAGAAAAGGATCGCAAATGCTCAGTTTAGACATTTCGCAACTTTTAACCATGGGGGGGGGGCCCTAAACAAGGTAGGGGAGCCCACATTAACGTTCAAAAACCTCAGAAAGTGAAAATTTCATGCCATGGGACCTTTAAAAAAAGGTGCATTGTGTAACTTTTCTGTTTGTGTAACACCAGAAAAGTTTTTCTTCATGGCATTAAATCTTTTTATCATCATGGAGACCAAACCAGGCCAAGTTACAGGTCATATCTTTGGAGAGACGTTCTCGGTTTTGATGGTGAGTCTGTCGCCTACTTGTCTCCATGGATACACTATTGCTTATATTCCACTGTGAGGCATTAAACATGTCTATCTAAGTCAATGACATCAAAAGATAAACTTTGTAAAAATGCAGAGGCTTTTAGTCTGATTTTTAAGCCATCAAACACTTATAACTGGTTAAATGGAGGATAGATCATTTAATGTCTTACTGTGGAACATTCCTGGCAAAGCAGTAATATATCCATGGAGACAAGCAGGTGACAGACCCTCCACCATATAAGTGACCTTATATGAGCCACAAAGTGATAGAGAAGTTTATTTTCATCCTAATTCCAACATATTGGTTTTAACTTTTTGAGTGACACAACTGTAAATAGCCCTGACCCTGATATTACACTGTGCCGAGATCTCTCATCAATTGTGTACACCTTTAATCCACGTGTCCAAATTGCAATAAAAAACTTCTCAAATTCTTTCTCCATCATGGCCGTTGCCCCTGGAGACGAAATGGATGTAATGATAACTCTGCACTCCAGGCAGCTCAATGCAAAATGTATTAACGTCCCACTATACTTCAACCTTATATTGGTCTCCAGATAGGAAAAAAATAAAATAAAGATGGCCGACCGAAAAGTGTTATTGAGCTGCCTGGGTACTGCCAACAAGAAAAGGCAATTGCGTGAACTTTTGACCTAGAAAGTTGATACATGAGGATTGGATTGAGTTTTGAAAGTCAGTGGACAAAAATATAGTGCTTAAATGTACAGTGGTACCTCACCTTACGAAATTAATTCGTTCCAGAAGTGGTTTCGTAACGTGAATTTTTCGTAAGTTGAGTAGCTATTTCAATGGAAAAGGCCTGATCCGTTCCAAGTTTTTTTTTTTTTAACAGTGTAACTTTTTTTTATAGTGTAACATTGTGTTCAAACCAGGTCTAGACCAGGTCTAAACCAGGACCGGACCAGGTCCAGACCCGGACCAAACCGGGACCAGACCAGGATTAAATCACCCCGTGTGGCTTTCCGCTGGCCTCGCCCGGCTCCTGCGCTCACCCGCGCGTGCTCGGCCCCGAGGGGGAGGCACGGCCCGGGCGCCGCGGCTCCATTGCGCCGTGTCGACGTCGCTTTTTGATCCTTCGATGTCGGCTCTTCCTATCATTGTGAAGCAGAATTCACCAAGCGTTGGATTGTTCACTCACTAAGGGAACGTGAGCGGGGTTTAGACCGTCGTGAGACAGGTTAGTTTTACCATACTGATCATGTGTTGTTGTGTCTCCGCTCCCCTCGCACGTTTGGCGAGCCGTGTCCCCCCCCACGCTTCACTATCAACACATTCCGTTGAAAATCTATGAAAGTTCAAGTGTTCAAACGAGAGAGAAATGCGAGGAAAGCCCAACTCCAGTCTGAGAAAAGCGTAGAATGTGTGTGGTGAGGCATTTACAGCCCTAAAACATGTAGAAAAATACAAAGTTGTCCTACCTCGTGGACCTCTCCCACCGCGGGCCACCTCTGGAACCTAACCCCGTATGTGTTGATAAAGTGTATTTACGTTTCGGGGCGTGCATCTGAGCGCGCATTAATTGAATTTTCTTTCGTATCTAGAAACCAAAATTTCACGTGAAGGCGTTTCGTAACTTGGACTTTTCGTTTGTAATTTTGGAATAGCATTGTGATTTTGTCAAAAAAAAAAAAAAAGTTTTGTCAAAATATGTGCACAGGACAATACTACAGCAAGATAAAATTTGCTAAAAAAAAAAAAACATTTGGGTACAGTCCCTTTTAGATTTGGCCAAAAAAGACAAATCACAGTTTGACCTGTAAGAATATAAACATGTCCCTTTTGTGTACAGATGACATAGATGGAAGAATTATCTTTTTTGAACTCAACGCAACTTCCTGTAATTTTACTTTATTTTTATTTTTTAATGTAAAACTGTGGAAAAGATTTACCAAATTTGTTATCCCACCAAACAAAGTATTAGCTCAAAAATATGAAAACCCATCACATGCATTTTAACCCATTACCCTGGAGATCTACACCCACAGAAAGCTGTAATATGCTGAGTAACGCCAGTCTCCTGCCTTGTGGATATGGCTCAGTGACCAGTGTCTGGCTCTTAAGTCTCCACTCCAGTTTACTTGGTTTCGGATGGACGCACTCTGTTTTAGTTCCCCTGCGCACAGAAAATGCAAAAATCAAGGCTCAGAGCTCCGACCCGGGGCTTAGAGGGAGATTTGGGTGAAAGGATCAGGCTGGAAGAGGGCTGGCTGCTTTCAACAACTTTGGATTGTCTTCAGCCTCTCTGTGGGACGAGCACTTGGAAAGTGTCAGTAACTGCAGGCCATATAGTTTAAAGGTTTAGTCTACTTTTTTATGCATTGAATGAAAAGCATTTTACTCAAAGTTGGCTATTAGTTGAATTGCATAAATAGTAGGGCTGTCAGTTTAACGCGTTAATTAGATTAATTAATTACACTGCTAATTAACGCGTTAAAATTAACGCAATTAATTATGAGCGGCAATTCAATGCGCTTTTGCAATGCATTTTAAATTTGGCGTGCGGCGCCTTTGAACGGCGAGTTTATTGATAAAAACGTGACGGAGCAGGTCCGTCTTGTCTCTGGACAGCGATGAGAAATGCCGTGCTGCCATTGGTCAGCACAGAGACGAATGCAGTTCTAATAGGGGAGAGCACGTGAAGACGCACGCGCCCGTTTCCCTATCTGCTGCGTTCCGCGCTGAACCATTTTCAATTCCCATAACCTCTCCAGCGTGTTCTGCCGCGACTAAGGGTGCACACTTAGAAGTTTGGACTGTCAGTTTTGCCCATCACGCTAAATCACGCTAAACCCGATCATTTACTCACCCCGCGCTGCTGCCTCCTCCCTCCTCCCGTCCGGACACATCCACACCGGGAGTTTAAATCCTCCTCGTGGGTTCCGGGGGTCATGTGAGCCATGAGTAATTTTCACGGGCAATTATTTGTATTCTCTGTATATTTGAAGCCTTGTATATTGTAATGACTCCAGGCTTCTCTTATTCTCCAATTAACTTTAAACAGAAGTTCGGACTCAACATTAACAGTCCAACACATGCAGCAGCGCAACTCTCCTCTTTTCCTCTCTCACACCCACACCTGTCCCACGCATGCGCCCAACAGCCAACCCGTTAAAGGCACAGACACCATTAACCCAGGTCATTACAATATTATTTATTGACGTTGCATGAAAGCTGCCGTACGTGCTCACCTTTTGGCACCAGAAATATTCGCCATGTATTAGTGGAATGGTGTAAATGAGCTTTCCAATGAATGTTACATAATGTGGGAGGGGGAATGGGGGTCTTGTCTTGTTTACAGTGGAGACAAAGAGAGTGAGTGAAAAACATAGACTTAAAGGGGAAGTCTGCAGTCTTTTCACTGTACCACTATAAATCACACGTTTGACACCTTTTTTGCACAGTGGGAGAGCACAATAAACCACCTAAAAAAATTATTTAAAAAATGCGATTAATTAGATTAATTAATTACAAATCCTGTAATTAATTAGATTAATTTTTTTAATCACCTGACAGCACTAATAAATAGAGATTTTCAGTCCATCCTTAGTGTTTTACTCAGTGGTGGAAAGAGTACTCAAAATGTGTACTCAAGTTAAAGTACAGTTGCACGTCTAAAAATGTGCTGTTGTATTAGATACATGTTCTATCAGAAGGATCACTCAGATTCAGCAAATTAAGTCACCAAAATGTATTCACCCTAACAGAGAAATTTAATACAGAGCTCTGGGTCAGCGCTATGACTGACTATCTCTCCCTCGACCCAGCTTTTATACAAAACAGAAATGTGCATGACTCAGAAGGCGGGTCGGTCCAGCAATCCTCTCATTCGTCTGAACGAACGCATGCAAGAGCCGCGGTGGTCTAGAGGAGGTCTAGAGGAGGTCTAGAGGAGGTCTAGAAGAGGCACGGTTTGAGCACGGGTCTCGTTCATGCGCTCAGACTGCGTGCGGTCCCCCTCGCTGCTCGCCTCAGCCGTGACTCGAAACGAAACCAGGAAATAGACCCGCACGCGGCGCTTTAATCCACCTGGTCTAGTCCTGGTTTAGTCCAGGTTTAGTCCTGGTTTAGACCTTGGTCTAGACCTGGTATAGTCCACGTTTAGTCCTGGGTCTACAGTCTCTACGCAGAACACAGTGTTACACTATAAAAAAGTTACACTATAAAAAAAAACTTGGATCGGGGCCTTGGAACAAATCAGGCTTTTTCCATTGAAATAGCTACTCAATTCACGTTACGAAACCACTTCTGGAACGAATTAATTTCGTAAGGTGAGGTACCACTGTACTCATTTACTACTCAGGTACCACACAGCCCCAATTAATACTTTGCAGTGGAATCACACTGGGGGTTTTCTACAATGCATTTCTATTGGTGTAATGTTCAGCAGTTTCCATGGTGACACAATGCACACATTAGTAAACACAGACGAAAATGTTTTAAGATTGTCTGAAAACTCAAGAAAAAAATACAAAATGGATTTAAACAGCGTATTCTCAGGAGCCTGCGATCACTACCAATGTTCATGGTCCTGTTTAGAAGTTTGATTTTGAACAAAAAATGTGAGAGAAAAACTGTTGGCTTGTGACTGTAATGTTATTTGAGAGAGTCTTGAACAAGCAGAACCATCTCACCTGTTGTAGTTCTCATAATCAATATCAAATGTCACATAATTATACAAATGTAGAAGGAAACTTCAAGAACTTAAAAGAAAACAAAACCATTCCTTGTCAGCGATTTTAACACTAAAATTTAATACCAAAACATTTTCACTCAGCACCAGTGGGTGAAAAATAAACAGCTACAAGTCAAAACCATGACTTTATAATTGGCATGTTTGTGTCTGCGGCGCCTTGTGTTAGCGGGGAGGCCTTGAGAGGAGGGAGACAGCTTGTAGAGCTTGAGACTGAGTGTAAATAAGACTCCCCGTAACATGTGGTGAAGATCAACTATGTATTATATTTTCCAATTATCACCTACGCAATGGCCTTGTACTCTGGGTTTTGAACAAAATAACACAATTCCACATACAGTATGAGTGACTGGGATTTAATCTCACTTTGAAATAGATACTGGAGTTTGGATAAAAATGTTGGTGCTGAACTAAATGCAATCTTAGTTTTCCCCTAAAGGAACTGTGTACCATTTCATTTTTGGCATCTTTATTGCAAACTTCCTAAATTTTAAGTTTGTGCTGCCTTCTAGTGCCCTAATAACAGGTGTTTGTGATTAAAAATGTCTGGTTGCAGACGTGGAGTTTGAAGCGTGGATACCTATTAAAGATCCCATGACATGGTACTTCTTGATGCTTTTATATGGCTCCTTAATGGTTCCCTAATACTGTAAATGAATCCTTCTTCAAAATCAACACTCAGTGCATGAGAAACAGAGATAAGATGAGAGAGTAATTTTTCTCTCTCTGAACAGTCCATTATGGGAGTTGTTGCTTGAATGCAAATGAGGAGAAAAGAGATGGCCTATAGTAGAGGGTGGGGGCGTGGCCAAACTCTCCGCTCTCCACTCTCAGCTGTCAGCTGTGCGCTCTCTGATCCATCTCCGCGTTTTTGCGTGAAGAAGAGATTAGAAGCGTTCCATTGAAAAATAAACACATTTCCACAGAAAATAAAATTAAACCACTGCTGTTCAAAGGTCCAGAGGCTCAGATAAAGGACTTCCGAGCCTAGAAACACTCGGACGTGCCTCCAGGCAAATAAAAAAACGCATTTCGCATTGCCTAGCGCATTCGCAGTCCAAACTCTCTGGGCGTGATTTACAGAGACGCTGAGTACAGACAGACGGGGGTGGATCTGCATTTGCATTTCTTTTTTCGAGCTGACGTCAATAAGTTTCCTTGTTCAAAATCGCCCGTTTGAGCTCCGATTTTTATCTAACGCAGAAAAGGATCACAAATGCTCAGTTTAGACATTTCGCTACTTTTAACCATGGGGGGGGCTAAACAGGGTAGGGGAGCTCACATTAACGTTCAAAAAATTTCATGCCATTGGACCTTTAAACCAGTCACACTGGGCCTCATTCAAAGTTCAAAGTCAGCTTTATTGTCAAAAAAAAATATGCACACACAATTTAAAATTGCAGTGCTCCCTAGGCCCACAGTGCACGATAAATATATTATAAACAGACAATAAACACAATTACTAAAGCATCACATATACCCATAGCAAAAGTACAGTAAACTTGTATATAATATAAATAGGTAAAACACACAATGTGTGATGTAATAAAGCAAAGCAAATTGTGTAATTTAAGCAGCAGTGTCATTTAAGTGTCAATTAAGCAGCAGTGTTACTGGGGGAGGAAGGGCAGGGCATGGAGAGAGTTCAGCATCCTGACAGTTTGGTGGATGAAGCTGTCTTTCAGTCTGCTGGTCTTGCCCCTGAGGCTCCTCAGTCTCCTTCCTGATGGCAGCAGACTGAAGAGGCAGTTGGACAGCATGTACTCCACTGGCTGTAACAGATTTTAAACAGGCTACAGTGAGCCTCAGTCTCCTTTTTTTTTTTTTCATTTTCTTCTGCTTTCTCTGTATTTTCGGGTTGCGGGGGCAATGGCCTAGGTCCGCTGCCCAGATCATTGCCCAAGGACACAACAGCAGCACTCATGTGTGGAAGCTTGGTAGCTAGGATCACACCCAAGGGTCAGTGGATCCGACCGCTCAACCCATTGTCGAGAGCGGGATTTGATTTGCTGGGTTGGGTCCATGTGAAGGGGTAGGTTCATGTGGCTGCTGGCCCGGGGAGGTGTGAAGAGGAGTTGAAAGCCGTTTTCTTCTGGTTCAGGAGGGCTTTAAGCTCAGGGGTGACCCAGGGGTGGTTGTTGGAGAAACACCGTAGTGGTTCGTACAGTGTTCGTACAGTGTTCTCCACGCAGAAGTTGATGTAGTCCGTGATGCAATGGGTCAGGCCGTTGATGTCGTCGCCATAAGAGCCGCTGAACATGTCCCAGTCTGCGTTCTGGAAACAGTCCCTCAGACTCTCACAGGTCTCCTGAGTCCAAAGCTTCACAGACCGCTTCTGCACAGGTCCTCTTCGCACCCTGGGTGTGTATTCTGAGAGCACGTAAACAAGACTGTGGTCTGAGCGTCTGAGCGGGGGGAGGGGGGCGGAGGTGTAAGCGTCTTTGATATTGGCGTAAAACAAGTCCAGAGTCTTATTGTCTCTCGTGGGGCATGTGACGTATTGTGTGAAAGTGGGAAGAGTAGCGGAGAGTGATGTGTGATTAAAGTCCCCAGTGATGAGAAAGAGGGCGTACGAATGACGTGTCAGCATGTCATTCACGACGCTATGGAGCTGCTCGCATGCTGCCCCTCCATCCGCCGATGGAGGAATGTAAACACAGAACACAATAATGTGTGAGAGTTTTCTTGGCAGATAAAATGACCGCATACTCACAGCCAGTAATTCAATGTCCCGGGAGCACAGCTGATGTTTCACATGCACGTTCCCGGGATGACACCAGCATTGATTAATGAAGAAAATCAGTCCACCTCCTCGTTTTTTCCCACTCTCCGTTACAGTCCGGTCTGCATGTCTCATAATAAATCCATCCAGTGAGATTACATTGTCCAGTATATTCCCATTCAGCCACGTTTCGGTGAAGCACATCAAACTGCAGTTCCGGAATGGTTTCTGATGTAGGGTCAGCGCGACCAGCTCCTCCACCTTGTTGGAGACAGAACGCATGTTTTCCGTAATCACCGTAGGTAATCCATTCGGTAAATACGGTCTCCGTTTCTTGTGTCCGCCCCTGCAGCCTCTCCTCTTTCTCCGTATCTCCACTGGGACCTCCGGTTTCTCCGCGTGGTGTAGAGACGGACCCTGTAGCTCAAGGAGCTGATCGCGCGCATATGTAATCCGATGCGTAGCTGAAAGTGACCCCGGCACATCTCCTGGTGTAGATTCATAAAGGGCACAAAAACACTAAAAAAAACACGGCACCTTGTTTCACCTACTCTAAAGAAAAAGCGAAAAAAACGACTATATACAGTGGTACCTCACCTTACGAAATTAATTCGTTCCAGAAGTGGTTTCGTAACGTGAATTTTTCGTAAGTTGAGTAGCTATTTCAATGGAAAAAGCCTGATTCGTTCCAAGGCCCCGTTCCAAGTTTTTTTTTATAGTGTAACTTTTTTTTATAGTGTAACACTGTGTTCTGGGTCCTGATTGGCTAAGAGACTGTAGACCCAGGACTAAACGTGGACTAAACCAGGTCTAAACAAGGTCTAAACCTGGACTGGACCAGGACTAAACCTGGACTAAACCAGGACTAGACCAGGTGGATTAAAGCGCCGTGTGCGGGTCTATTTCCTGGTTTCTCACGAGTCACAGCTGAGGCGAGCAGCGAGGAGGGGACCGCACGCAGTCCGAGCGCATGAACGAACGCAGGTAAGAGCCGCGGTGGTCTAATCCTGGTTTAGACCTGGTTTAGACCTGGTTCAGACCTGGTTTAATCCTGTTTTATAGGAGGCACGGTTTGAGCACGGGTCTCGTCCTCTCAGCCCCGCGCCGGGTCATCCTGCGCTATCACACACGTGTCCCCGCCGCACACACTTCACTATTAATACATTTTGTTGAAAATCTATGAAAGTTTGAGTGTTTAAACAGAGGCAAATGTGAGAAAAGTTTAAATCCAGTCTGAGAAAAGCGTATAATGTGTGTGGCTGAGCGCGCATTATTTGAATTTTTGAGATTTCGCGTTTCATAACTTGGAGACCAAAATTTACCGTGAAGGCGTTTCGTAACTTGGAATTTTCGTTTGTTGGGTCGTTCGTAAGGTGAGGTACCACTGTACAAGTAAAAAGAGGAAAAAAGGAAAAGTAGGGATGGAGCTACTCCCGCAGGCGGCTGGCCTCTCCAGTGCCATCTTGGAAATGACATTGTTTAAAGCTCATAAGAGTCAATTTTGCATAATATAGGACCTTTAACATAATTACAAGCAAAATCAACAGATTTAGTTATTACGTTCCCGTTAAGCATTCACAATCAACCCTTCCCCTCTCCTCAGTCTGAAGGGTGCGAGAGAAGACAAACACAGCTCAGGTTGAATCTCTCAGAGTGCCGTCTGTATGATGACAGGAGACAAAAACCTGACAGAGGATCACAGCACCAGTTTGCTGCATATGAACGAAGGGTTTGAAGTGTCTTTGTTTCTGCACCATTGTATTACATCATAGCCCCGGGGCATGTGCTATGGCGGAGCGCTGTGTTTGGTTAGATTTCATTCTGTTCTCAGATCTTGGGATGGGAAAAGTTGTGGAAGATTTGGTAGTTGCTTAGTTTTGCAAATTCATGTTGAAAATGGTTGACTGGAGTTTCAAGAGGTAATGAGCAGGTTTTTGACTTTTAAAGAAATATTAAAGTTTTTTTACAATCTGAACCTTATTTCGGTAATAAAACACGTTGATTTACTCACCCATAGCACTTTAGTGACATTTAGAGCAGTTTCGTAGATTTGGTAGGTTAGGATATCCGGGTAACGTGAGTGCTCGGGGCACAATGTTGCGGTCAACAAATAACACAAACTTTAGCACTTTTCAAATCACAGAAGCTCGATGTGTCAGCGTAGACTTTAAAGGAAAAGTAACGTTTTTTTTTACAATTTGAGCCTTATTTCGGTAATAAAACAAGTTGTTTTACTCACCCGTAGCACTTTGGTGTCATATGGAGCACTTCCAGAGATGTTTTTAGATTTGCGGTTAGCCTAGCGCGACTTCTAGCCATAGCTCGGGGCATATAATATGTTCCCCAAGCATGTAATATGCCCCGTGCGGGCTCCAAATAACACAAACCTTAGCACTTTTCAAATCATAGAAGCCCGATTTCTTAGTCTACGATTTTGTTTGAGTCAAAAGTGGCCTGTAATCCGAGATTTAGCCATAGTTTACAGCTTTGCGTTTCATGTTTGGGTCCCAGGAGCTGAGAGCGAAATAAGCTGTGACTCCGCGCATGCGCACTGGCGTCCTCATCTACTTGAAACTATGGCTAAATCTCGGATTACAGGCCACTTTTGACCAAACAAAATCGCAGACTAAGACATCGGGCTTCTATGATTTGTAAAGTGCTAAAGTTTGTGTTATTTGGAGAAAAATCTAAAACATCTCTGGAAGTGCTCCATATGACACCAAATTGCTATGGGTGAGTAAAACAACTTGTTTTATTACCGAAATAAGGCTCAGATTGTAAAAAACTTTACTTTTCCTTTAAGTGGAGTCCAAAGCGGCCTGAAACCCGATATCCAACTATAGTTTCATTTCATGACGTCATCATAGAGGACAGCGCGCATGTGCAAATTCCCAGCTGATTCGCAGATACACACCGCTCTGAACTTTTCTGTTGCGAGCGACACATGGCTGAAGATTCGGACTTTGAGACTGAAGAGGACTTATTTGATTATGATGGCCATTCCTATTGTTTTGAGCCTGAGTATACGGATGAGGAGGTATTAGAAAGAAGCAAGTGGAGACAGTTTGAGGAGCAGCGCACAGGATAACAGCCATGGGTATCGCATTACTGAATCTGCTGGCCTTCCTTCTTTTCCTTTGCTGGTAAAAAATCGTCCAGACTGAAGTGAGTACTGCAAACACCATGGTCCAAACGTCTTACAGCTTTGCCTTTCATGTCTGGGTCCATTCTCAAAGCAAGTAGGATTGTGACGAGGGAGCCTGTGAAAGCTCAACTTCATCCAAGATGTCATTTTGTTTTCGCAACCGGGATAAATGCATGTTCGCACCATTTCCTCAAGCGGAGATGTTTTCTTCTTCTTAGCTTCTTTCGGACTGTAAACGAGATCTGACAGCTGGGAAGTCGCACATGTGCACTGTCCTCTATGATGACGTCATCAAATGAAACTATAGCTGGATATCGGGTTTCAGGCCGCTTTGGACTCCACTTAAAGTCTACGCTGACACATCGAGCTTCTGTGATTTGAAAAGTGCTAAAGTTTGTGTTATTTGTTGACCGCAACATTGTGCCCCGAGCACTCACGTTACTCGGATATCCTAACCTACCAAATCTACGGAAGTGCTCCAAATGTCACTAAAGTGATATGGGTGAGTAAATCAACGTGTTTTATTACCGAAATAAGGTTCAGATTGTAAAAAACGTTAATATTCCTTAGGGGAAATAACATTTTGTGGCTCGTTAACAGGGAAGGTCTTGGCAACATAGTATAACCTTCTGCCATGAAACCAAGTTGGCATGGTTGGCTAGCACTTATGTTGCACAGCAAGAAGGTCCCAGGTTCAATTATTTGGTCACCTGGGTTTTTCTGTGGGGAGTTTGCACATTTCTCCCCATCTCTGGGTTGGTTTTCTCCTGGCAACTCAAAACATGCACAGAAGGTCAAATCCTCTAGCTAAGATAGTCCGGACCAAATCCCCAAGCGCTAAACTGTGACACTCACTGCTCCGGAGGAAATGCCCTGGGAGCAGTAAAGGATGAGTCAAGTGCAGTTATAAATAAAAAATAAAGTGCACCATAAGCTCAGCCTTGCACAGGTCACTTCGCAACCACAGTCTTTGTGTTTTATACTTTTAATTGTAGATAAAATGATAATTGGATTGAAGTTGTCTGTGGCAATATACTGTAATGTTATTACTTGATTAAAGGTCCCATGACATGGTACTTCTTGATGCTTTTATATGGCTTCTTAATGGTTCCCTAATACTGTAAATGAATCCTTCTTCAAAATCAACACTCAGTGCATGAGAAAGAGAGATAAGATGAGAGAGTCATAAATGTCACTCTGGAACACTCCATTATGGGCGTTGTTGCTTGAATGCAAATGAGGAGGACAGAGATGGCCTATAGTAGCGGGTGGGGGCGTGGCCAAACTCTCCACTCTTTCCTTTTCAGCTGTGCCCTGTGCGCTCTGACCCACTTCCGTGTTTTTGCGCGGAGGGAGAGATGAGAAGCGTTCCATTGAAAAATAAACACATTTCCACAGAAAATAAAATTAAACCACTGCTGTTTCAGATATCCACAGGCTCAGATAAAGGACTTCCGAGCCTAGAAACACTCGCAAGTTCATCCAGGCAAATAAAAAAAGGCATTTCGCATTGCGTAGCTCCTCCGCAGTCCAAACTCTCTGGGCGTGATTTACAGAGACGCTGAGTAGAGACAGACGGGGGTGGAACTGCATTTGCATTTCTTTTTTCGAGCTGACGTCAATAAGTTTCCTTGTTCAAAATCGCCTGTTTGAGCTCTGATTTTTTCTAACGCAGAAAAGGATCGCAAATGCTCAGTTTAGACATTTCGCAACTTTTAACCATGGGGGGGGGGCCTAAACAGGGTAGGGGAGCTCACATTAACGTTCAAAAACCTCAGAAAGTGAAAATTTCACGCCATGGGACCTTTTAAATAAGATTAATTTTGGCTTGCTTCACATGTTTCAGCTACTTCCTGTGGCTTTTGTGGCTGCTTATGATTTTGTCAGACAGTAGGGGAAGCTCACGCCTTCTTCAGGACTGCATCCCATGAGTCATAAGGTGTACGCTCCCTTGTCTTGATTCATGCTCCTTAGACCTCATTTGTGGATGTCAGTGGTCTCTCTGATCCAGGTGATTAACATTGAAGTTGAGTAGCTATAATACTTTCCACACTTGCTGCATCCACCGACCTTCACTGAAATAAATAATTATCCATATTGGAACTCTAATAGGAACTTAAAACAAATAGTAGAAATTTACCCCGAAATATATGTGACCGACACAAGTCGTCCCGGAGCCGTTTTGAGTTATTCACAGATTCTGAAAGTGTAGATTCTAAGCTTTCCAATTTGTGGCCATTTGAAAGCAGCGCATTCTGAAAACAACGAGCTAAGAAAAAACGTGTTAAAGAGGCCTTCAGAACTCTTTTGCATGACATTAAGCTAAGCTCTCCCCCATCACTGACATTACTGTGGTGTGGTGTTTCAGGCAGAATTAGAAGGTACTTTGTTAAAATGGAAATGCTTTTATAACAAAACGTCCATATAATCATTCAGTAATTCACTAATACACAGGATAATATGTTAAGTTAAAAATCACCTGTATTGTCAATTTAATACAATACAAAATAGTATAGGACACCACACACACACACACACACACACACACACACACCTACACACACACAAACACACACACACACACCTTAGTCCAGTTTTAGTCCTGTTTTAGTCCCGGTTTAGTCTTGGTTTAGTCCTGGTTTTAGCCCTGGTTTAGTCCTGGTTTAGTCCTGGTTTAGCCCTGTACACACACTTACACACACACACGTACACACAGGCTAATGTTGACACAAGGCCTCTGCTTTCACCTAATATCTCCATTTGATGCAGAAATAATATGATAATAATATGACTTACCCGGTGTTGCCGTGTTGTCCGATAATTCGCCTATCTCCACGTGTATGCGCGCATGGCGTATATCCACGGACTTTCGGCTAAATTCTCCGACCGCAGCTCCGGAGAAACGGACGTGTCCCGAACGTGTCATGTGTCCAGGTAGAAGTTAAAAGTCTATTTTCATATCCTTATTGTCACGAGCTCCTCACAGCTGATTGGCGAACAGGCGAAAACACATCAGCACTACTCGCAACATGATTGGCGGGAGCGCGAGCGTGGGAAATTATGGTGATTTATACACGCCTCTAAACCAATTTGAAATTTAAAAAAAAAATGTTTTAAACGCAACTAATGCTGTTTTCTGAACAATTTTTCCCAGGGAGCAGCTGAAAACTTACGGTGCCTGCATTATCTAACCGATTTTCTGGGCACAGAAGCGCTGTGCGTGAGAAATACCATGTGTGGCGTGTGAGCGTGTGAACACGTCGAATTGCGTGTGTCACACTCTCAATGCGTGAGACTTGAGAGCCCTGCTCTTAATCATGGCCCCAGTTCAGAGAAAACCCACAAAATAGAACCGGGGTCCTATTCCATTATTCCTAGCTGCAGTATTCAGGCGACCATGCCTGCCTTGAACACAATTTTTTCAAAGTAAACGCTTTGGACCCCGCGGGACACTCAGCCAAAAGCATCGAGGGGGCGCCAAGATGGTCTCAGTTTGGTTCGTTTTAAAGGGGTCTGAGTGCGCTTAGAGTGTTCACATATAAACCTATAATGCTCAGTTAGCGATCTGAGTTCGCTTTAAACGCTGAAAGGGACCAAGTGTGAAAACACCCTTATTCAATTACAGGTGGTTTTATAGCTCAAAAATACCTAGAAAAACAGACATTCTGACTGTGAGCAGGGTCACTTCTCCACAGATCTGACCTGTAACTTGATCTGGTTCGGTCTCCGTGAAGATAGAAGGTTCAGTTCCATACTGTGAAACCTTCCAGACGAAACAATTTCCACAGAGAGTGTTTGACGGACCCTCCACCAGAAAAGTTACACAATGCGTATTGAATAAGATAAAATGTTACTTATAGTTCTTTTTATATTGTCAAAAAGATTTCCAAATTGTATACTGTTTCATAAAGGAAACTGTGCTGTCAATATGGAATGTGTGAAAATAAGTCTATACTTCCACCTGCTCCATTTTGAGCCAAAGGAACTGCAGAGACATGTGACATAAGTTTGTGTTTGTTTGTATTTTGAGTTTGTATTTGTGAAATTATGCTTAAATGGAACCTGCAAGTTGCTCAAATAAACATAAACATAAAAATGTAATTACAGTGCTATTTAAAAAACTATCGCTTCAATCTTTTCTTCTATCATTTCGATGTTGTTGATGTCTCCAAACTATCTTCTAACATAATTTAGGGGTGTAATCCAATCAGTCGAATACTTTTAATCCAATTTCCCTACATACTGAAGAAGATGGAAATCATAATGCCATGGTAATGTTACAATAAGACAATTTTCTGCATATGTTTCAATCAGACCGCAGAACAGATTAATTATATATGGTTAATTTGCTCTTTAGAAGCGCGTGGTGTTCATTTTTAATTGATTTAACCACCCCCGTGCTCATATTCAAGAAATCTTGTCACAGGCAAGTTGCTAAGTATGATATGGTGATACATGATAGTGGTGTTTTTAAGACTCCTTGTTCTCGGTGGACTTCCTGTTGAGTTTTGTGGTATTTGCTCAGGGGTCTCCAACCTGAAGGTGGCCAGTGGTTCTTCAATCCCTTCCAAATAGCTTCTGAAAGTGCCCTTGTTACCCTGTTTTCTAATCTACTAGTATGATATACTGTATGTTGTTTCCTCCTCAAAAACATCCCTGGAGTTGGAGTTCTTGTGGAAATACAGGAAGTGCACCATTGCGTTTTTAAAATCATTGCACCTTCACTGGAATCATTTGGATCATTTCAGCCGATCTCAACTGAAGAAAAAGTAAAAGATAGCACTTAAAGAAAAGTAATGTTTTTTACAATTTGAGCCTTATTTCGGTAATAAAACAAGTGTTTTACTCACCCATATCACTTTGGTGTCATATGGAGCACTTCCGGAGATGTTTTAGATTAGCGTTAGGCTAACACCATTAGCCTAGCGCGACTTATAGCCATAGCATTCCCCGAGCATGTAATATGCCCCGTGCGGGCTCCAAATAACACAAACTTTAGCACTTTTCAAATCATAGAAGCCCGATGTCTTAGTCTACGATTTCGTTTGAATCAAAAGTGGCCTGTAATCCGAGATTTATCCATAGTTTACAGCTTTGCGTTTCATGTTTGGGTCCCGGGAGCTGAGAGCACAGTCCGCGCATGCGCACTGGCATCCTCATCTACTCGAAACTATGGCTAAATCTCGGATTACAGGCCACTTTTGACCAAATGAAATCGTAGACTAAGACATCGGGCTTCTATGATTTGAAAAGTGCTAAAGTTTGTGTTATTTGGAGCCCGCACGGGGCATATTACATGCTCGGGGAATGCCCCGAGCTATGGCTATAAGTTGCGCTAGGCTAACGGCGTTAGCCTAACGCTAATCTAAAACATCTCCGGAAATGCTCCTTATGACACCAAAGTGATATGGGTGAGTAAAACAACTTGTTTTATTACCGAAATAAGGCTCAAATTGTAAAAAAAAAAAAAAAAAAAAGTTACTTTTCCTTTAAAGGGATAGTGCGTTTTTTTGGTTTTTTTTTTTTTTTTTTTATGTTAATTTGTATGGGTTTCCTTCTAAAAGTTACGTGTGTTGACACCGGCTTACCTCTGACAGTCTCAGCTGATCCCGGTTCGGATCGCTTTCTGGAGCCCACGGTAACTTAGTAGGTCCGGTAACTTCCCTGGAACATAAAATAAAGCTTGTTTTTGTTCTCAAAACAAAACATTTGTTAGAAAAGTGATATATTTGCGTCTGAAATAGTTGTCCACGAAACATCCAGCAGCGTATTTCGCATTCGCGTATTGTCTCTCTCCACTCGTATCACTACGCCCATGTTAGCTCTATCAGCCTGTTCACTTGTAAACTTCGGCGTAGACATCCGCTGAAAACTACCGCTTCATGACATCAAAAGGTGGAACAGTGCATTTTGAGTTCATTTCATTTCATTTCATTTATTTATTTATTTCATTCGTTAAAACAAAACAAAAATAACTGATGCAACACAATTGCATCTATACAATTATAACTCAAATATGAATGAAAAGGGAACAGAAAGAAGCATAAGCTTATGATATCTGCCCCTTATCAACTCAAAATTATTAGTCTTAGAGATGTAGACAGTTTAATAATGCATGATTACTCAAACATGTATAAATGAAACAAAACACAACTCCAGGTATGTTTTTGATGAGGTAACAACATTCCAATATGATAAAAGGAGAAGTTCAATTTGTCAACTGGACAAAGTTTGTTTGGTTGAAGACGTTTCGTCGCTCATCCGAGAGACTTCTTCAGTTCTGGTTCTAGTGCTGGTTAGTCCCTGTTTATATCTAGCTGCAGGGAGGAGCTCACTACACTGAAATCGTTCTGAAACTATACTCAACAAAAATATAAACGCAACACTTTTGTTTTTGCTCCCATTTTTCCTGAGATGGACCCAAAGATCCAAAATTCATTCCATATACACAATATTACAATTTCTCTCAAACATTGTTCACAAATCTGTCCAAATGTGTGACAGCGAGCACCTCTGCCCCGCCGAGACAATCCACCCCACCTCACAGGTGCGCCACATCAAGATGCCGATCCGACATCATGACCAGTGCACAGGTGCGCCCCAGACTGCCCACAATAAAAGGCCACCCCGAAATGTGCATTTTTTTTTTTTTTTTGCTTTATTGGGGGTCTGGGGACTCAGAACCAGTCAGTATCTGGTGTGACCACCATTTGCCTCATGCAGTGCAACACATCTTCTTCACATAGAGTTTATCAGATTGTCAATTGTGGCCTGTGGAATGTTGGTCCACTCCTCTTCAATGGCTGTGCGAAGTTGCTGGATATTAGTGGGAGCTGGTAAACGCTGTCGTATACGCCGGTCAAGCACATCCCAAACATGCTCAATGGGTGACATGTCCGGTGAGTATGCTGGCCATGCAAGAACTGGGACATTTTCAGCTTCCAAGAATTGTGTACAGATCCTTGCAACATGGGGCCGTGCATTATCTTGCTGAAACATGAGGTGATGTTCATGGATGTGTGGCACAACAATGGGCCTCAGGATCTCATCACGGTATCTCTGTGCATTCAAAATGCCATCAATAAAATGCACCTGTGTTCTTCGTCCATAACAGCCTTTGAAGAGGAGTGGACCAACATTCCACAGGCCACAATTGACAATCTGATAAACTCTATGTGAAGATGTGTTGCACTGCATGAGGCAAATGGTGGTCACACCAGATACTGACTGGTTCTGAGTCCCCAGACCCCCAATAAAGCAAAAAAAAAAATGCACATTTCGGGGTGGCCTTTTATTGTGGGCATTCTGGGGCGCACCTGTGCACTGGTCATGATGTCGGATCGGCATCTTGATGTGGCGCACCTGTGAGGTGGGGTGGATTGTCTCGGCGGGGCAGAGGTGCTCGCTGTCACACATTTGGACAGATTTGTGAACAATGTTTGAGAGAAATGGTAGTGTTGTGTATCTGGAGTGAATTTTGGATCTTTGGGTCCATCTCAGGAAAAATGGGAGCAAAAACAAAAGTGTTGCGTTTATATTTTTGTTGAGTGTAATTTGTATCTTTTGTTTCCCTGGCGTCTCGTTTAGCATCTCTATTTAGCCCTAAAGAACTGGTTTGAGAGGGGAGTGAAAGAGGCAATTTTTGTCAAAAAAGAGAATCCGTCGTTAAACAGAAATGGGGGAGTTAGACATAACTTGTCTCCCATTTATAATTTGATTCTTAAACCAAGTCATAACAGACGGGAAAAAAACATTAGGGCAGACGAGTCAGGGACAGAAGGAGACGGTCTGTAGTCTGAATAGAGATGCTAAATATTCGAATAACAAAAGGAACAAATGAGGGGATAGTTTCAGAGCTATTTCAGAGCAGTGAGCTCCTCATAGGGCTAAATAGAGATGCTAAACGAGACACCAGGGAAACAAAAGATACAAATTAGTTGAGATAGTTTCAGAATGATTCCAGGGTAGTGAGCTCCTCCCTGCAGCTAGATATAAACAGGGACTAACCAGCACTAGAACCAGAACTGAAGAAGCCTCTCGGATGAGCGGCGAAACGTCTTCAACCAAACAAACTTTGTCCAGTTGACAAATTGAACTTCTCCTTTTACCCTGGATTCTACCTGGACGACTGAGGGACTTTTCACGCAACATTCCAATATGACTAAAAGCTCACATTAGTACATTTTGGGGAATATAAAACCTTAAACTCCTCTTTAAACAAACACCATCCTTACTCATGACATGCAACCTGTCATGTCCATTTTTGTCCTTCTCTGTTCTGAAAATCTCAAAGAGCAGTTGGTTATGTATGTGTGTGTTTTTAAGGAGGAAAAACCCAGACCACTGCTCTGTTATTCAGACAAAAGAGCCTTGAACGCGCTGCTCGCATCATTTATTCATGCACAGACAGACCCGGTGTCTGAGAGATCACGTGACAGGGCCAGTGCATCCCTGATATACAAGCACACTTCATTACTTAAGCATTAGCCCAATAATCTTTGATGAATAATCTTCGCATGGATTTCTGTCTTAATTAGTCTCATATCGCCTCTGACGAGCTCGGAAATGTTATCTGGACAATTTTAATCATTCATACTATTGGTCTCCACTGATCCGCATCAGTCTGTGGTGTCCTGTCAGTGGAAAATGGAAGTGATCGTGTGTTCAGATGCTTGATGGCTTATTTTGACAATCACTGGGTTTCGAAATATATCACCGGATTCTAAAGGCATGTAGATTTAAAGTGCTGTTATAATAAGCAAAAATAGTAGTATTCCTTATTAAAATATATATTGTATAGAAATATTACTGCTTTTAGTATACTTTACCCAGTTATGTGGATATGTCCATTATAAGAATGGCTTAAAGCAGGGGTCTTCAACGTTTTTCAGGCCAGGGACCCCCAAACAGATGGCGAACTGGGCCAGGGACCCCCTACTATATATACGGCATAGAATTGTGTTTTATATTAAATTGAGCTTAGTGTCATGTATAAACATTGCTACTCTGTTATGGTACATCCAATACAAGGAAATAATACACAGGTTAATACTGTATTTTACACTATAAAATATAAAACTATATTATTTTAAAGTGAAAAAAAAAAGATTTCGCGACCCCCCTGCAGTACCTCCGCGACCCCCCGAGGGGTCGCGACCCCCCTGTTGAAGACCTCTGTCTTAAAGGAAAAGTAACGTTTTTTTTTTACAATCTGAGCCTTCTTTTGGCAATAAAACAAGTAGTTTTACTCACCCATAGCACTTTGGTGTCATTTGGAGGAGTTTCGTAGAAGTTATGTTGTAGCCGTTCTGTTCTACTAATGATCCCGTATCCGTTAGCATGAGTGCTCGGGGCATTACTTTGCGGTCTCCAAATAACACAAACTTTAGCACTTTTCAAATCACAGAAGATCGCTGTGTCAGCGTAGACTTTTAGTAGATTCCAAAACGGCCTGAAACCCGATATCGCAACAGAAAAGTAAAGTTCAGAGCGGTGTTAGCTTCTTTCGGGCTAGCCGCTGTTTATAAACAGCTGAGTTCACGCATGCGCACTGTCCTCTCTGATGACGTCATCAAATGAAACTATAGCTGCATATCGGGTTTCAGGCCGTTTTGGAATCCACTAAAAGTCTACGCTGACATTGTGATTTGAAAAGTGCTAAAGTTTGTGTTATTTGGAGACCGCAAAGTAATGACCCGAGCACTCACGCTAACGGATACAGGATCATTAGTAGAACAGAACGGCTACAACATAACTTCTACGAAACTCCTCCAAATGACACCAAAGTGCCATAGGGTGAGTAAAACAACTTGTTTTATTGCCGAAAGAAGGCTCAGATTGTAAAAAAAAACGTTACTTTTCCTTTAAGTGATAAAAGTCAATTTATTGGTATCTGGAAAATCTGTAATAATAACTACACCTGAATTAGCCTTAAAGCTGTAGTGTATAACTTTTCTGGTGGAGGGTCCGTCCATGGAAATGTTATAGATAAGATAAGATATGTTTTTATTAGTCCCACAGTGGGGAAATTGCTTTGTTTGTAACCCCGCTCACTGTCAGAATGCCTGTTTTTCTCTGTATTTTTGAGCTATAAAACCACCAGTAATTGTATTGGAAGGTAGAGCTGTTTTATGTCATACTGTAGAATATTCCAGGTGGAGCACTGACATATCCATAGAAACAAGCAGGCAGGCAGGGCAAGCAACCCTCCACAAGGAAAGTTACACAATGCACATTTAACGTTAAACATTTAAAGGAATGGTAACGTTTTTGCAATCTGAACCTTATTTCGTTAATAAAACAACGTCATGTACTCAGCCATTGTACTTTGGTGTCATTTGGAGTCCGGAGAATTTGTAGTTTAGTGATATCCGTAACATGAGTGCTCGGGGCATATGGTTGCGGTCACCAAATAACACAAACTTTAGCACTTTTCAAATCACAGAAGATTAATGTGTCACTCTACAGTTTGAAACCCGATACCCAGCTATAGTTTCATTAGATTACGTCAGTGCTTCTCAAATAGTGGGGCGGGCCCCCCTGGGGGGGCGTGGCGTGATGCCAGGGGGGGCGCGTATGACCCTGGGAAACATGTTTTTTTGCTGTACTGTACTAGAACTAAGTGTAATTGCACATCAACAACGGTAGTTGGCAGTGGCGTTCTCACATGCGATTTACGCACAGTCTCACCATTAACAAAACATCCTCTGTCACAGAAAAAACACGTATATTCCACTGAGTCGTGTCCTTTAGTCCGACAGAAGCTGACGCATCAGTGGCACAAGGAGAGAGCGTTTTTTTTTCAGTGCTTTTAGCTTATGCAAATGAGGTGGTTTTAAGTTTCATTTCTGTAAAACGTAAACAGTTGTGCGCAAAGCATTAAAAACACATTAATATTTGAGTCCTCAGTGCAGTCTTTGTTGTAAGTTTTTTTCTTTTTTTTTGCTTACAATGTTAATAAAAGGATACAATGGTGTTCTCATAACAATTTTCTAGACAAATAATACTATTTATAGTCGCGCGCAGGAAGGGGGGCGTGAAATTTTTTCTTCTTCCTAGGGGGGGCGTCACAGAAAATAATTGAGAAGGACTGGATTACGTCATCATGACTATATAGGCATAACAAACCAATTCAATGCAAACAAACAATAATTGTGTGTTGGCTACTTACTCAACTGAAAGTTGCCCGTGTGGTCCGGCAGGCTTTGGCTGGCTCCTCCACTTCAACTTCGGAACACGAAAAAATGTTTCTATTACACCACGGTTCATCATGGCACGAATATCCTCCAGAGTTGACAGACACAGATTTCTGTTATCATCACCCAGACGTTCATCTCCTGGCTGCAAATCCCACTCGAGACAGCAAAGGCATTCTTCCTCTGTTGCCATCGACATACAATGTCCACATAAACACCACCAGGTACTGTCTTCTCTGGTGCGCTCCTCCTCAAACTGTCTCCGCTTCCTTCTTTCCTTCTTTCTCCTCATCCGTATACTCAGGCTCAAAACGGTAGGGACGGCCATCATACTCAAATAACTCCTCTTCAGTCTCAAAGTCCGAATCTTCTACCATGTCTCGCTTGCAGCAGAAAAGTTCGGAGCATTGTTTATCTGCGAATCAGCTGTGAATGCACGCATGCGCCCTGTCCTCCATGATGACGTAATCTAATGAAACTATAGCTGGGTATCGGGTTTCAGGCCGCATTTAAACGTCCTATGGCAAGAAATTTTCACTTTCTGAGGTTTTTGAACGTTAATGTGAGCTCCCCTACCCTGTTTAGCCCCCCCCCCATGGCTAAAAGTTACGAAATGTGTAAACTGAGCATTTGCGATCCTTTTCCGCGTTTGAAAAAAAAGGCAGCCCAAACGGGTGATTCTCAACAAGGGAAGTTCATGACGTTACACTCAGGGAAAAATGCAAATGCAGTTCCACCGCCCGTCTGGATGTCTACCCACGGTCTCTGGAAGTCACACCCAGAGAACATGGACCGCAAACGAGCTACGCAATGCGAGATGCGTTTTTTTATTTGCCTGGAGGCACGTGAGAGTGTTTCCAGGCTCGGATGTCCTTTATCCTTTATCATTAACACAGTCAGAGTCATAAATATCTCTCTCGAACACTTTATTATGGGCGTTGTTGCTTGAATGCAAATGAGGAGGACAGAGACAGGCCAGGGCAGCGGGTGGGGCGTGGCCAAATGCGCCGCTTGTTCCTTGTTTTAGCGGTGCGGTGTGCGCTCGCCCCACTTCCGTGTGTGTAAGCGCGGAGGAAGATATGAGACGAGTTGCATTAAAAAAACACATTTCCACAGAAAATAAAATTAAACCACTGCTGTTTCAGAGGTTCAGAGGCTCGGATAAAGGACATCTGAGCCTGGAAACACTCTCATGTGCCTCCAGATATCGCTAAACTACAAATTCTCCGGACATGCTCCAAATGACACCAAAGTACAATGGGTGAGTACATGACGATGTTTTATTAACGAAATAAGGTTCAGATTGTAAAAAAATGACTATTCCTTTAATTAAAACTAGTAGTTATTGTAACCTTGAATCCTTCTTAAAGAGCCACTAAACATCGATTAACTGTGTAAATGAGTCTAAAATGGAGGTGTATCCCTATCCCTGGCCTTATTTTGGCATTTTAATGCATTTTGTTAAAAATCGTTCTTTTGGGTCAAAAGCCGTGTCTGTACCAGTCTCTTTAGGATCAACTATGGCCACTACATTTGAAATTCCGGGTTGGACAAACTGCCGTCTAAGAGTCAGATGCTGTTCTGAGGTTATTACGTGACAAGCACAGCTGCTCATGGTCTGTGGGCGGTACGTGAGGAGCCCCTCTTAGCCCCGCCTATACCGAGCTGCGCTCTGTGGCCGAACTCGCGTTGCTCACTCTCCATTTGCAGTATGCTATTGCCAGCTCTCACTGACCGGTGCTGTCACCCGGCTGTCACTCATAGGTAAGCCCCGCCCCACACCATCACCCCACAACCCGTCGAGTACCATCCACTTAGTTGGATTTTTCAAGTTTTGACTGTGTTCGGAGTTAACTCTAGCACAGGGGTTTAGCAGCTCTTTAAACATTTGTTCATTATCAATTAAAGGTCCCATGACATGGTACTTCTTGATGCTTTTATATGGCTCCTTAATGGTTCCCTAATACTGTAAATGAATCCTTCTCCAAAATCAACACTCAGTGCATGAGAAAGAGAGATAAGATGAGAAAGAGTCATAAATGTCACTCTGGAACGCTCCATTATGGGCGTTGTTGCTTGAATGCAAATGAGGAGGACAGAGATGGCCTATAGTAGCGGGTGGGGGCGTGGCCAAACTCTCCACTCTTTCCTTTTCAGCGGTGCCCTGTGCGCTCTGACCCACTTCCGTGTTTTTGCACGGAGGGCGAGATGAGAAGCATTCCATTGAAAAATAAACACATTTCTACAGAAAATAAAATTAAACCACTGCTGTTTCAGATATCCACAGGCTCAGATAAAGGACTTCTGAGCCTAGAAACACTTGCAAGTTCCTCCAGGCAAATAAAAAAACGCATTTCGCATTGCGTAGCTCCTCCGCAGTCCAAACTCTCTGGGCGTGATTTACAGAGACGCTGAGTACAGACAGACGGGGGTGGAACTGCATTTGCATTTCTTTTTTCGAGCTGACGTCGTTAAGTTTCCTTGTTCAAGATAAAAGGAGAAGTTATCCTTTTATCATGGATTCTACCTGGACGACTGAGGGACTTTTCACGCATTTCCTTGTTCAAAATCGCCCGTTTGAGCTGTGATTTTTTCTAACGCAGAAAAGGATCGCAAATGCTCAGTTTAGACAACTTTTAACCATGGGGGGGGGGCCCTAAACAGGGTAGGGGAGCTCACATTAACGTTCAAAAACCTCAGAAAGTGAAAATTTCATGCCATGGGACCTTTAAGTGTTCACTGGCTACTAAAGATGTAGTTATTGTAAGTGGTTCCAGTTTTTTCTACTCGCATTGCATTATTCCAGCACACCAAACTAAAATAAGTGGTAGTGGACTTAAAGGTCCTATATTACACAAAACTGTGATCTTTAAGCCATGTTAGAATGTCGTTACCATCAAAAACAAACCTGGAGTTGGGTTTTGTTCCATGCACACATTTGAGTTACACTGCATTATTAGGCTTTCTACATCTTCAAAGCTCAAAATGCTTTGTTCCTCTGTTACCTTTTGTTTGAAAGGTTGAAATTATCCAAATGTTTCTATTGAAGGTGTATTGAGTTTAAAGGTCCCATGGCATGAAATTTTCACTTTCTGAGGTTTTTGAACGTTAATGTGAGCTCCCCTACCCTGTTTAGCCCCCCCCCCCCCCCATGGTTAAAAGTTGTGAAATGTCTAAACTGAGCATTTGCGATCCTTTTCTGCGTTAGAAAAAATTGGAGCTCAAACGAGCGATTTTGAACAAGGCACCTTGTTGACGTCAGATCGAAAAAAGAAATGCAAATGCAGTTCCACCCCCGTCTGTCTGAACTCGGCGTCTGTGTAAATCACGCCCAGAGAGTTTGGACTGTGAATGCGCTAGGCAATGCGAAATGCGTTTTTTTTATTTGCCTGGAGGCACGTCAGAGTGTTTCTAGGCTCGGAAGTCCTTTATCTGAGCCTCTGGACCTTTGAACAGCAGTGGTTTAATTTTATTTTCTGTGGAAATGTGTTTATTTTTCAATGGAACGCTTCAAATCTCTTCTCCACGCAAAAACGCGGAAATGGATCAGAGAGCACAGCTGAGAGCGGAGAGCGGAGAGTTTGGCCACGCCCCCACCCTCTACTATAGGCCATCTCTTTTCTCCTCATTTGCATTCAAGCAACAACGCCCATTATGGAGTGTTCAGAGAGAGAAAAATTACTCTTTCTCATCTTATCTCTGTTTCTCATGCACTGAGTGTTGATTTTGAAGAAGGATTCATTTACAGTATTAGGGAACCATTAAGGAGCCATATAAAAGCATCAAGAAGTACCATGTCATGGGATCTTTAAAAACACAGTGGAGCACTTCCCATATTACCACATGACATCACAAGGTGGAACACAGTGCTTTCTGTTTGAGATAAGAACTCAGGCTACATATGCAGGATTTGTATGTTTAACGTATGAATGAAAGAAAATACAACTCCAGGTATGTTATTGTGACGAAACAACATTATAGCAGATCAGAAAATAGTGTAATATCGCCCCGTTTAATAGAACTGTTACATTGTGGTAGCATCAAACCAAACCATCTTGCAATCTCCTGATTGAAACACAAAACAAAGGCTTTGGAAGTGTATCCCTTTTTGATTTGAAGCTGGACAAATCAAGCATACAACCAACAAATCATGAACAAAATTACAGTTGTTACAAATGTATTCATAAATTCTTAGCCGTAAATTGCCTTTATTGTACGCGCTCGTGTATCCTCACTATTCTGCATGTAAAACGCAATCACATTCGCTTTCCAACCATTCTTATTCTACTACGGTACTTTTCTGCATGGGTGCACCGAGAGCTACAAAGAGCTACAGTATGTCAGATTGGCCTGGTAATAATCAAAAGCCAAAAAGTGAGAGAGAAAAATAGATGTATACAAAAAAACAAAATCATTCAGAGCAATGAGCTGTGCAGCACATGGTAAACTACAGTGTATTCTTTTGTTCCAATCTGGCCAGAGCGAAAAGGGAATTCTAAATGTCACACCAAATATTGCTCAAACAACGGAGTAATTACCGTAGCAGTGAACGCCAGTGGGGCACCAGCTTTGGTTTTATTCCACGGACAAAACAAGCACGCAGAGATCACTGGTTTTAACAATGAGACTTGCTATAAAAATACAGCAGGTTGCAACTTTTGCATCAAGTACTAACTATGGAAAAGTGTTTTCAATGATGTAAGACTGGCTTGTACTTTGAATGCCTTAAAGGAAAAGTAACGTTTTTTTTTTACAATTTGAGCCTTATTTCGGTAATAAAACAAGTTGTTTTACTCACCCATATCACTTTGGTGTCATATGGAGCATTTACGGAGATGTTTTGGATTAGCGTTAGGCTAACGCCGTTAGCCTAGCGCGACTTATAGCCATAGATCGGGGCATTCCCCGAGCATGTAATATGCCCCGTGCGGGCTCCAAATAACACAAACTTTAGCACTTTTCAAATCATAGAAGCTCGATGTCTTAGTCTACGCTGAGAGCTATAAGGCTATAAGTCGCGCTAGTAGGGTGACCACCGGCATAAAACAGGAAAGGAGGACACTTGTGTCCAAAAAGGAGGACAAAGGCCCTAAAGTGAGGACACCTTGTTTTTTTTTGTTTTTTTTTTTCCCTCGGTCAAGAAAAACAACTTATGAATAATGTATGAAGTCAACATATATTTATTAACATGGAACACCCATCAAAAAGAAAAATGTGGCAAATTATGGTCAAGATGATATGAACAAAAAACAATATCATCACCAATTCACTGAAAAAACACAGTCTGCCATGCCATCATATGGTGCAAAAAAGCAAAAAAACATGAAAAATTGTGCGCATTTGAGGAGCAAAAACCAGTCAATAACCTGAGCGGAGCTTTTGGGTGAAAGCAGCTTCCAGACAATCAGGGGCTGCAGGGGCTGTATCAGCTGCGCGCGCATCGCGAATGTTTGCATACAACACAACATCGCAGAGTAACAAGTGTATATAATGGGTGGGGTGTGCGCCGACGAGGGTCCGAAAGGAGGACAAAATGAAAAAAAGGAGGACACGTGACAGACGGCCGGACAGACAGCTCTAAAACCGGACTGTCCGGACGAAATCCGGACGAATGGTCACCCTACGCGCTAGGCTACGTTAATCTAAAACATCTCCGGAAATGCTCCATATGACACCAAAGTGATATGGGTGAGTAAAACAACTTGTTTTATTACCGAAATAAGGCTCAAATTGTAAAAAACATTACTTTTCCTTTAAGCCTAAACAAGTCCCTCTGTTAATAGTGCGGTGTGATGCCAGGGGAACATTTTTTTCTTTTCTTGCCGTACTACAATAAAGTGTAACTGCACATCCACTACAGTAGTTGGCAGTGGTGCTGTCATTGTCAGTGTGCATAGAAAATATTAGTAGTGTTGTTGTTTTTTTGCACCAAGCATACGCGCACACAACACAGAGCAGGAGATATGAAATGCAGTGAACAAACCCTCAAGAGACACCGTGGAAAAATATGTAACAGAGATGAAAAGAAAGACAGAGAAAGATGGAGATAATGAAAGCTAAGACGAGGAAATATGACGAAGCGTTTGGCTTCACTGTGACTACGGTGGCAAACGAGGTAAGACCAGTGTGTTTACTGTGTCTAAAAATGTAGGCAGCGGACAGCATGAAGCCAAATAAATGAAGGTGTCACTTAAAGACCTTACACCCCAGTCACGCTGATAAGCCGCTTGAGTTTTTTCAGTGAAAACTTGCCGAATGTTGTCGACAATCATCCCGCTTTGTGAATAGCAAACCAGTGAGCACGGTTAGCATCATATAAGGTGGCGTACCAAATTGCTCAGTGCGAAAAATCCCACACCACAGCAGAGGAGCTGAGACTGCCTGCAGCATTAGGTATGGTTACTGTCATGCTCGATGACGCTACAACATGGACATCTTCTTTCAAGACGAGGAGGAGTGGACCGCCTTATGACGCAGGTGAGTGAGCACAGCGCAGAATATAATTGAGAAGCACTGGCCTAAAG
Source organism: Paratrypauchen microcephalus (assembly GCA_036785185.1). Taxonomy (NCBI): domain Eukaryota; kingdom Metazoa; phylum Chordata; class Actinopteri; order Gobiiformes; family Gobiidae; genus Paratrypauchen; species Paratrypauchen microcephalus. The sequence continues at coordinate 3,184,225 of JAVJIX010000083.1, read as the reverse complement.
CAAGAGATAAATGAGGATTACAACAATATTGATACTTGCAACTGATGCCATCTACATTCCCTGGGGATATGATGCTAACTGTAAGCGCTGCTCTGTCAGTGGCTTGTTAGACTTTAATTTGAGCTTTATTTTCACACAATTTGACCATCCAAAACTGATTTAGCTGGAACTACAGCAGATGAGCTGATTTATGCTGTTCCCTTTCAAATAACATTAGAGTCACAAGATAGCTAGCATGAGTCAACAGTTCATTTTTTGGCAAAAGGAGAAATTCTAATTGTCAACTGGACAAAAGAACTGCTTTGACAGGGGAGTTAAAGAGGCTATTTTTGTTAAGAAAGAGAATCCTTCCTTGAACAGATAAGGGCTCTCAAGTCTCACGCATTGAGAGTGTGACACACGCAATTCAACGTGAGAAAAAACTTGAGAGCCCTGGATATAACTATCCCTAAACCTAAATCAAAACAAACAAAGAAAACAACAGCCATTGGGGGTATTCCATCAACATCGCTAAACATAGCGGCGCCTAAGTGGTAAAGCCTCGCCTGAAGTAGCGGCAACTTAGCGTAAAGCCTGAAGTCGTTCCACTAACGCATTTCAGCTGCGCCTCAGCAGCGCTAACTTCAGTCAGGCCTATCCAGTCCTGGCCTAGGCGCGTGCACGGGGAACGCAAGAAGCCCTGAACAAGCGACTGTCGAAAACGCGATCATGTCAAAGATTCGGGCCGATTATTTCAGCGCATCAGAACAGAAGTTGCTTTTGGAACTCTACAACACATTTGCAATAACCAAGACGTGAGACATGGCGTGGCAGAAGATCGCCGAGCGCTTAAATGCGTAAGTTAAGTCCTATAACAGTGCTGAATGTTGAGTTTTTTAAGTATGTTTTTCACCATCAGTGTCAAGACAAGTCCGTGGGAGAGAGGATATGCTACGGTTTGGTGTGCAGGAGCTGTGAGTTCGATTCTCAGGGAGAACAGCTGATATCATAAATATTATATATTTGTAGAGCAGTCTTGTCAGTTGTAATTTATTTTTACTGTGTAAAAGTATTTGCTCCAACTAATACGTTAAATTGTGTTATCTTGTCTTTGAACAGGAATAATGTGAAGAGGACTGTTTTGCAGGTGAAGACAAAGCATAAAAACATTTTGCAGAGTGGTAAGTAGGCTAATATTAATATTATTATTCAGTGAAATTAGTAATACTGTTGAAATGGTACCTTGGTACTGTGGAACGTTCCAGACAAAGCTATAACATCTACATGGAGACAAGCAGGTGGCAGACTCTCCGCTAGAAAAGCTACACCGTGTACTTTTAAGAGAATGCAGCCTTGACATTAGAAACATTTGTAAGTGTTAATGCAATGATGTGTTTAAAAATGGAGCATAAATGAGCCTTTACATTAAGTACACTCCAGTTTGAAAGACATTTGTGTATTAAAGGGACAGTGTGTAAGATTTTTACCCGTTAATTACCGAAATTGAAGATACCCATTCAAAAATACATTGTTTTCCAAGCCTTTTCACTTCCATCATGAAATCAAAGTATTCTTTTGGACTTAGATATAGTCACATAAAAGGGGGGTCTTCCCCATGCAGAGGCAGCCATTTTGATTACGAGAGCCGCAGAAGGACATTTGGGCTCCGCCTTCGGCAAGGCTCGTGGTTTTGGGTAAACAACGACAAGCATGCTGCCGGATCACACGTCGTAATGGATCTAACACGTGTTTTGGACTAAATTGTTTTACTGGATTTTATTCGCTGGATACTTACGGACAGATTGAGACCAAGTTAATGGTGAAATACTGAGTTTGACCTGTCCAGAGCCTTCAAAGGTAAGCTAAGTAACAAACTTCGTTTTGTGCTTTTCCGTATAAAAGCCCCATGTGCTCGGGGAGTGATTGTTGTGGCGGGAAATGAATTGCATAGTCAAAAAGAGGAGACTGTAAGGTTTCATTTGATGTGTAGATTGTCATGGTACATGATCAGGAATGTGTGTTTTCATGTGAAAAAAAACAACAACAACTGTGAACGGGGCCGCGTTTTATTTATACCGTAGTTGTCGGCGAGGGCTCGCACAGCGCCGGGTGCGCGCGGGTACGCTACGAATCCTACACACTGTACCTTTAATGATCAATGCATTTTTAACACCCATCTTCCCCATCTCAAATTAAAAATTTAACCAAGATTTTATTTTTAGCCATAAACTGGTCACTTTTCATTCTCATGCATCTCCTCCAATCCCCAGTCCTTTTCAGATAAGGTATGGGACTCCACATCTCCTCTTCATCTTATCTGCCCTGACTTGGTATTCCATTTGAAGTGTGTGGAGCTGCGCAGTAATTGTCACCACCCTTAACCCAGCATCGTCCCAGAGAAGTCTTGTTTTTTTCCGCTGGCTCTTGAAATCGCTGATGCGTTGAGAAAGGCGAAAAGCACCCCGACCATAGACAGATATGGGATCAAGGGCACGATGGCGAGCTCTACGAGCCACTCGGTGCTGCACGGCAGTAATCTAACATCTAATCAGCAAGCGCTTCTGGAGATGGGAGATCAAATGGTCCAGATAAGCCCCGAGGCACAGAGGGAGCCGTAAACAAGAATGAAGGGGAGGAGATGAAGAGGGTAAGAGAGCTTAAAATCACTACTGGAGAATCAAGTTACATTTACTTCAGTTACTTTTAAGAGTATGTTTCTTGCACCATATTTTACTCCTACTTCTGTAATATATAGTGCTGTCAATCAATTAAATTTTTTAAAGATCCCATGACATGGTACTTCTTGATGCTTTTATATGGCTCCTTAATGGTTCCCTAATACTGTAAATGAATCCTTCTTCAAAATCAACACTCAGTGCATGAGAAACAGAGATAAGATGAGAAAGAGTCATAAATATCTCTCTCAAACTCTTTATTCTGGGCGTTGTTGCTTGAATGCAAATGAGGAGAAAAGAGATGGCCAATAGTAGAGGGTGGGGGCGTGGCCAAACTCTCAGCTCAGAGCTCAGAGCCCACAGCTGATCCATTTCCTTGTTTTTGCACGGGGGAGAGATTTGAAGCGTTCCATTGAAAAATAAACACATTTCCACATAGAATAAAATTAAACCACTGCTGTTCAAAGGTCCAGAGGCTCAGATAAAGGACTTCCGAGCCTAGAAACACTCGCACGTGCCTCCAGGCAAATAAAAAAACGCATTTCGCATTGCCTAGCGCATTCGCAGTCCAAACTCTCTGGGTGTCATTTACAGAGACGCTGAGTACAGACAGGCGGGGGTGGAACTACATTTGCATTTCTTTGTTCGAGCTGACGTCAATAAGTTTCCTTGTTCAAAATCGCCCGTTTGAGCTCTGATTTTTTCTAACGCAGAAAAGGATCGCAAATGCTCAGTTTAGACATTTCGCAACTTTTAACCATGGGGGGGCCTAAACAGGGTAGGGGAGCTCACATTAACGTTCAAAAACCTCAGAAAGTGGAAATTTCATGCCATGGGACCTTTAAAGTGATTTCATGTCAAGGCCGATAACTTATTACCTGCTGCTATTACTAAGCTTTTAACTACTAAAAGCTTTTTTATAAGGCGATGTGTTTTACCTCAGTTAATCTTGCCTCCTGACAGCATTTCATAAGTAGAATGAAAAAAGGTATACATTTGGTACTTAATGGTTCAATTCCAACCGCAGTCATTGCCTATTGTGGAGTCCTTGAGCAAGTCACTTCACCCATACAGCCCATGTATAATGGAATTTGTGTGAATGTTGAATTGTAATGACTCCAATAATGAATAAATCTACATTTTTTGATCTGTAATGTAGTTTCCTCATCACAAACATACTGTACCATTCTCCTCTCAAACAGAAAACACTCTTTTCCACCTTGCGACGGCATGTGGTAATACAGTAAGTGCTCCACTGTGTCTTCTAAACTCCATACACTTTCATTAGAATTATTGGAATTTCAGCCCTGGAACTGCCAATCTCTGAACAAAAACTACTGCTTCAAGACATCAGAAACTGGAACAGAGCATTTTGAGCTTTAAGGTCCCATGACATGGTACTTCTTGATGCTTTTATATGGCTCCTTAATGGTTCCCTAATACTGTAAATGAATCCTTCTTCAAAATCAAAACTCAGTGCATGAGAAACAGAGATAAGATGAGAAAGAGTAATTATTCTCTCTCAGAACACTCCATTATGGGAGTTGTTGCTTGAATGCAAATGAGGAGGACAGAGATGGCGTATAGTAGAGGGTGGGGGCGTGGCCAAACTCTCCGCTCTCAGCTCTCAGCTGTGCCTGTGCGCTCTGACCCATTTCCGCGTTTTTGCGCGGAGGACAAGATGAGAAGCGTTCCATTGAAAAATAAACACATTTCCACAGAAAATAAATTAAACCACTGCTGTTCAAAGGTCCAGAGGCTCAGATAAAGGACTTCCGAGCCTAGAAACACTCGGACGTGCCTCCAGGCAAATAAAAAAACGCATTTCGCATTGCCTAGCGCATTCGCGGTCCAAACTCTCTGGGCGTGATTTACAGAGACGCTGAGTACAGACAGACGGGGGGTGGAGCTGCATTTTTCGATCTGACGTCAATAAGTTTCCTTGTTCAGAATCACCCGTTTCAGCTGTGTTTTTTTCTAACGCAGAAAAGGACCGAAAATGCTCAGTTTAGACATTTCGCAACTTTTAACCATGGGGGGGGGGGGGGGGGGGGGCTAAACAGAGTAGGGGAGATCACATTAAGTTTCAAAAACCTCAGAAAGTGAAAATTTCATGCCATGGGACCTTTAGAGATGTAGACGTTCAATCATAAAGGGTTGCTCAAACGTGCGAATGAAAGAAAAACACAACTCCAGGGTATATTTTTGATGAGGTACTTTAATTTGCAGTCGACCTAATCATGAAATAAGAGGGTGACTTTGGGTTGACATACCGATAATAACTGTAGGATTATAAAATTGATAATTAAAAACCAGAAAGATAAGATTTAAAGGCCCTGAACCTGATATTAAAATCAAACTGCACCTTGGCCTAGTACAGATACAGTATATTGTATAAACAACTTGTGAGGTCAAATCTGCTGCGTACTGTTTACATGTGTCTAATTATAAAACTTTTATTGTCTGAAAATCAGGAAATGTGCTCTTAGCATGCTCACTGTTATTTTTACCGTGAATGAACAAAAACGCTCCTTTAGAAAATAGAATATATTTTCAACATTAAATCGTGGTTCTTTCTTTTCAATTCCCATGTGGTCTTATATGTGACCCACCACGGTAAAACCAGTCACATGTCGGGATTCGTGAACACGAGAAAATCGCATTCGAAGCATTTTTTTTTTCTTCTAAATTTGTGATTTTCATTTTTTTTGCAGAATGTGCTAGATGAAACCATGAAGAAGCCACTCCATGTTTCAGATAACAGCACTGGTTGCTTAAACAGGACTAAAACAGGACTAAACCAGGACTAAACCGGGACTAAACCGGGACTAAACCGGGACTAAACCGGGACTAAAACAGGACTAAAACAGGACTAAACCAGGACTAAACCGGGACTAAAACAGGACTAAAACAGGACTAAACCAGGACTAAACCAGCACTAAACCAGGACTAAACCAGGACTAAACCAGCACTAAACCAGGACTAAAAAAGGACTAAAACAGGACTAAACCAGGACTAAACCAGCACTAAACCAGGACTAAACCAGGACTAAACTAGGACTAAACCAGGACTAAAAAAGGACTAAACCAGGACTAAAACAGGACTAAACCAGGACTAAACCAGGACTAAACTAGGACTAAACCAGGACTAAACTAGGACTAAAACAGGACTAAAACAGGACTAAAACAGGACTAAACCAGGACTAAACTAGGACTAAACCAGGACGAGACCAGGACTAAAGCAGGACTAAACCCAGACTAAACCCGGACTAAACCAGAACTAAACCAGGACTAAAAAAGGACTGAACCAGGACTAAAACAGGACTAAAACAGGACTAAACCAGCACTAAAACAGGACTAAACCAGGACTAAACCAGGACTAAAACAGGACTAAAACAGGACTAAACCAGGACTAAAACAGGACTAAACCAGGACTAAAAAAGGAGTAAACCAGGACTAAAACAGGACTAAACCAGGACTAAACCAGCACTAAAACAGGTCTAAAACGGGACTAAAACAGGACTAAACCAGCACTAAAGAAGGACTAAAACAGGACTAAAGCAGGACTAAACCAGGACTAAAAAAGGACTAAAACAGGACTAAAGCAGGACTAAACCAGGACTAAACCAGCACTAAAAAAGGTCTAAAACAGGATTAAACCAGGACTAAACCATGAGTAAAACAGGACTAAACCAGGACTAAACCAGCACTAAAGAAGGACTAAAACAGGACTAAACCAGGACTAAAGCAGGACTAAACTAGGACTAAAAAAGGACCAAACCACGACTAAACCAGGACTAAACCATGACTAAAACAGGACTAAACCAGCACTAAAGAAGGACTAAAACAGGACTAAACCAGGACTAAAGCAGGACTAAACTAGGACTAAAAAGGACTAAAACAGGACTAAAGCAGGACAAAACCCAGACTAAACCAGGACTAAAAAAGGACTAAACCATGACTAAAACAGGACTAAACCAGTACTAAAAGAGGACTAAACCAGGACTAAACTAAGACTAAAAAAGGACTAAACCAGGACTAAACCAAGACTAAAACAGGACCATCTTTAACGTGGCTTTTCTCAGCTCGTCGTTGGCCACAACTTCTTCAAGTGTTCTCAGATTTCCATGTGTAAAGCATCGTTGGAAAGCTTAGAATCTACACTTTCAGAATCTGTGAATAACTCAAAACACCTCCCGGACGACTTGTGACTATTTTTTCCATGGCCGGTCACATATGTGTGTAATCCCTCAGTGGTCCAGGTAGGTTCCATAGTGATCCATGTACTCTTATACTTGTTCTGATACAGCTCAAGATCATTCTAAAGACATTCAGGAAAGGTTTATTTCTATTCTGTGAATGTGAATTTTGAAGTATGGATACCTGCTCAAATGAGTATCTAATTTTGATGCTACTGTAGGTTTTGTATGGATTACTATCTGATTTTTAACAACCCTTGGATCAGTGGATGTCACAACACACTGGACTGAAATACCTGGTACTAAAACGGAGCATGATTTAGCTGCAGTGTACGACTCTTATTTTGAAATAAACATAAGACACGCACCCGTCAGTGAGATTTAGACGGTCTTTACTTGGGTTGAATTTACTGCAGCGACTTTGTTGGTCGGGCATAAACCAAAGTGAAGCTGGACACAGTAATATACAGCTTGGCATGCCTCCAGCTATAAACTGGATCGGTTTGTGGAGGAAGACAACATGGGGCTCGAAGCATGCTCAAATCATTAAGACAACATCTCTGCCGTGTGCAATAGACAAGTATGCTACACTCAGACTTGGAAACTTTATGAAGGAATTGTACTTTTCTTCTCTTTTTCTTCTACAGTGGTACCTCACCTTACGAAATTAATTCATTCCAGAAGTGGTTTTGTAACGTGAATTTTTCGTAAGTTGAGTAGCTATTTCAATGGAAAAAGCCTGATTCGTTCCAAGGCCCCGATCCAAGTTTTTTTTTCTATAGTGTAACTTTTTTTTATAGTGTAACATTGTGTTCTGCGTCCTGATTGGCTAAGAGACTGTAGACCCAGGACTAAACGTGGACTATACCAGGTCTAGACCAAGGTCTAAACCTGGACTGGACCAGGACTAAACCTGGACTAAACCAGGACTAGACCAGGTAGATTAAAGCGCCGCGTGCGGGTCTATTTCCTGGTTTCGTGCTAGCTCTGCTATTAGCAGCAGCACCGGTGTACCTCACGAGTCACGGCTGAGGCGAGCAGCGACTGCGTGCGTGGGGGGAAGGGGGAGGGCGGACACGTGTGTGATAGCGCAGCATGACCCGGCGCGGGGCTGCGAGCACAAGACCCGTGCTCAAACCGTGCCTCCTCTAGACCAGGTCTGAACCAGGATTAAACCACCGCGTGCGGGTCTATTTCTTGGTTTCGTGCTAGCTCTGCCGGTGTACCTCACGAGTCACGGCTGAGGCGAGCAGCGAGGAGGGGAGGAGATGTGCCTCCCCTCGGGACCGCACACAGTCTGAGCGCATGAACGAACGCATGCAAGAGTCGCGGTGGTTTAATCCTGGTTTAGACCTGGTCTAGAGGAGGCACGGTTTGGGCACGGGTCTAGTGCTCGCAGCCCCGCGCCGGGTCATGCTGCACTATCACACACATGTCCACGTGCACACTTCTCCCCCCTCCCCCTTCCCCCCACGCTTCATTATTAATACATTTTGTTGAAAATCTATGAAAGTTTGAGTGTTTAAACGAGAGACAAATGTGAGAAAAGTTTAAATTCAGTCTGAGAAAAGCGTATAATGTGTGTGGCTGAGCGCGCATTATTTGAATTTTTGAGATTTCGCGTTTCGTAACTTGAATTTTCGTATCTAGAGACCAAAATTTAACATGAAGGCGTTTCGTAACTTGGAATTTCCGTTTGTTGGGTCTTTCGTAAGGTGAGGTACCACTGTAGTTTCTGTTTCTTGTAGGCACCGTGCTTTCATCACTACTTGAGTGAATGTTTGACACTGCTACAGTAATTCAACGATTGACACATAAGATAGAAAGGAATACCATTTTTGAAATTTAGATAACAATAAAACATCATGATAAAATGTAATAAATGACATAAAAAAGCACTGTAAAAACAAACATGAATTGTCACTCAAGTCCAGTCTTGTCAAAATAGTAAAACAACGTGCTCAAAGTCTCATCTGTCAGTTAATAACAGGTGTTTTTATTGTTAAATAACTTGGCTTGGTGGCTATAAAATCATTTTGCATGATATGAAGTGTGAAACATTCCAAGCAAGCAGCAGACCCTCCACCAGAAAAGTTACATAATACACCTTTAAAATTAACATATTACAGTTAGAAATAAACATCTAAAACAACGTAATAATGTTTTTTTCTGTCATCTTTTTGCATTGAAAAATGAATGTGTTTTTGATGTCTGGGAGTCTTGTCATCTGCCGGTTTCTACGGAGATGTCATTGTTCTGCCTGGAATGTTCCACAGTATGACTTTATACAGCTCTCTATGTTGCACTTATTCAATTGCAGGTGCTTTTATAGCTCAAAAATACCTAAAAGACTCTGAGCAGGGTCGTCTCTCCACAGATCTGACCTGTAGTTTGGTCTGGTTTGGTCTCAATGATGATTGAAAGGTTTAATCTCATACTTTGAAACATTCCAGACTAGGGATGCAAATTATTGATTAATACATTAATCTATAGTTGATTGACCTTATCGATCGACTTACAATTAACTGATAAGCGGCGTTTTTCACCTGAATTTGAGTGTTTCAATAGGGTCTTTAAGAATATAAGCTATAGTAACATAACACTGAGTCAAAAATATATCATAGTATTATTATATTGTATATTCCTCAATTAATTATTCCTTAGTAAAAAGCAGACAAATGTATTGATGCTGAATAACAAAATACAGTAATCCCTCGCTGTTTCGCAGATTTTTTTTCCCCATTTTTTTTTATAGTGTAACTTTTTTTTTATAGCGTAACATTGTGTTCTGCTTCCTGATTGGCTAAGAGACTCGACCAGAACTAAACCAGGTGTAGACCAGGTCTAAACCAGGTCTAAACCTGGACTGGACCTGGACTAAACCAGGACTGGACCAGGTCTAGACCTGGACTAAACCGGGATTAAACCAGCACGTATCGCTCTTTGCTGGTTTCGTGCGGCTGGTTTGTGGCTCGGGCTGAGAGTTCGCAGTTCGGGCGCCGCGGTTCGATCTCGTGCTTGCAGCGCCGGTGGTGCACGTGTCACGCACTTCTCCAAGGGGTTGGTGCGCATCGCGTCCCGGGACATGGCAATGCCGTTGAATGAGCGCGGTGCGCCCTGCCCAAGACTAGACCAGGTCTAAACCAGAATTGCGGCTCTTTGCCTTGTTTCGTGACCACGGGTGCGACCCACGCAGCATGTAAGTTACATGCTTTTATAATTACAAAAATATCTGGTTCTAGGTCCAGCTCTACTGTGAGTTGTACGGCAACATCCAGAGAGGAAAGAGTTACATGATGTAACGCTATGGTCTTTCTCGCGAGTGGGTTCGCATCTCGTGTTCACGTGTTACAATGAATGCATTTTGTTCGGCCAACGTCTTGATCGACAATTAATTGTAAGTCGATTCATTGTTGACATCCCTATTCCAGACAAAACAATAACATATCCATGGAAAAAAGAGTTTGACGGAAAACATACACAATGCACCATTAAATGGGTAGTAAATATTTATATATTTGCTTTAAAGGTCCCATGACATGGTACTTCTTGATGCTTTTATATGGCTCCTTAATGGTTCCCTAATACTGTAAATGAATCCTTCTCCAAAATCAACACTTAGTGCATGAGAAAGACACATGTACAGAGTCAGAGTCATAATCTCTCTGTCTGAACAACTCATTCTGGGCCTTGTTGCTTGAATGCAAATGAGAAGGACACAGATTGGTTAGAGGAGCGGGCGGGGGGGGGGGCAAATGCGCCGCTGGTTCCTTGTTTTAGCGGTGCGCTGTGCCTGGCCCCACTTCCGTGTGTGTAATCGCGAAGGAGGAAAGGAGAGGCTTTTCAATGAAAAAAAACCCACATTTTCACTGAAAATAAAATTAAACCACTGCTGTTTCAGAGGTCCAGAGGGTAAAGGACTTCCGAGCCTAGAAACACTCGCATGTGCCTCCAGGCAAATAAAAAAATGCATTTCGCATTGCGTAGCTCCTCCGCAGTCCAAACTCTCTGGGCGTGATTTCCAGAGACAGGAGGTGGAGATCCAGACGGGGGTGGAACTGAATTTGCATTTCTTTTTTCGATCTGACGTCAATAAGGTGCCTTGTCCAGAATCGCCCATTTGAGCTGTGTTTTTTTCAAACGCAGAAAATGATCGCAAATGCTCAGTTTAGACATTTCGCAACTTTTAGCCATGGGGGGGCCTAAACAGGGTAGGGGAGCTCACATTAACGTTCAAAAACCTCAGAAAGTGAAAATTTCATGCCATGGGACCTTTAAGTGTAAAATAGCAGAAATACTCCGCTAAATAGTCCAGCTAAATATACAGCAGCTTTCTCTCCAGCCATGTGATTAGATGAGTCAGTGCAGTTATCCCAGCTCCTGATAAAACCTGTTTAATTAAGATGTTTGCGTACTGTCCAATTACACTGATATCGCTAATTAGAGCCGGGCTTAGTGTAGGCCGCTAATGAAATCCACTATCAATAATGGCAGATAAGAACGGTCAATATCTTTATTTACAAAGTGCACTTCAATATCATGACATTTGGGAGATAATCCGAGCAGGCTGCATGGCTGAGTTTGTTTTCATATTATCAGGTGCTGGCTACATATTGCGGTAAATATTAAATATCTTTCACTCCGTACTTTTAAAGGTCCTTTGATAAACAACAATGTTTATGGTTTATATAGTTTGGTCCCAGCAAGCTTTCAAACTTTTAGTATTAAGCCTCTAACCTACCACATAAAGGTCATACCTGCAAACTAGTCACCTTTCAGCGAAATTCGCCGTTTTGATCCCAAAATGGGTCACTTGTGTGAATCGTGTAGATCCGAATAGTTTTGTTTTGTTTTTTTTTGGGGGGGAAAGGCTACGTTGCCGAACATTTGGTTTGTCGCTAAATAAAACAGTAACGATGCGCATCTTTTCCATTGGAGTTCTGGTTGCCAGTCCTCGCTTCTGAAAATTCCATAGCAGTTAGGATTCAGAGTCTGCAGAGTCACCTTTTTTACTGAGTAATCTGGCAACCTCACTTCGTGAAAGAATCTGATCAACGGATCTGGGACAGTCTGTCTGAATATACTCTGTGGGATGAACGGATGAAAAACTTGTCTTTGGATTAAGGATTTCGTTGCTGTTACATGTGTTGAGGTAAGTTTTGCAGTACCAGAAATATGTACATGAATGTATTTTTTTAACATTATACGTGCTGAATGGTCATGAGCTCTGGGTAATGACCGAAAGGACGAGATCGTGGATACAAGCGGCCGAAATGAGTTTCCTCCGCAGAGTGGCGGGGCGCACCCTTAGAGATAGGGTGAGGAGCTCAGTCACACGGGAGGAGCTCGGAGTAGAGCCGCTGCTTCTCCAGAGGAGGAGCGAGCTGAGGTGGCTCGGGCATCTGTTTCGGATGCCTCCTGGACGCCTCCCTCGCGAGGTGTTCCGGGCATGTCCCACCGGGAGGAGGCCCCGGGGAAGACCCAGGATGCGCTGGAGGGACTATGTGTCCCGGCTGGCCTGGGAACGCCTTGGGGTCCCCCCGGAGGAGCTGGAGGAAGTGTCCGGGGTGAAGGAGGTCTGGGAGTCCCTGCTTAGACTGTTGCCCCCGCGACCCGGCCCCGGATAAGCGGAAGAAAATGGATGGATGGATGGATGGGTATACGTGCTGAAAATTAATATTATGCCAGCTAACTGCATAAAATAAAAATTCTGTCGTCAGATATGAGAGTTGAAAACTAACACATTTGCTTAGTGCGTTGCCTGGAGAATGTCCCTGTTCACATTGGATGGTTTTCAGATACAGAAAACACCCGATCAGAAACAAGGCAAAGAACCGCAATTCTGGTTTAGACCTGGTCTAGTCCTGGGCAGGGCGCACTGCGCTCACTCAACGGCACTGTGCGCTGTTTAAAGGTCCCATGGCATGAAATTTTCACTTTCTGAGGTTTTTGAACGTTAATGTGAGCTCCCCTACCCTGTTTAGCCCCCCCCATGGTTAAAAGTTGTGAAATGTCTAAACTGAGCATTTACGATCCTTTTCTGCATTACAAAAAATCTGAGCTCAAACGGGGGAGTTTGAACAAGGCACCTTATTGACGTCAGATTGAAAAAAGAAATGCAAATGCAGTTCCACCCCCGTCTGTCTGAACTCAGCGTCTCTGTAAATCACGCCCAGAGAGTTTGGACTGCGGAGGAGCTAGGCAATGCGAAATGCGTTTTTTTATTTGCCTGGAGGCACGTCCGAGTGTTTCTAGGCTCGGAAGTCCTTTATCTGAGCCTCTGGACCTTTGAACAGCAGTGGTTTAATTTTATTTTCTGTGGAAATGTGTTTATTTTTCAATGGAACGCTTCAAATCTCTCCCCCCGTGCAAAAACACGGAAATGGATCAGAGCGGACAGCTGAGAGCGAGAGCGGAGAGTTTGGCCACGCCTCCACCCTCTACTATTGGCCAGCTCTTTTCTCCTCATTTGCATTCAAGCAACAACGCCCATAATGGCCTGTTCAGAGAGAGAAAAATTACTCTTTCTCATCTTATCTCTGTTTCTCATGCACTGAGTGTTGATTTTGAAGAAGGATTCATTTACAGTATTAGGGAACCATTAAGGAGCCATATAAAAGCATCAAGAAGTACCATGTCATGGGATCTTTAACACTGTTACAGTCCATTACAGAGGACATGTTACAACATTATGAATAAAAATAAATTTAACAAAATGTAAATGCTAAGGTGTTCATTTACCTCCAAATAGAAAATAAAAATAAAAATAATTTAGATACATTTTTTTCTTCGGGTCCCAGGAGGGGACTTTGCGCGCGTCAAAGTAATTTTCCTTGTGGATCAATAAAGTTTGTTTAAATCTAAGTCTCTAAATCAAGATTAGTCAACAGCCCTTTTTCCTCGAGGTTGTAGCGTTAGCAACGGGTTTGATTGACAGCGTTGTTGCTAAGTGCCCATCCCCTGCTAAACCAGAGTGGGTGAGAAGGAAGGGGCAAGTACCTTCAATAGCATCCGTCCCCATTGGCTCTTTGGCTCTTGGTTGCTAGGATACATGCTCTCAGATTCCCAAATATGAAGCTTGACTCCAAATTAGCTGCTCTAACTGCCACTTGGTTGGCGTCATTTGGCTACACACTACAAGTAACACTCCTTCAATCCGCTTCTTTATACAGTCTGTGGACCTGAATGTGAGCAAGCTTACATCGCCACGAACCTGACGCATACCTGTCCTGAAGGAAGACCTCTATCTGCGTGTTTCCATGGAAATTTTGTTGCTTTAATCTGCTGCAATATGACATAGAACTCATCTGTCTCCTTTTAAAATGTTTTTTTGCATTTTTGTGAAAGTAAAAATCAGGTAGAGCACCTTTAAACACCACTACAGTAATCCCTTGTTTATCGCGGGGGTTAGGTTCAAGAAATAACCCGCAATACGTGAAATCCGCGAAGTAGGACAATTTTATATTTTACAATTATTACACATGTTTTAAGGCTGTAAACGCCTCACCACACACATTATACACTTTTTTCAGACTGGTATTAACATTTTCTCACATTTTGTAGATTTTCAACAAAATGTATTAATAGTGAAGCGTGGGGGGGGGGCGCGGACACGTGCACATGGATATGCGTTGTTTTGGAACAACATATCCATGCCATGTGCGAAAGTCGAGTGGAAAGCGACCTGGATATCATTTTGGGCAAGACTCAGGCCACCGCTAACAGTGCCGAACAGGCTGACATGGTTCACTGCTCCGAAGACGCTTCTGAGCACCAGCCCTCACCACCTGACCAGGTACGAGCACTTCAGCGAGGGGCTAGGTCTAAAGCCCCGATCAGCTCTACTCCAGTAGCCTTGTCAAATAAATTCAATATCCTGGACCATGAGGATTTTCCCCCATTAACCCGCGCTCACACGGGTTGGTTGCATTTCACCCCGGCTCCAAAATTAGACTGCCCCAGAGTTCGGGGCATGGCTATCAATGCGTCGCCAGTACTCCACAGCTCTCTAGGACGGGGTCGGGTTCGTCCGCTAGGCGTGAGGGGGGAAGACCCACTGTCTCCTCTCTGCGCGTGAGTGCCCCCCCCCCCCCCCCGCGGCTCCCTCGAATGCGGCTCCCCCCGCTGCGGCTTCCCCGTCCGTGCAGCGTCCGGGCCAGGCCCGTCCTGTCCTCCTGTCACCCAGGCGCTCTCGTGAAGGACATCATAGACTCTGTCCCTACCACCCTGCGTGACCATCCCAGGTTTAGACCTGGTCTAGTCCTGGTTTAGTCCAGGTTTAGACCTGGTTTAGACCTGGTTTAGTCCTGGTTTAGTCCACATTTAGTCCTGGTCTAGTTCCGGTCTAGTCCCGGTCTCAGACTCATGTCTCCGCTGATACACTATAAATTTTTTTTTAAAAATCTGCGAAACAGCGAGGCCGCGGAAAGTGAACCGCGATAGAGCGAGGGACCACTGTATAGAACTAGTGTATGTGAACCAGTGACATGCGGTCAGGGGAGGCCCTCACCTGTCATCACAGTGAAAAAAAAAGTAAAATGAAAAACAAATGGTTATATTTATCCAGTGACTTGTGCTATAAAGTTATTTTCTATTTAACTTCACCATTTTAATTTGTTTTTTTTATTCAAAATAGCTGAATTTTCACTTTTACCCTTCAAATACTGGTGCAGAGAGGCACCAGCCATTCGTGCCTCACATGGACTGACTGTGCTGTAGCTCAGCAGTGACAGATTCTGCGCTAAAGCGGCGGTGAAAAGTCGCCGGGTGAGACACGTAGTTACCTGACCTCATGGTAGAGGCACTCGTGAGCCCAGGGATTCTTCTGCAACTCCTGGGGCAGCGGATTAGAATAAGTGACAGCGAGATACAATTTAGAAAGTCAAGTTTAATAATCCATTCAACTTCACTTTTTTCTTCTTGTCTGGCCCGACTTTTTAAATAGAGGAAGATTTCATATTAAAGATCAACCAGCTTTCTAAACTGGACTTTCAGTCGAAGCAGGAGGTTATAATTAACGGAAGACCAACGCTGGAGCTAAAGGTCCAGACTACAGGACGAAAGACTCGCTCTTTTCAAACAGCGTGGTACACATGAAAAGGCTGTGTGGATGTCCTTCTTTTCTCAACCTGCTGTGAAAATGTCTGGACTCACATGGGATATTGTGACCTCAAAATGTTGCAAAGAAGCCTCGTTAAACATGAGCGGCTCACCGCTCACACATTCAGAGCCACATCGCGCTAAAAACGTTGCTATTTTAATTTAAAGGAGAATTAACGTTTTTTACAATCTGAGTCTTATTTCGGTAATAAAACAAGTTGTTTTACTCACCCATAGCACTTTGGTGTCATATGGAGCACTTCCGGAGATGTTTTAGATTAGCGTTAGCCGTAGCGCGAGTTCTCGGGGCACATAATATATGCCCCGTGCGGTCTCCAAATAACACAAACTTTAGGACTTTTCAAATCATAGAAGCTCGATGTCTTAGTCTACGCTTTCGTTTGAGTCAAAAGTGGCCTGTAATCCGAGATTTATCCATAGTTTCGAGCAGATGAGGACGCCAGTGCGCATGTGCGGAGTCACAGTTTATTTCGCTCTCAGCTCTCGGGACCCAAACATGAAACGCAAAGCTGTAAATTATGGATAAATCTCGGATTACAGGCCACTTTTGACTCAAATGAAAGCGTAGACTAAGACATCGAGCTTCTATGATTTGAAAAGTGCTAAAGTTTGTGTTATTTGGAGACCGCTCGCATTACGGATATTGCTAATCTAAAACATCTCTGGAAGTGCTCCATATGACACCAAAGTGCTATGGGTGAGTAAAACAACTTGTTTTATTACCGAAATAAGGCTCAGGCTACGTTTATACGGCAACGATCAAAACAGAAGACGCAAAAGTGGCGTCTCGTCTTCAATTTTTTATCCCCGTTTAGACGAGCGTTCTCAACAGGAAATGTTTGTTTATACGACGACGCAAAAGTGGGCGAATTCGATTGAATATGCATGCCAGGCCGCTAATATAATGTCAGAGCTACCTTTTTCAGGACACCAACAGGGGCTCTCATTACGGTTGTTACGCCCTCGATGTAGAGTCGGAGCTCTTCGCTTAATGCAACAAGAGCTTGTTTAGTCATTCTGAAGTTTTCCACCCAAGCACAGTCATCAACTAATCCATTCTCAAAATTGTCCCACCACTGACTGGTTCTCCCCGGTCTTGTCCAAACTCGCCTCTGTCACCTGCGACGTATTGTTATTGTTTTTACCGGCTTGGCGCATCCAGTGTGACGTCAGGTGTATGCAGCGTGAACATGTTTTGCGCTTCTTGCCGTTTAGACGGAGACGCGACCTGGGCCGTCTTCAGAACTCCACACTCTGGAAGGAGTCTTCAGATTTTTGCGGTTTCAGAGCCCGACGGCGCCGCCGTGTAAACGAAAGACACTTCCGATAGAATATTTTGTCGTTTTCAGTCGCAATCATCCTCGTCTAAACGGCCCCTCAGATTTTAAAAAACGTTAATTCTCCTTTAATGCTGCTCGGTGTGGTCTGGAAAATGCACTGAACAATAATAATTAATTTTCAGCTTCACATCCAAAATATTACAAGCTCCAGTCACTTACAGGGAGAGAAATTTACTTGCCGACACCTGGTTTACAAAACTTGTAAATCTGATTGTGATGACGTCAATGCCTCACAAGCCGTGACCGTGTCAAACGTTTCCAATGACCTGTTTCCTGGTGAATGGCTGTGTCCCAGTGAAGGTGAGCTGTAATATATGGGGTGCAAAGTCTTATTATTCTGCTGAAAATGTGCTTGTGGAAAATTTAGTGCGCAGCAAAATGATTCATGGTTTATCACAAAAGCTGCCGGCTCCAAATCAAGGTCATAATTAAGTTTGAGAAATAAAAATGCGAGTGTGGTAATTTAGAGCCCTGTCATTTCACTGGATCTTAACTTTCTTCTATATTTTACATATTTTGATACAGTTTCTGAGAGATCGTAATCCAGTGAGGTACCAAGCCCACTTCACACATTTACAGATGGTTATTGGAGTGGAAAATGTCAACTTTGAATAGTGGAGATAAAGGTTGGCTCAGTTTTAGTTAGGTTCACTCTTCTTCAACTGATATTTTGACTTAACCTTTGTTTGGCCCGGATTTCTTAAAAGTGAAAAAATGCATAGCACACTCAGATGGCCGATGTCCAAAAGCTCTTTATTTTTAAGTAACATTTTGGCAAAAAGCCTTCGTCAGATCATTTTTCTTATCATTATCTTATCTCATATATCAACTACCAACAAATGGACGATCCAAAGTAAGGTCACCCAGATAAGATAAGATAAGCCCACTCTACAACAAGAAAAAACAGGTATATACTGTATATTAACCCTTATATTGTGTTCGGGTCAAAATTGACCCATTTTCAAGTTTAGGCATGTAAAAAGTACCATTTTCTTTTTTGTACTGGAACTTTCTCACTATAGGAAATATAATGAATGAATTTAAACAGTTTTTTTAATCAAAACGAGTGGTATATTGTAAGATAAAAGGACGTAGAGCAAAAAAATGAAAAATGAAAACAGTGTTTCCATGTATATGAATACATACTTAGTTATGAGGGGAAAAAGAAATATTGGAATTAAATCACGGGTCAAATCGGACCCGCTAACACCAAAGAGGTGGGCAGCTTTCTAACACATTACAAGGGTTAAAGGAGAATGAACATTTTTTACAATTCGAGCCTTATTTCAGTAATAAAACAAGTTGTTTTACTCACCCATAGCACTTTGGTGTCATATGGAGCATTTCCAGAGATGTTTTAGATTTGTGATAGCCGTAGCGCGAGTTCTAGCCATAGCCGAGCATGTAATATATGCCCCGTGCAGTCTCCAAATAACACAAACTTTAGCACTTTTCAAATCATAGAAGCTCGATGTCTTAGTCTACGGTTTCGTTTGAGTCAAAAGTGGCCTGTAATCCGAGATTTATCCATAGTTTCGAGTAGATGAAGACGCCAGTGCGCATGTGCGGAGTCACAGTTTATTTCGCTCTCAGCTCCCGGGACCCAAACATGAAACGCAAAGCTGTAAATTATGGATAAATCTCGGATTACAGACCGCACGGGGCATATATTACATGCTCGGAGCATATATTATATGCCCCGATATGCAGGGCTTATTTATGAATGAATCAAAACGCAACTCCCGGTATGTTTTTGACGAGGAAACAACATTATAACATAGATCAGAAAAGAGCATAATACATCATTGTGAGCTTTGTGTTGAAACCTGACCCATTTTGAACTTTTCTGCCTCTTACTGCCTCTCTAGCTTAACATCTGCTTTCTCTTATTTGCTCTGCCCTTGGTTTTCTGAAAGCACTTTCCTTTACCCGTTGTAAAGCCATGTTGATATTCAGCTTTTAGCACAAAGTGACTGCCTAACATCCAAAGCAAGGTTTCCCATAATCACTGCGCGCTCTCCGTTGTCGACATTAACCACGAGGTCCTTCGCTTTCTCCTACCAAGGCCCTCCTCTCCTCCATGGGGAACATCCATTCACTTCCAGCTTCCTGCCCTCCATTTTGGCTCAAATTGGCGCTCTATTTAGGAGATAGACTGAAGATTTGATAAAGCCGGCGTCTCCATGGAGAGCGTTTTATAGCTGTCCTCTGCAGCTGCTTCCTCTCCAGTTTATTCACGGTGCCCTCACGCTAGCTGTTTGGCTAGCTCCATACTTTTTATATGGGCACGTTAATCTTCCTGGCGCCACAATCGCAGCATAAAAAAATCATCCATCGTGCAGCATAGATGCGCAGTTGTTGGGTTAAAGGCTCAGCTGTATTTGTGTTTTTGAAACCCGCCTAGCGAGATCATTGTAGGTGCGTAATATCATTCAAACCGAGAGGCAGTAGTGGGTAATTAACAGCTCTCACATGGAAATGTCAAAGAGTATTTTTCAGCGGGAGAATGCCAGGCTGAAATTCAGCTGCTGAGAGGCATATGGGGATCTGGTGAATGTAGAATAGCTTAAAGGAGAATTAATGTTTTTTACTATCTGAGCCTTATTTCGGTAATAAAACAAGTTGTTTTACTCACCCATAGCACTTTGGTGTCATATGGAGCACTTCCGGAGATGTTTTAGATTAGCGATAGCCGTAGCACGAGTTCTCGGGGCATATAATATATGCCCCGAGCATGTAATATATGCCCTGAGCGGTCTCCAAATAACACAAACTTTAGCACTTTTCAAATCATAGAAGCTTGATGTCTTAGTCTACGCTTTCGTTTGAGTCAAAAGTGGCCTCTAATCCGAGATTTATCCATAATTTACAGCTTTGCGTTTCATGTTTGGGTCCCGGGAGCTGAGAGTGAAATAAACTGTTGCGAAATGTCTAAACTGAGCATTTGCGATCCTTTTCTGCGTTAGAAAAAATCAGAGCTCAAACGGGCGATTTTGAACAAGGAAACTTATTGACGTCAGCTCGAAAAAAGAAATGCAAATGCAGTTCCACCCCCGTCTGTCTGTACTCAGCGTCTCTGTAAATCACGCGAAGAGAGTTTGGACTGCGAATGCGCTAGGCAATGCGAAATGCATTTTTTTATTTGCCTGGAGGCACGTCCGAGTGTTTCTAGGCTCGGAAGTCCTTTATCTGAGCCTCTGGACCTTTGAACAGCAGTGGTTTAATTTTATTTTCTGTGGAAATGTGTTTATTTTTCAATGGAACGCTTCTCATCTCTTCTCCCCGCAAAAACGCGGAAATGGATCAGAGAGCGCACAGCTGAGAGCGGAGAGCGGAGAGTTTGGCCACGCCCTCACCCTCTACTATAGGCCATCTCTTTTCTCCTCATTTGCATTCAAGCAACAACGCCCATAATGGAGTGTTCAGAGAGAGAAAAATGACTCTTTCTCATCTTATCTCTGTTTCTCATGCACTGAGTGTTGATTTTGAAGAAGGATTCATTTACAGTATTAGGGAACCATTAAGGAGCCATATAAAAGCATCAAGAAGTACCATGTCATGGGATCTTTAAATTCTAAAGCAAATGTTTTGTTAAAGAAAACATTGTGCTTTTGTCTGCTGTATAGTTGTAATCTAAGACACCCATAGATCATCATTATGTTGTATTTTGGACATTTGACGCTGATTTCGGGGTTGGTAATTTGCAGTGTCCAGTGGTATTATCATAGCAAAGTTGCACATGCTGTTAGCACCTCTGATAGGCAGCTACAGATCAGCCTAACGAGCAGTGGATTTTTTTTTCCCCATTGTGCCAAAATGACTACATAAGACGGTGCCAAATCCTATGTGTATCATAGATTAGGAAAATTAAATTGGAGAACAATTCAATTGCTTCACAGTGCAAAAACTAAAATCTAGCCAAGTTAAAAATTGCTTGAATTAAGAAAGTTTTATCACGATTTGAGTACATTTGACTTGATCTACCAAAGAAGCAATACTTTTTATACTTAAAATATGAAAATACAGTCTTGCTACACAACAGAACAGTAACTCTTTGCACTTACAATAAAAAAACATTACATTGGTGTTAATTTTACTTATCACGTTGAATACTTTAACAGTTACTCATTGTTCTCACTTGTAAATACTTCATATGGTGCAATATAAAATGTCTGAAGAATACAAAAGAAAGCTCATTATGTTACTTTTTTTGTTTTTTTGTTTGTTTGTTTATTTTGTTTCTGTTGTTATGATTGCCAATATGGGCAATAAATACCCTTATATTTACAAAAGAAGGTCAAATGCTTACTTGTCCAAAATAAATACATAAATGAAAAAGTACTCACATAAAGTAGAATATTCTTAATGTAAGTCATTTAAGCCATTTTAACTTAACTAGATACAGTGGTACCTCACCTTACGAAATTAATTCTTTCCAGAAGTGGTTTCGTAACGTGAATTTTTCGTAAGTTGAGTAGCTATTTCAATGGAAAAAGCCTGATTCGTTCCAAGGCCCCAATCCAAGTTTTTTTTTTTATAGTGTAACCTTTTTTATAGTGTAACATTGTGTTCTGCGTAGAGACTGTAGACCCAGGACTAAACGTGGTCTAGACCAAGGTCTAAACCTGGACTAAACCAGAACTAGACCAGGACTAGACCAGGTGGATTAAAGCGCCGCGCGCGGGTCTATTTCCTGGTTTCGTTTTGAGTCACGGCTGAGGCGAGCAGCGAGGGGGACCGCACGCAGTCTGAGCGCATGAACGAGACACGTGCTCAAACCGTGCCTCCTCTAGACCTCCTCTAGACCTGGTCTAGACCAGGTCTTGACCACCGCAGCTCTTGCATGCGTTCGTTCATGTGCTCAGACTGCGTGCGGTCCCCCTCGCTGCTCGCCTTAGCCGTGACTCGAAAGGAAACCAGGAAATAGACCCGCGCGCGGCGCTTTAATCCACCTGGTCTAGTCCTAGTTTAGTTCAGGTTTAGTCCTGGTTTAGTCCAGGTTTAGTCCTGGTCCAGTCCTGGTTTAGTCCAGGCTTAGTCCTGGTCCAGTCCTGGTTTAGTCCAGGTCTAGACCTGCTGGCAGCCCCGCGCTGGGTCATGCTGCGCTATCACACATGTCCGCGCGCAGTTTTCTCCCCCCTCCCCCCCACACTTCACTATTAAAGGTCCCATGGCATGAAATTTTCACTTTCTGAGGTTTTTGAACGTTAATGTGAGCTCCCCTACCCTGTTTAGCCCCCCCATGGTTAAAAGTTGCGAAATGTCTAAACTGAGCATTTGCGATCCTTTTCTGCGTTACAAAAAATCGGAGCTCAAACGGGTGATTTTGAACAAGGAAACTTATTGACGTCAGATCGAAAAATGCGCTAGGCCATGCAAAATGCGTTTTTTTATTTGCCTGGAGGCACGTCCGAGTGTTTCTAGGCTCGGAAGTCCTTTATCTGAGCCTCTGGACCTTTGAACAGCAGTGGTTTAATTTTATTTTCTGTGGAAATGTGTTTATTTTTCAATGGAACGCTTCAAATCTCTTCTCCCCGTGCAAAAACAAGGAAATGGATCAGCTGTGGGCTCTGAGCGGAGAGTTTGGCCACGCCCCCACCATCTACTATTGGCCATCTCTTTTCTCCTCATTTGCATTCAAGCAACAACGCCCAGAATAAAGAGTTTGAGAGAGATATTTATAACTCTTTCTCATCTTATCTCTCTTTCTCATGCACTGAGTGTTGATTTTGAAGAAGGATTCATTTACAGTATTAGGGAACCATTAAGGAGCCATATAAAAGCATCAAGAAGTACCATGTCATGGGACCTTTAATAATTTTGTTGAAAATCTATGAAAGTTTGAGTGTTTAAACGAGAGACAAATGTGAGAAAAGTTTAAATCCAGTCTGAGAAAAGCGTATAATGTGTGTGGCTGAGCACGCATTATTTGAATTTTTGAGATTTCGCGTTTCGTAACTTGAATTTTCTTTCGTATCTAGAGACCAAAATTTAACGTGGAGGCGTTTCGTAACTTGAAATTTTCGTTTGTTGGGTCTTTCGTAAGGTGAGGTACCACTGTATTTTTCTTTGCAGTCCGGCAGTTGGGCAATGCATGCTTCTTTGTACACATGTATTATAAACTAAATGTAAAGAAAACCAAAGTAAATTAAACTAAACTAAAGTAAGCATCTCTTACCATTCCAAAAAGCAGCACAAGAATGGAAACAAAAATATGAAATCACAAAAAAAAAAAAAAAAGTGAGACCAAAACTGGAAACAGAATTGCGGCATTTATATATTAGGAATTATGTTAATCTTGTTTCATTCTTGTGGACCCAGTCTCGTATCTTGTCTCGTCTTGTGGAAATTGTGTCTCGTCTCATCTATAATGTATAGCATTCCTTACATTTTTGTTATTGTAAAACTGAAATTAGCCTAACTTGCTTATGGGCAGCAGCATTCATTGGTCCGTTTGTGTATGAATGTGTATGAATGGGTGAGTCTTGACGATCGAATATGGGACTTTTTTGTTTTTCTCACATTTAGCACCTTAAATGAATTTGGCAACCACAGTCACATTACTGTAATTTCCAGATTATTGAGTGCACTTGAATATAAGCCGCATGAAGAATTTTATTTTTGTACATATACAGGCAACACCTGTCTATAAGCCGCATTCTATGTCCACATCTTCAAGAAAGTTTTCAAGTTCAGAGCATCTGCTTTATTGCCTCTGAAAACATTTGTCGTCTTTTTGCATTGAGTCAGTTCATCGCCAACGTCTCACCATCAACTCATCAATGCCAAGCTCACGTGCAGCAGCTCAATTTCCTTCTTCAACAGCCAGAGCGATTGCCTTTAACTTAAAAGCTGCATCTTCCTGTGTTTTCCATGAGGAGGGTGTGTGCGTGAAGTGCAAAATAACTGTTCAAAACAAAATAAATCTAGCATCTTCCTCGGCACATCTTCTCTTCACCTGTCTGTCTCTTCACCTGTCTGTCTCTTCACCTGTCTGTCTCGCTCTTGCACCCCATCACTTCACGCTCTACAGTAATCCCTCGTTTATCGCGGGGGTTAGGTTCCAGATATAGCCCGCAATAAGAGAAATCCGCGAAGTAGGACAACTTTATATTTTTCAATTATTCTACATGTTTTAAGGCTGTAAATGCCTCACCACACATCGTGGACAAATCCGTGACAGAGCAGCACGACCGGCGCGAGGCCGTGCGTACACCGGGGCTGCGAGCACGAGATAGAACCGCGGCGCCCGGACCGCGTCGTCTCAGTCCGAGCCACAAACCGAACACACACAAAAGAACGCAAGACCTGCTCCAGTCCTGGTTTAGTCCAGAGCCAGTCCAGGTTTAGATCTGGTTTAGACCTGGTCTAGACCTGGTTTAGTTCACGACGCAGAACACAATGTTACACTATAAAAAAAATGTTACACTATAAAAAAAAATTGGAAAAAAAAAAAAAAAATCAGCGAAACTGCGAGGCCGCGAACAGTGAACCGCGACAGATAGGGTGACCACCGGCATGAAACAGGAAAGGAGGACACTTGTGTCCAAAAAGGAGGACAAAGGCCCTAAAGTGAGGACACCTTGTTTTTTGTTTTGTTTTTTTTCCTCGGGAGGGGGGGGGGGTAATGCTGGATATTCTACAGTGTAGCCATGTCCAACGTTTACTCTAAGCTGCGCGCCTGCACAATTGCGCACTGCTCGCACATTCTCAGCGCACAAGAAAACCTATGCAGCGCACTGTAAATCAGGGATGAAAGAGCTTTTAGCGGATCTCCGCTTTTTATTCAGCGGCAGGGTCTTTTTTTTTTTATATCTGCAAAGTGCGAGCCGCGCGGGGGGGCGCACAGGGATCCAAGGAGCGCTCAGCGAGTTAGTGTGTTTGCTCAGACACATTAAAAATTAGGGGGAACATTGGCCATGTCCCAATTCCAAGTATTACTAGTCGCAATAGAATAATATTTGGTCTTCCGGGAACAAGGAGCAGACCAGCGGGAGCTGAGGCAGGACCTGTTCCATCTCGTAGACGCCCATGTGATCCATGGACTGCACTCAAGGCTGAGCAAGTATGCACCGCCTCGACTGCAGGCTGAGACCACACTCCGAACCCTGCACTCGCTGAATTGGGAAACGGCGAACATCGCAGAGTAGCAAGTGTAAATAATGGGTGGGGATTTATGACGATTTATGCAACGGTGGCGGACGAGGGTCCGAAAGGAGGACAAAACGTAAAAAAGGAGGACACGTGACAGACGGCCGGACAGACAGCTCTAAAACCGGACTGTCCGGACGAATGGTCACCCTAGCGACAGAGCGAGGGACCACTGCTGTACTGCACATGTCTCCTGCAGAAAGAGCCACCGTCCTGTCTGGGATCATGTCTGTGTCTGGGATCATCAGTGTCTCATAGGATTTCAGCAGATTTCAGGCTCTCCCGGGGGGCGGGGATAGGTGTATCGATCAGGTATGAGTGGATGTCCAACTGCTAAAGTCTGAGATTTTTCTTCTCGTCATTTACGAACTCACGTGCATTTAACACATACGAGTCATTAAGACTTATCCCACTCGCTAATGTTCATTTAGCATCATGACTTATTTTATCACACGGCAATAAATAGTTTTAGTGCTGACCTCAGCGCTCGCTAGTGTTGTAACTTCATGTTAACTACACAGACAGCGGCACTTTCTGCTGTGTTGATACACGTATAATCCCTCCATATATTAGCCGCAGTGTTTTTCTTACAACAGAAGAGATCCTAGATGAAAACACCATTACCTTCAGCTCTTTGTTTTATTCTTCCTATTGTTTCCTTTGTGTATTTATTATACTGACTTATTATGGTGAATCTTTTATCTAGTTTCTGATGTTGTGATTGACACATTTCAAGATTAGAATGCAACTTCTTTAAAGAACTTCTGGGAGGTCTTCACATAGAGTTGGGAAAACACTTCCCAGAACCGGAATTGGATTTTAATTTTTTTCCCCCCCTTACATTTTATTTATAAAGATTCTCATATTATACAAATTAACATTATGACAAGTTATTATTTTTGACATAATATAAAACTCGACTCTCCCACACAGAAAAAAAAATCTACATATATAAACTGGATACTAGCTATATTGGAATTTAAGTGGACCAGAAATCAATTTGGAGACTATCTTTAGAGTGTCATTTCCAAGGATAGTGTTGCTAATAGTCTTGGAATGCCAAGCAGACGTCTGGATCCAATAAAACCTACCAGTGTGAAAATGGAAAAAGAAAATAATTAATTTGAAGCCATATACAGAGTCTCTGAAGCACCATTCATCTATTGTGTTGTTATAGTGTTAGTCTTAAAGGTGCATTGCGTAACTTTTCACCTGCTTGCCTTCATGGAGATATTCTTGCTTTCCCTGGAATGTTCCGGTATGACATTAAAAACATCTATCTAGTGTTTGCTCATCACGGGCGTTTCTGTTGCTTAAAAATACAATAATTTTCTCTATGAATCAGACCCCCCAGGATTTCGCGGGCATTTTTTGTGATTGTTGCGGGCTAAAATGCCTGAATTTGCGGGAGATTTTCCAAAAAGTTGCGATGAAAGTTGCGGTGCTTTTAAGGTTTTTGTTGCAATTTTGTTACGGGAGGAAGTGAAAGTTGCGATAAATAGTTGCGATTTTCCCTTGTTGTAATTCAAATTGAGTAATATTTTGAATACTGAGTTATTACTGACAAAGAATAAGACAAGGACTTAGAGATCACAGATATGGTCCTAAAACAACCTTACCAATATCGAAAATAAATTACTACTAGGAGGGGAACTGTTTCGCGCGGTCTTTTGCTGTTATTTTTGTGGGCAAATGGCGCCGCAGACATGTTTCTTTGCCATTAGAAGCCGTGTCCCAATTCCCAGAGTGCGCGGCTCGGAGCGTGGCCCGAAGGGCATGTGCATCACACTTTTCGACAGTACACCGGCGCGACGACTGCTGTCCCACTTCTTTTTTGTCCCATGCGGAGTTAACACGCGGTCTGAGCAAGTGTGCACCGCCTTGACTGCAGTCTGAGCCCCCTTCGGGCCGCGCTCCGAACTGTACGCTCTGGGAACTGGGACATGGCCGCATTTTCGTTTTGTCACACGGAAGTAAAGCAGAAGGAAGTTGGTCGGCGTTCAATACGTCGACGATGATTGGTTAAAATTAGTACAAATTGCGGGAAAGTTGCGGTGATTGGTCAAAATTGCAACACCGGCCTGAATTGACGGGGATTGGCTGAAGTTGCGTTGAAGTTGCAAATCGCAACATCGCGAATTCCTGGAGGGTCTGATGAATAGTGTTGCCTCTCCACAGATCTGACCTGTAATGTAGCCCAGAGTTGTCTCCCTTGAGAGAGATAGGTGCATGGATTGGATTCTAGACAAAAACATTTCCATGAAGAAGGATGATACAGATGGTGGATCCTCCAGCAGAAAAGTTGCACAATGCACCTTTAAAGAGGGAGTTTTATGAAGAGATTTTCTACTTTGTTTTAACGTACCCTCAACATTGCATCCGTGTGTGTAATTTAGCGATCTCTATTCAAATCCTCCCTAGCTGTACGATTGCCACAACGCTGGCAAACAATGCTTCGCCCACAATGACAATTCTCCATAAATATACAAAAACATGATATAAAACTGTACACAACAACTTGACAAACCTGGCGCGATGTGCAGTAGTTTCATCAGTGGGATGCACGCTGATTGTGCTGCTGGTGTGATAGTGCCCTGAAGGGGGAGTAACTTAGGCTCCGTTTATACGGCGACGATCAAAACAGAAGACGCAAAAGTGGCGTCTCGTCTTCAATTTTTTTATTTGCGTTTAGAGGAGCATTCTCAACAAGAAAAGTTTGTTTATAAGAAGACGCAAAAGTGGGCGAATTCGATTGAATATGCATGCCAGGCCGCTAATATAATGTCAGAGCTACCTTTTTCAGGACACCGACAGGGGCTCTCATCACGGTTGTTTCGCCCTCGATGTCGGGTCGGAGCTCTTCGCTTAATGCAACAAGAGCTTGTTTAGTCATTCTGAAGTTTTCCACCCAAGCACTGTCATCAACTAATCCATTCTCAAAATTGTCCCACCACTGACTGGTTCTGCCCGGTCTTGTCCAAACTCGCCTCTGTCGCCTGCGACGTATTGTTATGGTAAATGGTCACATCTTTATATAGCGCTTTTCCACCTTCAAGGCACCCAAAGCGCTTTACAACAAGGAACCAATCACCCATTCACACACACATTCACACACCAGTGTACGCAGACACTGGGGGCGAGGAGGGTTAAGTGTCTTGCCCAAGGACACAACGGCAGCATTCATCTGTGGGAGCTGGAATCGTACCAACCAACCTGTGGGTCAGTGGATCTGACCGCTCAACCAATGATGTTTCTTATGTCAAGAGCGGGATTTGAACCACCAACCTTTGGATCAGTGGACAAACGGTCTACCAACTGAGCTACTGCCGCCCATTTTGCGATTGAAAACGACATTTTAAAATGACACATATTTGATCTGAAGTGTCGTTTACACGGTAACTGCGCCGTTGGGCTCTGAAACCGCAAAAATCTGAAGACTCCTTCCAGAGTGTGGAGTTTTGAAGGTTATTGTTTTTATCGGCTTGGCGCACCAGGTCAGGTGTATGCGGCGTGAACATGGTTTGCGCTTTTTGCCGTTTAGACGGAGACACGACCCGGGCCATCTTCAGAACTCCACACTCTGGAAGGAGTCTTCAGATTTTTGCGGTTTCAGAGCCCGACGGCGCAGTTGCCGTGTAAAAGACACTTCCGATAGAATACAGTATTTTGTCGTTTTCAATCGCAATCGTCCTCGTCTAAACGGCCCCTTAGGCTTAGCTTAGAGAGCAAAAGGAGGAGGGTCTTAAACGGTCAAAATCAAAAGTGAAACAAATTAAACATGTCAATACGTTGCTTTCTTGTAGCTCATAGAAGTGTAAGTAAATACCCCATTTTAACCTTTGTAGCCCGATATTACACATGCAATTAGAACTACATTTGGGGATTGATACTAATTAAATTGCATGTAAGAAATTAATCTTTGCCAACTATTTTGATTTATACAATCAGTCTTGCATGTCTAATGTTTTTGAACATCTGCAGCTGTACTTAAAACTAAATGAGTACGATGTATATTTGGCTGTTAAGTTTAGTGGTCCTTGGTGAAATAGTACAAGCGGGGACATAATAAAAAGGCATCCAAAACTGTGTTGGACAAAAAGCAGCAATGGATTGAAACTAATTTGCTTGCTTTTGTTGGTTTAAACACAATAAACGCCATATGTCTGCAGGGCTCATATTACCTATTTTCTGATCCTTGATATAATGTTGTTTCCTCAACACAAACACACCTGGAGTTGTGTTTTGTTTCATCACTCAAATCCAGTTCTTCTCTTAAACAGAAAACACTCTGTTCCATTTAGTGAAGTTGTGTGGTAATAGGAACAGGAAGTGCCCTGCCGTGTTAATAAACTTAAACAAACGAACCGAACTTGCAGGTGTTCCAAATTGGAGTTCACTTGACGTGGACTAAATGGTGCAGGTGTGAAAGCACCCTTATGTGGCTTGTTTTTTCCATGTAAATATGTTCTTTTTATTCCACAATATGGTATAAAACTTATCTACCTGCATAGAGAGTCTTGTTTATATTATATAGACAGGTAGTTGACATGATAAAAGAAGAAATTCAGTTTGTCAACTGGACAAAGTTTGTTTGGTCGAAAACGTTTCGCCGCTCATCCGAGAGGCTTCGTCAGCTCTAATTAGAATGCTGGTAAGACACTTGCTTATATCTTGCTGCAGGGAGGAGCTAACTAGCTAACTACTTTCCGAAACTATCTCATTAGTTTCAGTCTTTTGTTTCTCTGGCGTCTAGATTAGCATACCTATTCATCCCTACAACGACTGTTTTTCACACCTCTGGCCCTGACCTGGCTAGCCCTATTGTTCCCCTGTTTGCTTGATCTAGGCTTAAAGGTCCCATGGCATGAAATTTTCACTTTCTGAGGTTTTTGAATGTTAATGTTAGCGTTAATGTTAACGTTAGTTAGCTAGTTAGCTCCTCCCTGCAGCAAGATATAAGCAAGTGTCTTACCAGTATTCTTATTAGAGCTGACGAAGCCTCTCGGATGAGCGGCGAAACATTTTCGACCAAACAAACTTTGTCCAGTTGACAAATTGAATTTCTTCTTTTATCATGGATTCTACCTGGACGACTGAGGGACTCTTCACGCATCGTAGTTGACATGCATTCATTTTAATTGATTTGGAGTGGTTAGAACAGGAGTGGACAAACTTTTTAACTCGTGGGCCACAAAGGGTTCTAAAATTTGACAGAAGGGCCGGACCAGGAGCAGGTGGATTTAGTGTTTTGGTAATCCACCTCATAAGAGCAAAAAATAACATGGGATATGTAGAAAACATGTGCTTTATTTCAAATAAAAATAAACAAAATGTCCAGCTTTCAAGTTCCACGATATTTAGGCATTTATTAAAATGACAGAAAATTTAATTAATAAAATACAGCTTTTTTTTTTTATTACTAACAGTTACTATTTTAAATCACTGAAAGTTTTGTTCTTCAGGTTCTTTCGTTCTTTTGTTGGCTGTTTTGTGGCAAAGTGACGGCTGATATTATATTCTTTAAAACCCGCTACAGTCTCTTGGCATTTCAGGCATACAGCAGCTGATAAGTATTCGTTGAAAATATTAACTTGTCCTCTCCTTATTAAACACTTGACATTCTCTGTCCACTTTTCTTTTCTTTTCTTAGCTCCGCTCATCTTTACAGGAGGGCGGAGGGGTCAAAGAGTAAAGCATAAACGTAGATCAAAACGCCGCACCTCAACAAAGGTCAATGTATGTAGTGCGCCAGCTATTGGCAAACACCACAATTGCAGGGAAATTAAAACATTAAAACATTAACAAGGTTTATTAATATACAGTGGTACCTCACCTTACGAATGACCCAACAAACGAAAATTTCAAGTTACGAAACGCGAAATCTCAAAAATTCAAGTAATGCGCGCTCAGCCACACACATTATACGCTTTTTTCAGACTGGATTTAAACTTTTCTCACATTTGTCTCTGTTTAAACACTCAAACTTTCATAGATTTTTAACAAAACGTATCAATATTGAAGTGTGGGGGGAAGGGGGAGGGGGGAGAAGACTGCGTGGACACGTGTGATAGCGCAGCATGACCCGGCGCGGGGCTGACAGCAGGACTAGACCTGGACTAAACCAGGACTGGACCAGGACTAAACCTGGACTAAACCAGGACTAAACCAGGACTAAACCAGGACTAGACCAGGTGGATTAAAGCGCCGCGTGCGGGTCTATTTCCTGGTTTCTCACGAGTCACAGCTGAGGCGAGCAGCGAGGAGGGGACCGCACGCAGTCCGAGCGCATGTGAGCGAGAGCCATGCAAGAGCCGCGGTGGTCTAGACCTCCTCTAGACCTGACCAGGTCCTCCTCTAGACCTGACCAGGTCTAGAGGAGCCGCGGTGGTCTGGACTAAACCAGGACTAAACCTGGACTAAACCAGGAGGAGCCGTGCTCACATGCGCTCAGACTGTGTGCGGTCCCCTCCTCCCTGCGGTCCCCTCCTCGCTGCTCGCCTCAGCTGTGACTCGTGAGAAACCAGGAAATAGACCCGCACGCGGCGCTTTAATCCACCTGGTCTAGTCCAGGTTTAGTCCAGGTTTAGTCCAGGTTTAGTCCTGGTCCAGTTCAGGTTTAGATCTTGGTCTAGTCCTGCTGTCAGCTCTGCGCCGGGTCATGCTGCGCACACGTGACCGCACAGTCTTCTCCCCCCTCCCGCTTCCCCCCACACACTTCAATATTGATACGTTTTGTTGAAAATCTATGAAAGTTTGAGTGTTTAAACGAGAGACAAACATGAGAAAAGTTTAAATCCAGTCTGAGAAACCAATCAGGACGCAGAACACAATGTTACACTATAAAAAAAGTTACACTACAAAAAAAAAAAAACTTGGATCGGGGCCTTGGAACGGATCAGGCTTTTTCCATTGAAATAGCTACTCAACTTACGAATTTTTCACGTTACGAAACCACTTCTGGAACGAATTAATTTCGTAAGGTGAGGTACCACAGTAATTTCATCAAGTTTGGCGGGCTGGATTATGGCCCCCGGGCCGTAGTTTGCCCATGCCTGGGTTAGAAGCTCCCTCACTCCATCCATTCATCCATTTTCTTCCGCTTATCCAGGGTCGGGTCGTGGGGGCAGCAGTCTAAGCAGGGACTCCTGGACTTCCTTCAGCCCGGACACTTCCTCCAGCTCCTCCGTTCCTTTTGGTCATTACCCAAAGCTCATGACCATATGTAAACTGAGAACTTTGCCTTTTGGCTCAGCTCCCTTTTCACCACAACGGACCGGTACAGCGACCGCAGAGCCTTCAACGTTTCAGAGTGCACATTTAGGTCTGGCTGATTGTCACTGAACTTGTGTACAGTGGTTCCTCACCTTACGAAATTAATTCGTTCCAGAAGTGGTTTCGTAACGTGAATTTTTCGTAAGTTGAGTAGCTATTTCAATGGAAAAAGCCTGATTCGTTCCAAGGCCCCGATCCAAGTTTTTTTTTTATAGTGTAACTTTTTTTATAGTATAACATTGTGTTCTGCGTAGAGACTGTAGACCCAGGACTAAACGTGGACTATACCAGGTCTAGACCAAGGTCTAAACCTGGACTAAACCTGGACTAAATCTGGACTAGACCAGGTGCATTAAAGTGCCGCGCGCGGGTCTATTTCATGGTTTCGTTTCGAGTCACGGCTGAGGCGAGCAGCGAGGGGGACCACACGCAGTCTGAGCGCATGAACGAGACCCGTGCTCAAACCGTGCCTCCTCTAGACCTCCTCTAGACCTGGTCCGCGGTGGTCTAGACCAGGTCTAGACCACCGCTCTTGCATGCGTTCGTTCATGCGCTCAGACTGCGTGCGGTCCCCCTCGCTGCTCGCCTCAGCCGTGACTCTAAACGAAACCAGGAAATAGACCCGCGCGCAGCGCTTTAATCCACCTGGTCTAGTCCTGGTTTAGTCCAGGTTTAGTCCAGGTTTAGTCCAGCTCTAGACCTGCTGGCAGCCTCGCGCCGGGTCATGCTGCGCTATCACACACGTGTCCGCGCGCAGTCTTCTCCCCCCTCCCCCTTCCCCCCACACTTCACTATTAATAATTCTGTTGAAAATCTATGAAAGTTTGAGTGTTTAAACGAGAGACAAATGTGAGAAAAGTTTAAATCCAGTCTGAGAAAAGCGTATAATGTGTGTGGCTGAGCGCGTATTATTTGAATTTTTGAGATTTCGTGTTTCGTAACTTGAGTTTTCTTTCGTATCTAGAGACCAAAATTTAACGTGAAGGCGTTTCGTAACTTGAAACTTTCGTTTGTTGGGTCTTTCGTAAGGTGAGGTACCACTGTATTGTGTTCCCTCACTTACCTTATGAATTCAGAGCATCCTCATTATTTTTCTGCCGGGATGGTAAAGCTACAAAACAACTAGCATGCTAACACACACTTCCTGATTACTAGACAGTAACATTCTTTCTGATCATGAGCAGACAGAACACGCAAGATTTATTTTCGACCTCAAGAACTGCTTATAGAATATCTGTACTATACTGGGGCTCAAACACATGGGAAAAGAAATCAAATATACTAGGCCCTTGAACAACTGCAGAAAGTTATTGATATGGAATCTAAAGAAAATCCATAATATTTATAATAGACTGTGTGTGTGCCTCTGTGTCTGTGTGTTTGTGTGCGTCTTTCTAACAAACTATTTACAAAGCCTCTTCCTTCCACGGCGGATGTGTGAAGACAGCAGTAACTCAGCAACACGTTTGCTCGTGGTCTCGCCTCAGCATACCAGACGCCGAGAAAAATAGAGCTGTTTAGCGCACAGCAGGTCCATCCATCAGGGGAGACGTCTGGGGAGAGGGAAGGCACAGATGGGAGCAAACATACAAACTTCCCCAGGCAGGAGGAGTGGAGAGGTTGAGAGGAGTTAGTTATGTTTATACAAACGCTACATGGGATCACATGGGACTGTTGTGAGCTTTAAGCCATGTTAAAGGTCCCATGACATGGTACTTCTTGATGCTTTTATATGGCTCCTTAATGGTTTCCTAATACTGTAAATGAATCCTTCTTCAAAATCAACACTCAGTGCATGAGAAACAGAGATAAGATGAGAGAGTATTTTTTTCTCTCTCTGAACACTCCATAATGGGCGTTGTTGCTTGAATGCAAATGAGGAGAAAAGAGCTGGCCTATAGTAGAGGGTGGGGGCGTGGCCAAACTCTCCGCTCTCGGCTCTATAGCGCTCAGCTGATCAATTTCCGTGTTTTTGCACGGGGGGAGAGATGAGAAGCGTTCCATTGAAAAATAAACACATTTCCACATAAAATAAAATTAAACCACTGCTGTTCAAAGGTCCAGAGGCTCAGATAAAGGACTTCCGAGCCTAGAAACACTCGGATGTGCCTCCAGGCAAATAAAAAAACGCATTTCGCATTGCCTAGCGCATTCGCAGTCCAAACTCTCTGGGCGTGATTTACAGAGACGCTGAGTTCAGACAGACGGGGGTGGAACTGCATTTGCATTTCTTTTTTCGATCTGACGTCAATAAGTTTCCTTGTTCAAAATCGCCCGTTTGAGCTCCGATTTTTTGTAACGCAGAAAAGGATCGCAAATGCTCAGTTTAGACATTTCGCAACTTTTAACCATGGGGGAGGGGCCTAAACAGGGTAGGGGAGCTCACATTAATGTTCAAAAACCTCAGAAAGTGAAAATTTCATGCCATGGGACCTTTAAAATGTTGTTACCTCCTCAAAAACCATGCTCAGGGTTGTGTTTTGTTTCATACACATTTGAGTAATCCTGCATTATTAGTCTGTCTACATCTCTAAAGCTCAAAATGCTCTGTTCCACCCTGTGATGTCATGAAGCCATAGTTTTCAAGTCACCTTTTTACATTTAGGTCAGAAGAGATCCTCAATTCCAGGGCTGAAATCATCCAAATGACAGAGCAGAGCACTTCCTGTATCAGAGCCTCCAGGAATTCGCGATGTTGCGATTTGCAACTTCAACGCAACCTCAGCCAAGCCCCGTGAATTCAAATAACACAAACTTTAGCACTTTTCAAATCATAGAAGCTCTATGTCTTTAGTCTACGATTTCGTTTGGTCAAAAGTGACCTGTAATCCGAGATTTATCCATAGTTTACAGCTTTGCGTTCCATGTTTGGGTCCCGGGAGCTGAGAGCACAGTCGGCACATACGCACTGGCCTCCTCATCTACTCGAAACTATGGCTAAATCTCAGATTACAAGCCACTTTTGACCAAACGAAATCGTAGACTAAAGACATAGAGCTTCTATGATTTGAAAAGTGCTAAAGTTTGTGTTATTTGGAGCCCGCACGGGGCATATTACATGCTCGGGGAATGCCCTGAGCTATGGCTATAAGTCGCGCTAGGCTAACGGCGTTAGCCTAACGCTAATCTAAAACATCTCTGGAAATGCTCCATATGACACCAAAGTGATATAGATGAGTAAAACAACTTGTTTTATTACCGAAATAAGGCTCAAATTGTAAAAAAACGTTACTTTTCCTTTAAGTAATTCACGCAGCCTCTATTGTCACGTATCTCTACAAAGTCCCATGTAAAGTGTGTCTTTGTACGTTGTATTCATAGTAAATACCACGGAGGGTGAACGATCGATTTAAAAGTGATTAAATGTTGCGTTATACTAACTTCGTTTACGATTGTCTTCTGTAGTTTCTGTGTTCCTGATGCGAGCGCTAGCAGTTCTTGGTAACAACTAGTGCTGTCATTGGTCAATTCTTGGCAGCAAATCGTGGTAGCAACTCCTGCCGTGTGATTGGTCAATTCCTGGTAGCAACTAGTGCCGTGATCGGTCAATTCTTGGTAGCAACTCGGACAGACATTGGTCAAATCGTGGTGTGACATACACACAGCTGAATTTGAAAATGTGAAGAAAGAGGACAGCACTGTGTGTGAGAAGATGTTGATGTAGAGAATGAAGTGGTGGCTGAACAATAAAATGTTTTTTAATTGTCTAAATGTGCAAGTTTCTCTATCTCAGTTTTGTTAATTTAATACAAAGCCATTCAATCACTTTATCCCGAGGGGCTCTGTTCATTTTGTTTTGTTCTGTTCAGGTTAATTTGAAAAATTCAATGTTAAAATTTTTAAAAGAAAGTATGTAAAACCGATAAGAAATTAATTATATCAAACTGCAATTAGCACAAAGTTTTGCTACCGATTGTTAAAGGAAAAGCAACGTTTTTTTTACAATCTGAGCCTTCTTTCGGCAATAAAACAAGTAGTTTTACTCACCCATAGCAGTTTGGTGTCATTTTGAGCAGTTTCGTAGAAGTTATGTTGTAGCGTATCTGTTAACATGGTGCTCGGGGCATTACTTTGCGGTCTCCAAATAACACAAACTTTAGCATTTTTCAAATCACAGAAGATCGCTGTGTCAGGGTAGACTTTTAGTGGATTCCAAAACGGCCTGAAACCCGATATCCAGCTATAGTTTCATTTGATGACGTCATCAGAGAGGACAGTGCGCATGCGTGAACTCAGCTGTTTTGTAAACACCGCTAGTCCGAAAGAAGCTAACACCGCTCTGAACTTTACTTTTCTGTTGCGATATCGGGTTTCAGGCCGTTTTGGAATCTACTAAAAGTCTACGCTGACACAGCGATCTTCTGTGATTTGAAAAGTGCTAAAGTTTGTGTTATTTGGAGACCGCAAAGCAGTGCCCCGAGCACTCACGCTAACGGATACGGGATCATTAGTAGAACAGAACGGCTACAACATAACTTCTACGAAACTGCTCCAATTGACACCAAAGTGCTATGGGTGAGTAAAACTACGTGTTTTATTGCCGAAAGAAGGCTCAGATTGTAAAAAAAACATTACTTTTCCTTTAAACTATTGTTGGCGATTTTACACCACTGCTCTTTGATTTTCATTCGGTCCAGAGCAGTTTCTTTTTCTCTCTTTTAAGGTAAAATGTAACTTTCTGGAGGGAGCATGTCACCTGCAAGGTTCCATGGAAATAGAAAGTCAACTATACTTCGGAACATTCTCCATGGATATAAGTTTTAGGCCTGTGTAAGATTATAGCCGAAGGAACATTTCTATGGAAAGAAGCAGAAGGAGGCCCTGTTCTGGGCCAAGTCAAAGGAGGGTCAGAGGAGCTCATTCTCCAACAGGCCCCTACAGCTCCGCTCAAACAGTGAGATACACGACTACATTCAATCAATCAATCAAACAATATTTATAAAGCGCTTTTCATACAAAATTGTAACACAAAGCGCCTTACAGTGGTCAAGGATTAGAAGATTGACCTTTATTGATCTCGCACAGGAGAAGTTGTTTCTATATTTGACCCTAAGCTGGCCCTAAGCTGGAGGATTTTACCTATGGCGCATGTTTAGGTTGGTGGGCGAAACCGGAGTGCCCGGAGGAAACCCACCCAGACACGGGGAGAACATGCGGTCTCCACACAGAAAGACTCAGGCGACCCGGGGATCGAACCCGGAACCTTCTTGCTGTGAGGCATGAGCGCTAGCCACTCAGCCACCGTGCCGCAGGTTCGTAAGGGGAAAGGAGTTCTGAAAGATAAGAAGGGCTGAGACCATTAAGACATTTAAAAACCAGTAAAAAAACATACCATACTATATACAACTGTACAACAACTCACCCTTACGGAACAGATAATACTCCCTAAAACTGTATATAGCTGTGAGTTGAGCTACTGTACCCAAATCATTTCCCTTGTGGATCAATAAAGTTTGTCTAAGGCCGTTTTCACACCTGCCTCCTTTGATTCGGACCTTTTGGGCTGGTGTGAATAAAAACCAAAAGTCTCGATCCGGAGCAAACAAGCGAACCGAGACCACCTAAAAAGGTCGGTCTCGGTCTGGTTCCATATGAACTCTGGTGCGGTTCGTTTGAGGTGAGAATGCAGACCGGACTCGATCCGACACAAGTTGGCTTTTTGTACTTAACGAGCTCCCGTCGTATGTCGAGCATTATGGGAAACCGAGGCTGACGAAACGAAACTTACGAGGCTTACTTACGTTTTGCGTGAAGAGCAAGAGTCAGAACTTGTTGCGCACATGAGCGCTGTCCTCCGTAGCCGTCTTGCCCTGTGTCTTCGTCATTTGGAAATTGATTGTAAAATAGTGTAAACCTCACGATGCTGCTCAAACATTTGTGCGAACTGTAAAAACTGAGCAAACCATATCGCTAAGGCTAGATTGAAAACAGCACGTAACACCGTTATTCTCCTCCTTCTGTGTTTGGACACGGCATTTTGACACGGCTCATTTCTGTCCAATGGCTGAGCGACCTCAGCACACGTGCTTTTGTTTATAGACTTTAGTTCGCTTGGGGAAAACTGCAGTGTGAAAGCGAACCGCACCAAAAAAAAAAACAAAAAAAAAAACATTTGGTCCGGACCAAAGCAAGTGAACTATCGGACTTTCCTGGTGTGAAAACGACCTAAGTCAGAGTCAGGTTTGTGGAGATGCAAGCCCACTCACATGTGTTGGAGTGATGGAGTAATCAGAGGCTGTACTCGAGGTGACTGTGCAGTTCCTTTAAGACACACAGGCTTCAGTCATGTGAGTCAAAGAGTAAACCGCCATTGATCTTTGGCATATTTACAGTGTAGGTTCATTAATGCATTGTCCCTTTAAATAAATATATCAAAACCAAAAAAAAAGTTTTCAAAAAATAAATATTGGATTTACGACAGAGACACCATCTTAAAGGAAAAGTTACGTTTTTTACCATCTGAGCCTTATTTCGGTAATAAAACAAGTTGTTTTACTCACCCATATCACTTTGGTTTCATATGGAGCACTTCCGGAGATGTTTTAGATTAGCGTTAGGCTGTTAGCCTAGCGCGACTTATAGCCATAGCTCGGGGCATTCCCCGAACATGTAATATGAAGCTCGATGTCTTAGTCTACGATTTCGTTTGAGTCAAAAGTGGCCTGTAATCCGAGATTTATCCATAGTTTACAGCTTTGCGTTCCATGTTTGGGTCCCGGGAGCTGACAGCACAGTCCGCACATGCGCACTGGCGTCCTCATCTACTCGAAACTATGGCTAAATCTCGGATTACAGGCCACTTTTGACTCAAACGAAAGTGTAGACTAAGACATCGAGCTTCTATGATTTGAAAAGTGCTAAAGTTTGTGTTATTTGGAGCCCGCACGGGGCATATTACATGCTCGGGGAATGCCCCGAGCTATGGCTATAAGTCGCGCTAGTCTAACAGCGTTAGCCTAACGCTAATCTAAAACATCTCCGGAAGTGCTCCATATGACACCAAAGTGCTATGGGTGAGTAAAACAACTTGTTTTATTACCGAAATAAGGCTCAAATTGTAAAAAACGTTACTTTTCCTTTAAGATTTAGATGTTCTAACATTAGAATATCAGAAATTATTTAGTATATTTAGACAGAGGGAGCATCATTACCAACTTCTTTTGAGATTACAGTTTGTCTATATCCAGTATTCCAGACAGAATAATGACATTACCAAAAACACAATTAAGTTCCACGTTGCACTTTAAACCACACACCGGGCACAAGAGGTGTCTGGTGAAACTGCCGACAGGAGACTCGCATGTTGCAGAGCTGTAGCAGAATGATAATACAAATGTATGCAGGTCACGTCTAAGGAAATGTGCCCAGGTAATGAGCAGCTCTGCCCGCGTCAACATTAATGTGCACGCATGTGTAATTACATCTGGAGCTGTGATGTACGCCAGAGTACTTTTATGAGCCCTTTTGAGAGATGGAGAAGCCGGGGTTTCAGAGCTGTAAATGTGTTGAAAAGGCCAGTATTTTACATACATGGACTGCAAATGATGTGTACGTACTCTGGGTTATGTACTCTGTGATAATGTTTTTTGAGAAGGTGTTCTGTTTTTGTTTCAAGTATGTTCGAGAAATATTTCGGCAAAAAGAGGCTTTTAACAATATTTCACCGCTTTTACTAAATATGCTAGGTCAGGGGTGGGCAAACTTTTTGACTCGTGGGCCACAAAGGGTTCTAAAATTTGACAGAAGGGCTGGACCAGGAGCAGGTGGATTTAGTGTTTTGGTAATCCACCACATAAGAGCAAAAAATAACATGGGATATGTAGAAAACGTGTGCTTTATTTCAATTAAAAATGAACAAAAGCATTACAACAAAATGTCCATCTTTCAAGTTTCACGGTATTTAGCGATTTATTTAAATGACTCTTAAAACACAGAAAATTTTATTAATAAAATACAGCTTTTTTTAATTACTAAAAGTTACTATTTTAAAGGTCCCATGGCATGAAATTTTCACTTTCTGAGGTTTTTGAACGTTAATGTGAGCTCCCCTACCCTGTTTAGGCCCCCCCATGGTTAAAAGTTGCGAAATGTCTAAACTGAGCATTTGCGATCCTTTTCTGCGTTAGAAAAAATCAGAGCTCAAACGGGCGATTTTGAACAAGGAAACTTATTGACGTCAGATCGAAAAAAGAAATGCAAATGCAGTTCCACCCCCGTCTGTCTGTACTCAGCGTCTCTGTAAATCACGCCCAGAGAGTTTGGACTGCGGAGGAGCTACGCAATGCGAAATACGTTTTTTTATTTGCCTGGAGGAACTTGCGAGTGTTTCTAGGCTCGGAAGTCCTTTATCTGAGCCTGTGGATATCTGAAACAGCAGTGGTTTAATTTTATTTTCTGTGGAAATGTGTTTATTTTTCAATGGAACGCTTCTCATCTCTCCTTCCGCGCAAAAACACGGAAGTGGGTCAGCGCACAGCTGAGAGCAGAGAGTGGAGAGTTTGGCCACGCCCCCACCCTCTACTATA
The DNA here is from genome assembly GCA_036785185.1 of Paratrypauchen microcephalus. Classification (NCBI taxonomy): domain Eukaryota; kingdom Metazoa; phylum Chordata; class Actinopteri; order Gobiiformes; family Gobiidae; genus Paratrypauchen; species Paratrypauchen microcephalus. Next base: position 3,142,965 of record JAVJIX010000083.1, on the reverse strand, counting down.
GGCCATCTCCGTCCTCCTCATTTGCATTCAAGCAACAACGCCCATAATGGAGTGTTCCAGAGTGACATTTATGACTCTTTCTCATCTCATCTCTGTTTCTCATGCACTGAGTCTTGATTTTGAAGAAGGATTCATTTACAGTATTAGGGAACCATTAAGGAGCCATATAAAAGCATCAAGAAGTACCATGTCATGGGACCTTTAAGCCTTCTGTGGCCAATCGCGCACTGTATGAATCTGAAAAGTACGAGTAATTAAAGAGCCTAGGTTATGCTATTTTCTAACCCATGTTATAATGCCTCATCAAAATCATACTTGAAGTTCTTCTCTCAAACAGAAAACACTCTGGTCCACCTTGTGATATAATGTGGTAATACAGGAAGTGCTCCACTGTATTTTTAAACTCCATACACACATTATTAGAATCATTTGGATAATTTCAGCCTTAGAATTGCCAATCTCTGCTGAACTAAAGATAAAAGGTAGCTGTTAACTGGAAATGTACTGCTACTTGACATCACAAGGTGGAACAGAGCATTTTGAGCTCTGGAGATGTAGACAGACTAATAATAAAGGATTACCCAAACATGTGTGAATGGAACAAACAACATTCTACCATGAGTAAAAGTTCACAAGAGTCAATTTTGCCTAATACAGTGGTACCTCACCTTACGAAATTAATTCGTTCCAGAAGTGGTTTCGTAACATGAATTTTTCGTAAGTTGAGTAGCTATTTCAATGGAAAAAGCCTGATTCGTTCCAAGGCCCCGATCCAAGTTTTTTTTTTAATAGTGTAACTTTTTTTTATAGTGTAACATTGTGTTCTGCGTAGAAACTGTAGACCACGACTAAACGTGGACTAAACCTGGACTAAACTAGGACTAGACCAGGTGGATTAAAGCGCCGCGTGCGGGTCTATTTCCTGGTTTCGTTTCGAGTCACGGCTGAGGCGAGCAGCGAGGGGGACCGCACACAGTCTGAGCGCATGAACGAGACCCGTGCTCAATCCGTGCCTCCTCTAGACCTCCTCTAGACCTGGTCTAGACCTCCTCTAGACCTGGACCAGGTCTAGACCACCGCGGCTCTTGCATGCGTTCGTTCATGCGCTCAGACTGCGTTCAAAGTTCAAAGTTCAAAGTCAGCTTTATTGTCAATTCTGCCATATGTGTTCAACATACAGTGAATCGAAATTTCGTTTCTCTCTGGCCAGGTAGTGCAAAAAGACAGTGTACAAAATACAATATGAAGACAAAACACAACAAAAACTATCTAAGACAGAGATCTAAAGTTAAAACTAAAGTCTACGATCTAAAATCTTAAAACAGTGCAACATAATAAATAACCTATACTATATACAGATTTCCAAAGTGTGCAGTGTGCATCATAATGTGCAATGGAAGATACAGCAGTGAATTGGTCATGTGCAGTAGAATGTGCATTGGAGTTAAGATAAATAAAAATAAGTGTGCAACAGTAGTAATTCTAGTGCAACAGGAGTAAACAACAGTACTAAAAATTCCAGTAGTAAATGTGCAATAACAGTAGTAAACAACAGTGCAACGGGGGTAAAAATCAATAACAGGAGTAAACAACAGTACTAAAAATTCCAGTAGTAAATGTAAGTGTGCAATAACAGTAGTAAACAACAGTGCAACGGGGGTAAAAATCAATAACAGGAGTAAACAACAGTACTAAAAATTCCAGTAGTAAATGTAAATGTGCAACAGTGCAACAGTCGTCCTTAGCAGCAGTTTTTTAAAGTGTCTAGAGTGATGTGTCTTTTATGGAATACAGGTTATGCCAATATGGGGGGTGGGGGGTGGGAGATGGGTAAGGTGGGAGTTCGGGTGTGAGTTCAGCCTCCTGACAGCCTGGTGGATGAAGCTGTTTGAAAGCCTGGTGGAGTGGGCCCGGAGACTCCGGTACCTTCTCCCCGAGGGCAGGAGGCTGAACAGGCTATGTGCGGGGTGGCTCGGGTCACCCACAATGCTGGACGCTCTGCGGGTGAGCCGGGTGTTAAAAATGTCTAGGAGGGAGGGGAGAGAGACACCAGCGATCCTCCCAGCTGCATTCACTATGCGCTGCAGGGCTTTCCTGTTCTGTTCAGTGCAGCTCCCGTACCACACAGTGATGCAGCTGGTCAGGACGCTCTCAATGGTGCCTCGGTAGAAGGTGGTCATAATGGGTGGAGGGGCTCCAGCTCTCCTCAGTTTGCGGAGGAAATAGAGGCGCTTCTGAGCCCTCTTTGCCAGTGATACAGTATTCACTGTCCAGGAGAGGTCCTCACTGATGTGCACCCCCAGGAATTTGGTGCTGCTCACCCTCTCTACAGCAGCACCATTGATGGACAGTGGGGGGTGCTGGGTGGGGCCTCTCCGGAAGTCAATAACAATCTCCTTGGTCTTTTCAACATTAAGAAGGAGATTGTTATTGCTGCACCACTGGGTCAGAAGGCTCACCTCACTCCTGTAGTTTGTCTCATCGTTATTAGAGATGAGACCCACCACAGCCGCAAACTTCACTATGTGATTGGTGCTGAACGCTGGTGAGCAGTCGTGGGTCAGCAGAGTGAAGAGCATCGGACTGAGCACACAGCCCTGGGGGGCTCCTGTGCTCAGTCTAATGCAGCTTGAGGTGTTTCTGCCGACCCGCACTGCCTGTGGCCTCTCACTGAGGAAGTCCAGCAGCCAATTACACAGTGAGGTCTGAAGCCCCAGGTGGTCTAGTTTGATAATGAGCTGCTGTGGGATTATAGTGTTGAATGCTGAACTGAAATCTATGAACAGCATTCTCACAGCATTCTCGTGCGGTCCCCCTCGCTGCTCGCCTCAGCCGTGACTCGAAACGAAACCAGGAAATAGACCCGTGCGCGGCGCTTTAATCCACCTGGTCTAGTCCTGGTTTAGTCCAGGTTTAGTCCTGGTTTAGTCCAGGTTTAGTCCAGGTTTAGTCCAGGTTTAGTCCAGGTCTAGACCTGCTGGCAGCCCCGCGCCGGGTCATGCTGCGCTATCACACGTGTCCGCGCGCAGTTTTCTCCCCCCTCCCCCTTCCCCCCACGCTTCACTATTAATAATTTTGTTGAAAATCTATGAAAGTTTGAGTGTTTAAACGAGAGACAAATGTGAGAAAAGTTTAAATTCAGTCTGAGAAAAGCGTATAATGTGTGTGGCTGAGCGCGCATTATTTGAATTTTTGAGATTTTGCGTTTCGTAACTTGAAATTTTCGTTTGTTGGGTCTTTCGTAAGGTGAGGTACCACTGTATAGGAAATTTAATTATAACCCTCAAATTTACCTGTCACTCATCTACCCATCACACAAAGTTTAGGTCAAGAAAACTGCTTTTTTTGCACTGAAGAGGAAATCTGAGAGTTGACTTACATAACACTTATACAGTTTCAGTGATTTTGCAGTAAGCACTCTGCAGAATACAAACAAACAATTAAAACGTGGCCCGAGGAGAGGCTCCTATCAAATTACAGAACAGCAAATATTGTCCAATTAAACACAGAAACACACCGTTATAGTTTTATTGGATTGTAAGGTTATAAATGGTAGTTGTGTATTTTGTTTTGCCTATGTCAGAACAACCGCATGTCTCCTCCTCCCCGGGACAAACAGTATTGAGCGGCTCTGTGCTGTCTGGAGCCGCTCAATTGAAATATTACTTCTGATCAATAAAGAGTGGAGCTAGCATGCAGACCACTGGGCCTTGTTACAGCGTGACCCAGGACCAACCCCAGACTACACGCTGGATTGAAAAGCAAACTCAGAGTAAAAGAAAAATGGATCACTTAAAGTTGAGCTAAACACTTTGTGCATTTTTTCGCAACTTAAAGGGCCCATATAACGCTATTTTCTGATCAGGCAACAAGATAATGACGTGGCTTAAATATGGGGTAAGGTAGCTGTCAGTTAAGACATGCATACCAAATTAAAATGCATGCATATTTATCTGTATTAATACATAACATGTATTTTGTATATTCTTAAAGGAGAATCAACGTTTTTTTACAATCTGAGCCTTATTTCGGTAATAAAACAAGTTGTGAGTTCTTGGGGCAAACGTTTGCGGTCTCCAAATAACACAAACTTGAGCACTTTTCACATCACAGAAGATCGCTTTGTCAGCGTACACTTTAAGTGGAGTCCAAAGCGGCCTGAAACCCGATATCCAGCTATAGTTTCATCTGATGATGTCATCATAGAGGACAACGCGCATGCGTGAAGTCTCAACTGTTTAGCAGATAAACACCGCTAGTCCGAAAGAAGCGAACACCACTCTGAACTTTTCTGTTGCGAGACATGGCTGAAGATTCGGACTTTGAGATTGAAGAGGACTTATTTGAGTATGATGGCCGTCCCTATCGTTGTGAGCCTGAGTATACGGAGGAAGAGATATTAGAAGGAGGAGCAGCGCACAAGAGAACGTCTATGAAAAGACAGTGCCTTGTGGTGTTTATGTGGACATTGTATGTCGATGGCAACAGAGGAAGAATGCCTTTGCTGTCTCGAGTGGGATATCGGGTTTCAGGCCGCTTTTGACTCCACTTAAAGTCTACGCTGACACAGCGATCTTCTGTGATGTGAAAAGTGCTAAAGTTTGCGCAAACATATGCCCCGAGCACTCACGTTCACGATACCGCTACAACACAACATCTACGAAATTGCTCCAAATGACACCAAAGTGCTATGGGTGAGTAAATCAACTTGTTTTATTACCGAAATAAGGCTCAGATTGTAAAAAACGTGTGTGCGTAAGTTCTCAACTTGTGAATACAAAATGAGGTTTCTGTCTTGAGAAGACAGATCTCAGATGTGATCAAACTGTCAATATGACGTCAGCGCTCACGGCTACTAAAAGTTGAAAATGCTCCAGGCGTCCCAGGAGCTGCTCCACAAGCAGACCCGTCCTACAAGGCCTCCCTCATCGCCTACATGAGCTCTGGACCAGTGGTTGTTATGGTGTGGGAAGGCAAGGGAGTGGTGGGGACTGGCCGGGTGATGCCGGGTGCCACATACCCCGCCCCCAGGACCATCAGAGGGCACTACTGCCTCCACGTTGGCAAGAACTTCATGCATCAGGCTGCTCTGAAAGACGCGTCACTGTGCACACTTTTGCCATACATATGTGTATTTATTTAGGACGCTTTCTACCACATTGTAGAAAGTTATAGAAGTTATAGAATTCATTTTTATTTAGATTCATTATTTCTGAAGATAATTACTGCAATTCTGCATTACATAGCCTACTTCTACCTTTAAATATACAGTGGTACCTCACCTTACGAAATTAATTCGTTCCAGAAGTGGTTTCGTAATGTGAAAAATTCGTAAGTTGAGTAGCTATTTCAATGGAAAAAGCCTGATTTGTTCCAAGGCCCCGATCCAAGTTTTTTTTTTATAGTGTAACTTTTTTATAGTGTAACATTGTGTTCTGCGTCCTGCGTCCTTTTCTCACATTTGTCTCTCGTTTAAACTCAAACTTTCATAGATTTTCAACAAAATTATTAATAGTGAAGTGGGGGGGGGGAGGGGGAGGGGGGAGAAGACTGCACTCTGACACGTGTGTGATAGCGCAGCATGACCCGGCGCGGGGCTGCCAGCAGGTCTAGACCAAGGTCTAAACCAGGACTAAACCAGGACTAAACCAGGACTAAACCAGGACTAGACCAGGTGGATTAAAGCGCCGCGCGTGGGTCTATTTCCTGGTTTCTTTTCGAGTCACAGCTGAGGCGAGCCGCTGCTCCAGACCTGCCCGCGTAAGGTAATCACAGATCGGCCTGGATAGAACCGTGAGGTCGGCCTCTTCAAGACCTCCAGGCCGGTGACCGGGACAATCCCCGGACCCATGCTCCGTGCCTGGAGGGGCCCTGGAGAGCAGGTCTAGACCGCGGCTCTTGCATGCGAGCAGCGGCTCGCCTCAGCTGTGACTCGAAACAAAACCAGGAAATAGACCCACGCACAGCGCTTTAATCCACCTGGTCTAGTCCAGGTCTAGTCCAGGTTTAGTCCAGGTTTAGTCCAGGTCTAGACCTGCTGGCAGCGCCGGGTCAGCTGTCACACATGCCGCTATCACACACGTGTCAGAGCGCAGTTTTCTCCCCCCTCCCCCTTCCCCCCACACTTCACTATTAATAATTTTGTTGAAAATCTATGAAAGTTTGAGTGTTTAAACGAGAGACAAATGTGAGAAAAGTTTAAATCCAGGCTGAGAAAAGATGTGTGTGGCTGAGCGCACATTATTTGAATTTTTGAGATTTCGCGTTTCGTAACTTGAATTTTCTTTCGTATCTAGAGACCAAAATTTACCGTGAAGGCGTTTCGTAACTTGAAATTTTCATTTGTTGGGTCTTTCGTAACGTGAGGTACCACTGTACTTTGCAATAATGACAGCTACTTTATACTTTTTAAAGCGTAACATAGGTAATATTTAAAGCTCAAAAGAGTAAATTTTGTGCAATATAGGACCTTTAAATCAATGATCTTGTTAAACCATAAGAGGTGGCTGCTGTAGTGATGATTACAGGCGCTGGGGTTTAGGGAGTGAGAATTCAGATTTCACTTTCTCTTCATTTAATATAAAACATAAATCCAAAATACAGAAACACTGGTCCGAGTCCAGCATAGTCCTCGAAACCGCTCCAGGGCCTAAACCCTCTGTGACATGCAGCCCCCTCCACGTGCCTCCGCCGTAATGAACTGAATCTACTTTTCTACCCAGGGAAAATCATTGCAATTTCACCCCGCCATGGAGAGAACAAGTGATGTAATTCGGATCGTGGTTTTCCCAATCTTTTCTCAGCGTCTCCGTACAATAACCCCAGCCCCACTCGTAATTACGCCAACATTGATGCAACCCACTGTACAGGCAGCAGGGATACAATAGCTTATTGCGCCTCTTCCTGGTTAGCTGTGGATTTGAGGGAGAGAAGAAGAAAACATGCTGTTCCGAACATGTAAGTTTAGATGGAAGCACTGGCAGGGTTCCCACGCAAAACCTCTTCTGTCTGTAGATGCTGTGTGAGAAATATAAATGCTTCTATATTCAGTTGTTTTCTCCTTGGAGATATGTATAACAGAGTAGTGACTGTGTAGACAGTGACAGGATAGTACTGCTCCACTCGGGGTATATTGTCTGTAGAGGTGGGTAGCAAAGACTTCTGAGGATGGAAAAAATAGTATATAGGGAAAGTATCTACTGGATTAAGTGAGTAGAGTGGTTGTTAAATCTGAACGTTGTCATTGGATAAGTAGAATACTTTGGGAATTAAATATATAAATATGGGTGGGCTGATGCTAAAAATATTTCAGTTTCATCATAATTGATACAGTTAGTATCTTTTATTCTGCCATGGGGGTACACATGGGGGTACACATCACTGAGGATCTGTCCTGCGAGGGGCCCTGGGTGTGAACAATGTGCAATTTCCGACTTAGACCCTTAGACGAATACCCCACGTGATAGGAGGGGTGTGCAGTCAATCTGTGGCGGGATGTAAAACCTTTCTTGTGCTCTCTCATAGGTCTGTGAGCTTTCAACAAGGCGGGACCAGGTGCTGGGACTGGGACTGCTCTGTGACATAATACTTAGAGTGCTGAATCAGCTCGCATCCGATTGGCCGGAGGCGCAAGTCGCCGTGGAGAACGCTAGACGGTCCCGAGCCGCGATTGGCCAGGAAGGATAGACGGCATAGACGAAGGGATGCTCCCACTGGATGAGCGTCTAAGGTCTACGTTGCGCGATTGCACTTCCTAGTGCTCGGTTTCTGGGACACTACATACAGACACTGTGGTAAAGAAAGCCTGACAAAGACTCTAATTCCTGAGGAAGTTGAGGAAGTTTGGTATAAACACCAGCATCCTCACAAACTTCTACAGGTGCACCATCGAGAGCCTGCTGACGGGCACTACAGCACTACAGTGCGTGGTGCAAGCGGCAGAGGACATCACTGGCAGCAGTCTCCCCTCCATCCAGGACATTTACCACAGCAGGGGTCTGTGTAAGGCACGCAGCATCACTAAGGACCATACTCATCCGGCACAAGGACTCTTCCGTCTGCTACCCTCTGGTAGACGATACAGGAGCCTGCCAACACGCACAAAAACACTCAAAGACAGATATTACCCCCAAGCTGTCAGACTACTGAACTCTGGATAATACTTTAAATAATACTGTACTCTCAATAATACTGCACTAAACTACTTTTCATTATCCATAATTATGTTTACTGCTGCTGCTCTGTGTGAATGTATCATGTTTGTCACTACCTCACTGTAAATTACTGTTACCTGTGCAATAATCTGTGCAATAACCTATGTGCAATATTTATACCAGACTATGTGCAATACGAAATCCACACGCAACGCCTATACCACACCATATTATACTCAACAAAAATATAAACGAAACACTTTTGTTTTTGCTCCCATTTTTCCTGAGATGGACCCAAAGATCCAAAATTCACTCCAGATACACAACACTACCATTTCTCTCAAACATTGTTCACAAATCTGTCCAAATGTGTGACAGCGAGCACCTCTGCCCCGCCGAGACAATCCACCCCACCTCACAGGTGCGCCACATCAAGATGCCGATCCGACATCATGACCAGTGCACAGGTGCGCCCCAGAGTGCCCACAATAAAAGGCCACCCCGAAATGTGCATTTTTTTCTTTGATCTTTGCACCTTTGTACATTGTACCTTGTATTTTTATTACATTTTATTACATATTTTATTATATTGTTTATTATATTGTTTACTTCTTCCCCTGCACTTTTGCAACACTTTTTTACCATGTACTATTATTGCATGTTATTAGTACTTCTGACTATCTTAGCGAGTCAACGGTTCCTCTGATCCTAAGCATTTCATTGCATTCGTCTGCATATGACAAATAAACAATCTTGAATCTTGAATCATGAAGAGGTAACTCAAGACATGCACTCCTTCTGACAGGAGGAAATTTACACAGACCTACGGAAGACATGCAAACTCTGGAACCTTCTTGCTGTGAGGTGAAAGGCTGCTAGCCACTCAGCTACCGTGCTGCCTTCTTTAAAGCTTTTTTCAGCCATCTCGGCTTGTCGATGTCTGATCTTATCAGAGCTCAGAAGCTGAGCCAAGCAGGGCCTGGTTAGTACTTGGATGGGAGACCTGTGCTGTGTCCTTCACTTCAACCACATTGCCTAGTATCAAAGTGTGAGTGTTGATGGTGGTCTGTCTGCCCAGCTGTGGCTACAATAGTAGTTTACCACCACTGAGTGTGGAGTGAATGAATAATGCTCTGTAAAGTGCTTTGAGTCTGTAGAAAGGTGCTAAATAAATCTAATGGTAAGTTAAAGGCATGCTTTGCAGTGGTCCTTTCAAGCGTCCCAAGTAATCATTGTGATTAAAGATCCCATGACATGGTACTTCTTGATGCTTTTATATGGCTCCTTAATGGTTCCCTAATACTGTAAATGAATCCTTCTTCAAAATCAACACTCAGTGCATGAGAAACAGAGATAAGATGAGAAAGAGTATTTTTTCTCTCTCTGAACACTCCATTATGGGCCTTGTTGCTTGAATGCAAATGAGGAGAAAAGAGATGGCCTATAGTAGAGGTTGGGGGCGTGGCCAAACTCTCCGCTCTCAGCTCTCAGCTGTGCTCTCTGATCCATTTCCGTGTTTTTGTGCGGAGAAGAGATGAGAAGCGTTCCATTGAAAAATAAACACATTTCCACAGAAAGTAAAATTAAACCACTGCTGTTCAAAGGTCCAGAGGCTCAGATAAAGGACTTCCGAGCCTAGAAACACTCGGACGTGCATCCAGGCAAATAAAAAAACGCATTTCGCATTGCCTAGCGCATTAGCAGTCCAAACTCTCTGGGCGTGATTTACAGAGACGCTGAGTACAGACAGACGGGGGTGGAGCTGCATTTGCATTTCTTTTTTCGATATGACGTCAATAAGGTGCCTTGTTCAAAATCGCCCGTTTGAGCTCCGATTTTTTGTAACGCAGAAAAGGATCGCAAATGCTCAGTTTAGACATTTCGCAACTTTTAACCATGGGGGGGGGGGGGGGGGGGGCTAAACAGGGTAGGGGAGCTCACATTAACGTTCAAAAACCTCAGAAAGTGAAAATTTCATGCCATGGGACCTTTAAACATACATACATACATACATACAGTAGATCTGTACTGGGCCAGTTTTGCTCAAATACATGGGGAAAAAATCTGGATACCGGCCCTTTAAATGGATAGTGCCATTTTTTTATGTTAATCTGTATGGGTTTCCTTCTAAAAGTTCCGTGTGTTGACACCGGCTTACCTCTGACACTCTCAGCTGATCCCGGTTCGGCTCGCTTTCTGGAGCCCACGTAAGTAGGTCCGGTAACTTCCCTGGAACATGAAATAAAACTTGTTTTTCTTCTCAAAACAAAACATTTGTTAGAAAGGTGATATATTTGCGTCCGAAACAGTTGTCCACGAAACATCCAGCAGCGCATTTCGCATTTGCGTATTGTCTGTCTCCACTCGTATCACTACGCCCATGTTAACTCTATCAGCCTGTTCACTTGTAGACATCCGCTGAAGGGCTCCAGAAAGCGAGCCGAACCGGGATCAGCTGAGACTGTCAGAGGTAAGCCGGTGTCAACACACGTAACTTTTAGAAGGAAAACCATACAGATTAACATAAAAAAAATGAACTATCCCTTTAAGGCGGTACGGGGGAGGTAAAACAAGATCACTCAAGCCTTGAACACAGATTACTCAAGCAAGCATGAATCACTCAAAACGGTATTTAGCACACCTATCACATTACTCACAAGTATCAATACTTTTTACTCTGTATCAATACTTATATATATCATCCTTAGTACCAACGTGCCCACCTCTCCCATCGGACCTCCATCGTGTTTCATATTATTGCTCTATTCACTCTTTGGATCCACTCGATAACCTGGGGCCATTTCACAGACACGATTACAAAACAAGAGTGCTACATTAGCCCCTGCTGTCTCCCCTCCCCTTCCTCCCTTGTATCATACGGTGCTTGACACTGAAAGGATTCCGAGATGTCCCCTACTTGTGGCTGTTGGCAGGGACCGATTCCTTCCTGTTTTGCATAACCACCTCTGGGCATCCTCATTACCCCACTCTTCTGACCCAGTATTCAGTCGCTCATAACAAGATGATTAGGCACCAGAGTGAGCGCTTGGATTGGGTTAGCGGCAGGAGAGCAGTGCCCAGTTCTCGATTGCTTGGTTTGGGCAGTTGCTCTCTCACAGCTCAATATGCGGCCAAGTCATGATCACACATTTGGTTGGACTTTTTACACGGCTCACATGTCCTAGAGGACCACATCGAAATGTCAATTCTAGTATGCGCAACCATACAACAGGTCCTATATTATGCAAAATTGACTCTTGTGAGCTTTAAAGGTCCAGTGTGTAGGATTCGTGGCGCATAGGTGGATGGTGCTATTGCGCTTCCTGTTTTAGCTACGGCAGACCTCGAGGGTCACCCGGGCACGCCATAACGTGGACAGCTCGCGTACCCGTGCGCGAACGCGTGAAGTGCACCCGGCGCTACTATATAAATAAAACGCGGTCCCGTTCACTGTTTTTTTTTCTCTTTTTGCATGAAAACACACATTCCCGGTCGTGTACCATGACAATCTACACATCAAATGAAACCTTACAGTCTCCTCTTTTTGACTATGCAATTAATTTCCCGGCACAACAATCACTCCCTGAGCACATGGGGCTTTTATACGGAAAAGCACAAAACGAGGTTTATTACTTAGCTTACCTTTGAAGGCTCTGGACAGGTCAAACTCTGTATTTCACCATAAACTTGGTCTCAATCTGTCTGTAAGGATCCAGCGAATAAAATCCAGTAAAACAATTTAGTCCAAAACACATTAGATCCATTACGACGTGTGATCCGGCAACATGCTTGTCGTTGTTTATCCAAACGTGTACTATCTCGTTGTGTGAAAACCACGGCCCTTGCCGAAGGCGGAGCCCAAATGTCCTTCTGCGGCTCTCGTATTCAAAATGGCTGCCTCTATATGCGGACGATCCCCCTTTTATGTGACTATATCTAAGTCCAACAGAATACTTTGATTTCATGATGGAAGTGAAAAGGCTTGGAAAACAATGTATTTTTGAATGTGTATCTTCAATTTCAGTAATTAACGGGTAAAAATCTCACACTGTCCCTTTAAAGATCCCATGACATGGTACTTCTTGATGCTTTTATATGGCTCCTTAATGGTTCCCTAATACTGTAAATGAATCCTTCTTCAAAATCAACACTTAGTGCATGAGAAACAGAGATAAGATGAGAAAGAGTAATTTTTCTCACTCTGAACACTCCATTCTGGGCGTTGTTGCTTGAATGCAAATGAGGAGAAAAGAGCTGGCCAATAGTAGAGGGTGGGGGCGTGGCCAAACGCTCCGCTCTCGCTCTGAGCGCCCTCTGATCCATTTCCTTGTTTTTGCACGGGGGGAGAGATTTGAAGCGTTCCATTGAAAAATAAACACATTTCCACAGAAAATAAAATTAAACCACTGCTGTTCAAAGGTCCAGAGGCTCAGATAAAGGACTTCCGAGCCTAGAAACACTCGGACGTGCCTCCAGGCAAATAAAAAAACGCATTTCGCATTGCCTAGCGCATTCGCAGTCCAAACTCTCTGGGCGTGATTTACAGAGACGCTGAGTACAGACAGACGGGGGTGGAACTGCATTTGCATTTCTTTTTTCGATCTGACGTCAATAAGGTGCCTTGTTCAAAATCGCCCGTTTGAGCTACGATTTTTTCTAACGCAGAAAAGGATCGCAAATGCTCAGTTTAGACATTTCGCAACTTTTAACCATGGGGGGGGGCCTAAACAGGGTAGGGGAGCTCACATTAACGTTCAAAAACCTCAGAAAGTGAAAATTTCATGCCATGGGACCTTTAAGATATGTTAGCTCCTCAAAAACAGACCTGGAGGTGTGTTTTGTTTCATTCACACATTTGAGTAACACTTTATTATTAGTCTGTCTATATCTCTAAAGGTAAAAATCCCTCATGTCGTGGTAGTTTTCAAGTTAACGGCTAAGTTTTAAGTTTAGTTCAGTAGAGACTGGCAATTCCAGAGCTGAAATCATCCAAATGATTCTAGTGAAGGTGTGTGGAGTTTCAAAAGTGCAGCACTTTTTTTTTGATGTTTACATGATCACGTTTTTTTCGCTATTTGCCTGTAACTGTTACTCCAACTCCCCACCTGCATGTTTAAGCCCTCCTGGCTCCACACTCCAACCTCTGTTTTCCTGGACTTTCTGACTGACGACTTTGTGCCAAAAACCCACCATCGATCTTCTCTTTTTTTCCTTTTTTCTTCCCAAACGCAGCAGCGCCACGCCTCCACACCGCGAGCTGCATGCCAAGTCCTCCGCTCTTGTCTTTTCCAATCAACCCTCCAGTCCGTAACCCGCTTGGCACAAATTGGATGATAGCTAGCGGAGATTTTATTCCTCACGGCGATGCTCGAAGCTCAGAGCCTGCACCTCCACAAGTGTCAGTCAGACAAGGGAGAGCACAGAAGAAAGGAATTGTATTTGCTTTCAACCCAGCTTGTCTATCTATTGTGAGAATGACACGTTTTGAAGTCTATTCCCAGCCAGCTTCGATACTACTGCAAGTCCCACTGTGCACTAACCTGACCAGCCAGAACAACACGCTTTGGAAAAACTCCACAAAGACAAGTAGATCTGGACATGTATTGTGTCTCCGTGATTTGAGAGGGTGTGATTGACAGGTGGATTAACCAATCAGAGAAAGGCAAGGTTAGGGTAACCTGATTTTCAAAATTCAAAACTGGGACACACTTGGGTTGGGATGGTTGGTATAACTAAAATTGTGAAAACAGTGCTTAAAGGTCCCATGGCATGAAATTTTCACTTTCTGAGGTTTTTGAACATTAATGTGAGCTCCCCTACCCTGTTTAGCCCCCCCCCCCCATGGTTAAAAGTTGCGAAATGTCTAAACTGAGCATTTGCGATCCTTTTCTGCGTTAGAAAAAATCAGAGCTCAAACGGGCGATTTTGAACAAGGCACCTTATTGACGTCAGATCGAAAAAAGAAATGCAAATGCAGTTCCACCCCCGTCTGTCTGTACTCAGCGTCTCTGTAAATCATGCCCAGAGAGTTTGGACTGCGGAGGAGCTACGCAATGCGAAATGCGTTTTTTTATTTGCCTGGAGGAACTTGCGAGTGTTTCTAGGCTCGGAAGTCCTTTATCTGAGCCTGTGGATATCTGAAACAGCAGTGGTTTAATTTTATTTCCTGTGGAAATGTGTTTATTTTTCAATGGAACGCTTCTCATCTCTCCCTCCGCGCAAAAACACGGAAGTGGGTCAGAGCGCACAGGGCACAGCTGAAAAGGAAAGAGTGGAGAGTTTGGCCACGCCCCCACCCGCTACTATAGGCCATCTCTGTCCTCCTCATTTGCATTCAAGCAACAACGCCCATAATGGTGTGTTCCAGAGTGACATTTATGACTCTTTCTCATCTTATCTCTCTTTCTCATGCACTGAGTGTTGATTTTGAAGAAGGATTCATTTACAGTATTAGGGAACCATTAAGGAGCCATATAAAAGCATCAAGAAGTACCATGTCATGGGACCTTTAATATTGTCCATTCTTGGCTCACTTGTGGGTCAGTATTTAATCTGAGGGACCTCTGTTGGTGCATTTTTTTGCCTTGTGCTCATTTTCAAGCACATTTTTCTGTATTTTAACTTAACAAATTACAATATGTCATCCCCTTCACTATTTACGCATATCAAATTGGTCAAAAAGGGACACCTGGGATATTTCTTACATAAAACTGGAACAAATCACTTGTTTTGGGTAAATCTGCTTGGACAGGACACACAGGGCTCCAAACTGGGATGTTCCAGGTAAATAGGGACGTCTGGTCACCCTACGCATGCTTCGTTCACGTTAAAAACATACAGTACATGGTTGGGTACAGACTGCAAACTGAGAAACAGTGTGGATTTTTACAGGATCAATAATCGAAGCATCAAATTGTAACTTATTTCAGGTAAAAGAAGTGACATTTTCTTATGAGAATTTTTGAGGGTCTTTAGTATTTGATGAACTCAAGTCTGGACTGAGGTTTTTCACTATTTTTACTCTATGGTCCAGCTCCTGTCTGGATTCAAACAAAATGTAAAAGGGACGGGCTGGTCAGGCAAACCATGCAACAGGCTGCCGGCGTTGGTTTGGTTTTATGGCAATGGCTATTATCTGAGTTCACAGCGAAGAGTTTGGTTAATATGTGTGCTAATTTCTAATTGCAGAGAAACCAAAATGTTCCCCAAAATTTGGCAGGGAACTTCAGGCAATTTCAACATTTTTTGAAAGAGTTTTTGCAGTGAAATGAAATGTCTGTTTATGAACTTTGAAGCAGGGGAAGTCACTCTGAACTAAGCGATTTTAGGCAAGAGATATCGCTATTACAAATAATGAACGGATCTTATGTTTTGTGCTTCTAAATGCTTAACATTTTGCTTTATACTGTTGTTTCCTCATCACAAACATACATGGAGTTGTGTTTTGGTTCATTCTCACAAACCCTGAAAATTGAGGCTGAGTTCTTCTCTACCTTGTCATGCGGTAATACAGGGAGCGCTCCACTGTGATTTTAAACTCCGCACACCTTCACTAGAATCAATTGAACAGGGCTCTCAAGTTTTGAGCGGGGTCGTGCGTGAGACTGTAATTTCTGAGGACGGGGGGCACTTGAATTGCGTGAGAAATGCCGTGTGAGCGTTGAATTGCGTGTTGAGAGCCCTGTTTGTCTAAAGAGCAAACTTAAACTACAAAGCAACTAATGAGAGTTATATAAATGAAGTTATTACCTGATGGTTCTCAGTTTGTTTTATCATCACCGCACTTTGTCAGTGCGCGCTGAGAGGGGCGGGGAGGAGGGACCGGGGCGGGGGGGGAGCGGGACATTTTTAAGGGATTCATGTAAGAGTCTGGTTAATGCACTGGGCCCGCGGCTCACCACGGCTCACCATGGGCAGTTCGGCTCTGGGCCGCGCGTAAGCCGTCGGGGGGACACATTACGCACAGACGGCAGACGGAGACACCGGGACCGGAGTCGGTGGGACTGAGGCTCAGGACGTGCTCGGGGGACGGCGCGTCTGCTCCGGCAGCAGGGGGAGTTTTTTTAGCTGAAAACGCGTGGAGCCTGCATAAACTGAGCCACACAGACCGATTTTCTGGGCACAAAAAAAAAAAAAAAAGAAAGAAACAATTCAGCGTGAGAAATGCCATGTGTGAGCGTGTGAACACGTCGAATTGCGTGTGTCACACTCTCAATGCGTGAGACTTGAGACCCCTGAATTGAATGATTTCAGACCTGGAAGTTCCAATCCATACTGAACTAAAAGTAAAAGGTAGTTGTTGAAAACTACCACTTCATAACATCACAAGGTAGACAGACTAATAATACAGAATTACTCAAACATGTGTGAATGAAACAAAACACAGCTCCAGGGGGTATTCCATCAACGTCGCTAAACATAGTGGCGCTTAAGTGATCAAGCCTCACCTGAAGAAGCGTCACCTTAGACTTAAGCCTGAAGTCGTTCCACTAACGCAGTTTAGCTGCGCCTCAGCAGTGCTAACTTCAGCCAGGCCTATCCAGTCCTGGCCTACGCGCGTGTACATAAGAAGCTCAGAACAAGCGACTGTCGAAAACGCGATCATGTTGAAGATTCGGGCCGATTATTTCAGCGTATCAGAACAGAAGTTGCCTTTGGAACTCTGCAACGCACTTGCAATAACCAAGGTGCGTCAGGTGCTTTTCTTTAATTAAACTTTCTGTCTTCATGGAGATCAGCCCAGACCAAGGTACAGGTCAGATCTGTGGAGAGGCGCTTACAGTCAATATGGCTGTTTTTCTATGTATTTTTAAGATACAAAACCACCTGTAATTGAATAAATGTAAGGTAGAGCTGTTTAATGTCATACTGTGGAACATTCCAGGGACAGCAATGACATAACATGTCGTCCTTAGAAACAAACGGGTGTCAAGGGTGGGGGGGGCATCATATATATACAGTATATATATATATACTGTATATATATATATATATATATATATATACAGTGGTACCTCACCTTACGAAATTAATTCGTTCCAGAAGTGGTTTCGTAACATGAAAAATTCGTAAGTTGAGTAGCTATTTCAATGGAAAAAGCCTGATCTGTTCCAAGGTTTTTTTTTTATAGTGTAACTTTTTTTTATAGTGTAACATTTGTGTTCTGCGTCCTGATTGGAATAAACCAGGTCTAGACCAGAACTAAACCAGGTCTAAACCTGGACTGGACCTGGACTAAACCAGGATTATCCTGGGACATGGCAGTGCCGTTGGAGGAGCGCGTTGCTCGTGTCTCCGCGCTCCTTGCACGTTCCGCGCTAGAGCTAAGAGGCCGAGAAAGACGCTCTTTCAGCGGGAATAAGAGCGGGGCGGGCTCTGGTTCTATGTGACTTCCAGAGCCTGGGGGCCGACACTGTGAGCTGTGAGCCGCGCGGGCTTTTTTGTCGTGTCACTTTTTGATCCTTCGATGTCGGCTCTTCCTATCATTGTGAAGCAGAATTCACCAAGTGTTGGATTGTTCACTCACTAAGGGAACGTGAGCTGGGTTTAGACCGTCGTGAGACAGGTGAGTTTTACCATACTGATGATGTGTTGTTGTGTCTCCGCTCCCATCGCACGTTCGGTGCTATATTGAGCCATGTCCCCCCCAACATATTCCATTGAAAATCTATGAGTGTTTAAACGAGAGAGAAATGCGAGAAAAGTGTAGAATGTGTGTGGTGAGGCATTTACAGCCCTAAAACATGTAGAACAATTGCCAAATACAAAGTTGTCCTACCTCGTGGACCTCTCCCACCGCGGGCCACCTCTGGAACCTAACCCCGTGTGTGTTGATAAAGTGTATTTACGTTTCGGGGCGTGCATCTGAGCGCGCATTAATTTAATTTTTTGAGATTTGTTGTTTTTAAAGTGCTTTATAAATAAAGTTGGATTGGATTGGATTAGAGATTAGAAATTTCATTTGTATCTAGAGACCAAAATTTGATGTGAAGGCGTTTCGTAACTTGAAATTTTCGTTTGTTGGGTCATTCGTAAGGTGAGGTACCACTGTGTATATATATATATATGTATATATATATATATATATATATATATATATATATATATATATATATATGTATGTATGTATGTATATTAGTGCTGTCAGGCGATTAAAAAAATTAATCTAATTAATTACAGGATTTGTAATTAATTAATCTAATTAATCACATTTAAAAAAAAAATTTTTTAGGTGGTTTATTGTGCTTTCCCACAGGGCAAAAAGGGTGTCAAACGTGTGATTTATAGTGGTACAGTGAAAAGAATGCAGATTTCCCCTTTAAGTCTTTCAGTCTTTCACTCTTTCAGTGCACGTTACCTCCAGTGTAACCAAGACAAGACTGCTGTACACCCCCATCCACCTCCCACATTACGTAACATTCATTTGAAAGCTCATTTACACCATTCCACTAGCCTATTAAATGGCAAATATTTCTGGTGCACGTGAGCACGTACAGTAGCTTTCATGCAACGTCAATAAATAATATACACAGCTTCAAATATACAGAGAATACAAATAATTGTCCGTGTAAATTACTCATGGCTCACCTGACTCCCTGCGCGGATGTGTCCGGACCATCTCACGGAGGAGGAGGGAGGGTGAGTATTTAGTATTTAGTATTTAGCGTGATTTGGATGGGCAAAACTAACGCTTCTTAAGTGTGCACCCTTAGTCACGGCAGAACACGCTGGAGAGGTTATGGTAATTGAAACAGGACTTCAGCTCAAGACCTCAGATGAAAGTCTATACTTTTATGGCAGAGATGGTCTCTCAGTTCAGTAATAAACCTGAAGATGAAGAAACTGTGAGCTCCAAACCCCAGTCCTCTGCTCCAGGAGAGGTGGGCTGTGACCTGTGCCCAGAGCCGAGGCTCAGAGCCGTGAAGTCCTGCCTGGTGTGTCTGACCTCGTACTGTCAGAGCCACCTGCAGCCCCATCTCACAAACCCCCATCTGAAGAGGCACCAGGCGCTGACGGGTTCAGCGCACGGGGCGCAGCAGATACGGAAACGGGCGCGTGCGTCTTCACGTGCTCTCCGCGGCGTCTTCACGTGCTCTCCGCGGCGTCTTCACGTGCTCTCCGCGGCGTCTTCACGTGCTCTCCGCGGCGTCTTCACGTGCTCTCCGCGGGGACAGGACAAGGGGCTTAGAAACGGATCTGCTCCGTCACATTTTTATAAATAAACTCGCCGTTCAAAGGCCCCGCACGCCAAATTTAAAATGCGCGCGCATTGAATTGCGCTCATAATTAATTGCGTTAATTTTTATAACGTGTTAATTAGCAGTGTAATTAATTTATCTAATTAACGCATTAAACTGACAGCCCTAATATATATATATATATATATATATATATATATATATACTGAACAAAAATATAAACGCAACACTTTTGTTTTTGCTCCCATTTTTTCTGAGATGGACCCAAAGATCCAAAATTCACTCCAGATACACAACACTACCATTTCTCTCAAACACTGTTCACAAATCTGTCCAAATGTGTGACAGCGAGCACCTCTGCCCCGCCGAGACAATCCACCCCACCTCACAGGTGCGCCACATCAAGATGCCGATCCGACATCATGACCAGTGCACAGGTGCACCCCAGACTGCCCACAATAAAAGGCCACCCCGAAATGTGCTTTTTTTTTTTGCTTTATTGGGGGTCTGGGGACTCAGAACCAGTCAGTATCTGGTGTGACCACCATTTGCCTCATGCAGTGCAACACATCTTCTTCACATAGAGTTGATCAGATTGTCAATTGTGGCCTGTGGAATGTTGGTCCACTCCTCTTCAATGGCTGTGCGAAGTTGCTGGATATTAGTGGGAGCTGGTACACGCTGTCGTATACGCCGGTCAAGCACATCCCAAACATGCTCAATGGGTGACATGTCCGGTGAGTATGCTGGCCATGCAAGAACTGGGACATTTTCAGCTTCCAAGAATTGTGTACAGATCCTTGCAACACGGGGCCGTGCATTATCTTGCTGAAACATGAGGTGATGTTCATGGATGTATGGCACAACAATGGGCCTCAGGATCTCATCACGGTATCTCTGTGCATTCAAAATGCCATCAATAAAATGCACCTGTGTTCTTCGTCCATAACAGCCTTTGAAGAGGAGTGGACCAACATTCCACAGGCCACAACTGACAATCTGATAAACTCTATGCGAAGAAGATGTGTTGCACTGCATGAGGCAAATGGTGGTCACACCAGATACTGACTGGTTCTGAGTCCCCAGACCCCCAATAAAGCAAACAAATGCACATTTCAGGGTGGCCTTTTATTGTGGGCAGTATAAGGCACACCTGTGCACTGGTCATGATGTCGGATCGGCATCTTGATGTGGCGCACCTGTGAGGTGGGGTGGATTGTCTCGGCGGGGCAGAGGTGCTCGCTGTCACACATTTGGACAGATTTGTGAACAATGTTTGAGAGAAATGGTAGTGTTGTGTATCTGGAGTGAATTTTGGATCTTTGGGTCCATCTCAGGAAAAATGGGAGTAAAAACAAAAATGTTGCGTTTATATTTTTGTTGAGTATATATATATATAATTTTTGTGAAACTTTGACACAATAAAGTATAAAAAAATGATAAAAGAATAAAACACACAAGTATAAACCCATCCAGCACTTTCTCTCCACTCTCTCCACTGTCACCTGTGTGCAAATAGCAACTGGCTGATTTTCAAACAATCAAATCCAGAATGAATCATCTGAAAATGCATTGACATTACGCCGCTGTGGGGTTTGAGAAAGAAGGAGCGACCTGAAAGTGATAACAATTTGGTCCAAACAAAACATCCTCCCCGACTGTTCCGATCTCCGTGCCTAATTCCCATCAGCCCCCCCCCCCGTGCACATTTCACTTTCATCACAAAACCTCTGTGTTCCTTTGTCACTGTAGCTGACATTTCCAAAAAGATATCTTGTGCACAGTTCAAGGATCGTCCATCAGGAGCTGGCCCGAGCGTGACAGATTAGGCAGCGATTTGTGTAAAATGTCATCGGGCGTGCTAGCTCACATTTGTAGAAGAAGTGACTTTATTGATCTCACACTGGAGAAATTCTCCTCTGCATTAGGAGCAGTGAGCAGCACATTACTGCGCCCGGGGACCATCTCCATGATCTTCGGTTTGGTCAGGACCTAAGCTGGTGGAGCAAACTCCACACAGAAAGGCCTGGGCGACCCGGGGATCGAACCCGGAAGCTTCTTGTTATGAAGCATGAGCGCTAGCTACTCAGCCACCGTGCATGTGAGCATATTAACGGCGCTATTTGCAATCAAAGGGTAACGCGGACACTAGAAATGAAAGAGAAACGAAATTGTCATATTAAACAGTTCTGGAAAATCTTAAAGAGGGGTTGTTTTACTTTTATGGGATAATAACTCATAACACATAACATTTAAATCACCATGTTACCTTTTATGGTTTTAAAAATACTACATTCGTCGAAAACAGCATATTAACATGTTTACGTCACTCCTTCTTCTGATCTCGATGACAACACAAGCCTAGCGTGCATCCCAATAACTAAACTACTGCACATCGCATCAGGTTTGTGAAGTTCCGGCGTAAAATATCATGTTTTTGAATTCTTGAAAACTCCATCCTAAAGACTTTGACCAACCCTCAAATGAGCTCATGCTGTTACCCCTCTGCTCTGAGAAAACACTAGGCACAGAAACGCTGCACTTTTTAATGAACTTTATAGATTCATTTGGAAGCCTTGTATATTTTTTGTACAGTGGTACCTCACCTTACGAAATTAATTTGTTCCAGAAGTGGTTTCGTAACGTGAATTTTTCGTAAGTTGAGTAGCTATTTCAATGGAAAAAGCCTGATTCGTTCCAAGGCCCCGATCCAAGTTTTTTTTTTTTATAGTGTAACTTTTTTTATAGTGTAACATTGTGTTCTGCGTAGAGACTGTAGACCCAGGACTAAACGTGGACTATACCAGGTCTAGACCAAGGTCTAAACCTGGACTAAACCTGGACTAAACCAGGACTAGACCAGGTGGATTAAAGCGCGGGTCTATTTCCTGGTTTCGTTTCGAGTCACGGCTGAGGCGAGCAGCGAGGGGGACCGCACGCAGTCTGAGCGCATGAACGAGACCCGTGCTCAAACCGTGCCTCCTCTAGACCTCTAGACCACCGCTGCTCTTGCATGCGTTCGTTCATGCGCTCAGACTGCGTGCGGTCCCCCTCGCTGCTCGCCTCAGCCGTGACTCGAAACGAAACCAGGAAATAGACCCGCACGCGGCGCTTTAATCCACCTGGTCTAGTCCTGGTCTAGTCCTGGTTTAGTCCTGGTCTAGTCCTGGTTTAGTCCAGGTTTAGTCCTGGTTTAGTCCAGGTTTAGTCCTGGTCCAGTCCAGGTTTAGTCCAGGTCTAGACCTGCTGGCAGCCCCGCGCCGGGTCATGCTGCGCTATCACACGTGTCAGAGCGCAGTTTTCTCCCCCCTCCCCCTTCCCCCCACACTTCACTATTAATAATTTTGTTGAAAATCGATGAAAGTTTGAGTGTTTAAACGAGAGACAAATGTGAGAAAAGTTTAAATTCAATTCGTATCTAGAGACCAAAATTTAACGTGAAGGCGTTTCGTAACATGAAATTTTCGTTTGTTGGGTCTTTCGTAAGGTGAGGTACCACTGTATTCAGATTTTCATTTTAACTATGGACCGAATGATGTTTGTGTCTGAAATAAAGAATGAATACAAATATTACGGAGAACTGATACTTGGGAGCAGGTGTGACGTAGACCTGTGGCGCAGAAGCTTACCGTAAGACTGTAAGACTGTAAGATTGCTATATTACTCAAACATGCATGGATGACATCTAAAACCACTTCAGAAATATGTTTGATGAGGGTACACTGGTATAACCAGTACTCGAGTTGAAGGGGGATGGGGGGGGGGGGATTGCATCCCCCCTGTGGGAAAAAATAGTCAAAATCATCCCTCTTCTAAAACGGGCATCCCTTCTTCCATCCCTTATGGCATTTTATCAATCAGGCATGAAAATCCCTAAACTTTTGGCGAATTTCGCCGTTTTTAAGTCAAAATGGCCAGTGCCCAAGAGCCAATCATAGGCCGAACTGCGCTCCAGTTTCCAATCATGTTGCAGCATAATTACGCACCGATCGCGCTCCCGCCAATCATGGCGATTACCGCTGTTGTGTTTGCGCCTGTTCGCCGATCAGCTGTGAGCGAGCCGCCTGATATTTACGCGGCATTTCCAAGAGAAGAAGAATCCTTAACTTCCTACGTTAATGCTACGTAAGAAGGAACTCTCGCCTCGAGACACGGGATACGTTCGGGATATGTCCTTTTCTCCGGAGCTCCGGATGATTAAAGACAACACGGCAAACTGTTAGAATGGATCTGACCGCATTCTTATGGGTGAGTCATATTATCAGATTATGTCTGCATCTATTTCGGCACTAAACCAGGACTAAACCAAGACTAAACCAGGTCTAAACCAGGACTAAACCAGGTCCAAACCAGGACTAAGCCAAGACTAAACCAGATCTAAACTGGGTCTAAACCAGGACTAAACCAGGACTAAACCAGGTCTAAACCAGGTCTAAACCAGGTCTAAACCGGGACTAAACCAGGACTAAACCAAGACTAAACCAGGACTAAGGTGTGTGTGTGTGTGTGTGTGTGTGTGTACGTGTGTGATAACATATATCCTGTGTATTATTGAATTATTGAATGATTATATGGGTTCCTTTCCGCCCCCCCCCCGGTTGGTGAAAAATTTCACCATCCCCCCTGGTTTCATTTTACAACTCGACTACTGGGTATAAAATGGTAGAGAGCTCCAAAAAAAAAAATCATTAATAGATATAAAAGGATCTGCTTGTTTCCATGGAGATACATGCAGTATGTTTAATGTTGTACTGTGGAACAATCCAAGAAAAACAACAAAGCAAAAAATAAGGCCTTTTTTTCTAGTTGTAGAGGCAAATACTGTATGTACAAATACGGGATGGCATTGTGATCGCAGCTAGCAGCATTATGAGGCTTGTGTGTCCTTGGGCACAATAAAAGTTACACAGTGCATCTTTAATGATGAGTGCACAGACTAATATTGAAGTTTTTGATTGTCTGTATTGGTTTAATTTTATTTTGTAAATAAATCAGACGAATTAATGGTCCACTAAGCTACTAACAAGAAGGAAGTCCTATCCATGGCACCAGATCACACTTTGTAATCTGGTCCAAATGTGCTCTGTGGACTGCAACGATGACAGCTAATTAGGCATTAACTTCACAGACAGACTTTTAGAGGCTCCATTTTCTAATTTAATACTTCAAACTTCTCTCAGCGGGGTGGGGACCTCAGCATAGTTAGCTGGCTTTTATCAGGGACACTTCTGCATAGTCACAGATATGTCCTTCATTAGGGGGCGCAGTTATCTTTAATTACGTAGGATTGGTATCTTTCTTTCTTTCTATAGTTTGTGCAGGGAAAGTACACAAAAAGTACTACAACATACTGTGAAGTCATAATGATTCAGCAGGGAAATGGGTGTATTATAGTGTTATACATGTTATGTTATACATGATAAAATTAAGTATAGATACTGTAAGGTTAGGGCCTGTTTACACGAGAACGCTTACGGGTAAAAACAACAAAATATTTTATCGGAAGTGCCTTACGTTTAGACGGTGACTGCGTTCTGGGGGCTTAAAGGTCCCATGGCATGAAATTTTCACTTTCTGAGGTTTTTGAACGTTAATGTGAGCTCCCCTACCCTGTTTAGGGCCCCCCCCCCATGGTTAAAAGTTGCGAAATGTCTAAACTGAGCATTTGCGATCCTTTTCTGCGTTACAAAAAATCGGAGCTCAAACGGGCGATTTTGAACAAGGCACCTTATTGACGTCAGATCGAAAAAAGAAATGCAAATGCAGTTCCACCCCCGTCTGTCTGTACTCAGCGTCTCTGTAAATCACGCCCAGAGAGTTTGGACTGTGAATGCGCTAGGCAATGCGAAATGCGTTTTTTTATTTGCCTGGAGGCACGTCCGAGTGTTTCTAGGCTCGGAAGTCCTTTATCTGAGCCTCTGGACCTTTGAACAGCAGTGGTTTAATTTTATTTTCTGTGGAAATGTGTTTATTTTTCAATGGAACGCTTCAAATCTCTCCCCCCGTGCAAAAACACGGAAGTGGATCAGCTGAGGGCTCAGAGCAAGAGGGAGAGTTTGGCCATGCCCCCACCCTCTACTATTGGCCAGCTCTTTTCTCCTCATTTGCATTCAAGCAACAACGCCCATTATGGAGTGTTCAGAGTGAGAAAAAAATACTCTTTCTCATCTTATCTCTGTTTCTCATGCACTGAGTGTTGATTTTGAAGAAGGATTCATTTACAGTATTAGGGAACCATTAAGGAGCCATATAAAAGCATCAAGAAGTACCATGTCATGGGATCTTTAAAAAAACGCAAAAAACTGAACCCGCCCTCCAAAGTAGAAAACTTGAATACACTCCGCCGTAGCGTTTTCGTCTACACTGCCCAAGACGCAAAACTCTGGTCAAATCTGCTGACGTCGTATTCGCGTTTACGTCACATACGTGTTTACGTCACATACCTTGTTTATGTCCACACCTTGTTGCGCCTTCGTTGCTTTGTAGTCTAACGTGGTCTGAAGGAACAGCTGAACTGACCACACGTAATTTTTTTTTGCTACCGGTAGCCATGTTTTGTTTTGCTTTTCGCGGCGCAGATGAGAAGAAAGAAGATGGGTATTAAGGTATCACAGCGCCACCTAGCCGCCTGGCATGCATACCCAATCGAATTCCACACACTTTTGCGTCACCGTACGCACGCAGATTTCCTGAAAACGCTCGTCTAAACGCTCGTCTCAAAAGTGAAGACGCGACGCCACTTTTGCGTTTTCTGTTCAGACCGTCATCATATAAACGTAGCCTTATTCTGACATGATTTCTGAGAGAGAGAGAGAAAAGTAAAAGGTGCAAGGAGTCTTTTGGTGCACTGAGGAGAGAGGCAGTTTAAATGAGGCTGAGAACAAGAACTTTTCATTAGTAAAGGTGTTTAAGTGTTTTTTCCTATACTTCTTCAATGGCCCTTCTCAGATTGTCATCATAAATCATCTCATAATAACTCACATAAATGATTTGGTAAACATTTAAGCCGGATGCCCTTTCTAACACAAATCATACATATGTCAAACATGGCAGTAGTATTTACCTTATTCAGGTTATCTGTGGACCTTTTTGCAGTTCTATACAGAAACAGCTGTTTTCAAGCCACGCAAAAAAGGTGCAGAGTAGACTTGTTGCACATGAACATGATAGAACATGTTTTATAAAATGTGAAACTGTGAAATTTGCGTTTTGTCTCGACTAACTCTTTCAGGTAAATTCTGAAATTCTGACAAACTTTTTTATAAATAAGGCCCCTGGTCTCGATAGTGGTGAAATGTCCCCGTAAACTCATTGTGGAATCATTAGGATGCTTGGAATGCATAAGGTAAGTGCGGAATAACTTTGAACCTCTACGTTTCAAATGAATTAGTTCTGTTTTTCACTTCAGTGCCCCGTGGCATGAAATTTTCACTTTCTGAGGTGTTTGAACGTTAACGTGAGCTCCCCTACCCTGTTTTGAAAAAAACACAGCTCAAACGGGCGATTCTGAACAAGGAAACTTTCTGACGTCACACGGAAAATGCAGCTCCACCGCCCGTCTGTTTTTCTGCTCATACTCTCTGAACTCACGCCCAGAGAGTTTGGACCGCGAATGAGCTACGCAGTCCAAAATGCATTTTTTTTATTTGCCTGGAGGCACGTGAGAGTGTTTCCAGGCTCGGAAGTCCTTTATCTGAGCCTCCGAACCTCTGAAACAGCAGTGGTTTAATTTTATTTTCTGTGAAAATGTGTTTTTTTTTTCATTGAAACGCCTCTCCTTTCTTCCTCCGCGCTTAAAACACAGAAGTGGTGCCCGTGGTGATCGGGCTGTAACCCCCAAACTGGAGGAGGAGCTACAGCAGATCCCAGGAAAAAATAGAACATTTCAGTCCTGAAAAGTGCAGTAAGAACAGCAAAGATACTGCAGAACTCTCAAGCCCCCAGGCCTCTGGTAGAAGAGCTGAGCTGGATGAGGGTGAGAGAGAAAAACACCTGCAGAGGGTGAGGAAGAGATTTGATTTTTATATATAAACTCGATTTGAATGATTTCTTCTAAGCAGTTACTTCTGCTTTCATAAGAACAATTGTTGTATTTCTGTTCTTTCTAGGCACCTCTCATAACTGTAATTCAGCTGGAGTCATTCTCACTTCTTTCAGAATTTGGTTTTTTTTCTGTTGCATAATAAATAAACAACCTCCAGGTGTGATTTTGATGAGGGAACCACATAACATTGTTATCAGTCCTATATAGACTTAGACAAACTTTATTGATCCACAAGGGAAATTGTTTTGGGTAGGGTAGCTCACTCATCATGTTCTTGTATCGCTGAGGAGAGAGGTGGGACGTTAGCGCCCCCATGTCGGCTGCTTTAAGGTCCATGGACCCGTCCATTTCAATCTCATCTCGGTGGTTACAATGACAAATAAAGCTTTCCATTCCATTCCAGTTGTATGGAGTATGGTATGAATGTAGTCCTGTATCTCTCACTGTTTGAGTGGAGCTGTAGGAGCCTGTTGGAGAATGAGCTCCTCTGTCCCTCTATGGTCTGGTGCAGTGGGTGAGCAGGAGTGTCCATGATGGAGAGCAGTTTGTCCAGTGTCCTCCTGTCCCTCACTGTGACAAATGTCTCCAGCTCACAGCCAATCACGTGACCAGCTTTGCGGATCAATTTGTCAATCCATCTGATGTCACTTTTACTGGTGCTGCTCCCCCAGCAGACTACAGCAGAGTACAGGGCCTGCCTGTCAAAGCCTGATCCTGTCAGATCTCAGAAGCTAAGCAAGGCAGGGGCTGGTTAGTACTTGGATGGGAGACCGCGGCGAATTCCAGGTGCCACAGTGGGGCGTCCGTTGCAAAAAACTGTTGCTGTGTCCTTAGGCAAGACACTTTACCCACATTTGCCTAGTATGAAAGTGGTGTGTGCATGAGTGTTGGAGGTGGTCGGAGGGGCCGATGGCGCAGATTGGCAGCCTCGCTTCCGTCAGTCTGCCCCAGGGCAGCTGTGGCTACAGAAAGTAGCTTACCACCACCAAGTGTGGAGTGAATGAACAATGAACTGTAAAGCGCTTTGGGTGTCATGAAAGGCGCTATATAAATGCAATGAATTATTATTATTATTATTATTATTATTATTATTATTATTATTATTATTATTATTATTATTATTACAGGGCGCTGGCCACCACAGACTGGTAGATCTCCAGTAACTTACTGCACACATTGAAAGACCTGAGCTTCTCCAGGAAGTAGAGTCTGCTCATGCTCTTCTTGTACACAGCATTACAGTTGTCCCTCCAGTCCAGCCTGTTGTTCACATGAACACCGAGGTACTTGTAGCAGTCCACGATCTCCACTTCGTGACCCTTGATGGTAATGGGCTCCACAGGTGACCTCATCCTCCTGAAGTCAATCACCAGTTCCTTAGTCTTGTCCAAGTTCAGGAGCAGATGGTTTGCATGGGACCACTCCACAAAATTTGCAATCAGTGTCCTGTACTCCATCTCCTGTCCATCCCTGATGCACCCTACCACCGCAGAGTCATCAGAGAACTTCTGCAAATGGCAGGACCCTGAGCTGTACTGGAAATCAGAGGTGTACAGAGTGAACAGGAACGGAGACAGGACTGTACCCTGGGGGGCTCCTACATTACTGACCACAGTATCAGACAGTGTGGTCCTCAGTCGCACATACTGAGGCCTGCCTGACAGGTAGTCAGTAATCCAGGAGACAATAAAGGAGCTGATACCCATCCTGAGCAGTTTCTCACCCATCAGAGAGGGCTGGATTGTGTTAAAGGCCTCCCATAAGCCTCCCGCCCATGCCTCAGTTGGACTTTCAGCTGTTGCTGCACCCTCCTCAACTCGTCCTTATCACCAGAGTTGAAAGCCCGCTTCTTCTTTTGAGTAGAGCCTTCAGCTGGCTGGTGATCTAGGGCTTGTTGTTGGGGTAACAGCGAACAGAGCGTGTGTGGGGACGGCCATATCCTCGCAGAAGTTAATGTAATTTGTGATACAGTCCATCATGCTGTCAATGTTTTCCCCATGGGGGGAGCAGAGCACATTCCAGTCCATGGTCCTATAGCAGTCTTGGAGGGCATTGATGGCGTCCCTCCACCTCCTCACAGTTCGAGTGGTGACAGGCTGCCTCTTCACTGCAGGGACATATTGAGGTGTTAACAGGACCAGATTGTGGTCTGATTGTCCCAGTGGGGGCAGGGCAGTGGCACTGTATGCATCCTTGGAATTAGTAAGTCCAGAATTTTTATTGTCCCGAGTTTTACAAGCCACATACTGATGAAATGTGGGTAAGACACTGTCCAATGTGGCATGATTAAAGTCCCCAGACTCAGGATACTTTGACCGCAGAGCAGTGACCACAGTGAGTATTTTGTCCCGGGCTCCCTCTTAGTCTGCCGAGGGAGGGATGTAAACTCCAATGAACAGTACAGACGCAAATTCTCTAGGCAAATAATATGGATGCATTCCTACAACCTTAAGTTCAATGTCCGGCGCACAGATATGCTCCTTTACAGTAATATGGCCAGGATTACGCCACCTCTCATTCACCCGCCGCCCTTCTTTTTAGGGTGAAGGAGCGAGTCTCTGCCCGCATGCACCATCTTAAAGCCTGGTACCGATGTGCTGTTCTCCAGAAAGTTTGTATGAAGCCAGGTCTCCATGAAGCATATTACACAAAATTCACTCTTTAATTCATTGACACGTTTGAGTAATCCTTTATTATTACACTGTCTACATTTATAAAGCTCAAACTTAAAACTCCCATTTTAACTTTTGTTCAGGATAGATTAGCAATTCCAGGGCTAAAATCATCCAAATGATTCTCGTTTTAAAAACACAGTGTAGCTCTTCATGTACCCAAAAAAACATGCACCATAGGTAAAATCCTACAGCTTAGGTCCTGCCCAAGCCTAAGCAATAAGATCATGGAGGGGGTCCCTGGGCGCAGTCATGTGCTGCCCACTGCTCCTAATAACGGGATGGGTCAAATGCAGAGGACAATTCCTCCTGTGTGAGATCAATAAAGTCAGTGTTCTTCTTCTTCTGTATTACCACATGATATCACAAAGTGGAACAGTGTTTTCTGTGTGAGAGAAGAACTCTAAATATGCAGGATTTGTGTATTAAACATCTGAATGAAACCAAACACAACTCCAGGTGTGTTATGATGGGGAAACAACATTATAACATACAGTATATCAGAAAACAGCGTAATATAGATCCTTTAAAGCAGTGGTCCCCAACCACCGGGCCATGAGCCCTTTGGTACCGGGCCACGGCGACTCATTCTCCACCCCTTCATTTTGAGTGGCACGTCGACTTCCATGTGCGCACGAGGCTTGTCTTAGGCACATGATACATTAACGCTAATATTAAACCCACAAGCAGCAAAATGAGTAAAAAACAGACGTCTTTGTAAAGTTTCTTTGCAAAGGGGAAAAGACCCAGTGAGGAGACAGAAGAAGAGCCTACACAGGTTTTGGAAAGCGATGACGTCACAATGC
Organism: Paratrypauchen microcephalus; assembly: GCA_036785185.1. Lineage (NCBI taxonomy): Eukaryota > Metazoa > Chordata > Actinopteri > Gobiiformes > Gobiidae > Paratrypauchen > Paratrypauchen microcephalus. Next base: position 3,112,092 of record JAVJIX010000083.1, on the reverse strand, counting down.
TTTGGCTGGACTCCCAGTTGCCGTTTTGCTGATACTGACGTGTTTTGTAATCCAACGTAACTCATAGAAGTAACTCCACTTCGTCGTCGGTCCAAATGAGAGACTCGGCTTTTGTACGTGCGTTCGCCATCATTATTATGTTCTTGTGTTTGTTTGCAGAAGAGAAAGGACTTTATGTGCATGCGCAGGCCGCCATAAACGTATGTTGGAGACATAAACTCTGCCGGTATTCTGGATAAAAGTTACGGAGTAGACTGAACATAAGCAACACACTTCGGGTGTCATTGTCTCCCATTACGCCGAGATGCGACCATCTCGTAGCAGAGAAACAAGCTCAGGGCTCTCATTGATTCAGCGTTATGGTGAGTTGTATTTTTTATGTACTTTATATTTGTTTTGTGGTCTATCTTATTTTGAAGGCATGTTTAAGCGTTACCATAGCGACCAGAGTGCGTAGGGGCAGAGAGGATGTTGTGACTCTTGTTATGTTGTTGGCGCATGTCATGAGGATGTTGTTATTAAAGTTACATACAAGTACACAGTGGATTCACGTTATTTATTATATTTACAATATACCACAATTCTTGTTTTGTTTGTATAATTTTATTTTGTGGTATTTATCCGCCGATATCCATGCACCCCTCTCCCCTCCACCCCCCACCGGTCCATGAAAATTTTGGGTGACATTAACCGGTCCATGGCGCAAAAGAGGTTGGGGACCACTGCTTTAAAGAACACATTATAACTGTATACTGCACAGGTCTGATATTCTCCACATAAACAAATTTAATAAGTAGACTGGCTTTGGCAGCTGTTTGAAAACGTGTGTGAATGTTGCGCAGCCCCACTATAATCCATTCAGTCTGACCATTGCAGCGTTAGAGTGGGCGGCTCTGAAACGTCTCATTATTGTCAAAACAAGTGGATATTTGAAGGACTAAACAAGCATTGCTCGGAGAGAAGTGCAAACAACTTGACATTGTTTTCTTGAAAGATACAAAAATAGCCTTGAGATTTGATGCGATGCACAAAGTGATTCTTTACAGGAATGTAAATACTGTTAAATGATACACTTTAAAGGTGTACTTTTCTAGTAGAGGGCCTGCAGTTGCTTGTTTGCGTGGAGATGTAAATGCGTTGCCTGCGATGTTCCAAAATAAGGCATTAAACGTAACAATCTCAAGAGAGAGCAGTGGTGGAAGGTAACGAAGTACAAAAGTAAAAGTACGATACTTAAATGCAATTTTTAGGTGTCTGTACTCTACTTAAGTACATTTTACAGTGGATACTTCTTACTTTTACTTCACTACATTTAAGAGTACACTCTACTTTTAGTTTTAGCACATTTAATTTGATCCCAACTTTGAGTAAACCAAACACAAATCACAAAAAATTGCTAGAAAAAAATAAAAAATCAGTTGAATCACTTAAGATCAGCTGGATTTTTTATCAAAATCACCACATTTGATGCTTTAATTGTTCCAAAATTCTGTCCAAAATACTTTTACTTTTTACTCTTGTAGTACAGTTTTAAAACAGGTACTTCAATAGTTTTACTTAAAGGAAAAGTAACGTTTTTTTTACAATTTGAGCCTTATTTCGGTAATAAAACAAGTTGTTTTACTCACCCATATCAGTTTGGTGTCATATGGAGCACTTCCAGAGATGTTTTAGATTTGCGGTTATGCCCCAGCTTCTAGCCATAGCTGGGGGTATATAATATATTCCCCAAGCATGTAATATGCCCCGTGCGGGCTCCAAATAACACAAACTTTAGCACTTTTCAAATCATAGAAGCCCGATATCTTAGTCTACGATTTCGTTTGAAGCAAAAGTGGCCTGTAATCCGAGATTTATCCAGCTTTGCGTTTCATGTTTGGGTCCTGGGAGCTGAGAGCACACTCCGCGCATGCGCACTGGCCTCCTCATCTTTTCAAAACTATGGCTAAATCTCGGATTACAGGCCACTTTTGCTTCAAACGAAATCGTAGACTAAGACATCGAGCTTCTATGATTTGAAAAGTGCCAAAGTTTGTGTTATTTGGAGACCGCAAAGTAATGCCCCGAGCACTCAAGTTAACGGATACGCTACAACATAACTTCTACGAAACTGCTCAAAATGACACCAAACTGCTATGGGTGAGTAAAACTACTTGTTTTATTGCCGAAAGAAGGCTCAGATTGTAAAAAAAACGTTACTTTTCCTTTAAGTAGATTTTTTCATGTGATACTTTTACTTGAGTAATATTTTGTGTGTATCTGTACTTTTATTTAAGTAGCAAAAGTGAGTACTTCACCACTGAGACAAGAAAACACCACCAAGCCGATTTACAGGTGAGATCTCCATGGTGGCGGACCCCCAACCTGAAAAGTTACGTAGTTCACCTATCCCTGAGTGCAGGTGGGCGTTATTGACAGTTTATTATTATTATTATTATTATTATTTGATTGATTGAAACTTTTTGATTGGGGGTCCATCGCCTTCTTGTTCCTATGGATAGTGACGGACTGGGCGGTCTGGCATTCGGGCACATGCCAGAAGGGCCGCGGCCCCGACAATGCTCACCGCGGCCGCGAAACCGCATTGCCTCAGCTCACCCGCTAGGTATTCGGTCATTATGTGCCTCCACCATCTTAAAAATTCCGCCCTATTGACCCCTTTACAGTTAGTAAACAGACGTGACATCACCGGCATGTGCGCGCACTGTTGACTCAGAATCAACCATGGCGGACCATAGCGGAGTATCTGAACGAAAGGGAGAGCTACATTCAAGAGCTCACGTTGAGCAACGGGGTTCGACCACCAGATCCTTATGCGATCACGGAGTGGCAGTATGACCGCAGACAGTGGCCAGATTTACAGTGGACAGATATCCACTGTTATTTAGTGGAGAAGCCCAGCGTGTATACAAGAGAGAAAGTGCGCGCATACAAATCCATGGATGCCTACCAGTTTGCCGTGTGTGGCCATGTACAGGAGGTAAAATACCACGATATCGATGGGGAGTTTTGCGTGTTGGCATCTGATGTTCTCCCCAGTCAATTGCACTTGTGTTGTGAGGTAAGTAACATACTACGACTTAATTCACGAGTCACAGATGTGATCTCAGTCATGTCAAATGCCATTTATGATGGTCATGCGAAAACTTATCATGCATTTTAACAAAGTTATTCGTGTTCGTTTACATGTGTCTGTCGTAGAGGTTACCCGGGTAATATGTCTGTGAGCTTTGCGGTGTCCTGTGCTTGCTAGTTAATCATGCTGCTTGTTTAGGGTAATTTAGGGTAATTTGTTTAGGGTAATAAAACAAATATATCTGTATTTTGTATTTGTTTGCAACAACTGAAGTAAAGCACTGCCTTATGGGAAATTTCCCACGGCCGGCTGAGCTACCACGATTTGACCAATGTCTATCCGAGTTGTTACCAAGAATTGGTAGCGCTCGCATATGAAGTGGAAAACACTTTATACGGACCTAAGACGACACGCCCCCCCCCCCCCATTCCACGGTCTACGGGTACGGGGGCGCTTGTAGGTGCAAAATGCCAGGGCCGTTTTTTGGTCCCAGTCCGTCACTGCCTATGGATATGTCATTTTTCTGCCTGGAATGTTCCACAGTATGACATTAAACAGATCTACCTACATTCATTCTATTGCAGGAGGCCAATATATCCTGCATATACTGTATTTATTAATTTTTTCCTTAGTATTACAAAGATATCATTTTGGCTTTTTTCTTTTCTTTTTTTTAACTCAAGGGACCAATTCGAGTCCTTCAAATGAAAATGATGCTGGGGCAAAGGCGCTCAGGAGCAGGTGGGACAGAATGCCTGTTTATGTTTGACATTGTGTCATTTTAATGTGATTCTCGCTGAGCTCCTGCTGTTCAGTGCTGCACACAAGTATTTAACCAGCTTTAAGTCAGTGGCTGAAATAACTTTTTTAAGATCATATTTTTGTGGATCAGGTTATCAGTGGTCAGTATGATCTGTAGAGTTCTGTGGAGTTTCTGTTGTGTCCATGGGAAAGAAAGGAATATTCAGTATATACAGTATATTTGAAGACAGTAGGTGGTTGAGTGTTTGTTTGTTTGGGGGAGTGGTAGGTGCAGATTGCGTATGGAAAATGAATCAATATTGTCTAAAATTGTAAAGCCATTTTAAAAGCCAAAGTACACTTTTTAAAATACAGTGGTACCTCACCTTACGAAATTAATTCATTCCAGAAGTGGTTTCGTAACGTGAATTTTTCATAAGTTGAGTAGCTATTTCAATCGAAAAAGCCTGATTCGTTCCAAGGCCCCGATCCAAGTTTTTTTTTTATAGTGTAACTTTTTTTATAGTGTAACATTGTGTTCTGCGTAGAGACTGTAGACCCAGGACTAAACGTGGACTATACCAGGTCTAGACCAAGGTCTAAACCTGGACTAAACCTGGACTAAACCAGGACTAGACCAGGTGGATTAATGCGCCGCGTGCGGGTCTATTTCCTGGTTTCGTTTCGAGTCACGGCTGAGGCGAACAGCGAGGGGGACCGCACGCAGTCTGAGCGCATGAACGAGACCTGTGCTCAAACCGTGCCTCCTCTAGACCTCCTCATGCGTTCGTTCCTGGTCCTGGTTTAGTCCAGGTCTAGACCTGCTGACAGCCCCGCGCCGGGTCATGCTGCGCTATCACACGTGTCAGAGCGCAGTCTTCTCCCCCCTCCCCCTTCCCCCCACACTTCACTATTAATAATTTTGTTGAAAATCTATGAAAGTTTGAGTGTTTAAACGAGAGACAAATGTGAGAAAAGTTTAAATTCAGTCTGAGAAAAGCGTATAATGTGTGTGGCTGAGCGCGCATTATTTGAATTTTTGCGATTTCGCGTTTCGTAACTTCAATTTTCTTTCGTATCTAGAGACCAAACTTTAACATGAAGGCGTTTCGTAACTTGAAATTTTCATTTGTTGGGTCTTTAGTAAGGTGTGGTACCACTGTAAAATCATGCATCCTGAGTGGGCTTGCATCTTCTTGCTCCACCTGCCTGTTTCCATGGAAATGGAAATGTTCCTCTGGTTATAATCTTCCACAGTACGCCTTGCCTGTTTGGATACTTGGGAATACATTTTTTTAGTGTCAGGTGGAGAATCATAACTACACAACTCATGAAAAGAAGAATGGTGGTGAGAAAATGAACTAGATATACGAATATAGCTTTTACCGCAATATTCTTGTTCTTTTTTTCAAAAGATCGAAGCCAGAGATGTAGGGATGGCGCTGATACCTACTTGAACATCAACAAAAAGAAAGAAAAGAAACAAGAATGAAGATAAGGAATTTGGGGAGTCTCCACAAGTCCTCAGGATGTGACTCCAAAATGTAGCATTGAAAATTCCAGGGTATGGCCCAAGATACAGGATGTCAGAACTAGGAAATGAGCTTGTTTTAACAGAGGCTTGTTTTAATGTTTGTTTGTCTAAGGAGGTATCCCATGATGCTTTGTGATGTGACATCTAAATCTACTTTTAGCAAGTATGAAAAATGCTGTTCATTTTTGGACTTTGAGGTCAGTTTATACTCCACAAGAAGCAAGTGAGGATGTTTGGAGTGTCTTTAACATTTACAACTTTGTGAATGTAGTTCGCAATTCAGCTGCAAAAATAATATAAATAAATAAATAAATAAATAAAAATACTATAGTTTACCACAACTTTATTAAAAACATTCTACCTACTTTTTTCAATAATTAATAAATAATAATAATAAAAAAACATTCAGATTCATAATTTGCGCTCCACTTTGAGTGAAATTCATACCTGACATGCACATTTCCAAAGCTGTTTTACTTATCATTCATTCATTTGTGAGCTCTCTGCAGTAAAGTGATGGAAAAATAAAATAATTTTACTTCAAACTGCGATGGTCATAGAAAGTATCTGTTGCCTGGTAACAAGGAAGACTATATAGTAGTAAGGGACCAGCTATAATGTCTATAAGAAGGAACAGTAGGAACAATCAATTGTGTTATATTTTCTTCATTTCATTTCATAATATTATCACATTGTCATGGTGTATTAAATTGTATTGCAGAGAAGCCCAGTGAAGCTACTTATAATATATATGTGATGAATGTACACTATATTGCCAAAAGTATTGGCTCACCTGCCTTGACTCGCATATGAACTTAAGTGACATTCCATTCTTAATCCATAGAGTTTAATATGATGTCGGTCCACCCTTTGCAGCTATAACAGCTTCAACTCTTCTCGGAAGGCTGTCCACAAGGTTTAGGAGCGTGTTTATGGGAATTTTTGACCACTCTTTCAGAAGCCATGAGGTCACACGCTGATGTTGGACGAGAAGGTCTGGCTCTCCGCTCTAATTCATCCCAAAGGTGTTCTATCGGGTTGAGGTCAGGACTCTGTGCAGGCCAGTCAAGTTCATCCACACCAAACTCTCTCATACATGTCTTTATGGACCTTGCTTTGTGCACTGGTCAACAGTCATGTTGAAGAGGAAGGGGCCATCTCTAGACTGTTCCCACAAAGATGGGAATTCCCACAAAGATGAATTGTCCAAAATCTCTTGGTATGCTGAAGCATTCAGAGTTCCTTTCACTGGAACTAAGGGGCCAAGCCCAGGTTCTGAAAGACAACCCCACACCATAATCCCACCTCCACCAAACTTTACACTTGGCACAAACCAGGCAGACAAGTACTGGGTTTCCCAAACCCAGACTCGTCCATGAGATTGCCAGATGGAGAAGCGTCACTTCAGAGAACACGTCTCCACTGCTCTACGTAGAGTCCAGGGGCAGTGTGCTTTGTATTGTACTTGGTGATGTATGGCTTGGATGCAGCTGCTCGGCCATAGAAACCCATTCTTTGCAGTTTGGAGGTCTGTAGTGATTGGCTCTGCACAAAGTTGGTGACCTCTGCACACTATGCGCCTCAGCATCTGCTGACCCTGCCCCGTCAATTCACATGGCCTACCACTTAAAATTTTGAAAAAAAAAACAAAAAACGCTTCTAACGCGGCCCGAGTTGTAGCGGCTTTTGCCGTGGCGGGTCATATATATCGACGATATATATATTTATGTCATTGTAGCATTCCGTTATGCTCGGCAAATCAATAGTTACAACCAGCTGTCTGTAAGTGACACTGAAGACACAATTAGACCCCATGGAAAGCTTTGGCAGGTTGTGAAGGCAACAGCAGAAGTCACACTGATCTGCAGTAAATATTAATTATTATTGTAGCCTGATGGAAATTAGGTGGTGTGTGTGTGTGTGTGTGTGTTAAAATGTTACAAATAATAAATAGCATAAATAAAATAAGTTCATTATTGGAATACATAAGGTTAAAAATTAAAGCATTTCAGTGTGGTAGTATTAAAGGGACAGTGTGTAAGATTTTTACCCGTTAATTACTGAAATAGAAGATACCCATTCAAAAATACATTGTTTTCCAAGCCTTTTCACTTCCATCATGAAATCAAAGTATTCTTTTGGACTTAGATATAGTCACATAAAAGGGGGATCTTCCCCATGCAGAGGCAGCCATTTTGAATATGAGAGCCGCAGAAGGACATTTGGGCTCCGCCTTCGCCTTCGGCAAGGCTCGTGGTTTTGGGTAAACAACAAGCATGTTGCCGGATCAGATTCGTAATGGATCTAACACGTGTTTTGGACTAAATTGTTTTACTGGATTTTATTCGCTGGATCCTTACGGACAGATTGAGACCAAGTTTATGGTGAAATACAGAGTTTGACCTGTCCAGAGCCTTCAAAGGTAAGCTAAGTAACAAACCTCGTTTTGTGCTTTTCCGTATAAAAGCCCCATGTGCTCGGGGAGTGATTGTTGTGCCGGGAAATGAATTGCATAGTCAAAAACAGGAGACTGTAAGGTTTCATTTGATGTGTAGATTGTCATGGTACACGATCGGGAATGTGTGTTTTCATGCGAAAAGAAAAAAAAACAGTGAATGGGACCGCGTTTTATTTATACCGTTGTTGTCGGCGAGCGCTCGCACAGCACCGGGTGCGTGCGGGTACGCGAGCTGTCCGCGTTACAGCGCGCCCGGGTGACCCTCGAGGTCTGCCGTAGCCAAAAGAGGAAGTGGAATAGCACCATCCACCTATGCGCCACGAATCCTACACACTGTACCTTTAAAAAGTCTTTGTGAGAAGGTATTGTGAAAAGGTATGTACTTTGTTGTGAGGTCATGCATTGTATTGGTTTTGTTTTTTTGAGCACACTGATGTTAATGCACGGTTCATTTTGTGCACCAGTAAAACATACCTGTGTCTTGAATTTGTGAAAAAAATCATATTTTATTTTTCAATAAAGAAGGGTTCGGTGAATGTGCATATGAAACTGTTGGGGTTCAGTACCTCCAACAAGGTTAAGAACCACTGGCCTGGGATGTTCCACAATATAGCATTAAAACAAATATATCTTGCATTTATTGAATTTAGTGTGTTTTTATTTCTCAAAACTACCCCAAAAACACACATTAATAACAGATCTTGGCCTGGACATATAGCCTGCTTGTCTCCGTGGAGATAGTTCAATTAAATGCCATAAAACATTCCAGGGAAAAAAACGTGTACATGGACTCCGGCAGGTTTGGAATCCTCTACCAGAAAAGTTACACAGTGCACCTGTAAAGACACAAGAATGTATGATATGTGTTCTTTGAGTCCACACATAATCCAGCTGCTTAGTACCTCCATTTAACTAAAACCCGCTGTCACTACGGCGACGAGAGGCATTGTTCATGTGTCCCTCTGGGCCATACAAACCACAGCTGTGTCCTGCTTTGGATCGTCCGAGGGGACAGAAGCTCAGGCAGGACAATCCCGCTGACCCAAGCAACTACATCCATCCATCACAGCAAGGTCTGAAACAGCAATGTATTCACTTTATTATGCAGATTTCGGTGTTGAATTGAGTTGTTCTTGGTTTACAATACACAGGAGTAGCCAGATTAGTACAGTGGGAGCAGATCAATGGTGTTTACTGCAATGTGAGGTCTGGTTATTGAACTCTGTGGCTTCTGTCAGTCCTGTGTCAATACTAAATGTATTCAAACAACATGGGGAATTGAATAGATAGGGTTAGAGATCAAAAGGTGTCAGCTGCAGATTACGTGACAAGAAAGTGTTGTTTTAAAAATTCGTAAGTTGAGTTCAATGGAAAAAGCCTGATCCGTTCCAAGTTTTTTTTTTTATAGTGTAACATTTTTTTTTATAGTGTAACGTTGTGTTCTGCGTCCTGACGGGCTAAGAGACTAGACCAGGACTAAAAGAACATGGAATAAACCAGGTCTGGCCAGAACTAAACCTGGATTGGACCTGTTATTATTATAACATGGCAGTGCCGTTGGAGGAGCGCGTTGCTCGTGTCTCCGCGCTCCTTGTGCGTTCCACGCTAGAGCTCAGAGACCGAGAAAGACGCTCTTTCAGCGGGAATAAGAGCGGGGCGGGGTGGGCTCTGCTTCTATCTGACCTCAAGAGCCGGGGCGCCGACACTGTGAGCTAACAGGCCGTATGGACGTCGCTTTTTGATCGGCTCTTCCTATCATTGTGAAGCAGAATTCACCAAGCGTTGGATTGTTCACTCACTAAGGGAACGTGAGCTGGGTTTAGACCGTCGTGAGACAGGTGAGTTTTACCCTACTGATCATGTGTTGTTGTGTCTCCCCTCGCGCGTTCGGCGCTATATTGAGCCGTGCCCCCCCCACGCTTCAGTATCAACACATTCCATTGAAAATCTATGAATGTTCGAGTGTTCAATGCGAGAGAAACTCCAGTCTGAGAAAAGCGTAGAATGTGTGTGGTGAGGCATTTACAGCCCTAAAACATGTAGAACAATTGCAAAATACAAAGTTGTCCTACCTCGTGGACCTCTCCCACCGCGGGCCACCTCTGGAACCTAACCCCGTGTGTGCTGATAAAGTGTATTTACGTTTCGGGGCGTGAATCTGAGCGCGCATTCATTGAATTTTTGAGATTTGTTTTAAAGTGCTTTATAAATAAAGTTGGATTGGATTGGAGATTTCGCGTTTCGTAACTAGAAATTTCATTCTTGTCTAGAGACCAAAATTTGACGTGAAGGCGTTTCGTAACTTGAAATTTTCGTTTGTTGGGTCATTCGTAAGGTGAGGTACCACTGTATCTGACATTGTTTCCAACTGAATTATATCAGGGATTGGTATTAGAGGTGACTCTTGTGAGGTTTAAGCCATGTTAGAATGTTGTTACCTCCTCAGAAACATACCCAGAATTGTGTTGTTTCATTCGCAACATGTAATAATTCTTAATGACAAAAACAAAATGCCGAAGTTGTTTATGCAATAATCTGGTGTTTTTGTTTTCAGTATTCACCCTTTGCATTGATCTCTGCTAAGCGTTCCTTGGCCCTGAGATGGTGTGGAAACTTCATCATAAACATCACTGAGAGAAGGCTGAGGTTTGCATACGAGGGGCCGTTCAAGACATTATTCATTCTGGTCCTCTCACATACATATATTCTCACTCTCATACATATATTCTCGCTCTCACATACATATATTCTCGCTCTCACATACATACATGTATGTGCGAGTGAGAATATATGTATGTGAGAGTGAGAATATATGTATGTGAGAGCGAGAATATATGTATGTGAGAGTGAGAATATATGTATGTGAGAGCTAAAGTATATATGTATGTGAGAGTGAGAATATATGTATGTGAGAGTGAGAATATATGTATGTGAGAGTGAGAATATATGTATGTGAGAGTGAGAATATATGTATGTGAGAGTGAGAATATATGTATGTGAGAGCTAAAGTATATATGTATGTGAGAGTGAGAATATATGTATGTGAGAGTGAGAATATATGTATGTGAGAGTGAGAATATATGTATACTCAACAAAAATATAAACGCAACACTTTTGTTTTTGCTCCCATTTTTCCTGAGATGGACCCAAAGATCCAAAATTCACTCCAGATACACAACACTACCATTTCTCTCAAACATTGTTCACAAATCTGTCCAAATGTGTGACAGCGAGCACCTCTGCCCCGCCGAGACAATCCACCCCACCTCACAGGTGCGCCACATCAAGATGCCGATCCGACATCATGACCAGTGCACAGGTGCGCCCCAGACTGCCCACAATAAAAGGCCACCCCGAAATGTGCATTTTTTTTTTTTTTTTTTTTTTGCTTTATTGGGGGTCTGGGGACTCAGAACCAGTCAGTATCTGGTGTGACCACCATTTGCCTCATGCAGTGCAACACATCTTCTTCACATAGAGTTTATCAGATTGTCAGTTGTGGCCTGTGGAATGTTGGTCCACTCCTCTTCAAAGGCTGTTATGGACGAAGAACACAGATGCATTTTATTGATGGCATTTTGAATGCACAGAGATACCGTGATGAGATCCTGAGGCCCATTGTTGTGCCATACATCCATGAACATCACCTCATGTTTCAGCAAGATAATGCACGGCCCCATGTTGCAAGGATCTGTACACAATTCTTGGAAGCTGAAAATGTCCCAGTTCTTGCATGGCCAGCATACTCACCGGACATGTCACCCATTGAGCATGTTTGGGATGTGCTTGACCGGCGTATACGACAGCGTGTACCAGCTCCCACTAATATCCAGCAACTTCGCACAGCCATTGAAGAGGAGTGGACCAACATTCCACAGGCCACAATTGACAATCTGATAAACTCTATGCGAAGAAGATGTGTTGCACTGCATGAGGCAAATGGTGGTCACACCAGATACTGACTGGTTCTGAGTCCCCAGACCCCCAATAAAGCAAAAAAAAAAATGCACATTTCGGGGTGGCCTTTTATTGTGGGCAGTCTGGGGTGCACCTGTGCACTGGTCATGATGTCGGATCGGCATCTTGATGTGGCGCACCTGTGAGGTGGGGTGGATTGTCTCGGCGGGGCAGAGGTGCTCGCTGTCACACATTTGGACAGATTTGTGAACAATGTTTGAGAGGAATGGTAGTGTTGTGTATCTGGAGTGAATTTTGGATCTTTGGGTCCATCTCAGGAAAAATGGGAGCAAAAACAAAAGTGTTGCGTTTATATTTTTGTTGAGTATATGTATGTAAAGTATGGTGAAAGCGGAAGCCAAGGCATTTATCAGGCAGTGATTGGGCCAGTCCTCAATTTATTTTCAATAAAAAATGTATTTTGTTATTCAGCATCAATACATTTGTCTGCTTTTTACTAAGGAATAATTAATTGAGGAATATACAATATAATAATACTATGATATATTTTTGACTCAGTGTTATGTATACTACAGCTTATATTCTTAAAGGGATATGCCACCCCCAGGTCAAACTTGGGCATCTCCCCACAGTCCAGAGACTAAAATAAGTGGTGGAAAGCGTTTTCCTGGTCACCCAGCCATTGTCCAGGTCTGTCAGCACTGACCGCCGCGCGCAGCTGCAGCTACTCCGCGTTAGACTGGAGTCTAACGTCCCCAGAGAAAGATTTCGGCCAAAAGGAATTAATTTGCTCGATGCTTTTCCCAATTACTTTCTGTGTAGTGCGCATTCATATCGAGTGCAAATCAACACGGAGAGCTTGACATGGTCATTTTGGGTGGGAACTATTTTTCAGTGCGGAAAAACAGAGCCGAAGCACACATCACGCTGCGTAACAGGGGAACCCCCAACGTGGTGCGTAACAGGGATTCCCCTGTGTGCTTCGGCTTTGTTTTTCTGCACAGAAATCCACAGAAAATAAAATGAAACCACTGCTGTTTCAGAGGTTCGGAGGGTCGGATAAAGGACATCCGAGCCTGGAAACACTCACACGTGCATAAAAAACTGCATCTCGCATTGCGTAGCTCGTTCGCGGTCCAAACTCTCTGGCCGTGATTTTCAGAGAGTGTGGGTAGAAACACAAATGGGCGGTCGAACTGCATTTGCATTTTTTCTTCAATGTGACGTCACATAGTTTTCTTGTTCAGAATCGCCCGTTTGAGCTGTCTTTTTTTCAAACGCAGAAAAGGACCGCAAATGCTCAGTTTACACATTTCGCAACTTTTAGCCATGGGAAGGGCCCTAAACAGGGTAGGGGAGCTCACATTAACGTTCAAAAACCTCAGAAAGTGAACATTTCATGCCATGGGACCTTTAAAACAACACAATTTCCTGTCATTTTTAACATATTTTTCAACTTTTCTTCACAAATTGCTTCTCGGTTGTAGAAAACTATACTTTACATTCACAACAGGCATTATTCCACAAAATAAAGTCAAAATTAGAGAATAGCCAAAACCTCATATGCACTTTAAAGGTCCCATGGCATGAAATTTTCACTTTCTGAGGTTTTTGAACGTTAATGTGAGCTCCCCTACCCTGTTTAGCCCCCCCCCCATGGCTAAAAGTTGCGAAATGTCTAAACTGAGCATTTGCGGTCCTTTTCTGCGTTACACAAATCCAGTGTTGAAACGGGCGAGTTCAGACAAGGCACCTTTTTGACGTCAGATCGGCAAATGCAGCTCCAGCCCCCCCCTCTGTCTCCGCTCAGCGTCCCTGTATATCCCGCCCAGAGAGTTTGGACTGTGAATGCGCTACGCAATGCGAAATGCGTTTTTTTATTTGCCTGGAGGCACGTCCGAGTGTTTCTAGGCTCGCAGGTCCCTTACCCGACCCTCTGGACCTCTGAAATACCAGTGATTTAATTTTATTTTCTGTGTAAATATACTTTTTTTCATTGCTAAGTCTCTCATCTGTCTCTCACGGAAGGGCAGACACAGCGGAGCCAAGCTGCGCTAAGCTGTGGGGGAAACCCGCCCCCCCCGCTCCTCAGCCAATCTCTCTGTCCTTCTCATTTGCAGTGAAGAAGCAACACCCACAATAAAGAATTTTAGACACATATCTAGCCTCATGAAGACTGTCAGAGTCATATCTCATGCACTGAGTGTTGATTTTGAAGAAGGATTCATTTACAGTATTAGGGAACCATTAAGGAGCCATATAAAAGCATCAAGAAGTACCATGTCATGGGATCTTTAACGTCCTGGCAACTAGGGCTGGGTACCGAAAAGTAGACCGAAAAGGTCTGATAAGTATTGGTACCAAAAAACGAATGTTCTTTCCGTGCCAATCTTCTGTTCTTTGGCTTTAAATGCAAGTGTCATTGAGCCAATAAATACACTGCAGCGATTTAACAGCAGCGCAGGTGCACCTAAACAAACTCACAGGCACAAACAGCACTCACATTTTACAGCGTGCAGCCTGAAACTTAGATCCAGACTGGAAAGTACTTTATTAATAACATTGGTCATTAAAAATTCAAATCATTGTCCATAAAAAAAATACAAGCACAGAAAAAAGAACCATTCAGGAACAGCTATCAAAAAGCAAGTATCGTATCTACAACAAAATTATTACAAATAATTACATCCATTTTGAAGGCGCCATTGGAACAAAATGTACTTTCCTATTTTAAGAGTTGTTGTTGTTGTTCACCTGACCTCTCCATCACCAACAAACCAATCCATTTCAATTAAGTCCCCGCCTGCTTTCTACAAATGAATCAGTCTATGAACATAGTTATCTCACTATATCTACCCCGCCGCGCCCCATCTCCTGCATATTTTCTCATCATTGTATCAGCATGACCTTCCCACTCAATTTCTCCAGAGTCCTTGCCAATCAATTTATAGCTCTTGCAGGTCATTTAAAGACTTATTATACAATTATATTAAACATATAGGATTTTAGAAGTGCTTTTTTGGGAACAATTTTAACAAATCAGTTCACTTTCAGGCACTGTTCCCTCTAAGGTGCGCGCGTGCGCAATCGCGCACTCCCCAGACGTTCAGCACATCAAATCCTTTTCAGCGCATAAAATAAAATCTAACCTGAACTCAGCGCTGGTTTGACACATGGAATCCAGTCTGATAGATTCAGTTTGCACATGTGAATGTGCACATGCGTTAGGGACAAGCCAACTACAAACAGATTCATTTCGATCGTATTTCACTCGCTTCCTTCAGTAAGACCATAGTTGTCATGCGCATCGCCGTGGGTCAGAGCGGCAGGTCCGCACCAGCCGACGGCCGCACACACTCCACGTAGGGAAGAACAGAAGAGGAGACAGGTAGAGCCATAATGTAATCCTCGGCTGTTTTCTTTGTTTCTGTCCAAGCCATAGGTTTTTGTGAGCAAAAAGACGGGACTTTCTGTGTGAAGTGTGAATCCTCTCCCCAGAGCGTTAAACCACAGAGCTCTGTCACTCTCACAAAATTACTTAAACTGGGTAATGATTAAAAAGCAAGATATAAACTGATAAAAATGTATACTTATTTTGGAGATCATTATTTTGAGAAAGACCCATCTTATACTGTCCTATAGGTCCTACAATCATCCCTAAAAAATCTGCAGCTACATGTAGACTATATTTATCAAGCTGAAAAAATCTCTCTTCATGTGTGATAAAAGGAGAAGTTCAATTTGTCAACAGGACAAAGTTTGTTTGGTTGAAAACGTTTCGCCGCTCGAGCTGTTGACAAATTGAACTTCTCCTTTTATCATGGATTCTACCTGGACGACTGAGGGACTCTTCACTCACCTCTCTTCATGTGGTTTTACAGGTTTATACACAGGTATATACACAGGTTATTTTTCAAAATATTGTAATGTTCAATGTTTCACTGACCCTCACACTGACATACAACATGTACAAAGTTCATGAACAGATTTTTGAGAAGTGGACCAAAAAAATCAGTTATATAAAGTAATCTAACAGAAATAACAGCAGTAATTTGATTCATAAGCTGCCATGATCTCAGGTGTGATAATAATAATAATTCATTGCATTTATATAGCATCTTTCATGACACCCAAAGCACTTTACAGTTCATTGTTCATTCACTCCACACTTGGTGGTGGTAAGACACTTTCTGTAGCCACAGCTGCCCTGGGGCAGACTGACGGAAGCGAGGCTGGCCACTGGTGTGGCCACAGTGTACATGTCGGATGTTGCTCACAGGAGTCCAAGGAACGCTCAGGGAGTTAGTGTGTTTGCTCAGACACATGAAAAATTAGGGGGAACATTGCTTTCAGGCACTTCTGACCCTGGCTCCCACTGACTTACATTAGAATATCATGGCTCCTCTCTATAACTGCTGCTGTGAGCCTCTTCATGTTCGTACTGACCCTCTCCACATGATCCTGGTGTTTTTATTTCGTTATTTTGTTCATTCACACTCCCTTAGTCCACTTCTTTACACTATCTATGTTTAACACAGATTTGACAGAGCTTCTTAGCTTAAAGGATAACGTTTTTTACAATCTGAGCCTTATTTCGGTAATAAAACAAGTTGTTTTACTCACCCATAGCACTTTGGTGTCATATGGAGCACTTCCAGAGATGTTTTAGATTAGCAATAGCCGTAGCGCTAATATATGCCCCGAGCGGTCTCCAAATAACACAAACTTTAGCACTTTTCAAATAATAGAAGCTCGATGTCTTAGTCTACACTTTCGTTTGAGTCAAAAGTGGCCTGTAATCCGAGATTTATCCATAGTTTCGAGTAAATGAGGACGCCAGTGCGCATGTGCGGAGTCACAGTTTATTTCGCTCTCAGCTCCCAGGATGCAAACATGAAACCCAAAGCTGTAAATTATGGATAAATCTCGGATTACAGGCCACTTTTGACTCAAACGAAAGCGTAGACTAAGACATCGAGCTTCTATGATTTGAAAAGTGCTAAAGTTTGGGGGTGACCACTGGCATGAAACAGGAAAGGAGGACACTTGTGTCCAAAAAGGAGGACAAAGGCCCTAAAGTGAGGACACCTTGTTTTTTTTTGTTTGTTTTCCCCTCGGGGAAGGGGAACGGTCAAGAAAAACAACTTATGAATAATGTATGAAGTCAACATATATTTATTAACATGGAACACCCATCAAAAAGAAAAATGTGGCAAATTATGGTCAAGATGATATGAACAAAAAACAATATCATCACTAATTCACTGAAAAAACACAGTCTTTGCCATGCCATCATATGCCATGGCAAAGAAGAAAGAAATGCACAACTAGTAGTTCTGCATTTCACTTTTAAGAGGTAAGATCTCGCTACCTGGATTTGTGTAATTCGCACAAAATCCCCAAAATATTATTTGCAATTATGAAAGCCGTAATGTAAATATTGTAACGTATTTTAACTGTCTACATTGAGAGGAAACGTAAGCGAAACCTGTTACGCACGGCACTAAAGAAAACAACATTTTAAGGGACAGTAATAAGGCGATGAAGATGGAAGAAGGAGCCAAGTTGCACCTCAAAGAGTGGCTGATAGCGCAGATAGAGAGCGGACAATACGAGGGGCTGACGGGCTGTATCAGCTGCGCGCGGCGCGCATCGCGAATGTTTGCATACGACACAACATCGCAGAGTAGCAAGTGTAAATAATGGGTGGGGATTTATGACGATTTATGCAACGGTGGCCGATGAGGGTCCGAAAGGAGGACAAAATGTAAAAAAGGAGGACACGTGACAGACGGCCGGACAGACAGCTCTAAAACCGGACTGTCCGGACGAAATCCGGACGAATGGTCACCCTACCCGGGACCCAAACATGAAATGCAAATCTGTAATCTATGGCTAAATCTCGGATTACAGGCCACTTTTGACTCAAACGAAAGCGTAGACTAAGACATCGAGCTTCTATGATTTGAAAAGTGCTAAAGTTTGTGTTATTTGGAGACCGCACGGGGCATATATTAGCGCTACGGCTATCGCTAATCTAAAACATCTCTGGAAGTGCTCCATATGACACCAAAGTGCTATGGGTGAGTAAAACAACTTGTTTTATTACTGAAATAAGGCTCAGATTGTAAAAAAACCCCAAAAAAAACAAAACGTTAATTCTCCTTTGAATAAGATTTGAGACACTCATTTTAGGTTTGTGTGATAATGCACATTTTGTTACTGATGTAAAATGCCAATTTTTAACCGTACCCTACTACATAGGTAGTAGGTGAAAACTAAAATGTTATGAGTATTCAAGCCTCAAATGCAGGACAATACAAGATTACTGAAACATGCATGTAAATACAACTTTGAGTAAGATAATAATGGAAAACCGTTTAATTATCACAGTTTTAATTTGTCCAATATT
Organism: Paratrypauchen microcephalus; assembly: GCA_036785185.1. Lineage (NCBI taxonomy): Eukaryota > Metazoa > Chordata > Actinopteri > Gobiiformes > Gobiidae > Paratrypauchen > Paratrypauchen microcephalus. The sequence goes on along the minus strand of JAVJIX010000083.1, from coordinate 3,093,953 downwards.
TGTCTAAGGATGACTTCAAATCTGGTGAGTGTTATGTTCACAGCCTTTATGTGGGTGTATATTTTTCACAATTTTGCTCAATATTCTAGCTGTTTTTAAAGGTGCATTGTGTAACTGTTCTGGTGGAGGGTTCATCACCAGCTTGTTTCTATGGATATGTCATTGGAATGTTCCACAGTATGACATTAAACAGCTCTACCTTACATTTATTCAATTACAAGTTGCCTTTACATGTCATTATACTCTGTTGTCCTCACGCTTTCTCACCTCCAGTTCGCGTCACTGTCCGCTGCAGACCAAAACAGTATTAGAAAACTGTAAATAGGGAAACTGTTTGTTTAGCGAGGTTAAATGTCGCTGTGTTGTTTCCATAGTCGGTGGAGAACGGTGCAGTTGGGAGAGTGTCGGGTCAAATCCACGAACAGACTGAGCGCTAAGCTAACAGGTGTGAACTGCCCACGCTAAGCAAAACAATACCGCCAAACCAGTCATCTCCGTGTGCAAAGAGTTTGAACTGTAAAAAATAACCATAATAATTAAATAATTTCTTTTCCCATTCATACTGTACATCCTCTCTTGTGTCAGAACTAGGGATGCAAATTATCGATTAACACGGGCCGGACAGCGGGCTGCTTCTACTGCGCTTTCACGTGGAGCCTGTTACGCGGCCCGGAGACCTGTGTGAAGTTGGCAAGCTGTGGATTTTAAAAAAAAAAATTTCATTTTTACCAAACTGACGTTGCTGAATTCTAGGCGTATCACTGATTAAAAAAAAACAATGCCATACTTTGGAATATCCTTGACCCAATCCCCAAGTAGGAGATGGGTCCTTTACTAGAAAAGTTACATAGTCCACCTTTAAATATGGTAACACTTAAAGATGCACTGTGGAACTTTGTGATAGAGCCCCACCACCTGCTTGTCACCATGAAAATGTTATTGCTTTGTTTAGATGTCCCACAGTAGGGGATTATTTCCATGGTGACAGGCCCACAATGCCTCCAGGCCAAGTTACAGGTCAGATCTGTGGGAGAAACGTGGGTATGTTTTGTTTTGTTTGTTTTTTTTGATCAGTAAAACACCTGTAGGAGCCATTTCGTACATTCTGTGTTCTGGAATATTCTGTTTTATAACAGCACTTCCTGTCCCGCCTTCAGGTTCAGGAAATGCATTGGGATTGGTCCACTTTGATCTTTGTTCCTTGTTCTTTTATCTTTGATCTCACCTACTATAAAATACAGACGTAGGGACCACACTGACTCATAGAGGACACAGACACCGAATAAAACACACCAGAAGACAGAAGACACACCACACCAAGACACACACACACACACACAAGAAGAAAGAGACCACGCTATGTAGGCAGTGTGGATAGAAGCCGCGGGGTCTGGTGGCCAGGAGGTTACCTCGAGCCAAGAGTTGGCGGGGTATTAGGACGCCTCGGGCCACAGAAGCTACACAGTCTTTTGACCGTCACGTAAACGTCACGTAAACGTCACGTAAACATCACGTAAACGTCACGTAGGGAAGTCAAGAACGACGTTAAGTAGCGCATGAGGACGTCATGAGGTCGTCATGTAACGCCGCGTAAGTGTCACGTAAGAGTGTAACATCGGACGTCTCCCGGGTGACAGACGGGATACGCACCGCTACAAAGCACATACGGACTGCAAGGAAGGACGTCGAATAGCATCGTCAACAACGCAACATAGGGTGAGTCCTGTCGGGAGCCAAGAAGTACAAGGAAGCCCGGTCTCCCAGTGACAGGCAGGAGCTCACCGCTATACGACACACAAAGACGTCAAGAAGGACATCACAACACATACAGAGCCTAACACAACACGCATAGGAAAACCACAAGCCTCAGAAATTCATCTTTCCATTTCCCTCTTTATTCACCTTATTTGTATCCACTCTGTATGACCTTTCACTTTAGTAAAGATAGAAAAGACAAACTCTTTGATTCAAGACTCTTTATTTACATTACGTGACGCGTCGGAAAGAAACTTCAACAAACACCGAGGCCGAGGCTAGTGAGACGCACACTCACAACACCCATAATTGAATAAATGCAATAGATGAATTCAGTGCCATACTATGAATAATAATATCTCCATGGAAACAAGTTTGTGGTGACATAGTGACATAGTGCTTTAAAACTTCTTTTTTTTTTTAGGCCAGTATCATCAAATAAAGTACGAAATTTCCCTACAATACACACACAAAATTTCTTCCACACTCCCCTTACTTACTGCACTACCTTCTGAAACGCCGTCATGCTTTTATTTAATTACACAGTGACAGAGAGGGTGGCAGGTTTGGTCTGACAGGGCGTGCTCTGTAATGTTTTCATACAGTGTCACTTTGAAAAGGCTTCGGGGATGGAGCTGTCTTGGGGGATTAAACCCGCACGTCTCCTCTAAGCCCGAGCAGCTACAGGTGTTTTAATTGTGCCTTATGTTTCTGTAAGAGAAATGTCAGGCCATTTCACCGTAAATCCTGGTATCATTCCTCTGATGAGAGAGAAGCATGCATTGGTGAAACTGGAGCACTGAGAAAAAGGTCAGGTGGGATCTAGGGTTTTACGTAAGCCTACTGTATAAAGGAGATTTAGCCAAAAGAAGCTACACTACAGATTGGGAATAATGGTCAAACTGATTTGTAGAGATTGTTAACATTTGTAGTTAATCCAGTGATGAAAAAATACAAAAATGTATGGGTCTCAGGAAGATACAGTGGTACCTCACCTTACGAAATTAATTAGTTCCAGAAGTGGTTTCGTAACGTGAAAAATTCCTAAGTTGAGTAGCTATTTCAATGGAAAAAGCCTGATTCGTTCCGTTCTTTCCCGATCCATTTTTTTTTATTTTTATAGTGTAACTTTTTTTTATAGAGTAACATTGTGTTCTGTGTGTTTCTCACATTTGTCTCTCGTTTAAACACTCAAACTTTCATAGATTTTCAACAAAATTATTAATAGTGAAGTGTGGGGGGAAGGGGGAGGGGGGAGAAGACTGCGCTCTGACACGTGTGTGATAGCGCAGCATGACCCGGCGCGGAGCTGATAGCAGGTCTAGACCAAGGTCTAAACCTGGACTGGACCAGGACTAAACCAGGACTAAACCAGGACTAAACCAGGACTAGACCAGGTGGATTAAAGCAGCGAGGAGGGGACTGCACGCAGTCTGAGCGCATGAACGCATGAACGAGACCCATGCAAGAGCCGCGGGCTCCTCCTGGTTTAGTCCAGGTTTAGTCCTGGTTTAGTCCAGACCACCGCGGCTCCTCCTGGTTTAGTCCAGGTTTAGTCCTGGTTTAGTAGAGACCTCCTCTAGACCTGGTCAGGTCTAGAGGAGGTGTAGACCACCGCGGCTCTTGCATGGGTCTCGTTCATGCGTTCATGCGCTCAGACTGCGTGCAGCCCCCTCCTCGGTGCTTTAATCCACCTGGTTTAGTCCTGGTTTAGTCCTGGTTTAGTCCTGGTCCAGTCCTGGTTTAGTCCAGGTCTAGACGTGCTGGCAGCTCCGCGCCGGGTCATGCTGCACTATCACACGTGTCAGCATGACACGTGTGATAGTACTCCCCCTTCCCCCCACACTTCACTATTAATAATTTTGTTGAGAAAAGTTTAAATCCAGTCTGAGAAAAATGTGTGTGGTTGAGCGCGCATTATTTGAATTTTTGAGATTTCGAGTTTCGTAACCATTATTTCTAGTTTAACCCTGGTTTAGTGCAACAAAAGCAAATACGCCAATAAGCCAACGCACTCTAGATAAACTTGTTGCATAATCTACAGCAAATCTGACCCGTGTTAGTCTGGTTAACACCTGACCATATCACAAGTGAGATATGGGTCTGGAAACTCGCTTCGAAAAATCCCGTAGCGGAGGTGTGGTTAGCGATCGCCAACGGCCGTTTATTGGGCGTTATGAATGTCTATCATTGAGCGTATACGTAAGTCCATAGCCAATCATGTCAGTTGTCAGTTCAAACTACAAGCTTCCGTTTGTCATGTAGTACGCGTCACCGTCTTTCCACCCCTCCCCCGCTCTCTGATTGGGGCCCTAAATCTGGGACTCTCGCTTGGACGAGTTTCCAGGCCGCCTTCCAGTTCGAAACGAACGGAAGCGGCCTGGGAATTCCCAGGCTAGACCCGTGTCCAAGTTACCCGCACTTTCCTTCAAACATTTTTATACATTTATGAAAGCAATAAAATCTTGAGTCAATTTAAGAGTATTGCTTGACTTCTGACATGACGGATCCAATAGCGGAATACATTTGTTAGCTTATTTTTCTTATTGTCCCTTTGCTCCATTGATGCATCCCACTCCTGCTCCTCTAATAACTCCCTGATATGCATCACCACACCAGGGCCTGATAAAATGTGTTTAAGAAAACTCCCTCCCGGGCTCCTAAATGCCTCTTTAGAGTAATTGCTTCCATTTCGTACAGATTCGGTTTATGTATTTAGTCAAGTAGCACACTTTGACTAATGGGCGCATTAGACTGGCTGGGCCGGGGTATGCCGCAGGCTGCTCCAGTCCTTAGAGACACTACAGAGGACAGAGGTGGTTCAACACTGCAGAACCATGTGAGCTATTCTGAGGAGATAAGTGAAATAAGTAACAAGACACACCACGGAAAGCAATGCATACATTAAAGGAACCATATGTAAGATGAGTTCATTTTAAATTCCATAAACATGACATATTGTAACTGCGTCACCAGACATGAGATAGACATGTTCAAATCTAATATTGCTCCTACTGGTAACTAACCAGGCTCACGCTAGACTGAGCTGTGTGTCACTCTGAGTTCTTCACATTATCATTCTGCGACGGCGCTCGCTCAAGGTGGAAAACGTGGAGCATCATGAATCTGATTGAGGCTTCACAACTGCAGAACAAGAACAAAAATCAAACTTTTATCACATTCAGTTAGGGCTGCAACGATTACTCGACTAAATCGAGTAACTCGAGTACAAAAAATAATCGAGGCATCGTTTAATCATCATCACGTGGCGATATATTTCAATTCATGCATCATCGCGGCATTGTCAGACTACTGCGCTGTTCGGATAGACGGCATCACTGTTTCCATTTACATATGAACTATTTAAACATTTATAAAATCAGGAATGAAAGAGTTCTGCCTTTTAGTGGATCTCCGCTTTTTCGCGACGCTTCTGACAGCAGCCCGCGTGGAGCCGCGGACACGCGCCGCGAGCGCGCGCAGCTGTTTCGCGAGAGAGGAGAGAGAGAGAGGAGAGAGAGAGAGAGAGAGAGAGAGAGAGGAGAGAGAGAGAGGAGAGAGAGAGAGAGAGAGGAGAGAGAGAGAGAGCAGAGAGAGCAGAGAGAGAGAGCAGAGAGAGAGAGAGAGAGAGAGAGAGAGAGAGAGAGAGAGAGAGAGAGAGAGAGAGAGAGAGAGAGAGAGAGAGAGAGAGAGAGAGAGAGAGAGAGAGAGAGAGAGAGAGAGAGAGAGAGAGGAGAGAGAGGGAGAGAGGAGAGAGAGAGAGAGAGAGAGAGAGAGAGAGAGGAGAGAGAGCGAAAGAGGAGAGAGAGAGAGAGAGAGAGAGAGAAAGAGGAGAGAGAGGAGAGACAGAGAGAGAGAGAGAGAGAGAGAGAGAGAGAGAGAGAGAGAGAGAGAGAGAGAGAAGAGAGAGAGAGAGAGAGAGAGAGAGAGAGAGAGAGAGAGAGAGAGAGAGAGAGAGAGAGAGAGAGAGAGAGAGAGAGAGAGAGAGAGAGAGAGAGAGAGAGAGAGAGAGAGAGAGAGAGAGAGAGAGAGAGAGAGAGAGAGAGAGAGAGAGAGAGAGAGAGAGAGAGAGAGAGAGAGAGAGAGAGAGAGAGAGAGAGAGAGAGAGAGAGAGAGAGAGAGAGAGAGAGAGAGAGAGAGAGAGAGAGAGAGAGAGAGAGAGAGAGAGAGAGAGAGAGAGAGAGAGAGAGAGAGAGAGAGAGAGAGAGAGAGAGAGAGAGAGAGAGAGAGAGAGAGAGAGAGAGAGAGAGAGGAGAGAGAGAGAAAGAGGAGAGAGAGGAGAGACAGAGGAGAGAGAGAGAGAAAAAGAGGAGACAGAGAGAGAGAGAGGAGAGAGAGAGAGAGGAGAGACTTTTGACTTTTAAAAAAATACATTTATTATTATATTAAAATGTTAGCACTCCAACATGATCAAGCCACAGACACCAAACAAAGGGAAACCCCTCCTAAAAGTCCAGTACTAGCTGCCCCTCCCTCAGCTCACACAGGGCTGACCCCACTGTCCACATGGCTTCAAAGTCTCCCAGCTCTCCCACCAGTGAGCTGTAGCTGTGCTCCAGTCTGAGGCGAGCCTTCACCAGACGCCTCAGCAGAAGTTCAGGGTCTGTACAACCTGTCCCAGCTCTACAGTTTCTTCTTGTGAGCCAAGTACTCAGCTTCGCCTGCCCCAGGACGAAGCTGACCAGCCCCACAGTCCGGCGCCGCGCTGCACTGTACCGCGGTCCCAACACAAACAGCTCCTTGGTGAGGTCTTGGCCCAACCTCTGGAGCCAGTGTCCCACTGTGGCAAAGAGAGGATGGAGGCGAGGACAGGACAGCCACAGATGCTCCAGTGTCTCCTCAGCGGGACAGAAGGCACACTGACGGGCTGAGCTCGGGTCAAAGTGGGCCACATGTCTGTTTGTGGCCACAGCCCCATGCACCACCCTCCACTGGAGGTCAACGCATCGCTTCTCCGTAGGAGGGCAGTACAGGGACCTCCAGCTGTCGTTGGGAGATGACCCTGGGGCCAACACACCTGACCACCTGCTCTCAGATGCGGCAACCAGCTCCACTCTGTGGCGGACTTTTACGGCAGTGATGTACAGGTCCTTCTTTACCGCTGTAGCCAGATCTGACAGGGCTGGGAACGTCACCGCTCCAGATGGTTCCTCCTGTGCTCCTACGGCCTGCACACACAGTGATGGAAAGTTCAGATGGTGGGCAGGTAGGTTGGCTCTGTATGTGCCCAGAGCTTCTCTGAACCGAGCCGGGAGTCCACTCTGCACCTCCTGCAATAGTCTCTGCACCACTCGCTCAGACCTCACCCCTGTCTCCTGGCTGAGCTGAGCAGCGGTCTTCCACCCTCTGTCAGTCCTCAGGTGGGCCAACCGGGTCAGTCCAGCACTCACAAACACCTGCCTCAGCTGAGGGGACTCCAGCAGGGTGCTCCTCACCACAGGGTTGTGGTGGAGCGGCTCTTCTCCTCCCCGATCGTATGGCTCCTCCCGTGAAAAGGACAGCACAGAGCGCCAGGCTTTCAGCACTGAGCGGTAAAAAGCTGTAGTCCCCGACATGTCCACACCGCTCAGGTCTGTGAGGAACAGATGTTTATCATAGTCCAGCCCCCCCACTCCATGAAGCAGGACAGCTGCCAGCTCTGTCCACAGCTGCTGTGGGCCGTACAGCAGACGCTGCACAGTCTGCAGACGCAGAGCCGCCAACCGACTCGCCAGGTCTATCAGCCCCTGTCCTCCTTCGTCCACAGGCAGGTAGAGGACCGCTGCTTTGAGCCAGTGGAAGCCCCCCCAGAAGAAGTCCACCAGTTTCCTTTGAATGTTCACCACCACAGAGTCTGGAGAGAGAGAGAGAGAGGAGAGAGAGAGGAGAGAGAGGAGAGAGAGAGGAGAGAGAGAAAGAGGAGAGAGAGAAAGAGGAGAGAGAGAGAGAGAGAGGAGAGAGAGAGGAGAGAGACAGAGAGGAGAGAGAGGAGAGAGAGAGGAGAGAGAGAGGAGAGAGAGGAGAGAGAGAGGAGAGAGAGAGAAAGAGGAGAGAGAGAGAGGAGAGAGAGAGAGAGAGAGAGAGAGAGAGAGAGAGAGAGAGAGAGAGAGAGAGAGACAGAGAGGAGAGAGAGAGAGAGAGGAGAGAGAAAGAGAGGAGAGAGAGAGAGAGAGAGAGAGAGAGAGAGAGAGAGAGAGAGAGAGAGAGAGAAAGAGAGAGAGAGAGAGAAAGAGGAGAGAGAGAGAGAGAGAGAGAGAGGAGAGCGAGAGAGAGAGGAGAGAGAGAGAAAGAGGAGAGAGAGGAGAGAGAGAGAGGGAGAGAGAGAGAGAGAGAGAGAGAGAGGAGAGAGAGAGAGAGAGAGAGAGAGAGAGGAGAGAGAGAGAGAGAGAGGAGAGAGAGGAGAGAGAGAGAAAGAGGAGAGAGAGGAGAGAGAGAGGAGAGAGAGAGGAGAGAGATAATTAGATAGAACATGGATCCTTTGTACTGTCCAGACATGTTGTGCTTTGTATTGTTTTATATAAATTGATACAGTTTTAAGTTAAGCAGGACAGATATTTATTTTATTCTGTTAATCTTATTATTTTGTGTTAAAAATAAATTGCTAATAATTATTTATTTTCCATGTGTTCTTATCACTCAAATATGCACCTAATTCAATTCAGGTTTAAGTGAAATACATTTTTAAGAAATATACCAAAGCATTTACAGTTTAGGGCGGTCAGTGTTCAACTACAGTGTTCATGTATGTGACAGAGGGGGTCAGTGTAAAGTGGAGCAGATCTCAAGATTTGTACCAGGTATGTGTATTTCACCACTACCTGTTAATAAAATGTGTTTTTGTGTGCTTTGATTTCAGAATTCAAAATAAATAAAAAAAAGTATGAATCGACAGAGTACTCGATTCCAAAAATACTCGATAGTTGCAGCTCTACATTCAGTTGACATTTTCACTGTTTGTGACCTCACAAATATCATGGGTGTCCATCTTGCTGATGCTGATTTATTCTTACAAAACTACACTGGACATGATGGCCAAGTTATTTATATTAACATTTTGTGTTAGAAATTTAAAGAGGGGTATTATTCAAAATCAACTTTTTGGAGCTTTCTACAATGTTATGATGATCCCTCGTCAAAAAACATGCCTGAAGAGGCTTTATGTGTCATCTGTGGATGTTTGAGCAATCTAGTAATCTCCTCCAGGTCCTGTCCGAATCCTCCTTATGGTTAAGCAGTACAAGTACGATCCAGTGCTCAGCCCACAAGTCATCTATGCTACAGTGCAACAATTTTCCATATACAGGGGTCCTCGGGTTACGACGGTCTCGACTTACGCTGTTTCGTGGTTATGAACGTGCCCCCATAATAAAAAAAAAAAAAAAAAAATTACGCATCATTCCGTCTTGGTAAGCGACGTAAACAAACGCAAACGGCGCACTGCGCACGGCGGAAGAATACGCTCTGTTGTGGTTGTAGGGCGGAGAAGACGGCCTCGTGTGCCTGCCCAATGTGGGCGGAAGTACCTGATGTGGGCTCTGATCTGCTCCTATGAAAGCGGCAGTGATAACCAAGCAGCGTAGTGGTCTAATTATTGAGATGGAAAGGTTATTGGTGCTTTGGTTGGAAGATCAAAATCAAATTCCGACTTACGACGAAATTCGGGTTATGACGCGTCTTAAGAACGGATCAACGTCGTAACCCGAGGACCCCCTGTACAAAAGTATGATACACAACAAGACACTACAACTTCACAAACCTGATGTGCAGTAGTTTCTTTAGCAAGATGCACAGCGGTTGTGTGATAGTGCTCTGAACGGGGAGTGACTTCAAAATTGTAAACTGAACATATGAAAGGGATAGTTTGGGTTTTTTATGTGAATCTGTATGGCATCCCCTTCAGCAGTCCATCCATCCATTTTCTTCCGCTTATCTGGGGCCGGGTCGCAGGGGCAACAGTCTAAGCAGGGACTCCCAGACTTCCTTCACCCTGGACACTTCCTCCAGCTCCTCCGGGGGGACCCCAAGGCGTTCCCAGGCCAGTAGGGAGACATAGTCCCACCCCCAGGTCAAACTTGGGCATCTCCCCACAGTCCAGAGACTAAAATAAGTGGTGGAAAGCGTTTTCCTGCTCACCCAGCCATTGTCCGAGTCTGTTAGCACTGACCGCCGCGCGCAGCTGCAGCTACTCCGCGTTAGACTGTAAAATAGTTCCCACCCAAAATGACCAAGTCAAGCTCTCCGTGTTGATTTGCACATTTATTTGCACTCGATATGAATGCGCACTACACAGAAAGTAATTGGGAAACGCATCGAGCAAATTAATTCCTTTTGGCCGAAATCTTTCTCTGGCGACGTTAGACTCCAGTCTAACGCGGAGTAGCTGCAGATACCGCGGCGGTCAGACTCGGACAATGGCTGCGTCACCGGGAACAGGTCCGACTTACTACCGGCAATGCGAACACAGCTCCTGCTCCGGTCATACAGGGACCGAACAGCCCTTAACAAAGGCAGTGTCGTGCATTAACACTGGCTTACCTCTGACAGTGTCCTCTGAGCCGAGTTCTGCCCCGGTTCTGGCGCTGACGAAAGTAGGTCCGGCAAGCTAGCCGGGACATTAAATAAAGCTTGTTTTTCTTCTCAAAACAATATTTGTCCAAAAAGTGATATATTTACATCACAAAACATCGCCACTTACAAGTGAACAGGCTAATAATAATAATAGGCGCACATTGATACGACTCAAGAGAAAATAGCACCAAGTGATTTAGACTTCTGACTTTTTCGTGGGCAACTGTTTTGCGATGCAAATATATCAAATATATACAATTAGTGTAATATCTCCTCTAATCTATAATAGGGACAAACAGCAGCAGCAGGTAAATATTTTTGAGAACAGAACTTTATAATTAGGAGAAGTAATAATAACTCTCTCATAATTAGTTGTTTTACCTAATTGACTGTAATTAGCTTTTTGTCAGTTCATTATTATTATTTTAAGTTCATAATAATATACAGTAATTGCACAGAACAAGCACATAGAGACCTCTGTGCTTCAGTGTTCACATCATTTACATCAAGGCTAAAATCTTCAGCCCCGTAACAAACTGCTCTGTTGTGATCACTGTCCGTGTAAACAACATCTGACATGACTCCAAATCATTTCTATTCAACTAAAACAAAGATCTGAAAAAGCGGGTGGTGTAGAACAATGTGTTTTTTAATATCTTTACCTAACAAAAAATGAGGTGTAAAAATTGTTTATTTAGATATTATTAGTATTAGCAGTTGGCCATATGGCTACGGCGGCACGGTAGCTGAGTGGTTAGCGCTCATGCTTCACAGCAAGAAGGTTCCGGGTTCGATCCCCGGGTCGCCCAGGCCTTTCTGTGTGTGTTCTGTGTGGAGTTTGCATGCATGGTCTGGGTTCGGTCGCCCGAGCCTTTCTGTGTGGAGTTTGCATGTTCTCCCCGTGTCTGGGTGGGTTTCCTCCGGGCACTCCGGTTTCCCCCATCAACCCAAAACATGCACCATAGGTAAAATCCTCCAGCTTAGGTCCTGACCAAACCGAAGCAAGAAGATCATGGAGATGGTCCCCGGGCGCAGTTCCTAGGCACTGCTCCTAATATATATATATATATATATATATATATTTTTTTTTCCATTGCATTTATATAGCGCCTTTCATGACATGCCTTGTCATCCCAAAGCGCTCCATAGTTCACCGTTCATTCTCTCCACACTTGGTGGTGGTAAGCTACCTTCTGTAGCCACAGCTGCCCTGGGGCAGACTGACGGAAGCGAGGCTGCCAATCTGCGCCATCGGCCCCTCCGACCACCTCCAACACTCACGCACACTCCACTTTCATAAGAAGATCATGGAGATGGTCCCCGGGCGCAGTTCCTAGGCACTGCTCCTAATATATATATATATATATATATATATATATAGGATGGGTTAAAATGCAGAGAAGAATTTCTCCAGTGTGAGATCAATAAAGTTCACTTCTTCACTTCTTCATTATGGCTCATCGGATCTCATTTTTGAAAAGAGACGAATCTTTTTCTTTCTAATTTTTATGCATTTTTATGCTGATTTGTGGCAACACAAGTGATAGCTTTTAGTTTATATTATTATAGTGCAACATTTTAAACTATGATTTATTTAAATATTTTTTTGAAATTATTATATTGAAATTATTTAAATAATTTAAATGACCATGTCCCTCTGTTCTGTTCAGATTATGTATTCTGCTTTTATTCTGTCTTCTCTGTGTTGTGTTGTGATGTGATGTGTGATTGCACGATGAGACGGTGTTCCTTTTGAACAACTGTGCAAACAAATTTCCCTGTGGAAACAGGGAAAAGATTTAATGGTCCCATGGCATGAAATTTTCACTTTCTGAGGTTTTTGAACGTTAATGTGAGCTCCCCTACCCTGCTTTTATATGGCTCCTTAATGGTTCCCTAATACTGTAAATGAATCCTTCTTCAAAATCAACACTCAGTGCATGAGAAACAGAGATAAGATGAGAAAGAGTATTTTTTCTCTCTCTGAACCGGTCATAATGGGCGTTGTTGCTTGAATGCAAGTGAGGAGAAAAGAGCTGGCCTATAGTAGAGGGTGGGGGCGTGGCCAAACTCTCCGCTCTAGCTCTCAGCTGATCCATTTCCGTGTTTTTGCATGGGGGGAGAGATTTGAAGCGTTCCATTGAAAAATAAACACATTTCCACAGAAAATAAAATTAAACCACTGCTGTTCAAAGGTCCAGAGGCTCAGATAAAGGACTTCCGAGCCTAGAAACACTCGGACGTGCCTCCAGGCAAATAAAAAAACGCATTTCGCATTGCCTAGCGCATTCGCAGTCCAAACTCTCTGGGCGTGATTTACACAGACGCTGAGTACAGACAGACGGGGGTGGAACTGCATTTGCATTTCTTTTTTCGATCTGACGTCAATAAGTTTCCTTGTTCAAAATCGCCCGTTTGAGCTCCGATTTTTTCTAACGCAGAAAAGGATCGCAAATGTTCAGTTTAGACACTTTGCAACTTTTAACCATGGGGGGGGGGGGGCTAAACAGGGTAGGGGAGCTCACATTAACGTTCAAAAACCTCAGAAAGTGAACATTTCATGCCATGGGACCTTTAAGATAAATAATAATAAGTATGTACAATCAACTAAAAAAACACAACAGTGTAAGGTTAAAGGCACAGGAACGCTGCACAATAAATGTCTTTGGTTCTGAGCAGTGAACAAACAGCAGTTAAAGTGACTCCAGTTCAGTCATATATAATATCACTACAATAAAGTGACTTAGATGATTGTGAACAGTGCAGTGATGGGCAGTGGTTGTTACATAAATAAGTAGCAGGTAAAGTGACTTTAAATAATATTGCACATGTAATTATTACTATGGAGATGACACATGGTTGCTATGGAGATGAACATGACTAGCATTGATCATTGTGCAGTCTGACAGCAGCAGGAAGGAAAGATCTGCGAAATCTCTCTTTAACACAGCGAGGGTGAATCAGACTGTCACTGATGCTGCTCTCTAGAGCCGACAGAGCGTCCTGCAGGGGGCGACACTCATGGTCCAGCATAGACATGAGTTTAGCCTTGCCAGCAACACGATTTCTCACTATTTTTGTGAGTTTACAAACTCTGACCAATCACTGCGCAGTATTGTGGTTTGAACCAGAGGTGTGGACTTGAGTTATGTGACTTCGACTCGAGTCAGACTCGAGTTACGAATTTGATAACTTTAGACTCGACTCGACAAAATGTACAAACACTTGCAACTCGACTTGGACTTCAATATCAGTAACTCGTGACTTTACTTGGACTTAGGCCTTTTGACTTGTGATGACTTGCTACGTCCAATAAAAAAAAAAAAAACTCTAAAAGTATGTTGATAAGGACCGCACTCGTACTTGTGAATCTGCGAAAATGTATGCAAAGAGCATGTGCGCGCGGCTTGCACAACATCCAATCACAGTAGATCTACGTTGCTTTCATTCGACCGCATCCAAGGCAGACTGCACAACAAATGATGCGGAAACAAGGATCCATGCGCCAGTTTGCAAAATGATGGCGAAGGTGATTTCGTTTGGTTATAAAAACTACGAAGTTGTCAACAAAAAACGAACGGCAATATGCAGAACGTGCGGGTCAAAGATTACAGACGGAGCTTCCACAACGTCCAATTTTGTTCGGCACCTGAAGCTGCACAAAAACTGAAATCACTGTCATAAGTTTTCAGACCTTTTTGTTCAGTATTTAGTAGAAACACCGCTTTGAGCTAATACAACCATGAGACTTTTTGGGAATATTATAACATGTTTTTCATTTTTTTGTAATGTTATTTGATATGGTGTAAAAAGGTAAAATGAATACAGATCTTGCAGACATTATATGATTTGTAGAAATTTTATTTCTTTGTAAAGGGGACTCGAAATGCCTCGAAACTAAAATGCTAGGACTTTGGACTCGACTTGAGACTTGTGAGCTGTGACTTTGGACTTGACTCGGCACTTGGATACTCTTGACTCGGAACTTCACTCGGACTTGAGTGCAAAAGACTTAGACTTACTTGGGACTTGCCCAGCAATGACTTTGTCCCACCTCTGGTTTGAACCAACGCAGAACGAACCAAAACAAATATGACGACTTACTTCAGCCTAGTGCTTTGTGCGTTTGTGGATGGGTAAGTTTGATTTCTTGCCTTGTTCTGCTGTTGCGTGGCTTCGACCGATCAGCGTGACGCATGTGTTGAACGCTCTGATCATTGCTTCTGAACACTTTCGGAGAGAGACCTCGAAGACTCATGTGCAAAACTCGATTCAGAGCGCTACACACATCAGTCTGACAAGAGCCAGGTCACAGCAATTCACCAACTCGTTTTTCTCCAGCATCTCTCGGCAGTAAAAGCATTTGTATATATAATTGATGTTAACTTCAGGTGATACGGCTGCTCTCCAGTTAGAACTCACAGCTGAATCAATAATTTGCCTCGTTCCTGTGTTATAACCTATTTATTAGTTTGTTGCCGTACCTAATTGGATTCTTCTCACGACACAGCGTCCTTGTTCTGGTGCCATCTTGCCTGAAAATAAATTGCCATTTTATGATAACACTATGTTCCCTTCTGAGCCTGGAGGTTGGTAGCAGCTCTCTCTTGACGTCCTTAATCCTTCATGAATGCGCTCCATAGATTCTCTTGTTATTATAAAAGGTCAGAGTCATTTTGAGGTTTAATTGTCTAATAATAATGTGCTCTCTCTGCTGTGTACATGAAGCGTTGCCTGAGGAAATGACAGAGTTCAGACTTGAACGTATGGATTATGCAAAGCAGCGTCTCTGCTTGTTTGACTTTAGTGCACAGAGTCTGTGTCAGTCTCTAAATCAATGCAAGGATAACAGAAAAAGGTTATTCCACGTCAGTTAGGATGACTCTACCAGACACATTTTTGGGGGAGTTTTTCCTTTTTCTTTTTTTTTTTTCAAACCAAATGTTAAATTATAGTTTTTTTCAGAATAGGGGTCTGTTGTTTCCAAGCAAAGTATAAAAATTACTGCTTGGGAAAATAACGTCTGAATTCAACCAGACCATTAGACCACCATCCACAAAAATATCAGAAAAAGGTCTTAATTTTTTTCAATCTTCACAGCCCACAGAAATACAGTGGTACCTCACCAGACCCAACAAACGAAAATTTCAAGTTACGAAACGCCTTCACGTAAAATTTTGGTCTCTAGATACGAAAGAAAATTCAAGTTACGAAACGCGAAATCTCAAAAATTCAAATAATGCGCGCTCAGCCACACACATTATACGCTTTTCTCAGACTGGATTTAAACTTTTCTCACATTTGTCTCTCGTTTAAACACTCAAACTTTCATAGATTTTCAACAGAATTATTAATAGTGAAGTGTGGGGGGAAGGGGGAGGGGGGAGAAAACTGCGCTCTGACACGTGTGATAGCGCAGCATGACCCGGCGCGGGGCTGCCAGCAGGTCTAGACCTGGACTAAACCAGGACTGGACCAGGACTAAACCTGGACTAAACCAGGACTAAACCTGGACTAAACCAGGATTAGACCAGGACTAAACCAGGACTAAACCAGGACTAAACCAGGACTAGACCAGGTGGATTAAAGCGCCGCGTGCGGGTCTATTTCCTGGTTTCGTTTCGAGTCACGGCTGAGGCGAGCAGCGAGGGGGACCGCACGCAGTCTGAGCGCATGAACGAACGCATGCAAGAGCCGCGGTGGTCTAGACCAGGTCTAGAGGAGGTCTAGAGGAGGCACGGTTTGAGCACGGGTCTCGTTCATGTGCTCAGACTGCGTGCGGTCCCCCTCACTGCTCACCTCAGCCGTGATTCGAAACGAAACCAGGAAATAGAACCGCGCGCGGCGCTTTAATCCACCTGGTCTAGTCCTGGTTTAGTCCAGGTTTAGTCCAGGTTTAGAACTTGGTCTAGACCTGGTATAGTCCACGTTTAGTCCTGGGTCTACAGTCTCTACGCAGAACACAATGTTACACTATAAAAAAAGTTACTCTATAAAAAAAACTTGGATCGGGGCCTTGGAACGAATCAGGCTTTTTCCATTGAAATAGCTACTCAACTTACGAAAAATTCACGTTACGAAACCACTTCTGGAACAAATTAATTTCGTAAGGTGAGGTACTACTGTATTAAAGGTCCTGTATTACACAAAATTGACTCTTGTGAGCTTTAGTCCATGTTATAATGTTGTTACCTACTCAAAAACAGAGCTGGAGTTGTGTTTTGTGTCATTCACACATTTTGAGTAATCCTTTATTATTAGTCTGTCTACATCTCCAAAGCTCCAAATGCTCTGTTCCACCTTGTGATGTCATGTAGTGGTATTTTTAACAGTTTAGTTCAGTAGAGACTGAAATTATTAGGTGTATGATGTTTTAAAACACAGTGGAGCTCTTCCTTTATTACAGCCAATCCCCGTGAATTCAGGGCAGTGTTGTAATTTTGACCAATCACCGCAACTTTCCCACAATTTTTACCAATTTTGACCAGTCATCGGCGACGTATTGAACTCATGTCGACCAACTTCCTTCTGCCTTACTTCTGTGTGACGAAACGAAACTGCAGCCGTGTCCCCAGTTGGGAGCGTGGTTTGAAGGGGGCTCAGACTGCAGTCAAGGCGGTGCACACTTGCTCAGCCCTGAGTGCACTCCGCGGACCGCATGGCCGTCTGCAAAATGCGACAGGTCTCGCAACTACGGGAAGCAGCCGCCGACTCCATTTTCTTCCGTAGAAGAAGTAGCGTGCATGCTGCGCGAAGTGTGCTTTTTCATGCGCTTGGTCCACGCCCCGATTTCCATGGAAACGACTGCGGTTTGCGAACGCGTGTTAACTGCGCATGGGACAAAAAAGAAATGATGCACATGCCCTTCAAACCACGCTCCGAACTGTGCACTCTGGGAATTGGGACACGGCTTCTAATGGCAAAGAAACATGTCTGCGGCGCCATTTGCCCACAAAAATAACAGCAAAAGACCGCGCGAAACAGTTCCCCTCCTAGTAGTAATTTATTTTCGATGTTGGTAAGGTTGTTTTAGGACCATATCTGTGATCTCTAAGTCCTTGTATTATTCTTTGTCAGTAATAACTCAGTATTCAAAATATTACTCAATTTTAATTAGAAAAAGGGAAAATCACAACTATTTATCGCAACTTTCACTTCCTCCCGCAACAAAATCGCAACAAAAACCTTAAAAGCACTGCAACTTTCATCGCAACTTTTTGGAAAAGTTCACGCAAATTCAGGCATTTTAGCCCGCAACAATCACAAAAAATGCCTGCGAAATCCTGGGAGGACTGAATAGATAATTTCAACACTGGAATTGCCAGTCTCCGCTGAACAAAAGCTAAAAAGTTAACTTCAAAACCACCGCTTCATGACATCACAAGGTGGAACGGAGCATTTTGAGCTTTGGAGATGTAGACAGACTAATAATGCAGGTTTCCTCAAACATGTGTGAATGAAACAAACCACAATTCTGGACATGTTTTTGACGAGTTAAAAGCATGGCCTAAAGCTCACAAGTGTAAATTCTGAGTAATATAAGACCCTTTATACTAAACATCCAAAAGCTCGATATGTCTTTTTAAACTCATAATTGGTCCAGTTCTCCACAAACCCGGTCTATATGAAATCTATCAGTTATTAGAAGGTGAGTTATTCAGCGAGCCAGCCTGGAAGCCGACATGGAAGTCTATTCAACACAGCCGAGGATAGAATGGGGTTTTATTAGAATTGGAGATTACAGGCGCCTGTGACGTGGATGGTTGGGTCTGTGATGGAGTGGGGCTCTGGAGCACGGTGACAGGTAACCCACACGCACTACCTCCTTTCACCACCAGGACTCCACATAACGCATTCAAAGCAATTCACTTCACCTCCTGCTCCTAATGTTCCATTGTTAAATCGACTTAACCGTTTAGGCCTTTGTGAGTTTTTTAGAAATGTAAAGCTATACGACAATGGCTGCAGGGCTTTAAAAAAAAAAAACAGATTCAAAATGTCAGTTCATCTATTTTTTTTCTTCTTAAAGGGACAGTGTGTAAGATTTTTACCCGTTAATTACCGAAATTGAAGATACCCATTCAAAAATACAGTGTTTTCCAAGCCTTTTCACTTCCATCATGAAATCAAAGTATTCTTTTGGACTTAGATATACATGCATAAAAGGGGGATCTTCCCCATGTAGAAAGAAAGAAAGAAAGAAAGCTATGCCTTTATTAGTCCCACAGTGGGGAAATTCCAGTTCTGCATTTAACCCATCCTGTTATCAGGAGCAGTGAGCAGCACATTACTGCACCCGGGGACCATCTCCATGATCTTCTTGCTTCGGCTTGGTCAGGACCAAAGCTGGAGGTACCTATGGAGCATGTTTTGGGTTGGTGGGGGAAACCGAAGTGCCCGGAGGAAACCCACCCAGACACGGGGAGAACATGCAAACTCCACACAGAAAGGCTCGGGTGACCCGGGGATCGAACCCAGACCATGCATGCAAACTCCACACAGAACACACACAGAAAGGTCTGGGCACAGAAAGGTCTGGGCTGTGAAGCATGAGTGCTACCCACTCAGCCACCGTGCTGCCATAGAGGCAGCCATTTTGATTACGAGAGCCGCAGAAGGACATTTGGGCTCCGTCTTCGCCGTTTTCTTTATACAGTAGTTGTCAAAGGGCTCGTGGTTTTCACACAACGAGATAGTACGCATTTGGATAAACAACGACAAGCATGTTGCCGGATCACACTTACTCCACACATACATCGCAGGAGCAAGCACCTTCATCTAAGAGGAAAAGAAGAAGAACATAGTACCTACTGCGGCTGGGGCTTTGTTGCAGCGCGGGCCCGCACCCCGGGTTCAGACTGACCTCCGCCCTCCGCGGTCCGGTTCCCGATTCCCCCCACCCGCGCACAGCGCCGGCTGCGCTTCACGCGTGTGCGCGGTTCGTGCGCGCTGCCGGTGAACCCACCTCCGGGTACGCCGAGCTGTCCGCGTTACGTCGCGCTTGGGTGACCCTCGAGGTCTGCTGTAGCCAAAACCGGAATTGCAATACCACCATCCACCAATGCGCCACCATCCTACACAGTGTACCTTTAAAGATGTATTGTATAACTTTTGGTGGGGGTCTGCCACCTGGTTGTTTCCATGGAGATGTCATTGCCCTGCCTGGAATGTTCCACAGTGTGACATTAAACAGCTCTACCTTACATTTATTGAACAACTAGCATGCTAACAGTGCACTTGCTGATACTAGGACAATAAAACACCTTATAATTATATACAGAGAGTACACAGAGACTTATTTGGACCTCAAGACTTGCTTATACATTACATATCTATAATGTGTATATGTACAGTATACACATATACATATCTTGCCCATGACATGAAAATCTGTGAGAGGACCTCTGACTTCTACATGGAGACAAAGTGATGGGAAACCTATGAGATCTAATGCAAACCGTGGAATAAATCAGATATAGGTGAAACAGGACATGGATTCCATATTTATTTTTTTTTTAAAGGAACAATCAAAAGAATTTGAGGAGGAAATGTCAAGGAGACTCACCAGAACACAAAAAGACAAAGCAGAGCAGGAAATTCTCAAATCCGACAAATCAGATCACTGAAAAAGAAAAAAACACATAATGGATTGGGACGGTGTGGAAGCCGAGAGAGGCCATATTCATAAGCAATATTTTGTCTTCCTTGTTATCCCGAGATAACGAGATACTTAAAGGAAAAGTAACGTTTTTTTTACAATCTGAGCCTTCTTTCGGCAATAAAACAAGTAGTTTTACTCACCCATTGCACTTTGGTGTCAATTGGAGCAGTATCGCAGAAGTTATGTTGTAGCCATTCTGTTCTACTAATGATCCCGTATGCGTTAGCATGGTGCTCGGGGCATTACTTTGGGGTCTCCAAATAACACAAACTTTAGCACTTTTCAAATCACAGAAGATCGTTGTGTCAGGGTAGACTTTTAGTGGATTCCAAAACGGCCTGAAACCCGATATCCAGCTATAATTTCATTTGATGACGTCATCAGAGAGGACAGTGCGCATGCGTGAACTCAGCTGTTTTGTAAACACCGCTAGTCCGAAAGAAGCTAACACCGCTCTGAGCTTTACTTTTCTGTTGCGATATCGGGTTTCAGGCCGTTTTGGAATCTACTAAAAGTCTACCCTGACACAGCGATCTTCTGTGATTTGAAAAGTGCTAAAGTTTGTGTTATTTGGAGACCGCAAAGTAATGCCCCGAGCACTCATGCTAACGGATACGGGATCATTAGTAGAACAGAACGGCTACAACATAACTTCTACAAAACTGCTCCAATTGACACCACAGTGCTATGGGTGAGTAAAACTACTTGTTTTATTGCCGAAAGAAGGATCAGATTGTAAAATTCAGATTGTTACTTTTCCTTTAATTCGAGATCTCGAGAAAACAAACAGTTATTCCGTTATCTCGAGAAAACAAAAAATGATTCCGTTATCTCGAGAAAACAAAACTGTTATCTCGAGAACTCGAAATAACAGTTGAGATGTCGGCTTCCACATTACGGAAGCTGACAGAGGCCACGCCCCCTTGTAGGCCAGACAACGAAGGCGGAAGACTGTATCTCCGTCGGTAAAGACGAATTAAAGTCGTATTGCAATCTCCCCCGTGTCAACCCGTGATCAAAATATTGCCTTATCGGCTGATCGATTACTACTGACACAGGGGGAGATTGCATTACGACTTTTAATTCAGGATAATTTCAAGATTAGTCCGCGGCACCTCCGCAGAAGACTGGCCCGGCTTCTTCTTTACCGATGGAGATACAGTGGTACCTCACCTTACGAAATTAATTCGTTCCAGAAGTGGTTTCGTAACGTGAAAAATTTGTAAGTTGAGTAGCTATTTCAATGGAAAAAGCCTGATTCGTTCCAAAGCCCCGATCCAAGTTTTTTTTTTTTATAGTGTAACTTTTTTTATAGTGTAACATTTTGTTCTGATTGGTTTCTCAGACTGGATTTAAACTTTTCTCACATTTGTCTCTCGTTTAAACACTCAAACTTTCATAGATTTTCAACAAAATGTATTAATAATGAAGTGTGGGGGGAAGGAGGAGGGGGGAGAAAACTGCGCTCTGACACGTGTGTGATAGCGGCATGTGTGACAGCTGACCCGGCACGGGGGCTGTCAGCAGGTCTAGACCTGGACTAAACCAGGACTAAGCCTGGACTAAACCTGGTTTCGTTTCGAGTCACAGCTGAGGCGCATGCAAGAGCTGCTCTAGACCTGCTCTAGACCTGCCCGCGTAAGGTGCTCACAGAGCGGCCGTGAGGTCGGCCTCTTCAACACCTCCAGGCCGGTGACCGGGACAATCCCCGGACCCATGCCCGCTTAGGGAGCTCTTAAGGCGGGCTGGCAGTGTCCCACTGGGTCCCTGGATGTCTGGGGCTCCGCGCCTGGAGGGGCCCTGGAGAGCAGGTCTAGACCGCGGCTCTTGCATGCGAGCAGCGGCTCGCCTCAGCTGTGACTCGAAACAAAACCAGGAAATAGACCCACGCACGGCGCTTTAATCCACCTGGTCTAGTCCTGGTCTAGTCCTGGTTTAGTCCTGGTTTAGTCCTGGTTTAGTCCAGGTTTAGTCCAGGTTTAGTCCAGGTCTAGACCTGCTGGCAGCCGGGTCAGCTGTCTCACATGCCGCTATCACACGTGTCAGAGCGCAGTCTTCTCCCCTTCTCCCCACACTTCACTATTAATACATTTTGTTGAAAATCTATGAAAGGTTGAGTGTTTAAACGAGAGACAAATGTGAGAAAAGTTTAAATCCAGTCTGAGAAAAGAGTATAATGTGTGTGACTGAGCGCTCATTATTTGAATTTTTGAGATTTCGCGTTTCGTAACTTGAATTTTCTTTCGTATCTAGAGACCAAAATTTACCGTAAAGGCGTTTCATAACTTGAAATTTTCGTTTGTTGGGTCATTTGTAAGGTGAGGTACCACTGTACAGTCTTCCGCCTTCGTTGTCTGGCCTACAAGGGGGCGTGGCCTCTCAACTGTTATTTCGAGATCTCGAGATAACAGTTTTGTTTTCTCGTGATAACGGAATCACTGTTTGTTTTCTCAGTTAGCAGCTAGCAGCCAAAATGTAAAACTTCTACTGTATTATCTTTAAAAAGAACTCAAGAAGTTAATAATGTCTTTAATTAACCAAGAATTTGAAAGGTACACACTCTACTTTTTATCATTTGACATTTAGCTTGGATAATTGTCACAGACTATTTTTACACTCAAAAACTTGGAAATAAAATAATAGTCGATTATTGATTTTTGTTTTTCCTCCGTGAGCTTTAGACAAATTTCAGATAGAAAAAAAATCACCTAACCTTCTCCTCTCCGAACGCACTCGCTGGCAGATCTGTCTTAGTGATGCCTTACAGCTGCCAAGGAAACGAGACCTTCAAGTGGGCAGGGGACTTCAGATTTTTCAGACATACTGTAGTTTGATCCTCCACACTCTCCCCCTTGAGACCTGATGGTAAACCAGATGTGCTGACGAGAAAACAAAACACCATGGTTTAAAGATGAGCGATGGGCCTGTTTTGCAGTTTGTAATCCCTGCCACAGAACTAATTGATTCAAACCGAGATCCTGCTTCCTCCTTAATCTAGATACAACCGAGCTGTCCAATTAGGAGGATTTAAAAGCTCCAAGGACCTCCGTAGAGTAATTATGTTTACCAGTTTGTCAGATGTTGAAGTAAGACGTCAAGTGGGGCGAAGAGATGGTAAATGTCTGGTGAGACCTTTCTGTGATTAAGATGAATTATAATTGTGGCCGTAGTGAAGTTTTAGCTGTTTGTAAGCAACAGTAATGGAGGAGCATAGTTTTAATTTGTAGAGACACTGTCCTGCTAATGAGAAAGACTGTCTCTGTGTATTTTCTTTTCTGTTTTTGTCCTTAAAGGGACAGTGTGTAAGATTTTTACCCGTTAATTACCGAAATTGAAGATACCCATTCAAAAATACATTGTTTTCCAAGCCTTTTCACTTCCATCATGAAATCAAAGTATTCTTTTGGACTTAGATATAGTCACATAAAAGGGGGATCTTCCCCATGCAGAGGCAGCCATTTTGAATACGAGAGCCGCAGAAGGACATTTGGGCTCCGCCTTCGCCTTCGGCAAGACTCGTGGTTTTGGGTAAACGACGACAAGCATGCTGCCGGATCACACGTCGTAATGGATCTAACACGTGTTTTGGACTAAATTGTTTTACTGGATTTTATTCGCTGGATCCTTACAGACAGATTGAGACCAAGTTTATGGTGAAATACAGAGTTTGACCTGTGCAAAGCATTCTAAGGTAAGCAAAGTAACAAACCTCGTTTTGTGCTTTTCCGTATAAAAGCCCCATGTGCTCGGGGAGTGATTGTTGTGCCAGGAAATTAATTGCATAGTCAAAAAGAGGAGACTGTAAGGTTTCATTTGATGTGTAGATTGTCATGGTACACGATCGGGAATGTGTGTTTTCATGCGAAAAGAAAAAAAAAACAGTGAACGGGACCGCGTTTTATTTATACCGTAGTTGTCGGCGAGGGCTCGCACAGCGCCGGGTGCGCGCTGGTACGCGAGCTGTCCGCGTTACGGCGCGCCCGGGTGACCCTCGAGGTCTGCCGTAGCCAAAAGAGGAAGTGCATGGTACCTACACCACCTATGCGCCACGAATCCTACACACTGGACCTTTAAAGGGCCCTTATTACACTATTTTTGGATCTGTTCTAATGTTGTTTCCTCATCATTAACACACCTGGACATGTGTTTTGTTTCATTCACACATGTTTAACACACAAGTCCTGCATATTTAGGATGAGTTTGTCTCAAACAGAAAACACTCCATCTTGTGATGTCATGTGGTAATACAGGAAGTGCTCCATTTGTTTGTAGCTCCATACACCTTCAATTGGATCATTTGGATAATTGCAGCCCTGGAATTGCCAGTCTCTACTAAACAAAAAGTAAAAGGTAGCTGTTAACTTGAAAACTACTACTACATGACACAAGGTGGAGCGGAGCATTTTGAGCTTTGGAGATGTAGACAGACTAATAATAAAGGAATACTCAAACATCAGCGACTGAAACAAATCATAACTCTAGGCATGTTTTTAATGAGCAACAATATTACAATTATAAAATGACTAAATCTCATGAGAATGACTTGAAATTTTCACTTTCTGAGGTTTTTGAACGTTAATGTGAGCTTCCCTACCCTGTTTAGGCCCCCCCCATGGCTAAAAGTTGCGAAATGTCTAAACTGAGCATTTGCGATCCTTTTCTGCGTTTGAAAAAAACACAACTCAAACGGGCGATTCTGAACAAGGCAACTACGCAATGCGAAATGCGTTTTTTTATTTGCCTGGAGGCACGTGCGAGTGTTTCTAGGATCGGAAGTCCTTTACCCGACCCTCTGGACCTCTGAAACAGCAGTGGTTTAATTTTATTTTCTGTGAAAATGTGTTTTTTTTTCACTTCTCCTTTCTGTCTTCGTGCTTCAAACGCGGAAATGGGAGACAGCGCAGAGCAGCGCTCCCCCCACCCGCTCCTCTAAGCCAATCTGTGTCCTTCTCATTTGCATTCAAGCAAGAAGGCCCAGAATGAGTTGTTCAGAGAGTGAATTTGTGACCATGTCTGTGTAAATGGGTCTTTCTCATGCACTGAGTGTTGATTTTGAAGAAGGATTCATTTACAGTATTAGGGAACCATTAAGGAGCCATATAAAAGCATCAAGAAGTACCATGTCATGGGACTTTTAAAGGTGTAACTTTTCCGGTGTTCTACTTGTCTCCATGGAGATGTACTTCTAAAACCTTCTTCAGACATATTTTGATAAGGGAACAATGCTACAACATCAGAGCCTTTCTGTGTGGAGTTTGCATGTTCTCCACGTGTCTGGGTGGGTTTCCTCCGGGCACTCCGGTTTCCCCCATCAACCCAAAAACATGCTCCATAGGTAAAATCCTCCAGCTGAGGTCCTGACCAAACCGAAGCAAGAAGATCATGGAGATGGTCCCCGGGCGCAGTAATGTGCTGCCCACTGCTCTTAATAACAGGATGGGTTAAATGCAGAGAAGAATTTCTCCTGTGTGAGATCAATAAAGTTGCTTCTTGCTTCTTCTTCATAGATGTTGATCGTAGATTGTTCACATACATCTCAGTTTCAAATGTGTACTCAGTACGATTGCAGGAAGCTTGTATTTATTAGGTTCGTCTCAGCATTCTAAAAGAGCAGAGACTGTGCTCTCAAGGTTCTTAATAGTCCCCATGAGTAAATTTGTCCTCTATTTGACCCATTCTTCAGAGAAGCTAGGGCAACCTAGTTTCCTGACCAACCAGCTCCTTTTACATTCAGTTTAAATGCAGAAAGGTCTGAAATCAGTCCATAAAGTGTGACAAAGCAAATAGCTCTAGTCATCTCCAGAAGACATCATATATTAAAGCAGGGGTCTTCAACGTTTTTCAGGCCAGGGACCCCCAAACAGATGGCGAACTGGGCCAGGGGCCCCCTACTATATATACGGCATAGAATTGTGTTTTATATTAAATTGAGCTTAGTGTTATGTATAAACATTGCTACTCTGTTATGGAACATCCAATACAAGGAAATAATACACAGGTTAATACTGTATTTTACACTATAAAATATAAAATTATATTATTTTAAAGCCCCAGTGTGTAGGATTCATGGCGCATAGGTGGATGGTGCTATTGCACTTTCTGTTTTAGCTACGGCAGACCTCGAGGGTCACCCGGGCACGCCGTAACGCAGACAGCTCTCGTACCTGCGCATGAGCCGCGCGCCGCTACTGTATAAATAAAACGCGGTCCCGTTTTGTTTTTTTTTCTTTTCTCATGAAAACACACATTCCCGATCATGTACCATGACACTCTAAACATCAAATGAAACCTTACAGTCTCCTCTTTTTGACTATGCAATTCATTTCCCGGCACAACAAACACTCCCCGAGCACATGGGGCTTTTATACGGAAAAGCACAAAACGAGGTTAGCTTACCTTAGAATGCTTTGCACAGGTCAAACTCTGTATTTCACCATAAACTTGCTCTCAATTTGTCCGTAAGGATCCAGGGAATAAAATCCAGTAAAACAATTTAGTCCAAAACACGTGTTAGATCCATTACGACGTCTGATCCGGCAGCATGCTTGTGTTGTTTACCCAAAACCACAAGCCTTGCCGAAGGCGGAGCCCAAATGTCCTTCTGCGGCTCTCGTATTCAAAATGGCTGCCTCTGCATGGGGAAGATCCCCCTTTTATGTGACTATATCTAAGTCCAAAAGAATACTTTGATTTCATGATGGAAGTGAAAAGGCTTGGAAAACAATGTATTTTTGAATGGGTATCTTCAATTTCAGTAATTAACGGGTAAAAATCTTACACACTGTCCCTTTAAAGTGAAATCAAAAGATTTCGCGACCCCCCTGCAGTACCTCCGTGACCCCCCTAGGGGTCGCGACCCCCCTGTTGAAGACCTCTGTATTAAAGGATACTTTTTCTTTTTTTCTTCTTTTTTAACTTTTAACCATGCCATAACTCATCAAAATATATTGGGCGTTGTATTTAGCTTAATTTATGCTGGAATCTGAAATGAATAATGTGCATTAAATCCTCTCTCCCTGAGCCACTACAAAACACAATCTAAGACTGTTGCATCATGGAACTGAAACCCTGCAGATGTGTGTTTTTTTTTTAAGTAATCATAAGTCTGCCATCAAACTGTGTTCATTACAACTCCTAGCTGACATAAAAAAGTACCCAAGATTATGTCTCTAGACCATATAAATAGCGCATAAAATGTGTCCTTTGAGTGAACATACATTATAATAAAACTGAAATTGTAATTAGTTCAGAAAATTCGAGAAACTTTACGGCATAGCGCCCACCCCTAGACTGATTACTTCCTCTTTCTGAGTTGCCAATTAGTCCTGTTTTGAATATAAATGTTGATATGGCATGTTTATTGTAGTATCCGCTATAGTCTTTTCTCACAAGTGTCTTTTGAACACGGCTTCTTCCATCCTCCAGCACTTTGTCTCTCCAGACTCTGTAACTCCAAACCTGCTTTTCTTGTACGTCTCCCCACCCCTGCCGAGCGCTTTGTTCCCCGTCTTAAAGGAGAGGACTCGCATTCCCCAGTCTGTGTCATGGATAAAAGATACAGAGGACATAAAAACCAAGCCTGCTACTGTATTTCGTTATGCTCTTAAAGTCACTCTCTTTGAGGCTCTGTCTGTCCCATCAAATGCAGACACAGGCAGAGGGTGTAGGGCTGTTTGATGTAGCGCACTTTCATAGCGGGCTTCTGAAGTGCGTGTGGAAAAGTGCAGGTGAGACATCCCACTCCGCCAAGTGTCAAACCCGCCTCGGATTCACACTCTTTAATTAAATCCTGCTTTGACTAAATGTCTGTCTCCGAGGACCCAAGCAAAAAGAGGTTTCGGAGTTAAGAAGATATCTACATTTCACTGCAGCGAGGAAGCCACACGCTGACTCGGAAGATTAATTGATTTGAGAAATCGTATGTGAGAAGTACGTGAGATGGGACTTTGAAAGCGATACAAGTTTCAGAAAATGTTTTAGTAATGTTACTTTTAAGTCTGTCAGTGAAAAGGATGATGTGTGTATTGATAAAGTCAGATCTAGAGTGCACAGATTGGGGGGGGGGCATTTCAAAATTTTGGTGGGGCATAGTGTGGAGTTTCATGTGGAACATTTTTCTTCTAATGCAGGGGTTCTTAACCTTTTTGACGATGAGGCCCGGTTTTCCCAGTGCAGAGTGTCTTGGGGTCCATTAAGTATTGACAAAATGCGGAAGTAAAGCCTGAACTGAACCAGACCACGTGTTTTAAACAAAGCTGAAATGCAGAAACAGTTTTAACATTTTGAATTGTTATTTTAAAAAGTGTCATTCTAATAGACTATATGAGATGACGAAATATATTCAAAGAAAATGACTTGATTAACACTAGCACAGTTTTATTTCATTGCCAATAATGAGTAACTGGACTCACTTTGACTTTAGGTTTAAACTGTTTAAGGTTTACGTTTACAATTCTAAAATAAGCCCATGTTTGCCGCTAGTTTTATTGGTTTAGTTTATAAATTGTACAGTTCTGGTTCTGTTTAGTTTGTGACTGTAGACCTGGTTGAGTCCTGGTTTAGTCCTGGTTTAGACCTGGTTTAGATCTGGTTTAGACCTGGTTTAATCCTGGTTTAGACCTGGTTTAATCCTGGTTTAGACCTGATTTAGATCTGGTTTAGACCTGGTTTAATCCTGGTTTAGACCTGGTTTAGTCCTTGTTTAGTCCTGGTTTGAACTTGGTTTAGTCCTGTCTTAGATCTGGTTTAGACCTGGTTTAGTCCTGGTTTAGTCCTGGTTTAGTCCTGGCTTAGATCTGGTTTAGACCTGGTTTAGTCCTGGTTTAGACCTGGTTTAGTCCTGGTTTAGACCTGGTTTAGTCCTTGTTTAGTCCTGGTTTGAACTTGGTTTAGTCCTGGCTTAGATCTGGTTTAGACCTGGTTTAGTCCTGGTTTAGTCCTGGTTTAGTCCTGGCTTAGATCTGGTTTAGTCCTGGTTTAGTCCTGGTTTAGTCCTGGTTTAGACCTGGTTTAGTCCTGGTTTAGACCTGGTTTAGTCCTGGTTTAGTCCTGGTTTAGTCCTGGTTTAGACCTGGTTTAGATCTGGTTTAGACCTGGTTTAGTCCTTGTTTAGTCCTGGTTTGAACTTGGTTTAGTCCTGGCTTAGATCTGGTTTAGACCTGGTTTAGTCCTGGTTTAGTCCTGGTTTAGTCCTGGCTTAGATCTGGTTTAGACCTGGTTTAGTCCTGGTTTAGTCCTGGTTTAGTCCTGGTTTAGACCTGGTTTAGTCCTGGTTTAGTCCTGGTTTAGTCCTGGTTTAGACCTGGTTTAGTCCTGGTTTAGTCCTGGTTTAGTCCTGGCTTAGATCTGGTTTAGTCCTGGCTTAGTCCTGGTTTAGTCCTGGTTTAGTCCTGGTTTAGTCCTGGCTTAGATCTGGTTTAGACCTGATTTAGACCTGGTTTAGACCTGGTTTAGTCCTGGCTTAGATCTGGTTTAGACCTGGTTTAGACCTGGTTTAGTCCTGGTTTAGTCCTGGCTTAGTCCTGGCTTAAATCTGGTTTAGACCTGGTTTAGCTCTGGTTTAGTCCTTGTTTAGTCCTTGTTTAGACCTGGTTTAGTCCTTGTTTAGTCCTGGTTTAGACCTGGTTTAGAGTTGGTTTAGTCCTGTCTTAGATCTGGTTTAGACCTGGTTTAGTCCTGGTTTAGACCTGGTTTAGTCCTGGCTTAGATCTGGTTTAGTCCTGGCTTAGACCTGGATCCGGCCTTGGTGGATGGTATACTTAAAACCCCAGTATGTGACTTTTTTTCTTTTTTTTTTTGCCAAAAAATATACCTAAATAAGAGGATGTTTTTCATGATGCCTTTGAGGGGCGCCTCCACTTTCTTCTTTCCATTGAAATGCTGTTCCTTTGGCTATCTATCTCCACGGAGAATGTCCCAAAGTAAGGTTTTAACTTTCTATTCCCATGGATTCATGCAGTTGACTTTCTACCCCTAGAAAGTTACATACTGTCACTGTAAGATAAGATTAACTTCATTGTCTTCAGGGAGAAATGTGGTGTCTCTGCCTGCAGCTGCCAACAGTTTCACAGTCACGTAACACTACTGTCACCAGAGACGACTACAGGGAGATGAAGACAGACTAATGATAAAGGATTACTCAAACATGTGTGAATGAAACAAAACAAAACTCTAGGTTTCTTTTTGAGGAGGTAACAACATTACAACATGATTTAAATATAGGACCATTAAATCAATACAAGTCCGCAGATATTAAAGGTCCCATGACATGGTACTTCTTGATGCTTTTATATGGCTCCTTAATGGTTCCCTAATACTGTAAATGAATCCTTCTTCAAAATCAACACTCAGTGCATGAGAAACAGAGATAAGATGAGAAAGAGTCATAAATGTCACTCTGGAGCACTCCATTATGGGCGTTGTTGCTTGAATGCAAATGAGGAGGATAGAGATGGCCTATAGTAGTGGGTGAGGGCGTGGCCAAACTCTCCACTCTTTCCTTTTCAGCTGTGCCTGTGCGCTCTGACCCACTTCCGTGTTTTTGCGCGGAGGGAGAGATGAGATTCCATTGAAAAATAAACACATTTCCACAGAAAATAAAATTAAACCACTGCTGTTTCAGATATCCACAGGCTCAGATAAAGGACTTCCGAGCCTAGAAACACTCGGACGTGCCTCCAGGCAAATAAAAAAACGCATTTCGCATTGCCTAGCGCATTCGCAGTCCAAACTCTCTGGGCGTGATTTACAGAGACGCTGAGTACAGACAGACGGGGGTGGAACTGCATTTGCATTTCTTTTTCCGATCTGACGTCAATAAGTTTCCTTGTTCAAAATCGCCTGTTTGAGCTCTGATTTTTTCTAACGCAGAAAAGGATCGCAAATGCTCAGTTTAGACATTTCACAACTTTTAACCATGGGGGGGCTAAACAGGGTAGGGGAGCTCACATTAAAGGGACAGTGTGTAGGATTCGTGGCGCATAGGTGGTTACTAGCTATTCCACTTCCTCTTTTGGCTACGGCAGACCTCGAGGGTCACCCGGACGCGACGTACCGCCGACATCGCGTGTGCCCGCGCACGAACCGCGCACCGCTGTATACATAAAACGGTCCCCCGTTCACTTTTTTTTTTTCTTTTCGCATGAAAACACACAATCCCGATCATGATTCATGACAATCTACACATCAAATGAAACCTTACAGTCTCCTCTTTTTGACTATGCAATTCATTTCCCTGCAAAACAATCACTCCCCGAGCACATGGGGCTTTTATACAGAAAAGCACAAAACTTAGCTTACTTAGCTTACCTTAGAATGCTTTGCACAGGTCAAACTCTGTATTTCATCATAAACTTGGTCTCAATCTGTCCATAAGGATCCAGCGAATAAAATCCAGTAAAACAATTTAGTCCAAAATACGTGTTATATCCATTACGATGTGTGATCCGGCAGCATGCTCCCCCCTCCCCCCCTCCCCTTCCCCTTCTCTCCTTCGCTCCTGGCTGCATATGGGAGCAGAGGAACGAAGGAGAGAAGGGGAAGGGGAGGGGGGAAGGGGGGAGCCATCTGCAGCGCGGCTAAGCAGCTGTTAGCCGGAGCCGAGGCAAAGGATGAGCCCAAATGTCCTTCTGCAGCTCTCGTATTCAAAATGGCTGCCTCTATATGGGGAAGATCCCCCTTTTATGTGACTATATCTAAGTCCAAAAGAATACTTTGATTTCATGATGGAAGTGAAAAGGCTTGGAAAACAATGTATTTTTGAATGGGTATCTTCAATTTCAGTAATTAACAGGTAAAAATCTTACACACTGTCCCTTTAACGTTCAAAAACCTCAGAAAGTGAAAATTTCATGCCATGGGACCTTTAAAAGCCACACTGAATAGACAGTGTCTTTTGTTTGAGAGTGCATCAGAAGTTGGCATAAACAAGAGTTCTTCTCTGTGTTTTTAAAGTTCTTCTCCTGGCTTATGGAATAATTTCATATTCACCTTTGAACAAGTGAAAAAAGTTCCTGATGATTTGTCTGGCCTCAGCAAGGATAAAGAAGTAAACACTTTCATGGCCTTATTTGCCAGTTTTTCAAGTTTAGTCAGTTAAAGAACCAAACCAGGTAACCATAATCATACTTTGCAGCTGGCAGTGTGAAGCTAACTGTAGGCTCTGCTCTGTCTGAAACTCTGTTACTGTCCTCAAGTTAGACTGAGCTTTATTTTAACACAATCTGACTAGAAAGATCTGATTTGGTAGGGACTCTGTGCTGTTAAACAAATTTCTCACACATAAAATTACAGTCACAAGCTAGTTTGCATTAGCTAACAGTTTTTCAGTTAGTCACTCTCACCACTCAACAGAATCAAAGTGGAGCAGATCATTTTGGGCTTTGGAGATGTCAACAGACAAATAATAAAGGATTACACAAACATGTGTGAATAGACCAGTTTCAAAGCTACGTCATCACTGAATGCGCGCGCAGTGTTGACTCAAAACAAAGCCACTGCTGCCATAAAACCCAGCAAAGATATAGAAGTGAAGAACTCGAATAAAGAGAAACAGATGGAATAAATGATAGTTCATATCATTCAACTGACATACACACAAGTGAACACCTGCTGCTTGTTTAGGGTAATTTGCCCAGGTGTTCAATGGTGTTTAATCATGCTGATTAACTAGCAAGCACAGGACACCGCAAAGCTCACAGATATATTAACCGGGTAACCTCTACGACAGACACATGTAAACAAACACGAATAACTTTGTTAAAATGCATGATAAGTTTTCGCATGACCATCATAAATGGCATTTGACATGACTGAGATCACATCTGTGACTCGTGAATTAAGTCGTAGTATGTTACTTACCCCGCAACGCAAGTGCAGTTGGCGGTCAGAACGTAGTTGTCGCGCTTGTTGATGATAGCCCAAGCATTGTACATGGTCGTCTTGTGGCCTTGTCTTTGACTGGGGAGAACATCAGATGCCAACACGCAAAACTCCCCATCGATATCGTGGTATTTTACCTCCTGTACATGGCCAGGCTCTCAAGGCTCACGCATTGAGAGTGTGACACACGCAATTCGACGTATTCACACGAGCACACGCCACACATGGCATTTCTCACGCTGATTTGTGTTATTTTTTTTATTTTTTATTTTTTTGTGCCCAGAAAATCGGTCTGTGTGGCTTAGTTTATGCAGGCTCCGCGCGTTTTCAGCGCCGCCCCCTCCCCCTGCTCCGGGGGAGCTCCGGGGGAGCAGGGGGAGGGGGGGACGGCGCGGGCACGTCCTGAGCCTCAGTCCCGGTGCCACGTCTCCTCTGAGACGCACCGACTCCGGTCCCCGTGTCTCCGTCTTTGCGTAACGTGTCCTAGAGGTAAGATCGGGCCTAAAAAATCCAGCCCGACCCGACTCGGCTCGCAGGTATTAAAGCTCGACCCGGCCCGAGCCCGACCAATTAACTTGATTTGCAGGCCCGAGCCCGAAGCAAACCCGAAATTTCATATTTTATTTGTGAAGGGCGTTTTTTGAAACAAATGATAATATAGATGTTTGACGATCATCAATTTTGCTAGTACAGCTGTTTAAATGCCTGCTCAGCGTCGAGGTCAATGTTCCCCCTAATGTTTTATGTGTCTGAGCAAACACACTAACTCCCTGAGCGCTCCTTGGTCTCCTGTGCGCGACATCCGCCCTGCCCCCCCCCCCCCCCCCCCCCCCGCTACACGCGGAAAGAGCTGCGCGTGCTCGCGGCTTGCGCGTGCTCGTGGCTTACACCGGTAGAAGTTTAATACGAGACACATACTTTTGTTTCTGAATACTGGACGATTCCCCCGTATTCAGATGACCCCGCGGCTGAAAAAAAAATAAAGCGGAACTCTTTCATCCCTGCGCTGCTGAGGTTTTCTTGTGCTCTGAGAATGTGTGAGCAGTGCGCAACTGCACAGGCGCGCAGAGGGAACGTCTTTTTGCTCTCGTATGAAAGCAAAGCGCCACATTGACTACATTCAGCGAAACCAACGCAAGTTTCTGTAGCATTTTCAACAATCAATTTGAAGCTTTTCCACACCTCACTCTTACCGGTGCGTGTTTGTCTTTTCAGTTCTCCTGTCTTTAGTTTATCCTTAACTTCTTGCTCCTCCATATTGGGGATACCAGGTCAAAATAGATGCGGACTTGCGGAGGGGAAGATTATTAAGAGCGGCTCCTGTTTAATAGTTAAATAGCAATTACCTTACAGCGCCTTCTGTTTTATCCAAATTATTTATTTTAAAACAAGTATTCCTTAGTTTAGTATCCACACATCGTTTTAGTATACATTTTTATAAACATATATTTATTTATTTTTTAAGTCAGCGAGAGAAGCCCGAGCCCGACCCGAAGCAATGATTGACATTTTAGGCCCGAGCCCGACCCGAATTTCGGGTCGGGTCAGTTCGGGCTCGGGCTCGGGCTTAAGATCTTACCTCTAACGTGTCCCCCCCGACGGCTTACGCGCGGAATACGCGCGGCCCATAGCCGAACTGCCCGCGGTGAGCTGCGGTGAGACGCGGTGAGACGCGGGCCCGGTGCATTAACCAGACTCTTACATGAATCCGTTAAAAATATCCCGCCCCCCCCCGCCCCGGTCCCTCCTCCCCGCCCCTCTCAGCACTGACAAAGTGCAGTGATGATAAAACAAACTGAGAACCATCAGGTAATAACTTCATTTCTATAACTCTCATTAGTTGCTTTGTAGTTTAACTTTGCTCTTTAGACAAACAGGGCTCTCAGCACGCAATTCGACGTGTTCACACGCTCACACGGACCCCGGTCCTCGGAAATTACAGTCACACGCACGACCCCGCTCAAAACTTGAGAGCCCTGACATGGCCACACACGGCAAACTGGTAGGCATCCATGGATTTGTATGCGCGCACTTGTATACACTTGTATATACTTGTATACTCTCTTGTATACACGCTGGGCTTCTCCACTAAATAACAGTGGATATCTGTCCACTGTAAATCTGCCCACTTTCTGCGGTCGTACTGACACTCCATGATCGCATAAGGATCTGGTGGTCGAACCCCGTTGCTCAACGTGAGCTTTTGAATGTAGCTCTCTCTTTCGTTCAGATACTCCGCTATGGTCCGCCATGGTTGATTCTGGGTCAACAATGCGCGCACATGCCGGTGACGTCACGTCTGTTTACTAACTGTAAAGGGGTGGTTTCAGATTTTTGCATTTTTAGGCCCCAAATACGCCGTCACCGTGTAAACGAAAGGCACTTCCGATAAAATATTTTGTCATTTTTACCCGTAAGCGTTCTTGTGTAAACAGGCCCTAAATCTAAAAGGTAGCTGTTAACTTGAAAACTACAGCTTCATGGCATCAGAAGGTGGAACAGAGCATTTTGAGCTTTGGAGATGAAGATACACTAAAGAAAGAGGCACTCAAATATGTGTGGATGAAACAAAACACAACTGCAGGTATGTTTTTGATGAGGTAACATGGCATAAAGCTCAGTCAGTCAGCCACAATATACAGTATATTCAAGTTGGAAATTCAACGTAGTTTTTCTTTTTTCTTCTGAAATTCACCAGATAAATACACTTCCACCAAAATCAAAGCAAGACTCCATTCCAACATCAGCACTAGCACGGTAAAAATGACTCTTAAAACGCACGTTATTTCCAGGCAGATCCTCAAACCGGCAGAATCAAACCCACTACATGTTTCCTTTACATGAAAACAAGTCCATCAAAGCGCGTCTTGTTAGTGGGATCTCCACTGTGCCGAGATGAGACGAGCGCCGCTTTCCCACAATCCCCTGCTGCGATGGGTATCGGTCTCTCACATGCATGGCTGCCTCTGGAACGGAAGCCCCACCCACAACTTTGAACATGGTCAATATAGAGCTAAACAATGCAGAGATAGTGTAAAGGGAAGATGTCCATAAATTTCCCAGGTCCATGACAGTTTGAAGAGACATTATTATATAACTATAAAAAATGTAAGCTTAGTACTGTTTTTTTGAAGAGTTTGAACAGTAGAGTAGACTAGAAAAAAATGGCTGCTGTATTCTCTTTATTTATCGGCCTGCTATGATAAAACTTGGCTATATGGGAAGACAGGGCTCTCAAGTTTTGAGCGGGGTTGTACGTGAGACTGCGTAATTTCCGAGGAGCGGGGGGCGGGGGCTTGAATTGCGTGAGAAATGCCGTGTGAGCGTGTGAACGCGTCGAATTGTCTCTCTCAATGCGTGAGACTTGAGAGTAGGGTGACCACCGGCATGAAACAGGAAAGGAGGACACTTGTGTCCAAAAAGGAGGACAAAGGCACTAAAGTGAGGACACCTTTTTTCCCCCCTGGGTTGGGGGGAGGGGGGGGGGGGGTCAAGAAAAACAACTTATGAATAATGTATGAAGTCAACATATATTTATTAACATGGAACACCCATCAAAAAGAAAAATGTGGCAAATTATGGTCAAGATGATATGAAAAAAAAAACAATATCATCACTAATTCACTGAAAAAACACAGTCTTTGCCCTGCCATCATATGCCATGGCAAAGAAGAAAGAAGAAATGCAGAACTAGTAGTTCTGCATTTTACTTTTAAAAGGTAAGATCTCGCTACCTGGATTTGTGTAATTCGCACAAAATCCCCAAAATATTATTTGCAATTATGAAAGCCGTAATGTATAAACCTGTTACGCACGGCACTAAAGAAAACAACATTTTAAGGGACAGTAATAAGGCGATGAAGATGGAAGAAGGAGCCAAGTTGCAGCTCAAAGAGTGGCTGATAGCGCAGATAGAGAGCGGACAATACGAGGGGCTGACGGGCTGTATCAGCTGCGCGCGGCGCGCATCATGAATGTTTGCATATGACACAACATCGCAGAGTAGCAAGTGTAAATAATGGGTGGGGATTTATGACGATTTATGCAAGGGTGGCCGATGAGGGTCTGAAAGGAGGACAAAATGTAAAAAAGGAGGACACGTGACAGACGGCCGGACAGACGGCTCTAAAACCGGACTGTCCGGACGAAATCCGGACGAATGGTCACCCTATGTGAGAGCCCTGCTGTAAATGTTTGTCTAAAGAGCAAACTTAAACTACAAAGCAACTAATGAGAGTTATATAAATGAAGTTATTACCTGATGGTTCTCAGTTTGTTTTGTGTGCGCTTAGCAGCTGAAACTACACTCTACAGTCTGCCCAACAACAGAACAATCTATTTTCTGATTGGTTGATTTTTTTCCGGGGAGCGGGGCAGGGAGGAGGGGGACGCGCGGTGCCTGCATAAACTGAGCCACACAGACCGATTTTCTGGGCACAAAAAAAAAAAAAATCAGCGTGAGAAATGCCATGTGTGAGCGTGTGAACACGTCGAATTGCTTGTGTCACACTCTCAATGCGTGAGACTTGAGAGCCCTATGGGAAGACAACTCGTTCTTTAAAGGTCCTGTATTACACAAAATTGACTCTTGTGTACTTTAAGACATGTTAGAATGTTGTTACTTCATCAAAAACATAGCTGGAGTTGTGTTTTGTTGCATTCACACATGTTGGAGTAACAGCTGCCTTTTAGCTTTTGTTCAGTAGCGATTGTTCCAAGGCTGAGGTTATCCACATGATTCTATTGAAGGTGTATGAATATTAACAATTCGGTGAAGCATTTCCTGTATTACCACATGCCATCACAAGGTGGAACGTTTTCTATCAAGATTAACACTGGTTTAATACTGTGGAGTGAATCAAACGGCGCTAAATTAAAAACTGCTAGGCTATGAAGTTGATTAGTGCCATAGTGATGGCTAGAGATTCTCTCCAGTGGGGTTAAGATGTATGAACTTTAAAAACATTAAAGGAAAAGTAACGTTTTTTTACAATCTGAGCCTTATTTCGGTAATAAAACAAGTTGTTTTACTCACCCATATCACTTTGGTGTCATATGGAGCATTTCTGGAGATGTTTTAGATTAGCGTTAGGCTAACGCCGTTAGCCTAGCGCGACTTATAGCCATAGCTCGGGGCATTCCCCGAGCATGTAATATGCCCTGTGCGGGCTCCAAATAACAGAAACTTTAGCACTTTTCAAATCATAGAAGCTCGATGTCTTTAGTCTACGATTTCGTTTGAATCAAAAGTGGCCTGTAATCCGGAAACAGCGTTAGCCTAACGCTAATCTAAAACATCTCCGGAAATGCTCCATATGACACCAAAGTGCTATGGGTGAGTAAAACAACTTGTTTTATTACCGAAATAAGCCTCAAATAGTAAAAAAAACATTACTTTTCCTTTAAGGATAAAACCTAAAAAATTTTTTTTTTAAAGTCAGTTTTGATATTGAAATGCCTATATGTGGTTCAAAGTTTTCCTGGACTTTATCAGTCATAAATAAGGGATGCACCGACCCAGCCTTTTCCAATATTGATACTTTGACTTAAAGGTACACTGTGTAAGATTTTTACCCCTTAATTACCGAAATTGAAGATACCCATTCAAAAATACATTGTTTTCCAAGCCTTTTCACTTCCATCATGAAATCAAAGTATCCTGTTGGACTTAGATATAGTCGATTTCACCTGCATAAAAGGGGGATCTTCCCCATGTAGCGGCAGCCATTTTAACTACGAGAGCCGCAGAAGGACATACTGTATTTTGGGCTCCACCTTCGCCGTTTTCTTTATAGCTGTCGGCACTGGCCCGTGGATTTCACACAACGAGATAGTACGCGTTTGGATAAACAACGACAAGCATGTTGCCGGATCACACTTACTCCGCACATACATCGCAGGAGCAAGCACCTTCATCTAAGGGGCCGTTTAGACGAGGACGATTGCGACTGAAAACAACAAAATATTCTATCAGAAGTGTCTTTCGTTTACACGGTGGCGGCGCCGTCGGGCCCTAAAACCGCAAAAATGTGAAGACTCCTTCCAGAGTGTGGAGTTCTGAAGACGGCCCGGGTCGCGTCTCCGTCTAAACGGCAAGAAGCGCAAAACATGTTCACATCACATACAGCTGACTGGATGCGCCAAGCCGGTAAAAACAATAACAAAACGTCGCAGGCGACAGAGGCGAGTTTGAACAAGACCGGGCAGTGGTCAGTGGTGGGACAATTTTGAGAATGGATTAGTTGATGACAGTGCTTGGGTGGAAAACTTCAGAATGACTAAACAAGCTCTTGTTGCATTAAGCGAAGAGCTCCGACCCTACATCGAGGGCGTAACAACCGTGATGAGAGCCCCTGTGGTGTCCTGAAAAAGGTAGCTCTGACATTATATTAGCGGCCTGGCATGCATATTCAATCGAATTCGCCCACTTTTGTGTCTTCGTATAAACAAACATTTCCTGTTGAGAACGCTCGTCTAAACGCGGATAAAAAATTGAAGACGAGACCCTACTTTTGCGTCTTCTGTTTTGATCGTCGCCGTATAAACGTAGCCTAAGAGGAAAAGAAGAAGGACTCTCGACACGGAGAGAAGTCGACATAGTACCTACCGCGGCTGGGGCTTTGTCGCAGCGCGGGCCCGCACCCCGGGTTCCGCCTTCGTCCCCCCAAATGCAGACGACCTCTGCCCTCCGTGGTCCGGTTCCCGTTTCCCCCCACCCAGCCGCGCCCAAACCACGCGCACGCGGTTTGGGCGCGGCTGCCGGTGAACCCACCTCCGGGTACGCCGAGCTGTCTGCGTTACGTCGCGCCCGGGTGACCCTCGAAGTCTGTCGTAGCTAGAACCAGAATTGCAATACCCACCATCCACCAATGCGCCACCATCCTACACAGTGTACCTTTAAAGTATATGATGATACGTGGAGTTAATATGATTAATTCAGGAGCTGGAACACGCCTCAACCTCCTCACCAGCTAACCACAGCTCATCTCGACCACGCTTTCAAATACCCAGGAGCCCTATTTATACAGCCTATCCCGACAACACCGTCCATCTCAGCTCTCTTGACCCTCTAGCGACCTCTAGCAAAAATGTTCAGTATCAATGTCAATATTCAATAGACTAAATCTGGTAGACTAGACCATGGATAATGTAATTCTAAATGACAATTAACCCAAAGGAGGACAATACATTATTCATCTCAGTAGTAGGTCAAAAATTGGGGAAAAAAACAAAACAAAACTAGGCCATCTTCTTTCATGTATAGTTTTTAAAAATCAATCTCTCCAGTCTCCAGACAACTGGTGAATGGCTCACCTTTCATCTTTAAAATGTCATTATCATATTATATTTTATTTTTATGCTCTACCGTTTTGGGATGAAATTGGATTCTCTGCAATAGCCTGAAATTACCAAAATAAACATCAAAAACCCTGTCTTATTAGCTCAACTGTAAATTCAACCAGAAAAACTACACCTCCCATCCAATTCCAATCTACTTAGCCTAGCCTTTAAAGTCTACACAGAGCTCGGCCCATTCCATAGAGTGTATATAGAAATGAACATAGCTTACATGCTAGCCGCTATGTTCCAAATACGAAATGAGCACGGGTGCACTTCCAGCTCCATAAACGTTGGCTCTAGTTCACTTTCTAATAGGGATGTCAACAATTAATCGACTCACAATTAATTGTCGATCAAGATGTTGGCCGAACAAAATGCATTAATTGTAACTAATCGCTAGAGGGCGCTACTCTGGAACGTGAACACGAGATGCGAACCCACTCGCGAGAAAGACCATAGCGTTACATTATGTAACCCTTTCCTCTCTGGATGTTGCTGTACAACTCACAGTAGAGCTGGACCTAGAACCATATATTTTTGAAATTATAAAAGCATGTAACTTACATGCTTTTATAATTTCTTGATTGTTCTGGTTTGAGGCCCTGTAATGTTTTATGCTGTGTCCAGGGGCCCTGTGGAATTTATATTTTGTACTGTAACCCTTAAGGAAGAGAAATATTGTTGATGCCTTAGTTCAAAATAAATGTTGAGAATGTCCTAAAAATAGCCTGGATTCACTGGTTTCATCATAATATGTAGACTAAATAACATTCTGTTATTTAATTTCTTCTGTTCCTTTTAAAGCCCCAGTGTGTAGGATTCGTGGCGCATAGGTGGATGGTGCTATTGCACTTGCACCTGTTTTAGCTACGGCAGACCTCGAGGGTCACCCAGGCGCACGCACGAGCCGCGCGCCGCTACTGTATAAATATAACGCGGTCCCGTTTTTTTTTTTTTTTCTTTTCTCATGAAAACACACATTCCCGATCATGTACCATGACACTCTACACATCAAATGAAACCTTACAGTCTCCTCTTTTTGACTATGCAATTCATTTCCCTGCACAACAATCACTCCCCGAGCACATGGGGCTTTTATACGGAAAAGCACAAAACGAGGTTAGCTTACCTTAGAATGCTTTGCACAGGTCAAACTCTGTATTTCACCATAAACTTGCTCTCAATTTGTCCGTAAGGATCCAGCGAATAAAATCCAGTAAAACAATTTAGTCCAAAACACGTGTTAGATCCATTACGACGTCTGATCCGGCAGCATGCTTGTGTTGTTTACCCAAAACCACGAGCCTTGCCGAAGGCGAAGGCGGAGCCCAAATGTCCTTCTGCGGCTCTCGTATTCAAAATGGCTGCCTCTGCATGGGGAAGATCCCCCTTTTATGTGACTATATCTAAGTCCAAAAGAATACTTTGATTTCATGATGGAAGTGAAAAGGCTTGGAAAACAATGTATTTTTGAATGGGTATCTTCAATTTCAGTAATTAACGGGGAAAATCCTACACACTGTCCCTTTAATTCCAAGATTTCCATGCTGCAAGTGCAACAACTGAGCCAGTGCTCAATTTATTTTCAATAAAGAATGTATTTTGTTATTCAGCATCAATACATTTGTCTGCTTTTTACTAATATACAATATAATAATACTATGATATATTTTTGACTCAGTGTTATGTTACTATAGCTTATATTCTTAAAGACCCTATTGAAACACTAAAATTCAGGTGAAAAACGCCGCTTATCAGTTAATCGTAAGTCGATCGATAAGGTCAATCAACTATAGATT
The DNA here is from genome assembly GCA_036785185.1 of Paratrypauchen microcephalus. Lineage (NCBI taxonomy): Eukaryota > Metazoa > Chordata > Actinopteri > Gobiiformes > Gobiidae > Paratrypauchen > Paratrypauchen microcephalus. The sequence goes on along the minus strand of JAVJIX010000083.1, from coordinate 3,051,971 downwards.
AATGAATCAATTGATAATTTGCATCCCTACTTTCTAATGAAAAACTGTTGCTTCTCTCTCCAAAACAGCTGCAGTGAGCCTCGTCATCTTGGTCTTAATTGTTTGTATTAACCCACTCTATATGACCCTGGTGTTTTTAATGAGCTATTTTGTCCATAGATCAAAATATGAACATAAATAACAGACCAATAAGGTGCTTTGTTTCCCCGAAGTTGGTCTCGCTAGCGTTAGCAACAGGCTTGACTGACAGCATTGCTAAGGAGAAGAGGCGTTCAGCAGCTTCAATAACCTTGCTACGGATTTGCTCTTCGATTGCCATGATACTTGCGGTCGGAACCTGGCTCCAAATTCGCCCCTATATCGTTTAGCGTCGGTGACCTTCATTTGAATGGAGCCGAATGCTATGGTTGACATCACATTCACTTTCTCCATTTCTTTATACAGTCCCAGTTACTTAAAGGAAAAGTAACATTTTTTACAATTTGAGCCTTATTTCGGTAATAAAACAAGTTGTTTTACTCACCCATAGCACTTTGGTGTCATATGGAGCACTTCCGGAGATGTTTTAGATTAGCGTTAGGCTAACGCCGTTAGCCTAGTGCGACTTATAGCCATAGCTCGGGGCATTCCCCGAGCATGTAATATGCCCCGTGCGGGCTCCAAATAACACAAACTTTAGCACTTTTCAAATCATAGAAGCTCAATGTCTTTAGTCTACGATTTCGTTTGGTCAAAAGTGGCCTGTAATCCGAGATTTAGCCATAGTTTCGAGTAGATGAGGACGCCAGTGCGCATGCGCGGAGTGTGCTCTCAGTTCCCGGGACCCAAACATGGAATGCATAGCTGTAAACTATGGATAAATCTCGGATTACAGGCCACTTTTGATTCAAACAAAATCGTAGACTAAAGACATCGAGCTTCTATGATTTAAAAAGTGCTAAAGTTTGTGTTATTTGGAGCCCGCACGGGGCATATTACATGCTCGGGGAACAGTGTTGGGAGTAACTAGTTACAAAAGTAATTAATTACTGTAATGCATTACTTTTTGGTGTAACGCAGTAATGTAACGCATTACAGGGAAGAAAATCGGTAATATATTACTTGTTACAATGCCAGTAACACACATTACAATGCATTTTTAACCTGCTTTATTTTTGTGGGTTTTGCGTTTTCTTCATACAAAGTTCGCGGATCACCACGAGATCAGCTACTGAATCTGATAAGTCCGCGCAGAACATTACATTTCATACAAAGTTCCGCGAGATCAGCTAGTGATATAAAAGTCTGTACAGACCATTCCATTTCCTTTTACTTCGTCTCGAACTGGCAGACTGACAAAGGATGACAGAACCAGAAGAATCGGATAGTGCTAACTCCTTTTCAAGATGGGCATACGCCCACTACTTTCACTTCGTTCAAAATAAGGACTCCAAGAACATTTTAGTTAAATGCACACTGTGTGTGAATCCCAAACCTCTTTCCACGTCGAAATGCAGTACAAGCAATTTGACGAAGCACTTGCAGAGGTGCCATAGCACCACGAAATTAGTCAGGAAAGGAGGGGATGGGACAGGGAACGATACAACCCCAACAAAGCAGCCGAAACTGATGTTGCCCGACCAGAGAATCTCCAGCCACGAGAGGTGAGAAGGCTCGTTGCCGAGTATATTGTGGAAGACATCCTGCCACTCTCCACAGTGGAGTCGCCCGCTTTCAGAAAAATTATCTCCAAGATCCCGGCTGGAGTGCATGGTAAGGTGTGGCAAGAAGGGAAAGGACGATTTATCTTTTGGTATTGTAAGCGGGTAAGAAGCAATTACTGAACATGTTGGTTTTCAGTCTGCAGGCTCCCAAAACCTCCTGGAGGCAGGCGAAAGTCATGACACATGAGAGATTTGCACTGTAGATGCCAAATCCTTATTTCCAGTCATTTTGGCGAGACTAACTAAAGTAATGCAAAAGTAGTGTAATGCCTTACTTTTTATCTAGAGTAATATTGTAATGTAAGGCATTACTTTAAAATGACAGTAACAAGTAATAAGTAGTGCATTACACTTTTTGAGTAACTTGCCCAACACTGTCGGGGAATATATTATATGCCCCGAGCTATGGCTAGAAGTCGCGCTAGGCTAACGGCGTTAGCCTAACGCTAATCTAAAACATCTCTGGAAATGCTCCATATGACACCAAAGTGATATAGGTGAGTAAAACAACTTCTTTTATTACCGAAATAAGGCTCACATTGTAAAAAACGTTTCGTTACGTTTCCTTTAAATGTCATTCCAGAATTGGAGGACATTTTGGCTTTAAAATTCTTGAAAAATAAACCTTCACTTTTCTGATTTTCTGCTACATATTCATCAATAATAGGTAATAAACTATCACATGCTTGATTAGATCAGCTGACGGTCAATGGTACAATTTTTATTATATGATTTATATGGTTTATTTATTTATTTACTCTAATCACAGTAACAGGGTTGCAGGTAACAGGGTTGCAAAATCGCACTAATGTTAGCTTTATCTCAGGAATAGAAGCTAGCTGTTTAGCTAGCAGTTATTACTAATCAAGAGGAAAAACTTATTTATGCAAATACATAAAGGAAAAAAAAAGTCTTATTCTGATCATTTGCATAACAGGGTTGCATGAGGCAGAGTGAGACTTTCAATCAAGACTAACTGTTTTATAAAAATATGAAAAATAGAAGAGAAGATAAACCTTTGCTCTGCCCATTCTTTTGGAAAACTGTTTGATGATGTCAAGTCCAGGGGATCATGTGGTTTTCTGTTTTCTTCTTTTTCTACCAGAACAAAAATGTTCTGGTAACAGGGTTGGTGCAGGTTGTGGGACACATGTTCCATGAATAATAATTATTGTTTGAAATATTATGTCTATTAAAACCAGTGTTGTATAGTAACGAAGTAATAATACTTCACTACTGTACTTAAGTACATTTTGGGAGACTTTGTACTTTACTTGAGTTTTTAAAAAATTATAACTTTTACTTTTACTTCACTACATTTCCGAATTTAATTGCATACTTTTACTCCGATACATTTTCAATGTGCTGTTTAGTTACTCGTTACAAAAAAACCCTCTACTGACTGCAAGGAAGTCAGGACGTGCCTGGGCTTGTTCGCTACTTGCGCATGACAATCAGCCTACACCTGTTGGTTTCATGCAGCTAGTTTAATCAATCAACATCCCCACACAACCCAGATGTTTTAAAACAAGAACATTTACTACACGTCATTAGTGCTACCGTACCATAATTATTAAATTACAAATAACGTATTTTGTGCCTGCATTTACTTGCTCATAGGACGGCGTTTCATGGATATCACCAAACCCAATATCTTCGACAGTGCTCCATATGACACAAAACTACCATGGGTGAGCCGAACATGGTGTTTTACAGTAGAATTAAGGGCCCAATTGCAAAAAACCCTCTTCCTTCAAAAACACTCCTTCAATGGTGTTATGTATGCCTTATTTTCAGCACTGTTATTTAAAAAAAAAATAAAAAATAAATTCAGACTGCCTTTGCTTGATACTTTTACTTGTACTTTTAATTACATTACTTGAGTACATTTATTTTTACATTACTTGTCATACTTAAGTACAAGAAGTTCCAGATACTTTAAGACTTTTACTCAAGTAACATTTCAGTCAGTGACTTCCACTTTTACCAAAGTCATTTTTGGGAGGGGCACCTATACTTTTACTTGAGTTTGATTTTCCAGGACTTTATACAACACTGATTAAAACAAATGTTCCCACAGTTACAAGAGATGGAAATGAAACAAATTATAGAAAAAACAAGAAATTTCAATTCAATTTTATCAGGTTTATTTGAGATTCAATTTGGTCATTAGAGGGGTGGGACAAGAGGAAAATGGCATTTTGGGGGAACTCCAGACTTATTTGGTATTTTAAAAAGTATTTTCAAGCATTCTTTTCTCTTAGTTTTTTTAGATTTGGTCTCAGTACAAGTAAATTCACTCAGAAACTGTATGTTTTAGTATTTTGTATGTGGATTATTTAATATTTGATGGGTGAGACGTAAAATGTCCTCCAATTCTGGAATGACGCTTAAACTGGTGGCCACGTTTAAACCACAGGGATTGTTTTTTTTTAATTTGTAAATCAAGATATGAACATGTGGCCTGAATCCCAAATATGGAACTCAACCGGCGTCATATGGCTAGAGCCGAGAACTATATGTGACGTCACACTCTCTCAGTTAACTTCTTAGTACAATCTATCGTAACAATCCATCGCCACCGCAGCAACAGAACCAACAGCCTCCTCAGCCTCTCTGTTTCCTCCTCTTCTTTACAGCCAGCGTATTTAGGCTCTGAGAGGAGATATTTTCAGTATCTTTTTTAAGTCTATCTCGGAAGAAACATTGTTAATGTTGTAATAGTCCAGATGAGTCATTGTAAATGTCAGTTCAGTTTGCTCCAATTTGCTTTGAGCTAAAACACAGCTTTTAATCACAGCTTAGAGAGAAGAGTCAACACTTCCAACTTAATGCGCATTATATTTTATGCCAAGCACCTGTCACATTATAACAACAACTTTATGCAAACAATTCGGTGAAATGAAAATTGCGAAGATACATAGCTGACTTGCTTCCAGGAACAAATCAATCAACAACTCGAGTCGGTAAACTAGCAAAAATTATGCTGAACTGTTCCCAAAAAATAAATATCTTTTTTTTGGCGGCACGGTGGCTGAGTGGCTAGCACTCATGCTTCACACCAAGAAGGTTCCGAGTTTGATCCCCGAGTCGCCCAGGCCTTTGTGTGGAGTTTGCATGTTCTCCCCGTGTATGGGTGGGTTTCCTCCGGGCACTCCGGTTTCCCCCATCAACCCAAAACATGCACCAGGAAATCCTCCAGCTGTGGTCCTGACCAAACCGAAGCAAGAAGATCATGGAGATGGTCCCCGGGCGCAGTAATGTGCTGCTCACTGCTCCTAATAACAGGATGGGTGAAATGCAGAGAAGAATTTCTTCTGTGTGAGATCAATAAAGTCACTTCTTCGTCTTCTTCTTAAAGGTCCCATGGCATGAAATTGAATTGAATTTTGAACGTTAATGTGAGCTCCCCTACCCTGTTTAGCCCCCCATGGTTAAAAGTTGCGAAATGTCTAAACTGAGCATTTGCGATCCTTTTCTGCATTAGAAAAAATCAGAGCTGAAACGGGCGATTTTGAACAAGAAAACTTATTGACGTCAGCTCGAAAAAAGAAATGCAAATGCAGTTCCACCCCCGTCTGTCTGTACTCAGCGTCTCTGTAAATCACGCCCAGAGAGTTTGGACTGCGGAGGAGCTACGCAATGCAAAATGCGTTTTTTTATTTGCCTGGAGGAACTTGCGAGTGTTTCTAGGCTTGGAAGTCCTTTATCTGAGCCTGTGGATATCTGAAACAGCAGTGGTTTAATTTTATTTTCTGTGGAAATGTGTTTATTTTTCAATGGAACGCTTCTCATCTCTTCCTCCGCTCAAAAACACGGAAGTGGGTCAGAGCGCACAGGGCACAGCTGAGAGCTGAGAGTGGAGAGTTTGGACACGCCCCCACCCTCTACTATAGGCCATCTCTGTCCTCCTCATTTGCATTCAAGCAACAACGCCCATAATGGAGTGTTCCAGAGTGACATTTATGACTCTTTCTCATCTTATCTCTCTTTCTCATGCACTGAGTGTTGATTTTGGAGAAGGATTCATTTACAGTATTAGGGAACCATTAAAGGAAAAGTAACGTTATTTTACAATCTGAGCCTTCTTTCGGTAATAAAACAAGTCGTTTGACTCACCCATATCACGTTCGTGTCATTTGGAGCTGTTTGAAGAAAGTTATGTTGTAGCGTATCCGTTAGCATTTGTTTTCGGGGCATTACTTTGCGGTCTCCAAATAACACAAACTTTAGCACTTTTCAAATCATAGAAGCCCTATGTCTTAATGTAAGAATTCGTTTGAAGCAAAAGTGGCCTGTAATCCGAGATTTATCCATAGTTTTCAGCTTTGCGTTTCATGTTTGGGTCCCGGGAGCAGTCCGCGCATGCGCACTGGCGTCCTCATCTACTCGAAACTATGGCTAAATCTCGGATTACGGAGTCCGTTGTTAACCGGGGGAGCGAGGGTGGAGCGAGGGTGGAGCGAGGGTGTCCAAATGGTATCGCGCTGTATAGCAAATACAGAGAGATATCATTTGTCTGGCCAGGTAATAAAGAAGTACCATGTCATGGGACCTTTAATGTGGCTCTATCCATTTTTTTTTTCTTTTCATTCTATCAGCAGCTGTTAGAGTAAAAATGAGAATGTGCTGTCTGCATCTAATTATAAAGTGTTTTCTTTTCCCGGAATCAGGAATTGTTCTATTACCATGCTAGTTGTTGTTGTTCTGGTCTCAGTGAATGCCTAGGATGTTCGGAATGTATAACTTGGACCCCTACAAATGGTTGAAAATCAGATGCGGCACCTTTAACACTAGGGGTGTGCAAAATAATCGTCATGACAATGCATCGCGATACTAACTTTCACAATATACTGCATCGATTCTTGATGCCAAAAATAGATTATTATTAATTAATCATGTATTAATTATCAATAAATAAATACGTTAATTATTAGTTGTTTTTTTTTATAAATCCTATGCACTTTTTTCTTTGTGAAAGGGTATTGTTTGTTATGATGGTAGCTACGTCCAAAATGGCAAATGTTTGAACATCATTTTTTGTTTTAGAAAAAATCCTATGCACTTTTTTTGTTATTGGTTTGGTTTATTTGTTTTTGTTATTCAATAAATTCAGTTCTGAATTGAGTTACTCAGAGTTATGTATCAATTGAAGACACTACCCAGATACACAGCCACTGATATTTAAGTTATCCTCTTTTTTTGGTACATTTTCACTGAAGTGAATATATTGCAATGCATCGCAATAATTCAAGTATCGTGATGCATCGTGATGGTATCGCATCGTGGCATATGAATCGTGATTCGAATTGAATCGTGACTTCTTTGCCAGAACAGAAGTGTGAAAATCTTGTGTTCTGGGTAAAATGGTCACATTCTCCATGAGTCTAAATAAAACAAAACAGTCTGATTGTACTGAACTAGCATGCTAATGCACACTTCCTGATTAATAGACAAAACATGCTTTAATTAGATGCAGACAGTACACAGCGGACTTTTAACCTCAAGAGCTGCTTATACAATATTAATACAAGCAATTTATTTTTCTTTTTATTATCCTTTATTTATCCCTGTAAGGAAATTGTCCTCTGCATTTCACCCATCCTTCAGGAGCAGTGGGCAGCACATGAAGGTGCCCGGGGACCCATCTCCATGCTAGGCTTGGTCAGGACCTCAGCTGGAGGATTTTTATAGCATGTAAACTCCACACAAAAAGGCCTGGGCAACCCGGAACCTGGAACCTTCTTGCTGTGAGGCGTGAGTGCTTGCCATTCAGCTACTGTGCCACCAAACCCAAACCAGGTGTGTGAATAGTGAATAGGAAAAAAAAAATATTTGCAGAGATCAATTTGAAATGTCTCTGTGGCTTAATACTCTAATGTCAGGAAAATGGAAATGTAAGAAAAACATGGATTACAAGTTTTTCATCATGTCATCTTTTCATACACAACTGCAGCATTTTAAGTGTAAAAGCAGACCAAATTGACAATTTTTGGGACATTCAATACAGAAACATGAAAGGAGCCTGGTTTATATTTCTTGCTTCTTTTTGTGACACATTAGGTAGAAAAAAATATACAGAGCGGGTTTTAAACTTCACTAAAGTCGTTTTGATCATTTCAGTCCTGGACTTTCCCGTCTCTACTGAACAAAATGTAAACGGCAGCTGTTAATTTGAAAACTACCACTACAGGTAGAGGAATATGGGGGTAAGTAAGGATGGAGAGAGAGCGAGAACGAGAGAAAGAATGAGTGACGTGCAGAGGGACGAGAGGGAGAGAGAAAGAAAGAGGGAGAAGAGAGAAGGAATGAGAGTGAGGAGTGAAGAGAGGTAAGTATGAGAGAGAGAGACAGGTGAGAGAAAGAAGGAGAGCTGAAGATGTAGGAACAGAGAGAACAGAGAGAAGGGTAAAGAGAGAGAGAAATGAGAAAGTGAGAGGCACGGGTGATATAGAAGGGTAAAGAGAGAGTAAATAAGAGAAATTGAGACAAGAATGGAGAGAGATTCCAAGAAAGAGGGGAGAAGAGACAGAGGGAGAAGAGGAGGAAGGGAGGGAGGGAGGGAGAGAGAGTGAGAGGCACAGAAAGGAGAAGAGAGAGGAACAGTGACAAAGAGAGAGAGAGAAAGAAAGAGGGAGAAGAGAGAAGGAATGAGAGTGAGGAGTGAAGAGAGGTAAGTTTGAGAGAGAGAGAGAGACAGGTGAGAGAAAGAAGGAGAGCTGAAGATGTAGGAACAGAGAGAGGGGAAGAGAAGGGTAGAGATAATCTATACATTTCATCAGAATCTTGTTAAATACAAGATTGTAACATTTGGTTACACGTGTAGGTGCTACTTTCAGTGGAGAATGCATTTTCAGAAAACAGCTTTTGAAGTTACAGTGTCCCATATAACTTCATGGAAGCAAGTTAATTAAATTATTAATTCAAACATTATTATCTTAAACTAGAAACTCTCATCTCCATAAATTAATTTAAAACTTCCATAAGAAAAATGGTAACGAACACATGCGCTTGTTTTTCTTGAGATGTTTTTAACATACTGTACAGTGGTACCTCACCTTACGAAAGACCCAACAAACGAAAATTTCAAGTTACGAAACGCGAAATCTCAAAAATTCAAATAATGCGCGCTCAGCCACACACATTATACGATTTTCTCAGACTGAATTTAAACTTTTCTCACATTTGTCTCTCGTTTAAACACTCAAACTTTCATAGATTTTCAACTAAATTATTAATAGTGAAGTGTGGGGGGAAGGGGGAGGGGGGAGAAGAGTGCGCTCTGACACGTGTGATAGCGCAGCATGACCCGGCGCGGGGCTGCCAGCAGGTCTAGACCAAGGTCTAAACCTGGACTGGACCAGGACTAAACCTGGACTAAACCAGGACTAAACCAGGACTAGACCAGGTGGATTAAAGCAGCGAGGAGGGGACTGCACGCAGTCTGAGCGCATGAACGCATGAACGAGACCCATGCAAGAGCCGCGGTGGTCTAGACCTCCTCTAGAGGAGGTCTAGAGGAGCCGCGGTGGTCTGGACTAAACCAGGACTAAACCTGGACTAAACCAGGAGGAGCCCGCGGCTCTTGCATGGGCCTCGTTCATGCGTTCATGCGCTCAGACTGCGTGCAGTCCCCTCCTCGCTGCTTTAATCCACCTGGTCTAGTCCTGGTTTAGTCCTGGTTTAGTCCTGGTTTAGTCCTGGTTTAGTCCTGGTTTAGTCCTTGGTATAGTCCAGGTTTAGTCCTGGTCCAGTCCAGGTTTAGACCTTGGTCTAGAACTGCTATCAGCTCCGCGGCGGGTCATGCTGCGCTATCACACGTGTCAGAGCGCAGTTTTCTCCCCCCTCCCGCTTCCCCCCACACGTCACTGTTAATACATTTTGTTGAAAATCTATGAAAGTTTGAGTGTTTAAACGAGAGACAAATGTGAGAAACACACAGAACACAATGTTACACTATAAAAAAAAGTTACACTATAAAAAAAAAAAAACTTGGATCGGGGCCTTGGAACGAATCAGGCTTTTTCCATTGAAATAGCTACTCAACTTACGAATTTTTCACGTTACGAAACTACTTCTGGAACGAATTAATTTCGTAAGGTGAGGTACCACTGTATTTATTTATTTATAATGAAAATGTAAAGTGTAGCGTTGATATGTATGTGGGTATGTGTAACTATTGTATGTATGTGGCTATTTATGTGGATTGGCTGCTAACTTGGCCAGGTCTCTCTTGAAAATGAGATTTTGAATCTCAATGGGACTTCCTGGTTAAATAAAGGTAATAATTAAGTGCAGAGTGGATTCTTTTGATGTAAATACGTGAAAGCCTGTATGCTACAAGAAAAATGGTGTCTTAAAGGTATTATATTACACAAAATTGACTCTTGTGAGCTTTAAGCCATGTTAGAGTGTTATTACCTTCTCAAAAACATGGCCAGAGTTGTGTTTGTTTCATTTACACATGTTTGAGTAACCCTTTATTATTAGTCTGTCCACATCTCGAAAGCTCAAAATGCTCTGTTCCACCTTATGATGTCATAAAGCCATAGATTTGAAGCCGTAAACCTTTAGCGCAGTAGAGATGGGCAATTCCACTCTGAAATCATCCATATGATTCTAGTGAAGTTTAAAAACACAGTGCAGCGCTTCCTGTATTATCATGCAACATCACAAGGTGGAACGGTGTTTTCTGTTTGAGAGATGAACTCATAACTCCTAAATATGCAGGGTTTGTGTGTTAAACATGTGTGAAAACACAACTTCAGGTATGTTTTTGATGAGGAAACATTGGAAAATAGCGTAATATGGGCCCTTTATCCAATGTTGATGAGATGAAGATATGAAAATGAACAATCTATAACTCAACCAATCTATTAATATTTCCTCTAGCTGTCTTCATTGGGGGCCTTTAGTCATTAACACCCTTGCAGGCAACAACAGGCACAAGCAACACATTGCCTGAGAGCTATTTAGACACTATAAACAAACCATGGGGCTCCTGTCTTTGGAGAAACACTTTGTACTTCACTGTTTTTGTGAAGTACTTTCACTGTTTTTGTCTTGAGTGGAGCAGGCTCATTAAAAAGTTCATATTACACTATTTTCTGATCTGTTATAATGTTGTTTCCTCATCACAAACAGACCTCGACCTATGTTTTGTTTCATTCACACATATTTAAAGCCCCAGTGTGTAGGATTCGTGGCGCATAGGTGGATGGTGCTATTGCACTTTCTGTTTTAGCTACGGCAGACCTCGAGGGTCACCCGGGTGCGCCGTAACGCGGACAGCTCTCGTACCCGCGCACGAGCCGCGCGCCGCTACTGTATAAATAAAACGCGGCCCTGTTTTTTTTTTTTTTTCTCATGAAAACACACATTCCCGATCATGTACCATGACACTCTACACATCAAATGAAACCTTACAGTCTCCTCTTTTTGACTATGCAATTCATTTCCCTGCACAACAATCACTCCCCGAGCACATGGGGCTTTTATACAGAAAAGCACAAAACGAGGTTAGCTTACCTTAGAATGCTTTGCACAGGTCAAACTCTGTATTTCACCATAAACTTGCTCTCAATTTGTCCGTAAGGATCCAGCGAATAAAATCCAGTAAAACAATTTAGTCCAAAACACGTGTTAGATCCATTACGAGTCTGATCCGGCAGCATGCTTGTCGTTGTTTACCCAAAACCATGAGCCTTGCCGAAGGTGGAGCCCAAATGTCCTTCTGCGGCTCTTGTATTCAAAATGGCTGCCTCTGCATGGGGAAGATCCCCCTTTTATGTGACTATATCTAAGTCCAACAGAATACTTTGATTTCATGATGGAAGTGAAAAGGCTTGGAAAATAATGTATTTTTGAATGGGTATCTTCAATTTCAGTAATTAACGGGTAAAAATCTTACACACTGTCCCTTTAACACACAATCCCTGGATATGTAGGCCATGTTCTTCTCTCAAACTGAAAGTACTCCTTAATACTCCTTCAATGTTCCTTCTTGTGATGTCATGTGGTAATACGGGAAGTGCTCCACTGTGTTTTTAAACTCGATTCATTAGAATCATTTGGCATTTTCAGCTCTGGAAGTACCAATCTCTACTGAACAGAAGGTAAAGAGGTAGCTGTTAACTTGAAAACTACCACTACATGACATCACAAGTTGGAACAGAGCATTTTGAGCTAATAATAATAATAATAATAATAATAATAATAATAATAATAATAATAATAATAATAATAATAATAATAATAATAAAGGCTTACTCAAACATGTGTGAATGAAGCAAAACGCAACTCCAGATATGTTTTTGAAGAGGTAACAACATTCTAACATGGCTTAAGTTCACAAGAATCAATTTTGATTAATATAGGAATGAAATTGTATTCTCAGGCTATTTAAACTATTTTATGTAAAGGAAACAACCTGAGCCCATAAGTTCTGTTTTTTAAATACAAAAGATTCCAACAGCAGCCCTTGTCTCTTACCTAAACATAGCTGCACCGTGTCTGAGTGACTAGCACTGACTCTGTGTGGAATTTTGCATGTTCTCCCTGTGTCTGTGTGTGTTTCCTCTGCCTCTTCCCATAGACCAGTTTCAAAGCTACGTCATCACTGAATGCGCGCGCAGTGTTGCCTCAAAACAAAGCCACTGCTGCCATAAAACTCCCAACGAAGATATAGAAGAGAAGAACTCGAATAAAGAGAAACAGATGGAATAAATGATCATGTTCATATCATTCAATTGACATACACACAAGTGAACACCTGCTGCTTGTTTAGGGTAATTTGCCCAGGTGTTCAATGGTGTTTAATCATGCTGATTAACTAGCAAGCACAGGACACCGCAAAGCTCACAGACATATTAACCGGGTAACCTCTACGACAGACACATGTAAACGAACACGAATAACTTTGTTAAAATGCATGATAACTTTTCGCATGACCATCATAAATGGCATTTGACATGACTGAGATCACATCTGTGACTCGTGAATTAAGTCGTAGTATGTTACTTACCCCGCAACGCAAGTGCAGTTGGCGGTCAGAACGTAGTTCTCGCGCTTGTTGATGATAGCCCAAGCATTGTACATGGTCGTCTTGTGGCCTTGTCTTTGACTGGGGAGAACATCAGATGCCAACACGCAAAACTCCCCATCGATATCGTGGTATTTTACCTCCTGTACATGGCCACACACGGCAAACTGGTAGGCATCCATGGATTTGTATGCGCGCACTTTCTCTCTTGTATACACGCTGGGCTTCTCCACTAAATAACAGTGGATATCTGGCCACTGTAAATCTGGCCACTTTCTGCGGTCGTACTGCCACTCCGTGATCGCATAAGGATCTGGTAGTCGAACCCCGTTGCTCAACGTGAGCTTTTGAATGTAGCTCTCCCTATCGTTCAGATACTCCGCTATGGTCCGCCATGGTTGATTCTGGGTCAACAATGCGCGCACATGCCGCTGACGTCACGTCTGTTTACTAACAGTAAAGGGGTCTATAGGTCAAATCCTCCAGGTAAGGTAGACCTGATCAAGACCAGTTCAAGATCTCGAGATGGGTCCCCGGGCGCAGCATTACGCTGCCCAATGCTCCTGAAATGCCCCATCAAATTTCCCTACAGTTATAATAAAGTGTACTTTCAAAAAGAGACAACTAGCAGTTTAAACCTCATGTCAAGCAGTCTGTCTTCTTCTTGACATAGAAGAAGAAGAAGTGACTTTATTGATCTCACACTGGAGAAATTCTTCTCTGCATTTTAACCCATCCTATATATATACACATATATTAGGAGCAGTGGGCAGCACACATTATGGCGCCCGGGGACCATCTCCATGATCTTGCTTCGGTTTGGTCAGGACCTAAGCTGGAGTACCTATGGTGCATGTTTTGGGTTTTGGGTTGATGGGGGAAACCGGAGTGCCCGGAGGAAACCCACCCAGACACGGGGAGAAACATGCAAACTCCACACAGAAAGGCTCGGGCGACCCGGGGATCGAACCCAGACCATGCATGCAAACTCCACACAGAACACACACGGAAAGGTCTGAGCGACCCGGGGATCGAACCCGGAACCTTCTTGCTGTGAAGCAAGAGCGCTAACCACTCAGCTACCGTGCCGCCAACAACATAGATATTACTCATCATTCTCATTTTGCTTAAAAACATTGAGACCCAGAACACACGATCCAAAGATAGACCACTGTGCTGTCTGTTGGGAACAAAAACACACTGTGTAACAACCTGTCAACACAGAGTCCAAATAGTTTCCAAGGTCGTCCGGACAATGTTGTTGACATTTTCAATCTGAGAAACTGGACTAGTCTGAGCAATGAGTTCTGGTCTAAGGAGGTACCTGGAGGTCCATTAGTCCTGTTCTAAAAGTAGAGTTATTATTTCCAGCATCCAGACATTCCACTCAATCATGAGACAGAGCATCTTGTTTGATAGTCTCATTGTCAGTATTGTACTCCCATTCACTTTCTGTGGGTGCTCATGCTTGAATTAGAGGTTTTTCTCATCCGATACTTTGGCTTTAAAGGAGAATTAACGTTTTTTTTTACAATCTGAGCCTTATTTCGGTAATAAAACAAGTTGTTTTACTCACCCATAGCACTTTGGTGTCATATGGAGCACTTCCAGAGATGTTTTAGATTAGCGATAGCCGTAGCGCGAGTTTGCATATATTATATGCCCCGAGCGGTCTCCAAATAACACAAACTTTAGCATTTTTACAATCATAGAAGCTCAATGTCTTAGTCTACGCTTTCATTTGAGTCAAAAGTGGCCTGTAATCTGAGATTTATCCATAATTTACAGCTTTGCGTTTCATGTTTGGGTCCCGGGAGCTGAGAGTGAAATAAACTGTGACTCCGCACATGCGCACTGGCGTCCTCATCTACTCGAAACTATGGATAAATCTCGAATTACAGTCCACTTTTGACCCAAACGAAAGCGAAGACTAAGACATTGAGCTTCTATAATTTGAAAAGTGCTAAAGTTTGTGTTATTTGGAAACCGCTCGGGGCATATATTACATGCGAACTCGCGCTACGGCTATCGCTAATCTAAAACATCTCTGGAAGGGCTCCATATGACACCAAAGTGCTAAAACAACTTGTTTTATTACCGAAATAAAAACGTTAATTCTCCTTTATCTACCAATACTAGGGAAGAGACTGAAACAGAAAGAACGTATGGTAAAAAGAAAAATATATCTCCAGAACAACAACAACTAGCAACTAGCAACAACAACTAGCATGTTATTTAGCTTTTAAAGTAACTACAGAAACTTATGAGGTGTTTTGGGCCAACATTGTTTAGTTTTTGTAATTATCATCGTTCTATCAGAATTGGCACTGAGTACTGAGTGTACTCCTTAGTACTGAAATCGAGTGACAAGTAACTAACAAGTAGTTAAGGCTCAAGTAAAATTAAAAGTTATTTCAGTTTGGTATACTTTTCAATGAAGGTTCTGAAGATGATTTAAGGGCACACTGTAATTTGAATCTGATGCAAGAAGTGAGATTGAGAAAGGTAAGACACCATATGCTTCTGACTAATGATTGAACAGCTTGGCATTCTAGGCGTTACCTATTCTTAGACTCTGTTAAAGCACATATCTGGTACACAGTGTGTTGGCAGGCCTGTCACGATGAATACTACTGTATATCAATTTATCTTTCATTTAGGGCTGTCAAACGATTAATTTTCTTGATCGCAACTAATCTCAGAAATTTCATAGTTAATCGCGATTAATCGTGATTTATTTTGCATGTTTAAAATTGATATCTTGCAGTAAGACCGTTCGAATCTAAAGTTAAACTCACAATGCAAAGTATTTCTCACCATTTTTTTTATTTAAAAAAAGTGCAGAGAAAGGAAAAAGTAACAATGAACCAGTAATAGTGCTTACTTTGAGGAATTGTAAATAAATGATTGAAGCCCGCTCGAGCTGCCTACGGATGCGTAGAAGGAACAAAATACTAGCAAACTCAAAATAGCGCGTTTAACCGACAATGAGTTTAATTAATACAACCAAATGAGCTGCATATGGATGGTAGAATTGCGGAAAATGCTGGCAAACTCTGATCGCGATTAAAAAAATTGTTCGCGATCAATCGCGATTCGCGATTAATCGCGATTAACGCGTTAATATTCCCAGCCCTACTTTCATTATACCACGGCCAGTGAGAACTCCAATAGCGTTAATACTGCATAATGCACAAGTAGTCCGGCAACAGCCAAATCACTGTTCTATAGCCTATCACTGCTCTGCGGCCATCACCATAGCAACGGGTAACCAAATGCTGCTGTGGGTAGAATGTAGTGAACAGCATTATTTAAAGGAAAAGTAACGTTTTTTACAATTTGAGCCTTATTTCGGGAATAAAAGTTGTTTTACTCACCCATAGCACTTTGGTGTCATATGGAGCATTTCCGGAGATGTTTTAGGTTAGCGTTAGGCTAACGCCGTTAGCCTAGCGCCGTTAGCCTAGCGCCGTTAGCCTAGCGCAGTGCTTCTCAAATAGTGGGGCGGGCCCCCCTGGGGGGGCGTGGCGTGATGCCAGGGGGGGCGCGTATGACCCTGGGAAACATGTTTTTTTGCTGTACTGTACTAGAACTAAGTGTAATTGCACATCAACAACAGTAGTTGGCAGTGGCGTTCTCACATGCGATTTACACACAGTCTCACCATTAACAGAACATCCTCTGTCACAGAAAAAACACGTATATTCCACTGAGTCGTGTCCTTTAGTCCGACAGAAGCTGACGCATCAGTGGCACAAGGAGAGAGCTTTTTTTTTTTTCAGTGCTTTTAGCTTATGCAAATGAGGTGGTTTTAAGTTTCATTTCTGTAAAACGTAAACAAATGTGCGCAAAGCTGCATTAAAAACACATTAATATTTGAGTCCTCAGTGCAGTCTTTGTTGTAAGTTTCTTTCTTTTTTTTGTTTATAATGTTAATAAAAGGATACAATGGTGTTCTAATAACAATTTTCTAGACAAATAATACTATTTATAGTCGCGCGCAGGAAGGGGGGCGTGAAATTTTTTCTTCCTAGGGGGGGCGTCACAGAAAATAATTGAGAAGCACTGACCTAGCGCGACTTATAGCCATAGCTCGGGGCATTCCCCGAGCATGTAATATATGCCCCGAGCGGTCTCCAAATAACACAAACTTTAGCACTTTTCAAATCATAGAAGCTCGATGTCTTTAGTCTATGATTTCGTTTGAATCAAAAGTGGCCTCTAATCCGAGATTTATCCATAGTTTACAGCTTTGCGTTCCATGTTTGGGTCCCGGGAGCTGAGAGCACAGTCCACACATGCGCACTGGCGTCCTCATCTACTCGAAACTATGGCTAAATCTCGGATTACAGGCCACTTTTGACCAAACGAAATCGTAGACTAAAGACATCGAGCTTCTATGATTTGAAAAGTGCTAAAGTTTGTGTTATTTGGAGCCCGCACGGGGCATATTACATGCTCGGGGAATGCCCAGAGCTATGGCTATAAGTCGCGCTAGGCTAACAGCGTTAGCCTAACGCTAATCTAAAACATCTCTGGAAGTGCTCCATATGACACCAAAGTGCTATGGGTGAGTTAAACAACTTGTTTTATTACCGAAATAAGGCTCAGATTGTAAAAAAACGTTACTTTTCCTTTAAATAACTGATATTTTGGACATTTACAGATAGGGGACAGGATGTTCACATTTGCTGTGGCATAAACACATTATACAACTTGGAGCTGTGCGTTACGCAGTTTTAACGCACTGCTTCTGATTGTTTAATGCTTTTACATATGACTGCTCTGCTGCCATCGCCATGACATCGCCATAACAACGGGTAAACACATCCTCAACTGCTGTGAGTAGAATGGAGGGACTAGCTTTTTTTAACTGCATGACGCATGGCTCCACGTTGTGTGAGGCGTTTATGCCACAGCTACAAACTGAAATGTCTCAGTCGTATGATATTGTAAAATATCAGTTATTTCAGTGTTTTAAATGTTAGTTAGTATGAAAGTGGGGTGTGCGTGAGTGTTGGAGGTGGTCAGATTGGCAGCCAGTCTGTCCCATGGCAGCTGTGGCCACAGAAAGTAGCTTACCACCACCAAGTGTGGAATTGTGAATTGTAAAGCGCTTTGGGTGTCATGAAAGGCGCTATATCAGGGGTGTCAAACATGCGGCCCAGGGGCCAGATCCGGCCTTTAATCTGGCCCTCAGTTGATTTTCTATTAAAATATTTTAATTATATTTTAATTTTCTATTAAAATATTGGTAATTTTCTGCGCCTTTTTTTCTGCTTTGCATGTTCATAACTACCTACCTTTCTGAGCAGGTTTTATTTATTTATTTATTTTAATTTTATTTATTTATTTATTTATTTGAAAGGGACAGTGCACATTAACGAACATATAATATATGTATGTAAATATGCCAGATTATAGCCACAGGCTTTTCTCAGTAATGAACATGAATAAAACAAACCTGCGCTCAAAGCAAACACACAAACACTTGAATGACATTCTGAAGTTGCAACTACTCAGGACATGGGGCCTGATAGTGATGCACTTGTGATAAAATATAAGTTTATGGAGCAAAAAGGAAGCATGACTGAATTCTGTTACTATTTGAGCCTTATTTCGGTAATAAAACAAGTTGTTTTACTCACCCATAACACTTTGGTGTCATATGGAGCACTTCCAGAGATGTTTTAGATTAGCGTTAGCCTAGCGCGACTTCTAGCCATAGCTCGGGGCATATAATATATTCCCTGAGCATGTAATATGCCCCGTGCGGTCTCCAAATAACACACTTTAGCACTTTTCAAATCATAGAAGCTCGATGTCTTAGTCTACGATTTCATTTAAGTCAAAAGTGGCCTGTAATCCGAGATTTATCCATAGTTTACAGCTTTGCGTTTCATGTTTGGGTCCCGGGAGCTGAGAGCGAAATAAGATGTGACTCTGCACATGCGCACTGGCGTCCTCATCTACTCGAAACTATGGCTAAATCTCGGATTACAGGCCACTTTTGACCAAACGAAATCGTAGGCTAAGACATCGAGCTTCTATGATTTGAAAAGTGCTAAAGTTTGTGTTATTTGGAGACCGCAAACAAGTGCCCCGAGAACTCACATTACGGAGATCACAAATCTAAAACATCTCCGGAAATGCTCCATATGACACCAAAGTGCTATGGGTGAGTAAAACAACTTGTTTTATTACCGAAATAAGGCTCAGATTGTAAAAAACGTTACTTTTCCTTTAAAGGCATACAAGTTCATGTTAAAACATTGTGTTGAAATTGCATTTTAAAGTTTAAGTTGCATCTTAAAGTTTCAGGTTGTTCATACTATATTTTTGTAAAAGAAAAAAGTTCATCAAATAAAAAAACGTCTGTAATAGATTTGTGTTTCTCTGCACAAATATTTCGGGTATATTTGCCATGAGTTTTCTGATCCGGCCCCTTTGGGATCAAAGTAGGTTGATACAGCCCCCGGACCAAATTGAGTTTGACACCCCTGCGCTATATAAATACTATGAATTATTATTATTATTTCTTTACCCGTTGCTATGGTGATATACAAGGCAGTGACAGCGATTTCACTGTTGCCAGAACTACTTGTGCATAAAAATACAAACTAATTACTTAAGTATTGCATTCTATTAATCACTTATTACATGTCAATCTCTTTTCTTTTTTTTTTTTTGCAATAATGTACTACTTAGAATACTAGGGTTCAGTATTATCGTAATATATCACACTTTTAAATTTTTACTATTGTGATGATTTAAAGATCCCATGACATGGTACTTCTTGATGCTTTTATATGGCTCTTTAATCACTAATACTGTAAATGAATCCTTCTTCAAAATCAACACTCAGTGCATGAGAAACAGAGATAAGATGAGAAAGAGTAATTTTTCTCTCTCTGAACACTCCATTATGGGCGTTGTTGCTTGAATGCAAATGAGGAGGACAGAGATGGCCTATAGTAGAGGGTGGGGGCGTGGCCAAACTCTCCGCTCTCAGCTGTGCCTGTGCGCTCTGACCCACTTCTGTGTTTTTGCACGGAGGGAGAGATGAGAAGCGTTCCATTGAAAAATAAACACATTTCCACAGAAAATAAAATTAAACCACTGCTGTTTCAGATATCCACAGGCTCAGATAAAGGACTTCCGAGCCTAGAAACACTCGCAAGTTCCTCCAGGCAAATAAAAAAACGCATTTCGCATTGCGTAGCTCCTCCGCGGTCCAAACTCTCTGGGCGTGATTTACAGAGATGCTGAGTACAGACAGACGGGGGTGGAACTGCATTTGCATTTCTTTTTTCGAGCTGACGTCAATCAGGTGCCTTGTTCAAAATCGCCCGTTTGAGCTCTGATTTTTTCTAACGCAGAAAAGGATCGCAAATGCTCAGTTTAGACATTTCGCAACTTTTAACCATGGGGGGGGGGCGCTAAACAGGGTAGGGGAGCTCACATTAACGTTCAAAAACCTCAGAAAGTGAAAATTTCATGCCATGGGACCTTTAAGGTACATGTATATAAAAAAGAACTTCAAAAAACTCTTATCTCTGACGCATTGGATCATATTAAATTGCAGTCACGCTCCAAACACGCTGAGGGAAACCAGTTATGTATGCGGCAGAACAATCAAGGACTTTTATGATTTCCAAGTGTCGGAGAAGAGAGAGATAGAGAAAGAAAAAAAAAAGCCTTTTATTTTTTTCTATCAAATTACATCGACTGTGTGCCTCCCGGACTGATTTTTATTACTGCGTCAACAGCTCACTGGGTTTTGTGCGTTGTGTCTCTCCCAGGCTCCAGAGTGTGAAATCAAGTGCTCAGACAAAGCAGATGTCATTTGTGTGCGCTGGAGTTATTTTAAGAATGGCGTTTTTTTTAACACTGCAATTTAGATCTGTAATCAGGTCAGTTATTAATTGAATTGGCCCTATTCTTCTCTCAAGTATTTTGCATTTGCATAAAAGCTGTTTTATGCAGATGGGCTAAGTTTTGGATTTCATTAAAGCAACCCCGCTCACAGCCAGAACGCCTGTTTTTCTAGGTATTTTTGAGCTATAAAATCACTTGTAATTTAATACATATAAAGCAGAGCTGTTTAATGCCATACTGTGGAACATTTCAGGGAAAGGAATAACATATCCATAACAAAATGCAGGTGATGGACCCCCAATCAAAAAGTAACATAGTGTATTTTTTAAAGGTCCCATGGCATGAAATTTTCACTTTCTGAGGTTTTTGAACGTTAATGTGAGCTCCCCTACCCTGTTTAGCCCCCCCCATGGCTAAAAGTTGCGAAATGTCTAAACTGAGCATTTGCGATCCTTTTCTGCGTTAGAAAAAATCAGAGCTCAAACGGGCGATTTTGAACAAGGAAACTTATTGACGTCAGCTCGAAAAAAGAAATGCAAATGCAGTTCCACCCCCGTCTGTCTGTACTCAGCATCTGTGTAAATCACGCCCAGAGAGTTTGGACTGCGGAGGAGCTACGCAATGCGACATGCATTTTTTAATTTGCCTGGAGGAACTTGCGAGTGTTTCTAGGCTCGGAAGTCCTTTATCTGAGCCTGTGGATATCTGAAACAGCAGTGGTTTAATTTTATTTTCTGTGGAAATGTGTTTATTTTTCAATGGAACGCTTCTCATCTCTCCCCCCGTGCAAAAACACGGAAGTGGGTCACAGAGCGGAGCGGAGAGTTTGGCCACGACCCCACCCCCTACTATAGGCCATCTCTGTCCTCCTCATTTGCATTCAAGCAACAACGCCCATAATGGAGTGTTCCAGAGTGACATTTATGACTCTTTCTCATCTTATCTCTCTTTCTCATGCACTGAGTGTTGATTTTGAAGAAGGATTCATTTACAGTATTAGGGAACCATTAAGGAGCCATATAAAAGCATCAAGAAGTACCATGTCATGGGACCTTTAAAATAGTAAAATTATTTATATCCTCCTGAAACCCGCCCATTCATTTGTGTCCTTTATAGTGGACATCTTTTAAGTTTTGAGATAGACTCTAGTTTGTGGCTGCACTACGATTAAAAAAAAGAATAATAAAATAAATTAAAAAATAAATGTATAATAATAATAATAATAACAATAATAATAATAATAATACATAAAAAATAAAAAATAACATTAATAATAATAATAATAATAATAATAATAATAATAATAATACATAAAAATAATACATAAAAAACTAAAAATAAAATACATAAATAAGTACATAAATAAAACATAAAAAATACAAATAAAAATAAATAAGAAATTAAAAGGTTTTTTTTTAGGTTGTTAACTTGATATAGATTTAACGCTATTACAGAGGACATGTTACAACATTATGAATAAAAATAAAATTCACAAAATGTAAATGCTATGGTGTTCATTTACCTCCAAATAGGAAATTTAAATAATAATAATAATAATAATAATTTAGATACACTTTTTTTCTTCAGGTCCCAGGAGGATATAATATAATAACAAAGAGCAAAAGTATATATGGCAATAATAAATTCAAAATAAAGACTGGTGTCAAATAAAGGGATAATTATGTAAATGTACATGTACAAATACTGTAAAAAATGAAAAAAAATATAGGAATAATTAGCCAAAAAATAACAGAAAAAGAAGAAAAATGCATGTTTAAAATGATATTAACATCTTGGAGATAAAACAACAAAAAACAAAACTGAACTGGATTAATTATAATAAATAAATAAGTAAATAAATAAATATACAACACCCCCCATTCCTTTCATTCTCCGCTGATGTTACGACGGCCTGAAACCCTTCCTCACATCTGACCCTTTCAACCACATTAGACTCATAACTAAAAGCCTGGATAATGGCCAAAGCGAAGCCATAAACTGTCCATTCTGTGAGTAATATAACCTTTATATCATACAATTATACACACACTCCCGAGTCCTGGCCCCAAAGCATGCTGGGAGTGTTCCTTAATGCCTTCTTCTGGAGAGTGCTATGTTTTGATTAGCACTTAACCAGGCGCAGAGCTATTGATTTCACTCCACACTGTACTGCTTACATCTCAAAACCAGAGCTCAGAAATCCAATAAGTCTTTGAGATGCGTTCAAATGCCCTGGGTTAAAAATGAACCCCGTTATTCTTGGGGCTAAATGCATTTGGGAATGGATGGAATTTCCTGCTTTCTTCAATGTGCTTTTATTTGCTGAACGCATCCCTTTTTATTCTCTGTTACTCGTATTTAACAGCTAATGTTTTACAATTTACTCTTAAAGGGACAGTGTGTAAGATTTTTACCCGTTAATTACTGAAATTGAAGATACCCATTCAAAAATACATTGTTTTCCAAGCCTTTTCACTTCCATCATGAAATCAAAGTATTCTTTTGGACTTAGATATAGTCACATAAAAGGGGGATCTTCCCCATGCAGAGGCAGCCATTTTGAATACGAGAGCCGCAGAAGGACATTTGGGCTCCGCCTTCGCCTTCGGCAAGGCTCGTGGTTTTGGGTAAACAACACAAGCATGTTGCCGGATCAGACGTCGTAATGGATCTAACACGTGTTTTGGACTAAATTGTTTTACTGGATTTTATTCGCTGGATCCTTACGGACAAATTGAGAGCAAGTTTATGGTGAAATACAGAGTTTGACCTGTGCAAAGCATTCTAAGGTAAGCTAACCTCGTTTTGTGCTTTTCTGTATAAAAGCCCCATGTGCTCGGGGAGTGATTGTTGTGCAGGGAAATGAATTGCATTTGCCTGGAAGAATCCATGACTCATCGCTGTACCAGCAGCGAGTCTGGTAACGCTTGGTCCAGAATGTGCTGCCGTTGCGTTTAGACAGACAGCTAAGTGAACCAATCAGAGAACAGTTAACGGACAGCGACGTGAACCAAGCCGGTAGGAAGCAATGCAAAAACATCTTTTTTGAAAAGAAAGGCCTCTAGAGCTGTCAGCTGCTGTGGTTTTAAGGAATCGATGTGTTTTAGGTCATTTAAGACCAATTTTACAGCTGAATGGAAGGGACGTTGCGGGCAAAGGAGGGTGCACTGACGTCACCATCTTTGAATGAATCAGAATCGCGGAGTCCGTTGTTAACCGGGGGAGCGAGGGTGGAGCGAGGGTGTCCAAATGGTATCGCGCTGTATAGGAAATACAGAAAGATATCATTTGGCTGGCCAGGTAAGAATTGCAAAGTCAAAAAGAGGAGACTGTAAGGTTTCATTTGATGTGTAGAGTGTCATGGTACGTGATCGGAAATGTGTGTTTTCATGAGAAAAGAAGAAAAAAAATAAAATAACCGGGACCGCGTTTTATTTATACAGTAGCGGCGCGTGACGACGAGATCCGTCTGCGTTACGGCGCGCCCGGGTGACCCTCGAGGTCTGCCGTAGCTAAAACAGAAAGTGCAATAGCACCATCCACCTATGCGCCACGAATCCTACACAGTGGGGCTTTAAATAAGTTTTGAATTAAAATTAAACCGTTATTAGAAAACATCTCTCAACAGAACAGTAACAGGAAAATAAAGCTGCATTGTGTAACTTTTCTGGCGGAGGGTCTTTCAAACGTTTTTCCTCCTTGGATATGTTATTGCTTTGTCTGGAATGTTTCACAGCGTGATATTAAACCTATCTATCGTCATGGAGACCAAGCCAGACCCAAGTTACAGGTCAAATCTGTGGAGAGGCGACCCCCTCACAGTCACAGTGCCTGTTTTTCGAGGTATTTTTGAGCTATAAAACTACATTTAAGTTTTGTTTTTTTTTAGGCTTAAGCCTTTATTTGGTCTCACACACAATGACACACAGTGACACACGGGAGAAATTTGACTTCTGCATTTGACCCATCCTTTTTTTTTAGGAGCAGTGAGCAGCCATCTTTTTCGGCGCCCGGGGGGCAGTACCGTGAAGGGTCTTGCCCAAGGACCCACACTGGTTTAGCTCATTGCCTGGGGGGGATTTGAACCCACAACCCCCAGGGGGAAAGTCCATGACTTACCAGTTGAGCTAACCAGCCAGTACATGTAATTTAATAAATGAAAGGGAGAGCTGTTTAATGTCATACTGTGGAACATTCCAGGGAGAGCAATGACATATCCATAGAAACAAGCAGGTGATGGGTCCTCAACCAAAAAGTTACACAGTGCACTTTAAAGAAGAGAGCAATTATTATAGATTTATTGGCAAGTTAAACATACCTGGAGTTGTGAATTACTTATGTCTTACCCAATTAATCCACAACACAGAAATTCTAAGAAAAGCAAATATATTGAATGCCAATGTTTAGAGTTCCACAACATAGGACAAAAATTGCATTACTATGTTCAGGTAATGTCCTTGAAATTCAAGAAGAAATTAAAGAAGCTAAAGAGGAGTGAATTTCCTCAAAGAGAAATGGATTCATATTATGCTGCACAAATATTTAAAGAGCCTGTATTACACACAATGGATTCTTGTGAGCTTCGAGCCATGTTATAATGCTGTTTCCTCAACAAAAACATACCTTAATTTGAGTTTTGATTCATTCACACATGTTTAAGTAATGCTGGTTTATTAGTCTGTCTACATCTCCAAAGCTCAAAATGCTCTGTTCCACATTGTGATCCTATTGGAACTAAGGCATCAACAATATTTCTCTCCCTTAATCTGTGAAGGGTTACAGTACAAAATGTAAATTTCACAGGGCCTCTGGACACAGCATAAAACATTACAGGGCCTCAAACCAGAACAATCAAGAAATTATAAAAGCATGTAAGTTACATGCTTTTATCATTTCAAAAATATATGGTTCTAGGTCCAGCTCTACTGTGAGTTGTACGGCAACATCCAGAGAGGAAAGGGTTACATGATGTAACGCTATGGTCTTTCTAGCGAGTCTCGTGTTGACATTCCAGAGTAGCGCCCTCTAGCGATTAGTTACAATTAATGCATTTTGTTCGGCCAACGTGTTGATCGACAATTAATTGTAAGTCGATTAATTGTTGAAATCCCTAGTCTGGACATATAAAGAGCCGTGTGATTGGTCAAATAGGTATCTACACTTCAAAGTCCGCCCCTACAGCCAGCTGTTTGTATCAGAAACACCTGACTGTAATCAGGGCAGTGCTGTGTGATGTCACGTTGTACTTGAAATCACAGTGGCCACTTGAGACAGCACACACTCTGACTGTTTTTGACCGTTTTTAAAGGTCCCATGGCATGAAATTTTCACTTTTTGAGGTTTTTATAATGTTAATGTGAGCTCCCCTACCCTGTTTATGCCCCCCCCCCCCCATGGTTAAAAGTTGCGAAATGTCTAAACTGAGCATTTGCGATCCTTTTCTGCGTTAGAAAAAATCGTAGCTCAAACGGGCGATTTTGAACAAGGAAACTTATTGACGTCAGCTCGAAAAAAGAAATGCAAATGCAGTTCCACCCCCGTCTGTCTGTACTCAGCGTCTCTGTAAATCACGCCCAGAGAGTTTGGACTGCGGAGGAGCTACGCAATGCGAAATACGTTTTTTTATTTGCCTGGAGGAACTTGCGAGTGTTTCTAGCCTCGGAAGTCCTTTATCTGAGCCTGTGGATATCTGAAACAGCAGTGGTTTAATTTTATTTTCTGTGGAAATGTGTTTATTTTTCAATGGAACGCTTCTCATCTCTCCCCCCGTGCAAAAACACGGAAGCGGGTCACAGAGCGGAGCGGAGAGTTTGGCCACATCCCCACCCCCTACTATAGGCCATCTCTGTCCTCCTCATTTGCATTCAAGCAACAACGCCCATAATGAAGTGTTCCAGAGTGACATTTATGACTCTTTCTCATCTTATCTCTCTTTCTCATGCACTGAGTGTTGATTTTGAAGAAGGATTCATTTACAGTATTAGGGATTTTATTAAGGAGCCATATAAAAGCATCAAGAAGTACCATGTCATGGGACCTTTAACCAGAAACCGGTAGAGAATACTGGCCCATATTATACTATTTTCTGATCTATGTTATAATGTTGTTTCCTCATCATAAGATTGGAATTGTTTATCTCTCCTGAACAAACATCAGCTTTGGAGAGTAGATAGCCCAGTAATCAGGTTTACTCACACGTGTGAATGAAACAAAACACAGCTCCAGGTATGTTTTTGAGGAGAAAACAACATTATAACATGGCTTAAAGCTCACAAGAGCCAATTTTATATAATAAAGGACCTTTAAAATACCATATGCAGAGTTTAATAGCAAAAAAAAGTGATTTAGCCCAGTTACAAGTCGTGAAGATTTGCCCATGAATTTATTAAGCAATAAAACTAGAAAGCATGATAGATACCTTTAATATACTGTGGGACATTCCAGGAAAAAACAAAGCAATAACATTTCCATAACTCATGTTTGGAACCACAACAGGAGGTCTCATTATTATACTCTATTGCCTGGTACATCCAAACATATACAGAGAGTTATCAGTCTGATCCCCGCCCTCTGTCGCCTGTCAAGCCAGAACCACAAATAAAAATGTTATAATGACCGAACATTCTTATTTCCTGTACCTGAAGAGCCCGAACCAAACGCTTTGACAAAACGGCACAAAGATGAGTGAATCTGGAGCGGAATCTGAATCTTGTCAACCTGATTTCAGAGGGTTTGATCGACAGATGGATTAACCAATCAGAGAGACACATGCTCTGTTCACATCATAAACAATCATGGCTGCTTAGATGTAACAGGGCTCTCAAGTCTCACGCATTGAGAGTGTGACACACGCAATTCGACGCCACACATGGCATTTCTCACGCTGATTTTTTTGTTTTTTGTTTTGTTTTGGTGCCCAGAAAATTGGTCTGTGTGGCCCCCCCTCCTCCTCCGAAAAAAATCTCAGTTAGCGGGTGTCCCTGTGTCTCCTCCTCTGACTCCCCCGCCGTCTCCTCCTCTCCCCCGGTCTGTCAGCGGACCCTCAGCCCGTGGTGAGCCGGGAAAGGCGCTCGGAGCCCGGTGTACTGTACCGGCTGTGCTGCGGACACACGGAGCGACCTGCAGCTCCAAACAGGTGAGTCACTCCCCGGACCGGTCCTGGTTTGGTCCTGATCTAGTCCTGGTTTAGTCTTGGTTTAGTCCTGGTTTAGTCTTTGTTTAGTCCTGGTTTAGTCTTGGTTTAGTCCTGGTTTAGTCTTTGTTTAGTCCTGGTTTAGTCTTGGTCTAGTCCTGGTTTAGTCTTGGTTTGGTTTAGTCCTGGTTTAATCTTGGTTTAGTCCTGGTTTAGTCTAGGTTTAGTCCTGGTTTAGTCTTTGTTTAGTCCTGGTTTAGTCTTGGTCTAGTCCTGGTTTAGTCTTGGTTTGGTTTAGTCCTGATTTAGTCTTGGTTTAGTCCTGGTTTAGTCTTGGTTTGGTTTAGTCCTGGTTTAGTCTTTGTTTAGTCCTGGTTTAGTCCTGGTTTAGTCCTGGTTTAGTCTTGGTTTAGTCCTGGCTTAGTCTTGGTATTCTATGTAGATTAATTTTTGTAATCAATAGGTATCCGATATTTGGCCTACAGCAAAATTGTTCACTCGCACCCCTTCCCCCCGGTCCTCGGAAATTACGCAGTCTCACGCACGACCCCGCTCAAAACTTGAGAGCCCTGGATGTAAATTAGAAAAAACAACAACACAGGACTGAGAAACAGCATGGATTTTCTCAGAATCAACAATCAAAGCACAGTTAAAGGGATAGTGCATTTTTTTATGTTAATCTGTATGGGTTTCCTTCTAAAAGTTACGGGTGTTGACACCGGCTTACCTCTGACAGTCTCAGCTGATCCAGGTTCGGCTCGCTTTCTCGAGCCCACGTAGGTATGTCCGGTAACTTCTCTTGAACATGAAATAAAGCTTGTTTTTCTTCTCAAAACAAAACATTTGTCCGAAAGGTGATATATTTGCGTCCCAAACAGTTGTCAACGAAACATCCAGCAGCGAACTTAGCGATCGCGTATTGTGTCTGCCGACTCGTATCACGGCGCTCACGTTAGCTCTATTAACCTCTTCACCTTTAGCGGAAGTGTACGGCAGATGCGGTCCGCCGCAAGGGGAAGTTTACAAGTGAACAGGCTAATACACTAACGTGAGCGCAATGATACAAGTCAGCAGACACAATACGCGCCATAATCGCCAAGTTCGCTGCTGGATGTTTCGTTGACACCTGTTTGGGATGCAAATATATCACCTTTCGGACAAATGTTTTGTTTTGAAAACATTTGTGAACACAGAGCCAGAGGAGCACACACAACCTGAAAAGTCTGGGATTAAAAACTGAGAGCTGGGTAAAAACACATCCGTTTGGTTTGTTAGTGCGGCGCTGGCGACCGCATGCACCGGAGATCACAAAATGGCCGCCGCGTCGTCCGCATGCACGCAGCGCACACAAAATGGCTGCTCGCACATCTTCAGAGCTTCAGACAAACACAGCTCAGAGCAGAGAGAGTAGGGAAGAAAGCCAGATGCCCTCCCCCATGTTTTCTAATACGACCCCATTAGTTAAGTGTGTAACTATGGTTCTATGACTCCAGAGGGCGTGGCTAAACGTGCATCCCTAAATGAAACCGCACTGAAAAATGTAAATAGAAAATTATATTATAAATAATTGTTTTCAAATAATTTTAAAAAATTGCTTCTTGTTTTGCAATTTTGAGTTTTATTTTTATTTATTTTTTATTGTTAATCGCTATGGCAACTGTTCTCATAAACCCAAATCATTCTGGACCCGTGGATTAATTCATGATCGAAATGTAAAACTCGAGGAAGGCTTCTGCTGATACTTTGCAGCTGACGTCGTCAACATTCTCTGGGGGTGTGATGCTAACTGAAGGCACTACTTAGACTTAATCTGATCTTTGTTTTTGTTTTATTGTCTTTGAGAAAAACAAGCTTTATTTCATGTTCCAGAGAAGCTACCGGACCTACCTACGTGGGCTTGAGAAAGCGAGCCGAACCGGGATCAGCTGAGACGGTCAGAGGTAAGCCGGTGTCAACACACGTAACTTTTAGAAGGAAACCCATACAGATTAACATTAAAAAAAAAACGAACTATCCCTTTAAAAGAAGTTATATTTTGTTCTAAATGACAAGAGAATTTTCAAGATGTCTTCTGCATTTGAGAGACGTGTGGTTGTGGTTGGACCCTCCCACATTAGGGCAGGGGTTTTACACACTTTATTTTCCAGTTCCAGCCCCTTTTGGGTCAAGGTGAATGGCTGCTCAGGCAATATTTACCCAAGACAGTCCCAGTTTTATACAAGAAATGTCCCAGGTGTCCCTATTTTGGGACACAAACATGGCAACAGAGGACTGAGAAACAGCTTGGATTTTCTCAGAACAATCGATGAACCAAAGTATTATTTATCTCAGGTAAAAGAAGTTATATGTTTTGTTTTGAAGGTTACGAGAACTTTCAAGAGCAGATGTCTTCCGGATTTGAAAGCGATACAAGTGAGCAGCTGGAGCTGGACCGTCTGAGTTTTGGACGAAGGTTTTTCAACCCTCTATTGTCCAGTTCCAATCCAGTCACTGGGAAATGAAGGAGCTCATTGGTTGTCTAACATTTTCTAACAAATCAAATTTCTCACACCACGGCTCATTCATTCGGAAGAAATTCTTAATCTTTTTCAGGCTACGTTTATACGGCGACGATCAAAACAGAAGACGCAAAAGTGGCGTCTCGTCTTCAATTTCTTATCCGCGTTTAGACGAGCGTTCTCAACAGGAAATGCTTGTTTATACGAAGACGCAAAAGTGGACACAAAAGCCAGTGAAGGGAGGCGCTGTAAATAACTGGACTGAAAAAACAAACACAAAAAAAACATCACAACAGCGTCAAGTTACATTTCTAACCACGACTGTACCGGAAAAGAGAAAGGTAAAACTTCAAAATAAAATGTTCTAGTTGCGTTTTAAATGAGTTGTTAAGTTCCGCTCCAAACATTTCAGTGACTTGTATTTTTGTTTACATGTTTTTGAATATTGTACTGAAAATAGTGACATTACAGGAGGATTACAGTGAATTAGAAAATATAAAATCACATGGGGTTTTACATTTGAAGTGCCTCATGCGGAAGTCGCTTGTCTTGGCGTCTGTGTGGCTGTGAGAGTGTGAGAAAGACTTGTACGGGAAGAAGAGAAAAGACCGTAGACGTGTGTGGGTGCGATTTATACAATTGTTGAAATGACTCTTGTATTGCCGCATCTATGTGACGTAAACGCGTACGCGACGTGAGCAGATCTGACCAGTTTTGCGTCTTGGGCAGTTTACACGGAAACGCTACAGCGGAGTGTATTTAAAGATCCCATGACATGGTACTTTTTGATGCTTTTATATGGCTCCTTAATGGTTCCCTAATACTGTAAATGAATCCTTCTTCAAAATCAACACTCAGTGCATGAGAAACAGAGATAAGATGAGAAAGAGTATTTTTTCTCTCTCTGAACAGGCCATTATGGGCGTTGTTGCTTGAATGCAAATGAGGAGAAAAGAGCTGGCCTATAGTAGAGGGTGGGGGCGTGGCCAAACTCCATTGAAAAATAAACACATTTCCACAGAAAATAAAATTAAACCACTGCTGTTCAAAGGTCCAGAGGCTCAGATAAAGGACTTCCGAGCCTAGAAACACTCGGACGTGCCTCCAGACAAATAAAAAAATGCATTTCGCATTGCCTAGCGCATTCGCAGTCCAAACTCTCTGGGCGTGATTTACAGAGACGCTGAGTACAGACAGACGGGGGGTGGAACTGCATTTGCATTTCTTTTTTCGATCTGACGTCAATAAGGTGCCTTGTTCAAAATCGCCCATTTGAGCTCCGATTTTTTGTAACGCAGAAAAGGATCGCAAATGCTCAGTTTAGACATTTCGCAACTTTTAACCATGGGGGGGGGGGCTAAACAGGGTAGGGGAGCTCACATTAACGTTCAAAAACCTCAGAAAGTGAAAATTTCATGCCATGGGACCTTTAACTTTTCCACTCTGGAGGGTGGTTTCAGATTTTTGCGTTTTTAGGCCCCAAAAACGCCGTCACCGTGTAAACGAAAGGCACTTCCGATAAAATATTTTCCCGTAAGCGTTCTCGTGTAAACAGGCCCTCGGTCTCCTGTGATTTTTTTTTTTTTTCCTCCACTTACCCACATAAGCAGCCATATTTGTTTTGATACCATACATGTCCCTGATTGGCTAAAGCACCTGTCAATCACAGCCATCTGAACTCAGGGAAGTTCAGTTGAGGCCAGACTCACATCTTTGTAATTTACTGAAGAAGTGTGTTTTCTCGATCCCAAGTAATACACTTGGAACAGAGGGACCAAGCTGTTCTATAAGAAACAATTTAAGACAGAACTCAATATTCCGTGCAACATCTTCTTCTCCAGTGTGATTTGGTTTCGTGGTTGTAGATCGGTCATGCGGATGTGCGTACAGTGATGGTCTCAGTAGCAGACAGTGGAGCACGGAAGACGTTGTTTCACATGAGGAGGCTGTGACAGGTACAAGACACAGAGACACAGAAAACTACACAAATGCCAAGCCAGGTAATACACCATCAATCTCCTTTCTTTTTTCAATAAAAATAAACTAGAATAAAAAATGTTTACAAAAGAAATCAGTACTATAGTGTAGCGGTCAGTTGCGGTCTTTTATTGTACGTATGCAAATTGCAATTGTTTTGTTTGTACACCTTAAAACACAACACATTATGCATTATTTGTACTGCTACTGACTTTTAAACATCCTTTTGAAAATGTTTGCTTTGGCATTTCATGTTCTTGAATGTAAAAGAACAGTTAAAGAACAATGATGTAAAGCTCTTTGAGTGCCTTGAAAGTGGAAAAGTGCTATATAAAAATACAGTGGTACCTCACCTTACGAAATTAATTCGTTCCAGAAGTGGTTTCGTAACGTGAGTAGCTATTTCAGTGGAAAAGGCCTGATCCGTTCCAAGGGTTTTTTTTATAGTGTAACTTTTTTTTTTTATAGTGTAACATTTGTGTTCTGCGTCCTGATTGGAATAAACCAGGTCTAGACCAGAACTAAACCAGGTCTAAACCTGGACTGGACCTGGACTAAACCAGGATTATCCCGGGACATGGCAGTGCCGTTGGAGGAGCGCGTTGCTCGTGTCTCCGCGCTCCTTGCGCGTTCCGCACTAGAGCTAAGAGGCCGAGAAAGACGCTCTTTCAGCGGGAATAAGAGCGCGGCGGGGTCTGGTTCTATCTGACCTCCAGAGCCGGGGCGCCGACACTGTGAGCTAACAGGTCGAGAAAGGTGCTCTATCGGCGGGCAAGACCGCGGGGTCTCGCTCGGGGCGGGCTCTGGTTCTATGTGACTTCCAGGTCTAGACCAGAACTAAACCAGGTCTAGACCAGGTCTAAACCAGGACCGGATCAGGTTCAGACCCGGACCAAACCGGGACCAGACCAGGATTCACTATCAACACATTCCATTGAAAATCTATGAAAGTTCAAGTGTTCAAACGAGAGAGAAATGCAAGAAAAGCCCAACTCCAGTCTGAGAAAAGCGTAGAATGTGTGTGGTGAGGCATTTACAGCCCTAAAACATGTAGAACAATTGCAAAATACAAAGTTGTCCTCCTCATTTGCATTCAACCTAACAAGGCCCATTATGGCCTGTTGATAAAGTGTAAAATTACGTTTTGGGGCGTGCATCTGAGCGCGCATTAATTCTAATTCACTGAGATTTCGCGTTTCGTAAGAAGGATTCATTTACAGTATTAGGGAACCATTAAGGAGCCATATAAAAGCATCAAGAAGTACCATGTCATGGGATCTTTAAAGTTAAAGAATGAGTGCCTTGAAAGTGGAAAAGTGCTATGACCATTTACCTTAAATCATGAAGGAAAACCAGCGACCAGTCAGTAAGTGCTATAATCCATTAACCTTGAACTTTTTAAGCTCAGTACAAACTATGTGAAGTCTTTGTCTGAGAGAAGACTCTTGAAAGATTGATTCAGCAATGCTGGGCCCACCAGTGGTACATGCTTACACTGTATTCCCTCCCAGGTTTGTGTCAATGTCATCACTGCACTAGCACCATCTTCTTAGGAATTCACCTGTCAAAACATCAGCCTATTTCATTTTAGTTTTGATGGCAGTAATTCCATGGTAAATGGTCACATTTTTATATAGCGCTTTTCCACCTTCAAGGCACATAAAATGCTTTACAACATCCATTCACATCCAGACACTAGGGGCGAGGTGGGTTAAATGTCTTGCCCAAGGACACATGCTAGAATCACACTGCCAACCTGTGGGTTGGTGGATCTGACTGCTGAGCATATTTTGAACTGCTTTTAATCAGTGGACAGACACTTTAACCAACTGAGCTACTGCCGTCCATGGATAGAGTGATATGAGCCTCCGTGATATAGGCCATGTCTGGTATATCAGAGCAGATGATGATGATGATGAATAGCTCTGAAATTGCATCAGTTACAGAAACTTCAGGGCGTTTGAGCTACCTATAAATATTAATGTATTTCCATAAAACTTTAAAGAGCACAATTTCTCCTCAATTGGAGCATTTTGGGAAGATCAAACCATATAATTTTAAAAGTTCATAAATAAGGACCACCCTAGTGTGTGTGTGTATATATATATATATATATATATATATATATATATATATATATTAGTGATGTCAACAATTAATTGATTAACGATTAATTGTCGATTAAGACGTTGGTCGATCAAAATGCATTAATTGTAATTAATGCTAATCGCGGACACGCGCACGTGGTCACGAAACAAGGCAACCGCGCACCGCGCTGCGCCAAACTCGACTCACAGCCGGCCGCAGGCGCCAACGGCACTGCTCAGCAGCCCTGGGTGTACGCGCGAGGCGAGATCGAACCGCGGCGCCCGGAATGCGTCTCAGCCTGCCGCTGCTGGTTTCATGCGGCTGGTTTGTGGCTCGGGCACAAAACTTGGGCGATGGTGAAACTCTGGTGGTTTAATCCTGGTTTAGTCCAGGTCTAGACCTGGTCGAGTCCTGGTTTAGTCCACGTTTAGTCCTGGTCTACTCTCTTAGCCAATCAGGACGCAGAACACAATGTTACACTATAAAAAAAAAAGTAACACTATTTAAAAAAAAGTTACACTATTAAAAAAAAAAAAAAAATCTGCGAACCGCGATAGAGCGAGGGATTACTGTATTTTGTTATTCAGCATCAATACATTTGTCTGCTTTTTACTAAGGAATAATTAATTGAGGAATATACAATATAATAATACTATGATATATTTTTGACTCAGTGTTATGTTACTATAGCTTATATTCTTAAAGACCCTATTGAAACACTCAAATTCAGGTGAAAAACGCCGCTTATCAGTTAATCGTTAATCGATCGATAAGGTCAATCAATTAATGAATTAATCGATAATTTGCATCCCTAATATATATATATATATATATATATATATATATATATATTGAAAACGTTTCGCCGCTGGTTGAAAACGTTTCGCCGCTCATCCGAGAGGCTTCGTCAGCTCTGGCCCTCATGCTGGTTAGACCCTGTTTATATCTAGCTGCAAGGGAGGAGCTAACTACCCTGAACAAAGCTCTGAACCTATCCCCGCTACTCTCTTTTGTTTTACGAATTCCTCTGGCGTCTTGTATTAGCATATCTATCAGCCCGCTCACTACACTGAAACCACTCTGAACCCATCAGCTAATCTGTCTCTTTGTATTTCAAATTTCTCTGGCGTCCAATTCCCTATTCAAGACAACGACCCTCTCCACCCCTCTGCAATGGCTTGTCTGTCCTAATGATTCTTTGTTTGAGAATCGAATTATAGATGGGAGACAAGTTGTGTCTAACTCCCCCATTTCTGTTTAACGACGGATTCTCTTTTTTGACAAAAATTGCCTCTTTAACTCCCCTCTCAAACCAGTTCTTTTCCCTGGCTAAGGTCTGAACCTCACTGTCCTCAAATGAATGGCCCGCGGCTTCTAGGTGAAGATGAACGGCAGATGACGGTCCACTCTGGCCCGCCCGTCTGTGTTGGTACATCCTCTTGTGAAGTGGCTGCTTGGTTTCCCCAATATAGCGCTCACTGCAGTCTTCACTACACTGAATGGAGTAGACCACATTGCTTTGTTTGTGGCTCGGTGTTTTGTCCTTTGGGTGGACCAGTTTTTGTCTTAAAGTGTTTGTGGGTTTGAAATAAACTGGGATTTCATATTGTCTGAAAATCCTCTGTAGTTTTTCCGAAACGCCGGCCAGGTACGGAATCGCTACCCCTTTCCTCCTGGGTTCGGATTCTCTGTTGTCTTATTTCTTGCCCTTATCTCTCTTGGTTTTGTTGACAGCCCATTTAGGATATCCACAAACAGAGAGGGCTTCCTGCACATGTTGTTCTTCTTTCTCCTTACCCTCTGTGCTTGTGGGAACCACTTGGGCCCTGTGTTGTAATGTCCGAATAACACCTAGTTTGTGCTGCAGTGGGTGGTGTGAGTCAAAAAGCAGGTATTGGTCTGTGTGTGTGGGCTTCCTGAAGACTTCTACTTGGAGTCCCCGGTCTCCTCCTATTGTTACTGCACAATCTAAGAATGCCAATGTGTTATCATTAGCATCTTCACGGGTGAATTTGATATTAGGATCTACAGAATTGATATGTGCAGTAAAAGGTTCCAAATCTTGAATTTTGATTTTTGTGAAATTATCACAAATTGTGATAATTTTACAAAAATCAAAATTCAAGATTTGGAAGCCCTCTCTGTTTGTGGATATCCTAAATGGGCTGTCAACAAAACCAAGAGAGACAAGGGCAAGAAACAAGACAACAGAGAATCCGAACCCAGGAGGAAAGGGGTAGCGATTCCGTACCTGGCCGGCGTTTCGGAAAAACAGAGGATTTTCAGACAATATGAAATCCCAGTTTATTTCAAACCCACAAACACTTTAAGACAAAAACTGGTCCACCCAAAGGACAAAACACCGAGCCACAAACAAAGCAATGTGGTCTACTCCATTCAGTGTAGTGAAGACTGCAGTGAGCGCTATATTGGGGAAACCAAGCAGCCACTTCACAAGAGGATGTACCAACACAGGCGGGCGGGCCAGAGTGGACCGTCATCTGCCGTTCATCTTCACCTAGAAGCCACGGGCCATTCATTTGAGGACAGTGAGGTTCAGATCTTAGCCAGGGAAAAGAACTGGTTTGAGAGGGGAGTTAAAGAGGCAATTTTTGTCAAAAAAGAGAATCCGTCGTTAAACAGAAATGGGGGAGTTAGACACAACTTGTCTCCCATCTATAATTCGATTCTCAAACAAAGAATCATTAGGACAGACAAGCCATTGCAGAGGGGTGGAGAGGGTCGTTGTCTTGAATAGGGAATTGGACGCCAGAGAAATTTGAAATACAAAGAGACAGATTAGCTGATGGTTTCAGAGTTGTTTCAGTGTAGTGAGCGGGCTGATAGATATGCTAATACAAGACGCCAGAGGAATTCGTAAAACAAAAGAGAGTAGCGGGGATAGGTCAGAGCTTTGTTCAGGGAAGCTAGCTCCTCCCTTGCAGCTAGATATAAACAGGGTCTAACCAGCATGAGGGCCAGAGCTGACGAAGCCTCTCGGATGAGCGGCGAAACGTTTTCAACCAAACAAACTTTGTCCAGTTGACAAATTGAACTTCTCCTTTGATCATGGATTCTACCTGGACGACTGAGGGACTTTTCACGCAACTGTCAACAAAGCAAAGACTGAAAGGTTGGCTACTTTCAGGATTTGATTATTGTATTTAGT
Organism: Paratrypauchen microcephalus; assembly: GCA_036785185.1. NCBI lineage: Eukaryota > Metazoa > Chordata > Actinopteri > Gobiiformes > Gobiidae > Paratrypauchen > Paratrypauchen microcephalus. The sequence goes on along the minus strand of JAVJIX010000083.1, from coordinate 3,014,485 downwards.
TGAGTTCACTTTTTTCCTTTGCTGCATACCTCTGTATATCATAGCTTCATATATTTGATGTCTCCCAAATGTATCCAAATTGTAGAAAGTAATAAACATAAAGATAAAACCATTGAATAAGATGATCTGTACACACGTTTGAGAGGTAGTGTACATCCAGTGGTGAAAGTAAGCCGGTGCGCACCGGAACGGTGCAAGAAGGTTCTGGGTTCGATCCCCGGGTGGCCCAGTGTTTTTTTTTTGTTTTTGTTTTTTTTAAACGGTAGTGATGCACTGGACATTATAGCACCTGTAAGAAATGAAAACTACTTTCACCACTGTGTACATCGTAACCATAATATAAGGCAGAGGTCGGGAACCTTTTTGACTCAGAGAGCCATGAAAGCAAATATTTGGAAATGTATTTCAGTGAGAGCCATATACTATATTTTAAGCCTGAATTCAAGTGAATGTGAGTATAATAAGCCTCTGAATTTATTCTTATAAAATAATGTTGTTATAACACTCACCATTAATGTGACTTCTGGTGCTGCATGGATTTGCTGATGGCTTTGAGGTCTGGTTGGTACTTGGTGAGGTTAAGCTTCATGCAAGCGTTGAGGCTTTCATCCGTTAAACGTGATCGTAGGTTGGACTTGATGTTTTTTAGATGTGAGAATGACTGCTCACATGCATACGTAGATCCAAACATGGTCAATACAGCAATACTCACACGCTGCAGTGTGTGGTATGTGACAGGAAGCGTGTTCCAAGTTTTAATAATCAGCTGGTCTTCGCGTTGAAGTTTTTTCATTTCTGTCCACATGTGCTTGCTCGCCAACTGCGCTTTCTGTCGTGCGATTCTTTCCAAATCTTCATTCAGTGACTTGAACTTATTCACCCACATGTCTGATGCCTTCAGGTCAGCCACTTCTGCTTCAAAATCTCTGACAGAGACACCAGGAATGTAACTCAGGTCGGCTGTGTTCAGTGAACACTCGTTTGGATGGGTGATGAACTTAAAAAGACGAGTGTGCTCACGAAATTCTCCAAAGCGTGCTTTGAATGACTGTTGGAGACTGGATGTGAAGCCACCTAGCTGGTGGAGATCAAAGTTTTGAGTGGGCTCACTTGCTGTGCATGCATCTTTAAATTGTCTCAGTTTTTCAAAATGTAGTAAAAGACCCGTTTCGAGCTCCAGCTTGTTTTCAAAATCAAACACGGCTTGTTGAAGGGATAACACTGTATTTCCAATGCAAAAGCGGCTAAGCACCTTCCCTCTTGACAACTAACGCACATTGCTGTGCAAAAGCAGACCGTGATAGTTATTTCCAACTTCATCCAGCAGTGTTTTAAACTGGCGATCATTTAAGGCTCGGGCAACAATAAAGTTGATCACACGAATGACCAGCGACATCACTTCGCCAAGCTGTCCGTCACACATCTGAGCACAAAGTGCCTCCTGGTGTAGAATGCAATGGAAACTTAGGATGGGTCTATTTTCATGTTCACGGAGAAGCGCCACAAATCCTTTGTTTTTCCCCACCATACACGGAGCCCCATCAGTACACACTGAAAGAAGTTTATCCATTGGTAGATTTTTTTCTTGAGCGAACTCCATGAAAGACTTGAATAAATCCTCACCTCTTGTGGACCCTTTTATTGGCAGAACAGCACGACTTTCTTCGCGCAGTGTGTCACCAGCAGCATATCTTACTGATACATATCACACTGAACTGCGACAAATGACTTACGTCTGTTGACTCATCCAAAGCCAGGGAAAAGAACGGCGCTGCATTTATGTCCTTCACTTGTGTTTCCTCCACTTGGTTTGCCATCATGATGGTACGATCATGAACAGTTCTTGCCGACAGAGGCATGTCTTTTATCCGTTTAATTATCTTGTCTCTGTTCGGAAGATCATCAAAAAGTTCATTGGCTACATCCAGCATGAACGTTTTAGCATACTCGCCATCTGTGAATGGTTTTCCGTTCCTCACTATTGCTAAAGATCCAGTAAAGCTAGCGGAATTATAGTCACCTTGCCGGGTCCATACGCGGAGTTGCTGCTGGCTTGCTTGCACCCTGCTCAGTAGCTCTTGGCACGCTTTCTTTCTGCTGTCTCCCGCAGGGTATTTTAATGCAAAGGTAGCATGGCGTGTGTCAAAGTGCCGCTTTACGTTCGACCGTTTCATCTATGCAATTTTGTCACTGCAAATTAGACACACCGCAGTACCCGTTCTCTCCACAAAGGCGAATTCTTCGGTCCATTCCAGTGTTGTATAGTAACGAAGTAATAATACTTCACTACTGTACTTAAGTACATTTTGGGAGACTTTGTACTTTACTTGAGTTTTTAAAAAAATGATAACTTTTACTTTTACTTCACTACATTTCTGAATTTAATTGCATACTTTTACTCCGATACATTTTCAATGTGCCATTTAGTTACTTGTTACAAAAAAACCTCTACTGATGCAAGGAAGTCAGGACGTACCTGGGCTTGTCCGCTACTTGTGCATGACAATCAGCCTACACCTGTTGGTTTCATGCAGCTAGTTTAATCAGTCAACATCCCTGATGGAAGAGGAGACAGCATCCACGTCGGCTACAAATGAAGGGGGACCTGACGATGAGCATCCCTGGCCATACTTAAACACAATGTTCTTTTACGTATTTGACGATGTTGGAGCTAACAGGATACCTAGCTTTTTCGGCTCAAGGGAAGGCATTCGCAAGTGTAACGAATGAGAAAGAGCACACGAGTTCAAAAGGACAAAAAATAACATTAACATGTGCCTACTTTTAAAAATGTAAACAAGCGCTGTGTGTTTGTGCGATCTAAGTAACAAAGCGAGGGTTAGCTTCAGACTGCCTTTGCTTGATACTTTTACTTGTACTTTTAATTACATTACTTGAGTACATTTATTTTTACATTACTTGTCATACTTAAGTACAAGAAGTTCCAGATACTTTAAGACTTTTACTCAAGTAACATTTAGTCAGTGACTTCGACAACATAGTAGTCAGTGACTTCGACTTTTACCAATGTCATTTTTGGGAGGGGTACCTATACTTTTACTTGAGTTTGATTTTCCAGTACTTTATACAACACTGGTCCATTCATCCTGAAATGTACGATACTCGTCATCTTTTTTTCTTTTCGCCATCTTCTTGGGCGTCAGGTTAGTTTTGAGCTATTGATCGAGCAGACTGAGTCAAAAGGGCGCGTTTACCAATTTACCCAGCAACAGCCAACGTAGGCTATTATCATCCAATTAAAATAATGGACAATTGCTCCTGCAGCCAATTGCAGCCCTGAACAGGACATGAGCAGTGAAAAATCGATGGATGGATTAAATCATTAAAACAAGTGAGAATATTTTATTTTTATATCTGCGAGCCAGATGCAATCATCAAAAGAGCCATACGTTCCCGACCCCTGATATAAGGCTTCAAATTGTGTTCCATATGTGGATTACGGGGCCCATTTCCTTGATCTGAGAATGCATTAGTCTAAACCTAAAAGCAGGAGGCACTATCCTAATGTACTCTGTAGGGCCTTGAGTGGCATTTCACCGTGAAAAGAACATACCCCAGATTTTAGTATTTTTACGTACATGTGGGTGCACTTTACCGTGGAAAAAAATGGTTAAAAGTCCTTGGCGTGATTTTTGAGACTGGCTTGACTTTTGAAGAGGCTGTGAGGAGGCAGGAGTGGAGCGGAGCCGCAGCCTTCAGCGAGAGGCAAATCAAAAATGAACTTGTTTTTCTACCATTTTTCTTTCTTTTTTTGGTTGTCCTCCATATCTTCACCACAGTGAGGAACCTAACAGAAAATAGCAGTGATTCTGTTTTATTTTTTGGCCAAAAAAAATTACTAAAAAAAACCTTATTAATGTTATTTTTTGAGCTCTTAACCGTGTAATATTGATGTTTCCTCATCAAAACATACTTGGAGTTGTGTTTTGTTTCATATACACATAAAAATCCTACATATATATTGAGTTTCATTCGTTCTTGTTTTATTAATCCATTAATCCAAGGTCTTGTTCTGTGCACATTCAAAAATCGTGGCTCTATTACCTTACTCTGCTCTGTTTTTTCAATCTATGATGAAATGACTCGTTCCCTTCAAGTGTCTTGGCATATTTCCTCTGGAAACTTGCTTGCTGCCACATATAGTGTAAAAAACCCATGGCACTTATCACAAGGTGAGGCATGTTTAGGGGATTAAAGCCACAAGAGTGCATATGTGTTGTTTAAAGGTACACTGTGTAAGATTTTTACCTGTTAATTACCGAAAGTGAAGATACCCATTCAAAAATACAGTGTTTTCCAAGCTTTTTCACTTCCATCATGAAATCAAAGTATTCTGTTGGACTTAGATATAGTCAATTTCACCTGCATAAAAGGGGGATCTTCCCCATGTAGCGGCATCCATTTTAACTACGAGAGCCGCAGAAGGACATACTGTATTTTGGGCTCCGCCTTCACCGTTTTCTTTATAGCTGTTGGCACTGGCCCGTGGTTTTCACACAACGAGATAGTACGCGTTTGGATAAACAACGACAAGCATGTTGCCGGATCACACTTACTCCGCACATACATCGCAGGAGCAAGCACCTTCATCTAAGAGGAAAAGAGGAAGGACTTAAGGAGTTAATATTGGGACTTCTTTCAAAAGGTGGAAATACCTGATGACGTCTGTTGCTCCAGTTTCATATCACAAACTTCTTGTAGTACTTTTCGGCTACAATATACACTTTCGCTATTATAGCCTTGTGTGAGCCTCATTTTTGTTACTTCTAGCGCTTCAAAGTTTTTGTTAGCAGACGCACCAAGCATTACAAGGCTCAGTGAGGCGCAGTTTTGTTCTCGAATACCAGGATGTATAACAACATACAGACTTACGAGTTACGAACGAGTTACGTTCCGGACGCCCGTTCGTTAGTTGAATTTGTTCGTAAGTCGTTATTATATGTTTAAGGCTTGTATAAGTTATCTATATGGATTTGTACTGCATTTAAATAACACTAATATCACTAATAACACAATAACACTAATAAATAACACTAAATAATACTAATATGCTTTTTAAAAATATGGAAAACTGATGAGATAAAAAGGAAGTTTCTCCATCTCTTCCATGAGTTTCTCTCTCTTCTTCTTGCTTATGATGGTGGATTGCATACCCGCTGCACTTTTCACATGCTTCATATTGCGATCCTTTTGTTTATATATCGTACCAATTGTCGAACGGTTCACGTTGTACGCGTGTGCCACATTCACCATCATTCACCATCTTCTCACCAGCATCAAGTTTCTTTATTATCGCCAAACAAAGTTCATAACACCGCACCGTAGTAACACCGTAGTACGCCCACTCAGTTGAAGTTCTGAACACTTCTACTGAGTGGGTGTGACGCTTGGGGGATGCTGCGCAGCACCTGCCTGTGCGTCAGCGGCAGAAATACGCACTACGTACTGCGCGTCAGGGGTGGAAGTACGCACTACGTACTGTACCCGGAAGTCTGAATAGGCGCTAAATACAAAAACTCGCTTGCGTACATGTACAGCACTTTTGCCCAAACATTTAACTTTTTTTTTTTTTTTTCGACCCTGTTCGTAACTCCGAATGTTCGTAAGTCGAATGTTCGTATGTCGAGGAGCGTCTGTAATTACCATCTGTACGGGTAGTATTAGCAAACGGTAAGCAGCATACCGCCACCTACTGGTTCCTGGGAGATTCTGCTACTTATTACTGTTGTGTATGACCCTCGAAGTCTGCCGTAGCTAGAACCGGAATTGCAATACCCACCATCCACCAATGCGCCATCCTACACAGTGTACCTTTAAAGATCCCATGACATGGTACTTCTTGATGCTTTTATATGGCTCCTTAATGGTTCCCTAATACTGTAAATGAATCCTTCTTCAAAATCAACACTCAGTGCATGAGAAAGAGAGATAAGATGAGAAAGAGTAATTTTTCTCTCTCTGAACACTCCATTATGGGCGCTGTTGCTTGAATGCAAATGAGGAGAAAAGAGATGGCCTATAGTAGAGGGTGGGGGCGTGGCCAAACTCTCCGCTCTCAGCTCTCAGCTGTGCGCTCTGACCCATTTCCGCGTTTTTGCGCGGAGGAAGAGATGAGAAGCCTTCCATTGAAAAATAAACACATTTCCACAGAAAATAAAATCAAACCACTGTTCAAAGGTCCAGAGGCTCAGATAAAGGACTTCTGAGCCTAGAAACACTTGGACGTGCCTCCAGGCAAATAAAAAAATGCATTTCGCATTGCCTAGCGCATTCGCAGTCCAAACTCTCTGGGCGTGATTTACAGAGACGCTGAGTACAGACAGACGGAGGTGGAACTGCATTTGCATTTCTTTTTTTCAAGCTGACGTCAATAAGTTTCCTTGTTCAAAATCGCCCGTTTGAGCTCTGATTTTTTCTAACGCAGAAAAGTATCGCAAATGCTCAGTTTAGACATTTCGCAACTTTTAACCCTAAACAGGGTAGGGGAGCTCACATTAACGTTCAAAAACCTCAGAAAGTGAAAATTTCATGCCATGGCACCTTTAAGATCGCATTTCTCTGCTTTCAGATTCAAAGCCACATGTTTTAGATTCAAATAATTCTCTCAGTTTTGTAATTCCTGAATTAGTGACAATTATGTTTATTATGTAAGACCATTATCAGGTTTCAAACTTCTCTTCTAACTTTAAATTTTTGTCAGCGAATTCTGCCTGTGGTTTTAAATGGCACCGTCCATCTCCCCATTTGAAGTTTAGTGTGGCCTTATATCTTACGTTAACAACTTGAAGCGCGTTAAAATTCAGCATGTAACTTTTTTATTAGGAACATTAATAAAAGAGGCACGATCTGAGAAAGACTTGAGACAATCAATTTGATGAAATGACTCAAATAAATGTGTTAAATTTACAAGATTGGACCATTTGATCTTCAAATAGCCACGCACACGTCAGTTAACCAAAAATGATTTTATTTTGCTAGTGGAATAAAGCAGAATGTCTTTGCATGTTTAAACTTTTCCATTTCACTTTGCCCTGTCGTTTTGCAAAAACCAAGCAATTTAATGAAGCCAATTTTCACTCTGGACTTATTGAAATAATTCAGGGAAAGTGCTAGTCAAAAGACCCATCTTTTTTTAACAAAGTTGTGTGCAACAGCAAAGAACAAAAATAATAGCTTAATGTTAGCAAAGACTTGGATTTTTATTTATTTATTTATTTTTACAAAATCTTCTGATTTTTTAAAACTAATTTATGAAGCAAGCACTAACACTAGCTTCAAATTGGATATTTTTACAGAACAATTGTATCCAGAGTTGGGTAGAGTAGCCAAAAAATGTATTATATTATGCAAAATGGATTCTTGTGAGCTTTAAGCCAGCACCCAGACTTGAGTTTTGTTTCATTCACACATGTTTGAGTAACCCTTTATTATTAATTTAAAGGTGCCATGGCATGAAATTTTCACTTTCTGAGGTTTTTGAACGTTAATGTGAGCTCCCCTACCCTGTTTAGCCCCCCCCCCCCCCCCCCATGGTTAAAAGTTGCGAAATGTCTAAACTGAGCATTTACGATCCTTTTCTGCGTTAGAAAAAAACACAGCTGAAACGGGCGATTCTGAACAAGGAAACTGTCAGATTGAAAAATGCAGTTCCACCCCCGTCTGTGTCTCTACTCAACATCTCTGTAAATCACGCCCAGAGAGTTTGGACTGCGAATGCGCTAGGCAATGCGAAATGCGTTTTTTTATTTGCCTGGAGGCACGTCCGAGTGTTTCTAGGCTCGGAAGTCCTTTATCTGAGCCTCTGGACCTTTGAACAGCAGTGGTTTAATTTTATTTTCTGTGGAAATGTGTTTATTTTTCAATGGAACGCTTCTCATCTCTTCCTCCGCGCAAAAACGTGGAAATGGGTCAGAGTGCACAGCTGAGAGCTGAGAGCGGAGAGTTTGGCCACGCCCCCACCCTCTACTATAGGCCATCTCTGTCCTCCTCATTTGCATTCAAGCAACAACTCCCATAATGGAGTGTTCAGAGAGAGAAAAATTACTCTTTCTCATCTTATCTCTGTTTCTCATGCACTGAGTGTTGATTTTGAAGAAGGATTCATTTACAGTATTAGGGAACCATTAAGGAGCCATATAAAAGCATCAAGAAGTACCATGTCATGGGACCTTTAAATACATTTCCAAAGCTCAAAATTCTCTGTTCCAACTTGATGTCATGAAGGACTAGTTAACATCTACCTTTAACCTCTAGTTAAGTAAGTACAGTGGTACCTCACCTTACGAACGACCCAACAAACGAAAATTTAAAGTTACGAAACGCCTTCACGGTAAATTTTGGTCTCTAGATACGAAAGAAAATTCAAGTTACGAAACGTGAAATCTCAAAAATTCAAATAATGCGCGCTCAGCCACACACATTATACGCTTTTCTCAGACTGGATTTAAACTTTTCTCACATTTGTCTCTCGTTTAAACACTCAAACTTTCATAGATTTTCAACCAAATGTATTAATAGTGAAGCGTGGGGGGAAGAGGGAGGGTGGAGAAGTGTGCGCACGTGTGATAGCGCAGGATGACCCGGCGCGGGGCTGAGAGGACGAGACCCGTGCTCAAACCGTGCCTCCTCTAAAACAGGATTAAACCAGGTCTGAACCAGTTCTAAACCAGGTCTAAACCAGGTCTAAACCAGGTCTAAACCAGGTCTAAACCAGGATTAAACCACCGCGGCTCTTATCTGCGTTCGTTCATGCGCTCAGACTGCGTGCGGTCCCCTCCTCGCTGCTCGCCTCAGCCGTGGCTCGTGAGAAACCAGGAAATAGACCCGCACGCGGCGCTTTAATCCACCTGGTCTAGTCCTGGTTTAGTCCAGGTTTAGTCCTGGTCCAGTCCAGGTATAGACCTTGTTTAGACCTGGTTTAGTCCATGTTTAGTCCTGGTCTAGTCTCTTAGCCAATCAGGACCCAGAACACAATGTTACACTATAAAAAAAAGTTACACTATAAAAAAAAAATTGGATCGGGGCCTTGGAACGAATCAGGCTTTTTCCATTGAAATAGCTACTCAACTTACGAAAAATTCACGTTACGAAACCACTTCTGGAACAAATTAATTTCGTAAGGTGAGGTACCACTGTATTGTCAATTTCAGGGCTCAAACTATCCAAATGATTGGAAGTGGAGCACTTCCTGTATTACCACATGACATCACAAGGTGGAACAGGATGTTTTATAACCCTAAATATGCAGGCATTGTGTGTTAAACATATGTGAATGAAACAAACACAACTCCAGGTATGTTTTTGACGAGGAAACATTATTATAAAGATTAGAAAATAGCATAATATTCAAGTTCAAAGTTTATTGTTATTTCTTCATACAAATTATCAAAAAAATGTTTTTCTCTACCCCCCCCCCCCAGCTCGAAAAAAGAAATGCAAATGCAGTTCCACCCCCGTCTGTCTCTACTCAGCGTCTGTGTAAATCACGCCCAGAGAGTTTGGACTGCGGAGGAGCAACGCAATGCGAAATGCGTTTTTTTATTTGCCTGGAGGAACTTGCGAGTGTTTCTAGGCTCGGAAGTCCTTTATCTGAGCCTGTGGACATCTGAAACAGCAGTGGTTTAATTTTATTTTCTGTGGAAATGTGTTTATTTTTCAATGGAAGGCTTCTCATCTCTCCCTCCGCGCAAAAACACAGAAGTGGGTCAGAGCGCACAGGGCACAGCTGAAAAGGAAAGAGTGGAGAGTTTGGCCACGCCCCCACCCCCTACTATAGGCCATCTCTGTCTTCCTCATTTGCATTCAAGCAACAACGCCCATAATGGACTGTTCCAGAGTGACATTTATGACTCTTTCTCATCTTATCTCTCTTTCTCATGCACTGAGTGTTGATTTTGAAGAAGGATTCATTTACAGTATTAGGGAACCATTAAGGAGCCATATAAAAGCATCAAGAAGTACCATGTCATGGGACCTTTAACATCTACCTTTAACCTCTAGTTAAGTAAATATTGTCAATTTCAGGGCTCAAACTATCCAAATGATTGGAAGTGGAGCACTTCCTGTATTACCACATGACATCACAAGGTGGAACAGGATGTTTTATCACCCTAAATATGCAGGCATTGTGTGTTAAACATATGTGAATGAAACAAACACAACTCCAGGTATGTTTTTGACGAGGAAACATTATAAAGATTAGAAAATAGCATAATATTCAAGTTCAAAGTTTATTCTTATTTCTTCATACAAATAATCAAAATTATGTTTTTCTCTATCCCATGTGTAATAAATAATAATTTTATTTAATTTATTTATATCACTTATTTGTCCCCAAAGGGAAATTTGTCCTCTGCATTTGACCCATCCTTTATTCAGGAGCAGTGGGCAGCAGTGACTGCACCCGGGGACCAGGGCTGGACTGGGACAAAAAAACGGCCCTGGCATTTGTCCTGGTTCAGACCTGATTTAGTCCTGATTAGTCGTGGTTTAGTCCTGATTTAGTTTTGGTTCAATCCTGATTAGTCCTGGTTTAGTCCTGGTTCAAATCCTGATTTAGTCCTGGTTTAGTCCTGGTTTAGTCCTGATTTAGTTCTGGTTCAAGCCTGATTTAGTCCTGGTTTAGTCCTGATTAGTCCTGGTTCAGACCTGATTAGTCCTGGTTTAGTCCTGGTTCAAATCCTGATTTAGTCCTGGTTCAGACCTGATTTAGTCCTGGTTTAGACCTGATTAGTCCTGGTTTAGTCCGGGTTCAAATCCTGGTTTAGTCCTGGTTCAATCCTGATTTAGTCCTGGTTTAGTCCTGATTAGTCCTGGTTTAGTCCTGGTTTAGTCCTGGTTTAGACCTGATTAGTCCTGGTTTAGTCCTGGTTCAAATCCTGATTTAGTCCTGGTTCAACCCTGATTTAGTCCTGGTTTAGTCCTGATTAGTCCTGGTTTAGTCCTGGTTCAAATCCTGATTTAGTCCTGGTTTAGTCCTGGTTCAATCCTGATTTAGTCCTGGTTTAGTCCTGGTTCAGACCTGATTTAGTGGTTTAGACCTGATTAGTCCTGGTTTAGTCCTGGCTCAAATCCTGATTTAGTCCTGGTTCAATCCTGATTTAGTCCTGGTTTAGTCCTGATTAGTCCTGGTTTAGTCCTGGTTTAGTCCTGGTTCAGACCTGATTTAGTCCTGGTTTAGTCCTGGTTCAATCCTGATTTAGTCCTGGTTTAGTCCTGGTTCAGACCTGATTTAGTGGTTTAGACCTGATTAGTCCTGGTTTAGTCCTAGTTTAGTCCTGGTTTAGTCCTGGTTCAGTCCTAAATTGTGGGCCTGTCTCTAAGAAAAAAAAAGAAAAGAACGGCATCAGCCCCTAGGACTGTCGGCCCACCGGGAAAATGCCCGGTATGCCCAATTACCAGTCCAGGCCTGCCGGGGACCCATCTCCATGAGCTTATTGCTTAGGCTTGGTCACGACCACAGCTGGAGGATTTTACCTATGGAGCATGTTTTGGGTTGATGGGGGAAACCGGAGTGCCCGGAGGAAACCCAGCCAGACACGGGGAAACTCCACACAGAAAGGAACAAATAATAAATAAACGGTAAAATAATAAATGGTATATAAATGGTAAAAAGTGCAAAAGGCGTATAGTGCAAGTCTTTTTTGGGGGAGTCAGGGGGGATCTGAGTCCAAGTGTTCTTTGGGGGAGTTCTGTTCATGGGGAGACCTCGCTTCCTGGCAATCTGGTGGGTAGAGAGAGGAGGAAAAATATTTTTAACAAGCAAAACACTGCACTACCGGGAGAACGAGAGGCCGCTACGTCTGCACACCGCCATTCAAATCATAACAATATGGGCTCTTTACATAAGAGTCAAGTTACTTCAGATGACCATTTCAGCTCTAATATAATGTAATATGAAGCCGGGTTGTGCTAAAATCAATAAATCCTGACAGATCAAGCAGTGGATAAGGAGCTGTGGATATCACGGACAACATTACATGGCTCGTATTACTGTGCTATAATGTTTCCTCATCAAAAAAATAAGCAACATTTTGTTTCATTCGCACAAACCCTGCACATTTGTGTCCCACCACGGAAGCTGAGGGCGCATGTCGGCATCACAGATTCTCAGGAAATGCGTTTTTTGTGTTTTTTGTGTTTTTTTTTTAATTGTGATTTTCGTCTTTTTGCATAATGTGCTAGTTGAGATCATGAAGAAGCCTCTCCATGTTTCAGATAACTGCATTAGTCAGACCCCCCAGGATTTCACGGGCATTTTTTGTGATTGTTGCGGGCTAAAATGCCTGAATTTGCCTGAGCTTTTCCAAAAAGTTGCGATGAAAGTTGCGGTGCTTTTAAGTTTTTTTTTTGCGATTTTGTTGCGGGAGGAAGTGAAAGTTGCGATAAATAGTTGTGATTTTCCCTTTTTGTAATTAAAATTGAGTAATATTTTGAATACTGAGTTATTACTGACAAAGAATAATACAAAGACACAGAGATCACAGATATAGTCCTAAAACAACCTTACCAACATCCAAAATAAATTACTACTAGGAGGGGAACTGTTTCGCCCGGTCTTTTGCTGTTATTTTTGTGGACAGACATGTTTCTTTGCCATTAGAAGCCGTGTCCCAATTCCCAGAGCGCGCGGCTCAGAGCGTGGCCCAAAGGGCATGTGCGTCACACATTTCGACATTACACTGGAGTCCCATGCGCAGTTAACACGCAGACCGCAGAAGACCGCAGTCGTTAAGCGGTCCGCGGACTGCAGTCGGGGCTGAGCAAGTGTGCACCGCCTTGACTGCAGTCTGAGCCCCCTTCGGGCCGCGCTCCGAGCTGTGCGCTCTGGGAACTGGGACACGGCCGCAGTTTTCGCTTTGTGACACGGAAGTAAAGCAGAAGGAAGTTGGTCGGCGTTCAATACGTCACCGATTATTGGTCAAAATTAGTAAAGATTGCGGGAAAGTTGCGATGATTGGTCAAAATTGCAACACCGCCCTGAATTCACGGGGATTGGCTGAAGTTGTGTTGAAGTTGCAAATCACAACATCGCGAATTCCTGGAGGGTTTGATTAGTGACGTTAAAGACATACATTTTTAATTTCAAAAATGCTTGTTTCTGGCGAATGATACGGAGACCAAACTTTGGGAGGCTGTTTCTGGAATTTCTGGGATCTGCTATGGCTGCTTACAAATAGAGATAACTTTTTAAAATATTGTCAGATTTTCACATGTAAGACATCATTGAACACTGTTCAATGATGTCTTACATCATGTTCATGTTCATGTTCAATGATGTTCAATGAACACTGTTAACATGTCATTCAACGTATCTGCACTTACAAATATTCAACTATAATCCAGAGTCTATTTTTAGGTCTAGTTTTAAATTATCCTAGGGCATTATTTATTTATTTATTTATTTATTTATTATATTGGTCTGTTGCATGTTACTTTTTCGTGCTGTTCTTGATATGTGTGTTGCAACACTGGAATTTCCCCACTGTGGGACTAATAAAGGCATATCTTATCTTATCTTATCTTATCATTGGAAAGCTTAGAACCTGTACTTTCAGAATCTGTGAATAACTCAAAACGCCTCCGCAACGACTTGGTATTGGTTTTCCTGCGGTTGGACACATTTAGGCTGAGGTCTTCTCTTAAACAGAAGACACTCCTTGTGATGTCAAGTGCTCCACTGTGTTTTTAAACTCCATAGACGTTCACTTGAAACATTTGGATCATTTCAGATCTGGAATCATCAATCTCTATTGAATTAAAGGTAAAATCTATCTGCGAACTTAAAGGGATATGCCACCCCCAGGTCAAATTTGGGCATCTCCCCACAGTCCAGAGACTAAAATAAGTGGTGGAAAGCGTTTTCCTGCTCACCCAGCCATTGTCCGAGTCTGTCGCCACTGACCGCCGCGGTATCTGGTGCTCCTCCGCCTTAGACTGGAGTCTAACGTCGCCAGAGAAAGATTTCGGCCAAAAGGAATTAATTTGCTCGATGCGTTTCCCAATTACTGTCTGTGTAGTGCACATTCATATCGAGTGCAAATAAAGGTGCAAATCAACACGGAGAGCTTGCCTTGGTCATTTTGGGTGGGAACTATTTTCCAGTGCGTAAGAATACAGCCGTATCACGCAGCACGCTGCCAGGGGAATCCCTGTTACGCACCGGGAAAGGAGTTCCCCTGTTGCAAAACGTGGTGCGTGATACGGCTGTATTCTTACGCACTGGAAAATAGTTCCCACCCAAAATGACCAAGGCAAGCTCTCCGTGTTGATTTGCACATTTATTTGCACTCGATATGAATGCGCACTACACACAAAGTAATTGGGAAACGCATCGAGCAAATTAATTCCTTTTGGCCGAAATCTTTCTCTGGCTACGTTAGACTCCAGTCTAAGGCGGAGGAGCACCAGATACCGCTGCGGTCAGTGGCGACAGACTCGGACAATGGCTGGGTGAGCAGGAAAACGCTTTCCACCACTTATTTTAGTCTCTGGACTGTGGGGAGATGCCCAAATTTGACCTGGGGGTGGCATATCCCTTTAAAAACTACCGCTTCATGACATCACAAGTTGGAACAGAGCATTTCGAGCTTTGGAGATGTAGACAGACTAATAATAAAGGATTACAGTAGTACCTCACCTTACGAAATTAATTCGTTCCAGAAGTGGTTTCGTAACATGAATTTTTTGTAAGTTGAGTAGCTATTTCAATGGAAAAAGCCTGATTCGTTCCAAGGCCCCGATCCAAGTTTTTTTTTTATAGTGTAACTTTTTTTATAGTGTAACATTGTGTTCTGCGTAGAGACTGTAGACCCAGGACTAAACGTGGACTATACCAGGTCTAGACCAAGGTCTAAACCTGGACTAAACCAGGACTAAACCAGGACTAGACCAGGTGGATTAAAGCGCCGCGCGCGGGTCTATTTCCTGGTTTCGTTTCGAGTCACGGCTGAGGCGAGCAGCGAGGGGGACCGCACGCAGTCTGAGCGCATGAACGAGACCCGTGCTCAAACCGTGCCTCCTCTAGACCTCCTCTAGACCTGGTCTAGACCTGGTCTAGACCAGGTCTAGACCACCGCGGCTCTTGCATGTGTTCGTTCATGCGCTCAGACTGCGTGCAGTCCCCCTTGCTGCTCGCCCGCGCGCGGCGCTTTAATCCACCTGGTCTAGTCCTGGTCTAGTCCAGGTTTAGTCCTGGTTTAGTCCAGGTTTAGTCCTGGTCCAGTCCTGGTTTAGTCCAGGTCTAGACCTGCTGGCAGCCCCGCGCTGGGTCATGCTGCGCTATCACACGTGTCAGAGCGCAGTTTTCTCCCCCCCTCCCCCTTCCCCCCACACTTCACTATTAATAATTTTGTTGAAAATCTATGAAAGTTTGAGTGTTTAAACAGAGACAAATGTGAGAAAATCCAGTCTGAGAAAAGCGTATAATGTGTGTGGCTGAGCGTGCATTATTTGAATTTTTGAGATTTCGCGTTTCGTAACTTGAATTTTCTTTCGTATCTAGAGACCAAAATTTAACGTGAAGGCGTTTCGTAACTTGAAATTTTCATTTGTTGGGTCTTTCATAAGGTGAGGTACCACTGTACTCATACGTGTGTGAATGAAACAAAACACAACCCCAGGTATGTGTGTACATTCTATAGGTTAAAGCTCACAAGAGCCAGTTTTGCATAATATAGGACCTTTAAACACACAAATGAGGCAAAATCTTCACCAGATGATACTGGATACTGTATTTGAATTCAACCATAGTACAGTTCCTTTTAATATTTAGATGTAGGCATTTTGAGATACCCATACAGCACAAATTTTAGTTGCATCACCCCCCAGTAAATTGTAATTTATTTAGCAGCGAAAACACCTGTAATTTAATAAATCCAAAAAAGTTTAGTTCTACATATGCCCTATACCTGATTTTTTCCCGATGTATCTGAGCAAAATGTGTTTTGCTCCAGTACAGATACTATATCGTATAAGCAGCTCTTGAGGTCAACATAAGTCTGCTGTCTGGATCTAATTATTGAGCATATTTTTTTATCTGAGCTCAAGAAGTGCATGGTTTGCATGCTAATTGTCCTTTGCCTTTCTGTCACTGCAAAACTCTGCTCTGGTCTGAAAGTTGCAGTGAATTATTACAATGCCTAAGGTAAGTGAGGAAGAACACTGGGCCACTGCAAACTAGCTCTGTTTTCAGTGAAGGGATGAAAGTGCCCCCCCCCCCCCGGAAAATTTTTAATTTCTGAAATTTGGATTTCTATATGCTATATGTTTGCAATAAAGTAAAAATGTACATAAAAGTGCAAAAAGAGCTTATGCGCGCTAAAAGGCGCAGGTGAAAAAGTGAGGAGCGACGCGTTAAGTGAGGCACGGGCAGGTAGGATGAGGTATAGGATGTTTTATAAAGTTTAACCTGTGTACACGCAATGGTACACGCTGTTGCGAAAGAGCTGCACTCGCTCGCTCGGTCCGTGGCTCCAGACACGGGCTTGCGCTACGAAGTTTAATACGAGATACACGTACTTTTGTTCTGAATACGGGATGATTCTGTTTTTCAAGGGACTGTTGGCGACCCTAAACACACACTATACATATACAGTATACACACCCAAAATCTTTCTCAAAGAATTTGCACAGATATAAAAATAAATAAATAAATAAATTACCCCACGGCTGAAAAAAAAGCGGAGATCCGCTAAAAAACTGAACTCTTTCATCCCTGAGTGAAAGACTGAAAATCAGGTACAAGCGTCTTTAAAGGAGAATTCACATTTTTTTTTACAATCTGAGCCTTATTTCGGTAATAAAACAAGTTGTTTTACTCACCCATAGCACTTTGGTGTCATATGGAGCACTTCCAGAGATGTTTTAGATTTGCGATCTCCGTAATGTGAGTTCTCGGGGCATATGTTTGCGTTCTCCAAATAACACAAACTTTAGCACTTTTCAAATCATTGAAGCTCAATGTCTTAGTCTACGCTTTCGTTTGGGTCAAAAGTGGCCTGTAATCCGAGATTTATCCATAGTTTAGAGTAGATGAGGACGCCAGTGCGCATGTGCGGAGTCACAGTTTATTTCACTCTCAGCTCTCGGGACCCAAACATGAAACGCAAAGCTGTAAATTATGGATAAATCTCGGATTATAGGCCACTTTTGACTCAAATGAAAGCGTAGACTAAGACATTGAGCTTCTATGATTTGAAAAGTGCTAAAGTTTGTGTTATTTGGAGACCGCTCGGGGCATATACTGTATGCTATGGGTGAGTAAAACAACTTGTTTTATTGCCGAAATAAGGCTCAGATTGTAAAAAAAAAAAACGTTAATTCTCCTTTAAAGGTGAACTGTGTAACGTTTTGGTTGGGGGTCTGTCACCTTCTGGTTTCTATGGATATGTCATTGCTCAGCTTAGAATGTTCCACAATATGACATAATATAAACAGAGCTTCTTTACATTTATTCAATTCAATGGTGGTTTTATTGTTCAAAAATACCCAGAAAAAAACATGCATTCCAACTGTGAGCGGGGTCGCCTCTCCACAGATCTGACCTGTAACTTGGTCTCATTTGGTCTCCATGAAGATAGAAAGGTTTAATGCCATACTGTGGAACATTCTGGACAAAGCAATAACATTAGAAGGACTCCTCCACCAGAAAAACGCAATGCACCTTTAAAACCAAGACTTTATTTTGAAAACACCTTATTACAATACAAATGCTCTCTGCGTGACATTGACTGCAGTTGTTAGTTCCGGAGGCAGGGCGCGGTGGAGCGGAGAATCCTTGACCAGTCCACACACCGAGCCCGAGTAGCCTTGCGCACTGGTGTTCGTGTGAAAAGACACCTGACATTCACACATGGATAAAACAAGGACGGACGCAGCACCACTGAAGAAGGCTCCCTGAGGACGGAAGGCAGCCATGTTGGAAAGGTCACTTCATTTAGCAGGACTGGCAAACTGCACGGACAAGGTAAAATTGTAGTTCTGTGCAAATAGGAGTCAAAAACTTGTTGTGGATAACGGTGTACAGGTAGGTTTGTTTTAGAATACTATTAAAGGAGAATTAACGTTTTTTACAATCTGAGCCTTATTTCAGTAATAAAACAAGTTGTTTTACTCACCCATAGCACTTTGGTGTCATATGGAGCACTTCCAGAGATGTTTTAGATTAGTGATTAGCGTTCTCGGGGCATAGAGCATGTAATATATGCCCCGTGCTGTCTCCAAATAACACAAACTTTAGCACTTTTCAAATCATAGAAGCTCGATGTCTTAGTCTACGCCTTCGTTTGAGTCAAAAGTGGCCTGTAATCTGAGATTTATCCATAGTTTACAGCTTTGCGTTTCATGTTTGGGTCCCGAGAGCTGAGAGCAAAATAAACTGTGACTCCGCACATGCGCACTGGCGTCCTCATCTACTCGAAACTATGGATAAATCTCGGATTACAGGCCACTTTTGACTCAAACGAAAGCGTAGACTAAGACATCGAGCTTCTATGATTTGAAAAGTGCTAAAGTTTGTGTTATTTGGAGACCGCTCGGGGCAAATATGCCAGGAACGCTAATCGCTAATCACTAATCTAAAATATCTCTGGAAGTGCTCCATATGACACCAAAGTGCTATGGGTGAGTAAAACAACTTGTTTTATTACCGAAATAAGGCTCAGATTGTAAAAAACGTTAATTCTCCTTTAACTATCCAGCGAATAAAATCCAGTAAAACTATTTAGTCCAAAACATGTGTTAGATCATTACGACATGTGATACAGCAGCATGCTTGTTGTTTACCCAAAACAACAAGTAAAATAGGGTTGAATAATGACACTTAATCTAAAAGTTGTTGTTTTTTGCATACTTTTAGAACTCAGTTTCAGTATCGACTGGTATCTGATTTTTGATACCTTGGATAACCCTAGAGCAGAGAGTCATTTTAAGTTTAAACCAACAGGCTGTTAGCACTGAAACAACCCAGATAAGAGACTCGTGTGAGGCTCATTCTGCTCTTTGTAATTCACACTAAATCTCACTTTTACAACCTGTTACCTGTACAAGCTCAATTTGAACTATGAGAGATTGGATAAACTATAAGTTAAAGCATAGTAGAAATGTGAAAATAAAGTTGATTTTCGTTTCAAATCAGCGCGAGTCGTGGAATCCCATTGACGCACAACCCCACAGATCGACCAGAGAACTGCACGGCGAGAGGCATAACTCAGACCCTCCAGGAATTCGCGATGTTGCGATTTACAACTTCAACGCAACTTCAGCCAATCCCCGTGAATTCAGGGCGGTGTTGCAATTTTGACCAATCACCGCAACTTTCCCGCAATTTTTACCAATTTTGACCATCGGCGACGTATTGAACTCACGTCGACTAACTTCCATGTGACGAAACAAAACTGTGGCCGTGTCCCCAGTTCGGAGTGTGGTTTGAAGGGGCTCAGACTGCAGTCAAGGCGGTGCACACTTGCTCAGCCCTGAGTGCACTCCGTGGACCGCATGGCCGTCTGCGAAATGCGACAGGTCTCGCAACTAATTACAAAAAGGGAAAATCACAACTATTTATCACAACTTTCACTTCCTCCCACAACAAAATCGCAACAAAAACCTTAAAAGCACCGCAACTTTCATCACAACTTTTTGGAAAAGCTCACGCAAATTCAGGCATTTTAGCCCGCAACAATCACAAAAAATGCCCGCGAAATCCTGGGGGGTCTGATAACGAGACAAGACCAACCAAGCAGGAAAAAAACATTGGTTGAAAAAGATCCAAGAGTACAAACAAATGACCAATATGATTCAGGACAAGGTGAGAGAGGAGCAGAGGCGGTTCTTGGGGGGGCGAGTGGCGCAATTGCCCAGGGCACAACTTCGTGAGGGGCGCCGTGCCGAGCGCTTGAAAAAAAAAAAGATAGAGATGAGAAGATAGAGAGAGGATTCACCCCCTCCCTCTCTGCGGCCGGCTGCGAGTCCAGCTCACACTACCACGATTTGACCAATGTCGCGGCACTAGTTGCTACCAGGAATTGACCAATGATAGCTCCTACCAAGAATCGCTAGCGCTCGCATCGGGAACACAGAAACTACAGAAGACAATATTAAATGAAGTTAGTATAACGCAACATTTAATCACTTTTAAATCGATCGTTCACCCTCCGTGGTATTTACTATGACTACAACGTACAAAGACACACTTTACACGGGACTTTGTAGAGATACGCGATCGGCATTTTCAATAGAGGCTACGTGGATTACTTAACCCGGACAACAGTTCATCTCGGAGCTTCTTCTTTTCAGATTTTCTGGACAGTATCTCATCTTTGCTTTTGGTAAGTCATGTCATGAAATGTGTGTTTGTCATATCACTATTCTGTTTTAGCGCTATTATATTATATTGTATTAATTATATATGTTATATTATATTATATTATATTATACTGAGGAGAAATCTGTGTGAGGAAAGTGAGGAATAGCTGTGTGATAACTTTTTGTTTGTGTGTGTTTGTGTGTGTGTGTGTGCATGTGTGTGTGTGCGTGTATGTGTGTGTGTTGTGTGTGTGTGTGTGTGCGTGTATGTGTGTGTGTGTGTGTGTGTGAGTGTGTGTGTGTTGTGTGGTTGTGTGTGCGTGCGTGTGCGTGTTTGTGTGCGCGTGAGTGTGTGCGTGTGTATGTGTGTGTGCGTGCGTGCGTGTGCGTGTGTCTGCGTGTGTGTGTGTGCGTGTGTGTGTACGTGTGTGTGTGTGTCTGTGTGTGCGTGTGTGTGCGTGTATGCGTGTGTGTGTGTGTATGTGTGTGTGCGTGCGTGTGTGCGTGTGCGTGTGCGTGCGTGTGTCTGCGTGTATGTGTGTGTGTGTGTGCGTGTGTGTGCGTGTGTGTGTGTGTGTGCGTGTGTGTGTCTGTGTGTGCGTGTATGTGTGTGTGTGCGTGTGTGCGTGTGCGTGTGCGTGCGTGTGTCTGCGTGTATGTGTGTGTTTGTGTGTGTGTGTGTGCGTGTATGTGTGTGTGTGTGTATGTGTGTGTGCGTGTGTGTGTGTGTATGTGTGTGTGCGTGCGTGTGTGCGTGTGTCTGCGTGTGTGTGTCTGCGTGTGTGTGTGTGCGTGTGTGTGTGTGTGTGTGTGTGCGTGTGTGTGTGTGCGTGTGTGTGTCTGTGTGTGCGTGTGTGTGTGTGCGTGTGTGTGTGTATGTGTGTGCGTGTGTGTGTGTGCGTGTGTGTGTGTGTGCGTGTGCGTGTGTGTGTGTGTGTGTGTAGGGGATTTTGAAAAAATCGTTTGAATAATCATGATTTCAATATTGACTGAGATAATCGTGATTATGATTTTTTTCCATAATCAAGCAGCCGATGGTTCTATTTATATATCTGATTGTATATATTTTTGCCACTTTTATGTGTAGAGGTTTTATTTTTTTTTAAATTTATGTTATTTAAGTTATGATAACTTTTTTATCTTTTTTTTTTTTTTTTTTTTTTTTTAAGTTGTGATGATTAAACATGGCTGCTTGTGGTAAATGTGTTTTTTTTTTTTTTTTTCATTCCTTGGGGGGGGGGGCTTGAGTGGGCTTGTGGTTTTTTTTTTTTTTCATTCCTGGGGGAATGAAATGAGGAGTTGGATGTGCAGTGTATGAGAGGAGCGGAGAGGGCACTAGAGGACTTCCACAACAAGTTTGAGGTCCAAAAATACAGATCAACAAATGTCAGAGCGAAGATTCTGAACAGAGAAAAAGACGAAGAAACTAAGACCAAGTACCTGCAGGAAACAATGGAGCAGAACAGTGAGAAGATTGCCAGATTAGAGGCAGAACAGCTCCTGACAAAGAAACCCCCGAAGGAAAGTGAACAAGAGATCAGGAAAGCGCTGGACCATGTTGAGAGAGGAGCACAGAGCTTAAAAACGCCACCGGAGAGGTGCAGGACATGACTGAAAAAGGCTAGATCATGAAACAGGCCATGGAGAAGGATTTCTAGTCTGTGAAATAGGAAATAGTGACCATAGAGCAGAGCATGGAGAAGCATGGGAAACTGGCTTCAACATGAGCTGGACTTAAAAGGGGGGAACAAAACAGACAACTGGAGAGGGAACTGTCCACAGCAGAGAAGAAAATGGAAAAGCAAAGTAAAAATGCACCAAAAAGAGGTTGACTGTGTGAGAGAGGAGTCTAGAGAGAGGTCTGAGAAAGAACTAGAGGACATAAGCACCATAAATGTGCTCGACTAGAAATGGAGCTGCCCAAGGTAAAGAACCACAAAGAAGTATATATTCTGAAGAAGGCTATGGAGGAAGTTTTCTGTGACGAGACGGAGCCACAGAACTCCACTGAGATCCTCACTGAGACTGAGGACAGAGAGCCAGAAAATAACAAGCAGGGTGAGGAGAAGATGGGCTACGGACCAGCCTCCAAAAATCCAGAGAAAAAAGGCTGTAGAACATCCGCACTAGAGCCACAGACCTTCAAGGAGCAGAAGGGAGAGGAGAGGAAGGTCTATAGAAGGCGGTTGTAGCAGGACAAGTTACAGGTCACATCTGTGGAGAGGCGAGCCAGCTCACACAAGATCACATGCTTTTCAACGTATTTATTTTAGATTCAGATTCAGAAAACTTTATTGATCCTATAGGGCAATTCATTCGCAGCATTCTCAGAGCAGTCCTGCAGTTGTCAGTCCTATACAGACCACAAGTAAAACTCAAACAATTAACTTATTACACAGTGCAGACTTTAAAAACTTTAAAAACTTTAAAAAACACCACCCTTTGAATTAAGCAGTTTAACAGCCGAGGGCACAAAAGAATTTGAGAACCGGTTAGTCTTTCGGACCGGAGCATAAAAGCGACACCCTGATGGCATCATGATGAAGTCAGGAGCCAGAGGATGGAGGGGCTGATCTAGGAGACACTCGGCTTTGCTCAGCACCCGCTCCTCCCACAGAGAATGCACAGACCCCCCAGGAATTCGCTGGCATTTTTTGTGATTGTTGCGGGCTAAAATGCCTGAATTTGCAGGAGCTTTTCCAAAAAGTTGCGATGAAAGTTGCGGTGCTTTTTAAGGTTTTTGTTCCGATTTTGTTGCGGGAGGAAGTGAAAGTTGCGATAAATAGTTGCGATTTTCCCTTTTTGTAATTAAAATTGAGTAATATTTTGAATACTGAGTTATTACTGACAATAATACAAAGACACAGAGATCACAGATATGGTCCTAAAACAACCTTACCAACATCGAAAATAAATTACTACTAGGAGGGGAACTGTTTCGCCCGGTCTTTTGCTGTTATTTTTGTGGACAAATGGCGCCGCAGACATGTTTCTTTGCCATTAGAAGCCGTGTCTCAATTCCCAGAGCGCGCGGCTCGGAGCGTGGCCCGAAGGGCATGTGCGTCACACATTTCGACAGTACACCGGCGCGACGACTGCTGTCCCACTTCTTTTTTGTCCCATGTGCAGTTAACACGCGGTCCGAAGACCACAGTCGTTAAGCGGTCCGCGGACTGCAGTCGGGGCTGAGCAAGTGTGCACCGCCTTGACTGCAGTCTGAGCCCCCTTCGGGCCGCGCTCCGAGCTGTGCGCTCTGGGAACTGGGACACGGCTGCAGTTTCGTTTTGTCACACGGAAGTAAGGCAGAATGTTGCGGCTTCCAAACTCAAACCTTTTAGCCGCCGAGAATATGAGGTTGGGTCCTATGGCTCGCAGATTTGTGACGCGCAAAGAGGAGGCTATGGTGATAGATACGCTGAGATCCAGATATGTTTTGTGCATTTATTACAAAAAGAGCGCACACAGCTATGACAGCGCAGCAGGATGAAATGGAACTCATGAAAACCAGCAGGATGAACAGATTAACGTGAAAGATGAATGAATGGTTTGCGTTCAACAAAAAATCCGGCTACACCCCAACCCTGACTCTCTCCTCTGTGTGACAGGTGAGCGCGCGCTTTTACACGCACACACTTCCGTACGTGCACACACCCACACTCACGTGAACCACCGCCTCACAAACAAACGCACCGTGCACCTCATCTCAGTTATGTCTCCTACACAGAAGGAAGTTGGTCGGCGTTCAATACGTCGCCGATGATTGGTCAAAATTTGTAAAAATTGAGGAAAAGTTGCGGTGATTGGTCAAAATTGCAACACCGCCCTGAATTTACGGGGATTGGCTGAAGTCGCGTTGAAGTTGCAAATCGCAACATCGTGAATTCCTGGAGGGTCTGAATGCAGCTCCCTCAGTTTGACCCCTGTGATTTTGGAGCAGGTTTTAACAATGTTCTGCAGCTTGTTTTTATCCTTCAAGGACAGGGATTGAAACCAGCAAATAAAAGAAAAAGTAAGAAGAATAAAAGTTGTTGAGAGTTGTTTTGTTCACATTAAAAGAGTTCAGTTTTCTCAACAAATGCATTCTCTGCTGCCCTCGTTTGACAATACTGTCAGTGTTACAGTCAAACTTCAATTTATTGTCTAACACGGTGCCCAGATATTTGTAGCTGTCGACAATTTCGACAACATCACCATGGATGACATTAGCGCTGTGGGAAGGTGCATGTCTAAAATCAATTACCATGTCTTTAGTTTTGGCGACGTTCAAATCGAGGTAGTTAAATACAATACAACAATACAAAATAGTGAAATAAAAACACCAGGATCATGTAGAGCAGTTTAATACCAGCATTTTTAAAAACCCATCTTTATTTGGAGCGCGGTGGCTAGCAGGTTAGTTATGTCCACAGATATATAAAGTTTATGCTCAATATACTCTAGATACTAACTGCTAAAGTGTTTCTTTCTACTATTTATTTACTTTTTTCCATATTATACATTTGGAATAGTTTTTTGGGGGATTCTACTTTAGGGTTATTTGTCAATGACTCGCTCCTCCACCATTAATGGATTTTATAAGTAAAAAAAACTAGTAACCGAGTTAACACGAGAGCATTGACCAGGGGAGACTGGAACATACAGAGACGCAGGACCAAATTTGGCCAAATGGTGACGTCTACCAGAGGACAACAATCATGGAAAACATTACCTGCTCATGTCAGGAACTGTGGGTCCTTCTCAACCTTCAAGAACTCTCTGAACCATTGGTTGAAAAATAATCAAACATGCTCTCACAGGTAGATGTTCTTCTTCTTGGTGCCTCTTAAACTCAGAGAATGGTCTGTTGTGGTGAACTTGCCGTCATGTCTATGTGCACTTCTGTCTCTTCTGTGTGTTCCTCTAAATGTTCTTCTGTTCTGACCTCTCTTAGGACAACGGATTAATGTGTGTTGTCCTAATTAAAATAAATAAATAAAAATGGGGTTAACTGGTTTCAGTATTATCGTTTATCGTCTATACTGTATTATTGTGACCTGAAGGCCTGAAGATAGATACATTTAAAGGTGCGTGTGTGTAACTTTTCTGGTGGAGGGTCCGTCAAATGCTTTTCTCCATTGAGATGTTATTGCTTTGATGGAATGTTTCACAGCATGGCATTAAACTTTTCTATCTTCATGGAAACCAAATCAGACAAAGTTAGTAGACCATAATCTGTCAGAATGCCTGGTATTTTTGAGCTATAAAACCACCTGTAATTGAAATGTAAAGTAAGTAAATGTAAGAACTTCCATTAAAGACCTCATGGCTAAATTAGCGCCGAGTCAAAAAAAAGTTACAAAAGTGCCGAGACGGGTCAAACTGAATCAAAATAAAGTATTTCTCTACCGCTATAGCCTATGGCAAAACGTTCGGCTTTTATATAAACAAAAATAGAGTGGAAATTAACCTAAAGAGACTGTTCTTGTTTGTGCTGATCGCATTGTTTCAATGCTAGTGTTAGCATTAGCTTAGCCGCATTGTGAATGAAGATCCGCTGCGGTCCCGCGCAGAGCACAGCGCACACGAAAGCTGAATTACCGTATTGGCCCGAATATAAGACGATATTTTTTCCATTGAAATAAGACTGAAAAAGTGGGGGTCGTCTTACATTCGCGGTCTAGACATTATACCCATTCACAACGCTAGATGGCGCCAGATATCTTTAAAGCGAATGCTAAACACACCCACCGCTGACTTCAAAGCGAGCCTCGGCTGGTGTAAAAGAATGATGCGGCGTAACGGACTAACGCTGCGACGCAGAACAAGTCTAGCCCAGCGCCTGCCCTCTGACTTTGGAGAGAAGCTGTTGTCGTCAGAGGCAGAGGATGTTTGTGAGGAGTAATGTTCTGACATGACAGATCTCAGCTACTCTCAAGTTTAAACCAGTTTGCATTATTTTATTGCAATGTTTTTCCTTATTCAGATTTGTTTCAAGACTACAGTTACACTTAGACTTCACTTTGATGGTTAATGCAGTTACAGTTAGACTTCTCTTTGATGGTTAATGCAGTTATTGCAATTTTGTTGTTTTATCACAGTAGATTGGTTTATTTACATTTCAAAAAGAAGCCATTCATTTACAAATGTGATTGCACTTTAGTTTACATATTTAAATGTTCAGATATTAAGATGTGATAGACAGTTTTTGCATGATTTGAATGAGGCAAAATAACATGCTTTTTTCTCTCAAATATATTGTTATAATCATTTGTTTCAGATGTACTGTAATTATTTTCTGTATAAAAATTAAATTTGGTGTTCAAAAAGTCTTTTTTCAAACTTGAGTCTTGAAAAAGAGGGGGTCGTCTTATAATCAGGGTCGTCTTATATCCGGGCCAATACGGTAGTATTTAAACATGTCCTAAAGTCTATGACGTCCATTTGATGCAGAAATATGACAATACTTATGACTCACCCCATGTTGCAGTTTTTTCGGCGTACCTCCACATGTAAACGCGTATCGTGTGTTTCAGAGCTAAATCGCACTCTGTACATGAGCTCTGGAGAAATGGACGTGTCCCGAACCTGTCCCGAAGGTCTCCCGAACGCGTTATGTGTCCAAGTAGACGTTACAAGTCCATTTTCATGTCCTTTTTGTCCTGCAGTGCTGCTTACATACTCAGGGCTCTCAAGTCTCACGCATGTGACACACGCAATTTGACGTGTTCACACGCACACACACCACACATGGCATCTCTCACGCTGATTTTTTTTTTTTTTTTGTGCCCAGAAAATCGGTCTGTGTGGCTCAGTTTATGCAGGCTTTCAGCGAAAAAAACTCCCCCTGCTCCGGGCGCATGGTACGAGCGGAGGCCAGAACAGACGCGCCGTCCCCCGGGCACGTCCTGAGCCTCAGTCCCGGTGCCACGTCTCCTCTGAGACGCACCGACTCCGGTCCCGGTGTCTCCGTCTGTGCGTAACGTGTCCCCCCCGACGACTTACGCGCGGAATACGCGTGGCCCAGAGCCGAACTGCCCATGGTGAGACGCGGTGAGACGTGGTGAGAAGTGGTGAGACGCGGTGAGACGCGGTTCGCCGCAGGCCCGGTGCATTAACCAGACTCTTACATGAATCCGTTAAAGGGAAAATTATGTTGATTTATACACGCCCCATTTCTTTCCCAAAAAACAAGCCAGTTTGAAATTATGTTTTTAACGTCACTAATGCTGTTATCTGAACTAGCACATTCTGGAAAAAAAAACAAAAATCACAAATTATGGGGGAAAAAAACACACAAAAAACGCATTTTCTGAGAATCTGTAATGCCGAGGGCTTGAGGGCTTGAAGTCCGTGGTGCGTCACAAATTAAAGAGAAAACCTGGATAAACTGAAGTAAAAAAGAGACATTAATTCAAAAGATAATTTCTTACAAAAACCTCTCTCCTTCTCACATGCCATTTTCCAAGACCTCACTACCGTTCGATCTATCCTCTACGCACAACCACTAATAAGTACAAAGTTCCACAGTGACACATGTGCATCAGTCTCAGTGGGAAGTCCCATGATTCAAAGCTGCAGTTTAACTTCACAGCCCACATTTTACAAACATCGCCCCCTACTAAGACCCACGCCATACACATACACGCACATTTCGTTAATTTGTTTCCCCGGAGAGTAGAAAACGAGCTTTTACATCTGACTTTGAAGGCCCAGCAATGCAATCGCTCCCGCTAGCTACTAATTGCCAAATGCTAACCGTGCATGTAACAGTTTAAAGACAATGTTGTGAAAAGGGACAGATTCACTATGATGAAATATTTCAAAGGCTGCAGTAAATCAAAGCGTGGACCACAGGCTAATCCTCCAGTTAGGTACTCCTGTCCATGTTTGTGGTTGAAGACACTAGCTGGGTATGAAAGTGGCTATCAGAGACCCCGAAATATTTTATCAATAAAAGTCAGCTAGTCAGTGATCTTAGGATAAAAGTAGTAACTACATACAGTGGTACCTCACCTTACGAAAGACCCAACAAGTTACGAAACGCCTTCACGTTAAATTTTGGTCTCTAGATACGAAAGAAAATTCAAGTTACGAAACGCGAAATCTCAAAAATTCAAATAATGCGCGCTCAGCCACACACATTATACGCTTTTCTCAGACTGGATTTAAACTTTTCTCACATTTGTCTCTCGTTTAAACACTCAAACTTTCATAGATTTTCAACAAAATGTATTAATAGTGAAGCGTGGGGGGAAGGGGGAGGGCGGAGAAGTGTGCGCGCGGACACGTGTGATAGCGCAGCATGACCCGGCGCGGGGCTGCGAGCACGAGACCCGTGCTCAAACCGTGCCTCCTCTAGACCAGGTCTAAACCAGGATTAAACCAGGTCTAAACCAGGATTAAACCAGGATTAAACCAGGATTAAACCACCGCGGCTCTTGCCTGCGTTCGTTCATGCGCTCAGACTGCTTGCGGTCCCGAGGGGAGGCACATCCCCTCCCCTCCTCGCTGCTCGCCTCAGCCGTGACTCGTGAGGTACACCGGCAGAGCTAGCACGAAACCAGGAAATAAACCCGCACGCAGTGGTTTAATCCTGGTTTAGACCTGGTCTAGAGGAGGCACGGTTTGCTGCGCTATCACACACGTGTCCGCCCTCTCCCTTCCCCCCACGCACACAGTCGCTGCTCACCTCAGCCGTGACTCGTGAGGTACCGGTGCTGCTGCTAATAGCAGAGCTAGCACGAAACCAGGAAATAGACCCGCACGCGGCGCTTTAATCCTGGTGTCCAGTCCTGGTTTAGTCCTGGTCCAGTCCAGGTATAGACCTTGTTTAGACCTGGTTTAGTCCACGTTTAGTCCTGGGTCTACAGTCTCTTAGCCAATCAGGACACAGAACACAGTGTTACACTATTAAAAAAAGTTACACTATAAAAAAAAAAAAACTTGGAACGAATCAGGCTTTTTCCATTGAAATAGCTACTCAACTTACGAAAAATTCACGTTACGGAACACTTCTGGAACGAATTAATTTCGTAAGGTGAGGTACCACTGTATGTAAATCTGGTGCACATGACCATATGACCATATGACCAAACCGATGCACCCTTTGTGATTAGTCAATAATGACGGGAGCACATACAGTAAATTTTATGTGGCCAAACCTTCTTGTCAAAGCCTGAACTCGTCAGGGCTGGGCCTGGTCAGAACCTGGATGAGCGACTGCTGGGAATATCAAGCCCCACAGTGAAATGCCAGTGGTAAAAACTGATGTTGTGTTTTTAGGCAAGATATTTTAAAGGTCCCATGGCATGAAATTTTCACTTTCTGGGGTTTTTGAACGTTAATGTGAGCTCCCCTACCCTGTTTAGCCCCCCCCCTTCATGGTTAAAAGTTGCGAAATGTCTAAACTGAGCATTTGCGATCCTTTTCTGCATTAGAAAAAATCGGAGCTCAAACGGGCGATTCTGAACAAGGCACCTTATTGACATCAGATTGAAAAAAGAAATGCAAATGCAGTTCCACCCCCGTCTGTCTCTACTCAGCGTCTCTGTAAATCACGCCCAGAGAGTTTGGACTGCGAATGCGCTAGGCAATGCGAAATGCGTTTTTTTATTTGCCTGGAGGCACGTCCGAGTGTTTCTAGGCTCGGAAGTCCTTTATCTGAGCCTCTGGACCTTTGAACAGCAGTGGTTTAATTTTATTTTCTGTGGAAATGTGTTTATTTTTCAATGGAACGCTTCAAATCTCTCCCCCCGTGCAAAAACACGGAAATGGATCAGCTGAGAGCTCAGAGCGAGAGCGGAGAGTTTGGCCACGCCCCCACCCTCTACTATAGGCCAGCTCCTTTCTCCTCATTTGCATTCAAGCAACAACGCCCAGAATAAAGTGTTTGAGAGAGATATTTATGACTCTTTCTCATCTCTGTTTCTCATGCACTGAGTGTTGATTTTGAAGGATTCATTTACAGTATTAGGGAACCATTAAGGAGCCATATAAAAGCATCAAGAAGTACCATGTCATGGGATCTTTAACTACATTGCCTAGTATGAATGTGATGTGTGTGAGTGTGCAAGAGGGCCAGTGGCACAGAATGGCAGCCTCCATAAGTCAGCTGTGACTACAATAGTGGCTTACCACCACAGCATATGGAGTGAATGAAGAATGCACTGTAAAGTGTCTTTGAGTCAGGCGCTGCAGACTTGTTTCGGTCAGGCTGGTGAGGCTGAGGAACCTAACTCTAATCTGCCTCACACCAGACTGATGTGTGTGTCACTCTGAATAGAGTTCGACACATTATCCATTTGTCACACCCAGTTGAGAGAAAAAAACAGACATCTTCCCTGCCCACAAATGCACAAAGCACACATCACAAACACAATAGTTTGTATTGAAGCTAAAATTGGCTGAAGAACATCTTTTGGCGTCTCCATGTTTGTTTTGGTTCGTTTGGGTGCTTCACCTTTGGCTTCTACACAAATCTCAAAGCTGCTGGGCCCTATCACACTAGTGGGCGCCCAGATGGATTCTCGTGAGTATGTGAACTCACCAATATCGCGAGAATCCATCTTGCTGTACAAGGTTAGTAAAAGGTAGCAGTTAAAGGAGAATTAACGTTTTTTACAATATGAGCCTTATTTCGGTAATAAAACAAGTTGTTTTACTCACCCATAGCACTTTGGTGTCGTATGGAGCACTTCCAGAGATGTTTTAGATTTGCATTAGCCTAGCGCGAGTTCTAGCCGTAGCTCGGGGCATATAATATATTCCCCAAGCATGTAATATATGCCCCGTGCGGTCTCCAAATAACACAAACTTTAGCACTTTTCAAATTATAGAAGCTTAATGTCTTAGTCTACACTTTCGTTTGGTTAAAAGTGGCCTGTAATCTGAGATTTAGCCATATTTTCGAGTAGATGAGGAGGCCAGTGCGCATGTGCGGAGTCACAGCTTATTTCACTCTCAGCTCCCGGGACCCAAACATGAAACGCAAAGCTGTAAATTATGGATAAATCTCGGATTACAGGCCACTTTTGACTCAAACGAAATCGTAGACTAAGACATTGAGCTTCTACGATTTGAAAAGTGCTAAAGTTCGTGTTATTTGGAGACCGCACGGGGCTACGGCTAGAACTCGCGCTAGGCTAATGCAAATCTAAAACATCTCTGGAAGTGCTCCATATGACACCAAAGTGCTATGGGTGAGTAAAACAACTTATTACCGAAATAAGGCTCAGATTGTTAAAAAAAAAAGTTAATTCTCCTTTAAGTTGAAAAGCAGTTGAGAAGCATTTTGAGCTCTGAACACGTGTGAATGAAACAAGACATAACTATGTGTGGTATGTTTTTGAGGTGGTAACAACATTACAATATAACTACAAGAATCACTAGAATCAATCTAGTGAGATATAGGACCTTTAAGCTAAGAATACAATTTAGTCCATCCTCATGAAGTACCTGTGCAAAGGCCAGTGGGGACCGTGTCAGTCATTACAGAGGTCTACCGCAGTGCTCACCACATGGAGGATATCTACAGCCCGTCCGACCGCTGCCAATGACACATCAATAGAAACGTGTGAAATTGGAGCTGAGTTTTACCATGGCCCAGAGCGCTCAGTCTGATGGATGTGGACTTTTCATCGCAGGGCTGTTCCATGTGTCATCTGACATGACATGCAGAGAGGAGTGGATGTGTTAATACAGGCGCTGTGTGCACGCTCATGGAAATAAATGGAGTAATGAACAGTTGCAGAACATAACAAAGTAAAAGTAGTAAAATACTGTACTTAAGTATAACTTTTACGTATCTCGGGGGGGGGGGGGGGGGTAGCTCGGGGCATTCCCTGAGCATGTAATATGCCCCATGTGGGCTCCAAATAACATAAACTTTAGCACTTTTCAAGTCATAGAAGCTCGATGTCTTTAGTCTACGATTTCGTTTGGTCAAAAGTGGCCTGTAATCCGAGATTTAGCCATAGTTTCGAGTAGATGAGGAAGCCAGTGCGCATGCGCGGAGTGTGCTCTCAGCTCCCGGGACCCAAACATGGAACGCAAAGCTGTAAACTATGGATAAATCAAGGATTTATTTATATATCAAGGATTTACAGAGACTAGACCAGGACTAAACGTGGACTAAACCAGGTCTAGACCAGAACTAAACCAGGTCTAAACCTGGACTGGACCTGGCCTAAACCAGGACTGGACCAGGTCTAGACCTGGACTAAACCAGGATTAAACCACCACGTGCCGCTCTTTGCTGGTTTCGTGTGGCTGGTTTGTGGCTCGGGCTCCAGAGGACGCGGTCCGGGCGCCGCGGTTCTATCTCGTGCTCGCAGACCTGGTGCCGGTCGCGCGCCGTGCTCCTCGTGAGCGGTGCTTCCGGAGTCGTGTCTCCCCCCACGCTTCACTATTAATACATTTTGTTGAAAATCTATGAAAGTTTGAGTGTTTAAACGAGAGACAAATGTGGGAAAAGGTTAATTCCAGTCTGAGAAAAGTGTATAATGTGTGTGGTGAGGTGTTTACAGCCTTAAAACATGTAGAATAATTGTAAAATATAAAGTTGTCCTACTTCGTGGATTTCTCTTATTGCGGGTTATTTCTGGAACCTAACCCCCGTGTGTGTTGATAAAGTGTATTTACGTTTCGGGGATGGCATCTGAGCACGCATTATTTGAATTTTTGACATTTCGCGTTTCGTAACTTGAATTTTCTTTCGTATTTAGAGACCAAAATTTAACGTGAAGGCGTTTCGTAACTTGGATTTTTCGTTTGTTGGGTCTTTCGTAAGGTGAGGTATCACTGTATTATTGTTTGAGACCTGCTGAAAAGGCTGAGGGTTTATTTTTAACACGTTTGCAGCTTGAGGGAAAAAAAATACAAATAAAAACAGTTAGAGAAAAAACAACATTGATTCAATCTACAATTCTTCAATGCATTTGAGGATTGATTACATTCCAAAATATGTGCAAATCTCACATGGGAAAGTAACAGATATTTGCATATCTTGAGGTCAAAATACGTCTGCCATGTGCTGTCTGTATGTAATCATGAAGTATTTTATTATCTAATAATCAGGAAGTGCGCGCTAGTATAAAAGAGGAATAATTTTGAACAGAGCTATACATGTGCAAAATCAACTATAAAGATTTCCCAGTTCTGCGTGCCACAACACACCTCCACCACAGCAAGAGAAGAATCAATTGGTAAACACTCACATTCATATAGTGATTTTCTACCTTCAAGGCACTCAAAGCACTTTAAATCAAGGAACCGCTCACGCATATACACACACACCAGTGTACGCATAGATGTTAAAGGAAAAGTTAAGTTTTTTACAATCTGAGCCTTATTTCGGTAATAAAACAAGTTGTTTTACTCACCCATAGCACTTTGGTGTCATATGGAGCACTTCCAGAGATGTTTTAGATTAGCGATCTCCGTAATGTGAGTTCTCGGGGCACATGTTTGCGGTCTCCAAATAACACAAACTTTAGCACTTTTCAAATCATAGAAGCTCGATGTCTTAGTCTACGCTTTCGTTTGAGTCAAAAGTGGCCTGTAATCCGAGATTTAGCCATAGTTTCGAGTAGATGAGGACGCCAGTGCGCATGTGCGGAGTCACAGCTTATTTCGCTCTCAGCTCCCGGGACCCAAACATGAAACGCAAAGCTGTAAAATATGGCTAAATCTCGGATTACAGGCCACTTTTGACTCAAACGAAAGTGTAGACTAAGACATTGAGCTTCTATGATTTGAAAAGTGCTAAAGTTTGTGTTATTTGGAGACCGCTCGGGGCATATATTATGTGCCCCGAGAACTCGCATTACGGCTATCGCTAATCTAAAACATCTCTGGAATGACACCAAAGTGCTATGGGTGAGTAAAACAACTTGTTTTATTACCGAAATAAAGCTCAGATTGTAAAAATATGTTAATTCTCCTTTAACATTTAACTTTGGTTGTCAGCACCACATGCCTTTTCCTTCAGAAGTTGTTCTTGCAAAGTTGCTGTTTCACATCAATTGTTTTATATTTATATTTTCAATAGTCCATCGTGAGTCATTCCCCAAGCTCCGAGATGCGATGCATGTTGTTTACGTGATTGTAGCATTTTTATTTTCCGTGAAAAGTCCCTCAGTCGTCCAGGTAGAATCCATGATCAAAGGAGAAGTTCAATTTGTCAACTGGACAAAGTTTGTTTGGTTGAAAACGTTTCGCCGCTCATCCGAGCGGCTGTCGTCAACACTTCCAGAGATGTTGTACTGGTTAGACCCTGCTTATATCTAGCTGCCGGGAGGCGCTTCCTACAATGACAAAGCTCTGAAAACGATCCCCCCTAATCCAATCTATCTCCCATTTATAATGCGATTCTTAGACCAGTCAAACAGAGCCAGGGCAGAGGGGTGGAGAGGGTCGTTAGACGTTGAATAGGGGGTCGAAATTAGCCGTCAGAGTAATTTGAAAAACAAAGAGACAGATTAGGGGGGATCGTTTTCAGAGCTTTGTCATTGTAGGACGCGCCTCCCGGCAGCTAGATATAAGCAGGGTCTAACCAGTACAATAACCAGAGCTGACGAAGCCGCTCGGATGAGCGGCGAAACGTTTTCAACCAAACAAACTTTGTCCAGTTGACAAATTGAACTTCTCCTTTGATCATTTTTATTTTATTTTATTTATTTTTTTTTGAACGGGCATCGGAAGTTTGGTTCCTGTCTTCCCCCTGCAAAAAAGCCTGGAGACGCTCTGTGGACACTGAAAAATTAGAACTCCAGCCTAATTTGGAAAACATTTCTTTAGCCTACAGTTGAGCATTAGCATGTTTACATACAAGGTAATTCAGCGGGAACACTCTGAGGTCAGAATTCGTAACGTTAAATTGGGAAGCGTGAAGAGTCCCTCAGTCGTCCAGGTAGAATCCATGATAAAAGGAGAAATTCAATTTGTCAACGGGACAAAGTTTGTTTGGTCGAAAACGTTTCGCCGCTCATCCGAGAGGCTTCGTCAGTTCTGGTTCTAGTGCTGGTTAGACCCTGTTTATATCTAGCTGCAGGGAGGAGCTCCCTACACTGAAATAGCTCTGAAACTATCTCAACTAATCTGTCTCTTTTGTATTACGAATTCCTCTGGCGTCTAGTATTAGCATATCCATTAAGCCCTAGGAGGCGCTCACTACACTGAAATAGCTCTGAAACTATCTCAACTAATCTGTCTCTTTGTTTTTTTCTGTCTCTTTCTTTGTTCTCTGGCTAAACTAGACGCCAGAGAAATTTGAAAAACAAAGAGACAGATTAGTTGAGATAGTTTCAGAGCTATTTCAGTGTAGTGTCTCTTTGTTTTTCAAATTTCTCTGGCTAAACTAGACGTCAGAGAAATTTGAAAAACAAAGAGACAGATTAGTTGAGATAGTTTCAGAGCTATTTCAGTGTAGTGTCTCTTTGTTTTTCTAATTTCTCTGGCTAAACTAGATGCCAGAGAAATGTGAAAAACA
The DNA here is from genome assembly GCA_036785185.1 of Paratrypauchen microcephalus. Classification (NCBI taxonomy): domain Eukaryota; kingdom Metazoa; phylum Chordata; class Actinopteri; order Gobiiformes; family Gobiidae; genus Paratrypauchen; species Paratrypauchen microcephalus. The sequence continues at coordinate 2,978,697 of JAVJIX010000083.1, read as the reverse complement.
AAGAGACAGATTAGTTGAGATAGTTTCAGAGCTATTTCAGTGTAGTGAGCACCTCCTAGCGCTGAATGGATATGCTAATACTAGACGCCAGAGGAATTCATAATACAAAAGAGACAGATTAATTGAGATAGCTTCAGAGCTATTTCAGTGTAGGGAGCTCCTCCCTGCAGCTAGATATAAACAGGGTCTAACCAGCACTAGAACCAGAGCTGACGAAGCCTCTCGGATGAGCGGCGAAACGTTTTCGACCAAACAAACTTTGTCCAGTTGACAAATTGAATTTCTCCTTTTATCGTTAAATTGGGAAACATACCAAAATGTCTAATCCCGCTTTAAACCACTATAAAAAGTCCAAGTCCAATCCCACCCTCAAAATTCAGATCTCTACTTCTTCAGTCACCTTGTGTTTGGTTGGAAAAGTCTAGAATAAAACCATAAGCACCTAGCATGGTTTGTGTTGCTGAGTTACAGGTTCCCTCTTTTTTATTCCACTGTAGATTTCACAAACTCGAGGTGACATTGGAGAGGCAGGATGACACGTTGACAGGCGCACACCTCACCAACCTTTAAGTTTTTACATCCAGCTCCAAACACTGAGCTCTTGGCTGAATACAAAACTAGCTCCTGTATTATGGCAGCTTGACAAATCACCTATTAATATCTGCGGTTGTAATTTGCATTTAAGTTTGCATACTGTTTTATCAAGGGGTTTAAAAAAAAAAAAAAAAAAAAAAAAAAAAGAGGAGATAAATTAGAAAAATGAATAGCGCTAGCAAGATGAGCCAAGGCTGGTATTTTAAGTGCGAAAGTGGACTTTAGATTTAACAAAAGATCAAAAATATCACTGCTTTAACCAGGGCTGGACTGGGACAAAAAAACGCCCCTGGCATTTTTGGCTTAGACCAGCCCCTCATAATTAGTCCTGGTTTAGTCCTGGTTCAGTCCTGATTTAGTCCTGGTTCAGACCTGATTTAGTCCTGATTTAGTCCTGATTTAGACCTGATTTAGTCCTGATTATTTAGGACTAAATCATTATTAGTTTAGTCCTGGTTCAGTCCTGATTTAGTCCTGGTTTAGTCCTGGTTCAGACCTGATTTAGTCCTGATTTAGACCTAATTTAGTCCTTATTATTATTTATCTTAATTTTTGATGCATGCTCTTTTTTCCAACTGTTTCTGAAACTTGCGTTGTGACACTGCAATTTCCCCATTGTGGGACAAATAAAGGATTATCTTATCTTATCTTATTTAGTCCTGGTTTAGACCTGATTGGTCCTGATTTAGTCCTGGTTTAGTCTTGGTTTAGTCCTGGTTCAGACCTGATTTAATCCTGGTTCAGACCTGATAAAGTCCTGGTTTAGTCCTGGTTCAGTCCTGATTTAGTCCTGGTTTAGTCTTGGTTTAGTCCTGGTTCAGACCTGATTTAATCCTGGTTCAGACCTGATAAAGTCCTGGTTTAGTCCTGGTTCAGACCTGATTTAGTCCTGGTTTAGACCTGATAAGTCCTGGTTTAGTACTGGTTCAAATCCTGATTTAGTCCTGGTTTAGTCCTGGTTCAATCCTGATTTAGTCCTGGTTCAGACCTGATTTAGTCCTGATTTAGACCTGATTAGTCCTGGTTTAGTTCTGGTTTAATACTGATTTAGTCCTGGTTCGGACCTGATTTAGTCCTGGTTTAGTCCTGGTTCAGTCCTAAATTGTGGGCCTGTCTCTAAGAAAAAAAAAAAAGAAAAAAAAGAACGACATCGGCCCCTAGGACTGTCGGCCCACCGGAAAAATGCCCGGTATGCCCGATTACCAGTCCAGGCCTGGCTTTAACCCATTTTGAAAGACTACACATTTCTTCTCTTTTCATCATATTATATCTTGATGTTGTGGACAGTTATTTTTTATTATAATTTAAATGCCGATCTTATAACAAACAATGTTGATATCTTGTAGGCGATTTCTAGCCAGAGTTGTCCTGATTTAAATGCAGATGCCAATATACACCTTTGCAGCTGCATGGTATGCCCAGAGCTACGATCAGAAATTGTTGTTTTCTCGTTTGTTTGCATGTCAAGCGCAAAGAGCATGGATCAAAAGACTTTACACAACTCTTGCGGTGTTATAAATGTGGGTTTTATCTGCAGATTACTTCGGCACAAACACGTCCAAGGCCGACAGCTGCCGCTTATCTCATGGACTCTACAAGAACATTGTGTTAAAGAAAATTGTATATAGTGTCTTTAATTAATTATCAAAGTGTTATATTCTTCTTGTGTGGTTCATCTCCTATTGTGAAACCATAGTACGGGACAAGGACAAACGCTGATTAACTGCTTAGACAAACAATCAATGCAACTGCTGATTAGTGATGTATGTATGTATGGTAAAGATTAAATTTGTTGAAACTGCTTTGAAACTGGGAATTTTCCGGTACTATGTGATTCTAAATAAAAAGAAGCAACGAGGAGGTATTCTTTGAGAATTTGAGTGTGGCCTGGAACATGCTTAACACATGCTACACCTCATTCTCCCTCGTTAACGAGTATAATACTTCTGTGTCTGTTTTTTCATTTGTTCCCTTTTTTTATTTTTATTAGGAAAAATTACACATTGGCACACACTTTTGACCAAACGAAATCGTAGACTAAGACATTGAGCTTCTATGATTTGAAAAGTGCTAAAGTTTGTGTTATTTGGAGACCGCAAACATGTGCCCCGAGAACTCACATTACGGAGATCGCAAATCTAAAACATCTCCGGAAGTGCTCCATATGACACCAAAGTGCTATGGGTGAGTAAAACAACTTGTTTTATTACCGAAATAAGGCTCAGATTGTAAAAAACGTTACTTTTCCTTTAAGACCGGCTGGTGTAAATAATGTGACAAGAGACCAAGCAGCTAACAGAGTGTATGCTAATGTGTGGCGGGGCCTAACCTCATGTTGTTTGAAGGGTAAAGAGGAAACAGTGGGTCTGATGCATCCTGTTTGGTGGCACTCCTTGGGCTAAACAGTAAAGTAATCCGTCCCCAGTGTGTGTGCATCTATGCTTGTGTGTGTGTGTTGTGCTGATTCATCTGAGCAGCTCCTCTGTGGGATCGATGAGTGAGCTGAGAATATCCCTGTCCCGAGAGGCGACAGGCAGGCAACACCAGCCACACACTGCGCACTCCACTGTACTGTGAGCGGAGCTGTATAGAAAGATCTCATATAAGAATGTCACTTTCCCTATGTCGTACCTTCAGTATTTTGGCATTGCTGGATTCAAAACTAACGTCTTTGATAAGTGCATGCAGTTATGTTGATGCTGATAACGAACCATAGCCTCTTTAGAGAAGTGGACTACATGAGTGTGACGTCACCCACAGCCTCTCCAGTCAAATGAAGCTCATCGAGGCCTGCAGTTCCATATTAACTCCGACTATGAGTATCTAAATAAATATAAATAAATAACAGCAGGATCATGTAGAGTGGGTCAAAGAAGAATTAACGTTTTTTACAATCTGCCAATCAGCCTTTTTTCGGTAACAAAACAAGTTGTTTTACTCACCCATAGCACTTTGGTGTCATATGGAGCACTTCCGGAGATGATTTAGATTAGCGATAGCTAATAGCTCGGGGCATATAATATATTCCTCGAGCATGTAATATGCCCCGTGCGGTCTCCAAATAACACAAACTTTAGCACTTTTCAAATCATAGAAGCTCAATGTCTTAGTCTACGCTTTCGTATGAGTCAAAAGTGGCCTGTAATCCGAGATTTATCCATAATTTACAGCTTTGCGTTTCATGTTTGGGTCCCGGGAGCTGAGAGTGAAATAAGATGTGACTCCGCACATGCGCACTGGCGTCCTCATCTACTCGAAACTATGGATAAATCTCGGATTACAGGCCACTTTTGACTCAAACAAAAGCGTAGGCTAAGACATCGAGCTTCTATGATTTGAAAAGTGCTAAAGTTTGTGTTATTTGGAGACCGCACAGGGCATATATTAGCGCTACGGCTATCACTAATCTAAAACATCTCCGGAAATGCTCCATATGACACCAAAGTGCTATGGGTGAGTAAAACAACTTGTTTTATTACTGAAATAAGGCTCAGATTGTAAAAAAAAAAACGTTAATTCTCCTTTAATACGATTTTTTAAATGGAATTAGAGCCAGTCAGTGGAGCCGGAAGTGCGCCCATACTTACTTTTTAATGTACAGTCTATGTAAAGAACATTGCACTAATTGTTTTTCATATCATTTTGACAGTTTAAATGGTATTGAAGTTTGTCACTCTCACTTTTTTGTTGAAAATCAAACACCTAAACAGGACCATGAAGGGTCGTATTGATCACAAGCTCCTGAAAACGTGCTGTTTAAATCCAGTTTTCACACTGATTTTTTTTTTTTTTTTTTCTTTTTTTTTGACAGTGCTAACGTGTGCATTGTGTCACCACGGTAACATCTGAACATTTTGATGTTTTTTGAGGTTTTTTTTTTAAATATCTAATTCCAACTTTGATTTATTGAAGTTTAAACTTTAAAAAATTAGGTGAAATTCAAATTTTTAGGTACATTTTCACATATATTTTCAGTCAGAAATAAAAAATCCACTCCACTGTGTATTTTTTAGTATTTAATATGTAAACAAAAAGAAGCAAGAAATTCAAACCCGGCACTTTTTCTGTTTCTGTTATGAATGTCCCCAAAAAATGTAAATTTTTTGTCAATTTTTACACTTTTTTATATGAAAACATTACATAATTAAATAACTGTATTTTCTTCTATACATAAACTACAGAAGATGTTTCAATTTATATCTCTTTTTTCCTTAAACAGTTTATTGTGCTTGTGACGGTACTATTTTTAATTTTTTTAAACATTTATTTATTTTCAAATCAAACAAAAATATGGGATGAACTGGCAGCTTGTAACTTATTATACATTTCTGAATTCTGTGGTAAACCCAATAAATTATACTTGTTTACCGGTCCACTGCTTTCTGCCATAGATTTCCTCTCTTCTCTGATGTGTTCTTGGCCGGTTTTGATCCAAAATCCCCAGTGTTTCAAGTGAAGAACAAGACCTTTAAAAGTCCAGCACTAATTAAGGTTCTTAAGTTATTCTGTTTTTAAGGCAAAGTGTGTCCTCTGCTCTCCGTAATTACAGCTGACCAGCAGAGCCAGTGCCTCCTATTGATCACCACGGCAACCCTGAGGTTTGTCTAAAGGTTAACCCTGCTCCTTTTTGGGCTGTGAGAACCAACAGAATGCCACTTTCTCTCATGGTATTTTTTTATTTAGATGAAACATGGGATGGACTGACATGCAAAGAATACGCTATCTGACACATAAGATAAGATAAGATAAGACTTTATTGATCTCACGCAGGAGAAATTTACTTGTCACAGTAGCTCCAGGTAGGGACAGTTTGAACAAGAAAGAAAAGTGCATGCAGCAAGAATGGCATAAAGATAAGTAATAATAATAATAAAATAAGTAATCATTCGAATAAGTAATAATAATAATAAAACAGTTACAGGGAGAGTATTGAATAAGCAATATTGCACGTTGGAAAAACGATATTGCACGATAGGACCATACAGTGGAGTTATGCAAGTAATAATAATAAGAAACAGTAACTAGGAGAGTATTTAAAGACAATATTGCACTATTGCAATCAATGTTCCCCCTAATGTTTTATGTGTCTGAGCAAACACACTAACTCCCTGAGCGCTCCTTGGACTCCTGTGCGCGACATCCGACATGCACCCCCGCTACACGCTGTTGCGAAAGAGCTGCGCGTGCTCGTGGCTTACACCAGTAGAAGTTTAATACGAGACACATACTTTTGTTTCTGAATACTGGACGATTCCCCCGTATTCAGATGACCCCGCGGCTGGAAAAAAAAGCGGAACTCTCATCTCTGCACTGCATAGGTTTTCTTGTGCGCTGAGAATGTGCGAGCAGTGCGCAACTGCACAGGCGCGCAGCTTAGAGGGAACGTTGATTGCAATATAGACTATAGAAAGAAGAAAGAAAGCAACTTTATTGATCTCACACTGGAGAAATTCTTCTCTGCATTTAACCCATCCTGTTATTAGGAGCAGTGGGCAGCACATGGGGCGCCCGGGGACCATCTCCATGATCTTCTTGCTTCGGCTTGGTCAGGCCCTCAGCTGGAGGATTTTACCTATGGTGCATGTTTTTGGGTTGGTGGGGGAAACCGGAGTGCCCGGAGGAAACCCACCCAGACACGGGGAGAACATGCAAACTCCACACAGAAAGGCCCAGGCGACCCGGGGATTGAACCCAGACATGCATGCAAACTCCACACAGAACACACACAGAAAGGCCTGGGCGACCGAACCCAGAACCTTCTAGCTGTGAAGCATGAGCGCTAGCCACTCAGCCACCGTACCTATACAGTGAAGTTGTACAGTCTGATGGCGGTGGGGATGAAGGATCTGCGGTAGCGCTCCTTCTTGCACTGGGGGTGCCTCAGTCGACTGCTGAAGGAGCTGCTCAGCTCCTCTACAGTCCGGTGCAGAGGGTGAGAGGTGTTTGTCCAGCACCCTCCTCTCAGCCACCTCCTCTACAGAGTCCAGAGGACAGCCCAGGACAGAGCTGGCCCTCTTAACCAGCTTATTCAGTCTTTTTCTGTCCCGTTCTGTGCTGCTCGGGGCCCAGCAGACGACCGCGTAGAGGAGAGCAGAGGCCACCACAGAGTCATAAAAAGTCTTGAGCAGAGGCCTGCACACTCCAAAGGACCTCAGTCTCCTCAGGAGGTGGCGGCGACTCTGGCCCTTCTTGTACAAGGGCCAGAGTCGCCTCTCTAAAAGAAAAATCAAATAAAAAAATCAGATCTACCTCAAAATTATTGATATTATGCATTCATGTTATTGTTATTAGCCTTTTAAAAATACCTTTAAGTAAGTAAGTTTAAATTTTGGCACTTTAGGATTGAGAACTTAAAGCCCCAGTGTGTAGGATTCGTGGCGCATAGGTGGATAGTCGCTATTGCACTTCCTGTTTTAGCTACGGCAGACCTCGAGGGTCACCCGGACGCGCCGTAACGCGGACAGCTCGCGTACCCGCGCAAGAACCGCGCGCCACTACTGTATACATAAAACGCGGTCCCGTTCCCTTTTTTTTTTTTTTCACACACATTCCCGATCATGTACCATGACAATCTACACATCAAATGAAACCTTATAGTCTCCTCTTTTTGACTATGCAATTCATTTCCCGGCACAACAATCACTCCCCGAGCACATGGGGCTTTTATATGGAAAAGCACAAAACGGAAAAGCACAAAGCTTACCTTTGAAGGCTCTGCCCAGGTCAAACTCAGCATTTTACCATAAGCTTGGTCTGAAATTTGTCCGTAAGGATCCAGCGAATAAAATCCAGTAAAACAATTTAGTCCAAAACACGTGTTAGATCCATTACGACGTGTGATCCGGCAACATGCTTGTGTTGTTTACCCAAAACCACGAGCCTTGCTGAAGGTGAAGGCGGAGCCCAAATGTCCTTCTGCGGCTCTCGTATTCAAAATGGCTGCCTCTGCATGGGGAAGATCCCCCTTTTATGTGACTATATCTAAGTCCAAAAGAATACTTTGATTTCATGATGGAAGTGAAAAGGCTTGGAAAACAATGTATTTTTGAATGGGTATCTTCAATTTCAGTAATTAACGGGTAAAAATCTTACACACTGTCCCTTTAAAGGTGCATTGTGTAACTTTTTTGTTTGTTTGTTTGTTTGTTTGCTTATTTCAAGTGCATCTTTTCACTCTTCACCACAATTTTACGCTTACATGTGTCCAGTAAAGTCTCTAAAGTCTCTTTATCTGTTAGGTGTTTTCTTCGCCCATGTAGGATTTTTTTTCTCTGCATTTGACCCATTATCTAATCAGGATGAGCTGGTGACTTGAGTGCACCCATATTCAGATCTTAACACAATCTGTCAGAAATACAGTGGTACCTCACCTTACGAAAGACCCAACAAACGAAAATTTCAAGTTACGAAACGCCTTCACGTTAAATTTTGCTCTCTAGATACGAAAGAAAATTCAAGTTACGAAACGCGAAATCTCAAAAATTCAAATAATGCGCGCTCAGCCACACACATTATACGCTTTTCTCAGACTGGATTTAAACTTTTCTCACATTTGTCTCTCGTTTAAACACTCAAACTTTCATAGATTTTCAACCAAATTATTAATAGTGAAGTGTGGGGGGAAGGGGGAGGGGGGAGAAAACTGCGCGTGGACACGTGTGATAGCGCAGCATGACCCGGCGCGGGGCTGCCAGCAGGTCTAGACCTGGACTAAACCAGGACTGGACCAGGACTAAACCTGGACTAAACCTGGACTAAACCAGGACTAAACCTGGACTAAACCTGGACTAAACCATTCTATTTCCTGGTTTCGTTTCGAGTCACGGCTGAGGCGAGCAGCAAGGGGGACCGCACGCAGTCTGAGCGCATGAACGAACGCATGCAAGAGCAGCGGTGGTCCTAGAGGAAGTCTAGAGGAGGCACGGTTTGAGCACGGGTCTCGTTCATGCGCTCAGACTGCGTGCGGTCCCCCTCACTGCTCGCCTCAGCCGTGACTCGAAACGAAACCAGGAAATAGACCCGCGCGCGGCGCTTTAATCCACCTGGTCTAGTCCTGGTTTAGTCCACGTTTAGTCCAGGTTTAGACCTTGGTCTAGACCTGGTATAGTCCACGTTTAGTCCTGGGTCTACAGTCTCTACGCAGAACACAATGTTACACTATAAAAAAAGTTACACTATAAAAAAAAAAACTTGGATCGGGGCCTTGGAACGAATCAGACTTTTTCCATTGAAATAGCTACTCAACTTACGAAAAATTCACGTTACGAAACCACTTCTGGAACAAATTAATTTCGTAAGGTGAGCTACCACTGTATCAAGATGGAGGATTAGCCAGCTTAACATGTTTTAGGTTGATGGAGGTCATCAAGAACTCACTGCAATCGAGCCTAAGATAAATCACTACTTCATATCTGGCAACCTTAAACCAGGACCAAAACTAGCTCCTCCATCTTCCTTCCCCTTAATTTGAAACATCTGATGCGCTCTCTTGACTAGCATCAGCCTTCAGGACAAAACTTGCTGTTTCGAGCTACATGGTACTACCGCTAACATCTCACAGTTGTCATAAAAGACCGCGGGCTCCTTCATCTTATTCAGAGCAGGAGCTGGAGCATTGACAGCGCTCCAATTGTGTGCTGCGGTGCTCAGAATAAAACTAAAAAGGTGTGACAGCGAATATCTGCCGGCATCTCTCTACTCGTTCTCCTGTTATGCTCATTCGCAACATGCAACGCACAAAACATTGGTATTCAACAATAGGACGCCAACAGCCAGTTCTTTGAATTAAAAACGAGTCTTTCTACTTGAGCAGTCGGGGATGTTGTCATAGAAAGATGCACATGTTTATAGTTAGGAATGAAGAACATTTCAGTCATGTTAGGGTGATTCTTTTGTTTATATGGATATATCATGTTCCACAGTCTGACTTTAAACAGCTTTTAACTTCCTTCTACTACTACAGTGAGATAGACACAATTCCATGGACTGCCAAAAATGGGAAATACAGTGGTACCTCACCTTACGAAATTAATTCGTTCCAGAAGTGGTTTCGTAACGTGAATTTTTCGTAAGTTGAGTAGCTATTTCAATGGAAAAAGCCTGATTCGTTCCAAGGCCCCAATCCAAGTTTTTTGTTGATAGTGTAACTTTTTTTATAGTGTAACATTGTGTTTTGTGTAGAAACTGTAGACCCAGGACTAAACATGGACTATACCAGGTCTAGACCAAGGTCTAAACCTGGACTAAACCAGGACTAGACCTGGTGGATTAAAGCGCCGCGTGCGGGTCTATTTCCTGGTTTCATTTCGAGTCACGGCTGAGGCGAGCAGCGAGGGGGACCGCACGCAGTCTGAGCGCATGAACGAGACCCGTGCTCAAACCGTGCCTCCTCTAGACCTCCTCTAGACCAGGTCTAGACCACCACGGCTCTTGCATGCGTTCGTTCATGCGCTCAGACTGCGTGCGGTCCCCCTCGCTGCTCGCCTCAGCCATGACTCGAAACGAAACCAGGAAATAGACCCGCGCGCGGCGCTTTAATCCACCTGGTCTAGTCCTGGTTAAGTCCAGGTTTAGTCCAGGTTTAGTCCTGGTCCAGTCCTGGTTTAGTCCAGGTCTAGTCCTGGTTTAGTCCTGGTTTAGTCCAGGTTTAGTCCTGGTCCAGTCCTGGTTTAGTCCAGGTCTAGACCTGCTGGCAGCCCCGCGCCGGGTCATCACACGTGTCAGAGCGCAGTTTTCTCCGCCCTCCCCCTTCCCCCCACACTTCACTATTAATAATTTTGTTGAAAATCTATGAAAGTTTGAGTGTTTAAACGAGAGACAAATGTGAGAAAAGTTTAAATTCAGTCTGAGAAAAGCGTATAATGTGTGTGGCTGAGCGCGCATTATTTGAATTTTTGAGATTTCGCGTTTCGTAACTTGAATTCTTCTTTCGTATCTAGAGACCAAAATTTAACGTGAAGGCGTTTCGTAACTTGAAATTTTAGTTTGTTGGGTCTTTCGTAAGGTGAGGTACCACTTTAATCTGGTTTTATACACTGTTATTACAGCTGTAAAACATTAAACACCAAAGCAAAGGTACTCAAGAGCATCTTTAAAGCGCATTAGCAATACAAATAATCAGCACTTTAAGAAGATACTCAGTACAAGTAATACAATTTAAGATGACTGCAGCAACACAAGGAGGAGCTGTGGTTGTTTTGTCCAAAGGCTGTTCAAAAGACCTTAAAGGAGAATTAACGTTTTTTACAATCTGAGCCTTATTTCGGTAATAAAACAAGTTGTTTTACTCACCCATAGCACTTTGGTGTCATATGGAGCACTTCCGGAGATGTTTATATCCGTAACCCGAGTTCTCGGGGCATGTAATATATGCCCCAAGCGGTCTCCAAATAACACAAACTTTAGCACTTTTCAAATCATAGAAGCTCAATGTCTTAGTCTACACTTTCGTTCCGAGATTTATCCATAATTTACAGCTTTGCGTTTCATGTTTGGGTCCCGGGAGCTGAGAGTGAAATAAGCTGTGACTCCGCTGTGGCGGGATTCTTGAGGAATTCAGGCTTAGTCAAGATAAGCGTTTTAAGGTGATTTATTGTGCTCCCACAGTGCAAAAAAAAGGTGCCCAATGTGTGTGAAAAAATATTTACAGTGCTGGCGTGATATATACAAAAACAGTTTTTAAACAGACTTCCCCTTTAAGTCTTTTGTTTTCTCGCTTTCACTCTGTCTGCGCACGTTACCTTCAATGTAGCTGAGCCAAGACAAGACTGAAGGCAGCGCTGCAAAGTGCACCTTTATACCCCCATTGCCCCGCCCACATTACGTAACATTACTTTAAAAAGCTGATTTACACCATTCCACTATTAAATGGCCAGCATTTCTGGGTGAGCACAGATAACAGCTTTCATGCCACCTTAATAAATCACATACAACACTCTAAATATACAGGCTATATGAATAATTGCCCAGACCAATTACGCCTGGCTCACATGACCACCAGAACCCGCGAAACTAGTGGTTTTAAGGTAAAATCCTCCAGCTTAAGTCCTGACCAGACCGAAGCAAGAAGATCATGGAGATGGTCCCTGGGCGCCCTAATGTGTGCTGCCCACTGCTCCTAATATATATATATATATATAGGATGGGTTGAAATGCAGAGAAGAATTTCTCCAGTGTGAGATCAATAAAGTCACTTCTTCTTCTTCTTCTTAAACTCCCAGTGCGGAAGTGTTCGGTTTCGTCAGAACGCAGCACGGAAGGAGGAGAACGCAGCATGGGAGCGCACAGGTATGCAAATGATCGTTTTTAGCGCGGACAGGATGGCAAAACTGGCGCTTCTAAGTGTGCACCCCTAGATGCGACAGAGCACGCTGGAGAGGTTATGAGAATTTGTATTTGGTGGATAATAGATGAGGGTTCGCCGCACGGAGCGCAACAGAGAAAGAAACGGGCTCGCGCGTCTTCACGTGCTCTCCTCCGGGACCAACGCTCTTAGGGACGGGACTGCTCCGTCACATCCGCACATGCGCACTGGCGTCCTCATCTACTCGAAACTATGGATAAATCTCGGATAACAGGCCACTTTTGACCAAACGAAAGCGTAGACTAAGACATCGAGCATATAATATATGCCCCGAGCTACGGCTAGAACTCGCCTTACGGCTATCGCAAATCTAAAACATCTCTGGAAGTGCTCCATATGACACCAAAGTGCTATAGGTGAGTAAAACAACTTGTTTTATTACCGAAATAAAAAACGTTAATTCTCCTTTAATGGCAGACATCAGGCCCCTATAACTGCCAGCCTTGGTGAGCTTCATTTGACTGGAACTGTCACCCTCCTTTAGCCCACCTTTAGACATTCTATGGTCAGAATAGATAACAAGTTGTGTGGGAAATAAAAGTATACCCAACCGCAATTAAACAAAACTCTGTTTCGGTATTACAGGAAATCTTTACGGTGTTAGGAGCAAATGTGTTCTGAAAAGGCATCAAAAGTTGTGCATTCTAAATCTACAATATACTATGTGTGTAAAACTGTCTTGACTATCCTTAAAAGAACCCTGAGCTGTCCCGGAGGATTGTTGCAGAGAAAAATGAGTTTTAAAATCAGCCTGATTATCTGAGAGTGTCTGTATAGTTCTGCTGTGGGCCGTGGTGCTTCAGATAGCAATAACAGCCTTCGATCTTTGATGAGCGCGACACCATAATGGAGCTAGACTGTGTTTAAGGCTAGCTTATAATAAATCCTCTTCTCACAATACACCACTATAAAAGAAAAGTACATTTATATGCAAATTGGCGCCGGGTGATAGCACACTGCCAACAGGTATTTGGAAATAAGGAGGTCTTAATGAAATGACTTCTGCTTGTGCCGGTCAATATGTTATAGGCTTATATTTCTACTGAGAAAACGTTCAATTGTATTTTTAATATTGCTTGCTCACCTTTGGCCAAGTGGTTTCAAACTTAAACAGAAAGAATACACTTCAGGCTGGACAATGGCGGTTCAGGTAAGATGTTTTGCATTGATGCTCAGGTGAAAAAAAAAGTCTAAAATTGCTTAAAGGAAAAGTAACGTTTTTTACAATCTGAGCCTTATTTCGGTAATAAAACAAGTTGTTTTACTCACCCATAGCACTTTGGTGTCATATGGAGCATTTCCAGAGATGTTTTAGATTAGCGTTAGGCTAACGCCGTTAGCCTAGCGCGACTTATAGCCATAGCTCGGGGCATTCCCTGAGCATGTAATATGCCCCGTGCGGGCACCAAATAACACAGACTTTAGCACTTTTCAAATCATAGAAGCTCGATGTCTTTAGTCTACGATTTCGTTTGAATCAAAAGTGGCCTGTAATCCGAGATTTATCCATAGTTTACAGCTATGCGTTCCATGTTTGGGTCCCGGGAGCTGAGAGCACAGTCCGCACATGCGCACTGGCGTCCTCATCTACTCGAAACTATGGCTAAATCTCGGATTACAGGCCACTTTTGACCAAACGAAATCGTAGACTAAAGACATCGAGCTTCTATGATTTGAAAAGTGCTAAAATTTATGTAGTATATAAGTATATAGTCCTGGTTTAGTCCAGGTTTAGTCCTGGTTTAGTCCTGGTTTAGTCCAGGTCTAGACCTGCTGGCAGCCCCGCGCCGGGTCATGCTGCGCTATCACACGTGTCAGAGTGCAGTTTTCTCCCCCCTCCCCCTTCCCCCCACACTTCACTATTAATAATTTTGTTGAAAATCTATGAAAGTTTGAGTGTTTAAATGAGAGAAAAATGTGAGAAAAGTTTAAATCCAGTCTGAGAAACCAATCAGCACGCAGAACACAATGTTACACTATAAAAAAAGTTACACTATATAAAAAAAAACAACCTTGGATCGGGGCCTTGGAACGAATCAGGCTTTTTTCATTGAAATAGCTACTCAACTTACGAACTTTTCACGTTACGAAACCACTTCTGGAACGAATTAATTTCGTAAGGTGAGGTACCACTGTAATTATAATTGGTCTGGTGATCAGATAACCCAGATGGTTTACAGAATCGTGACTTGCAAAAAAGCACAACAGATGTTCTTCAACTTTAAAACCAGCTTGGTGGATATTTAAAATGTTTACTTTCGAAAATACAGCCTGAACGGAGCCTTGAGTGGAAAAACATGGACAGAATCAATGGTTTCAGGAAATATGTAAATGTCAGTATGTATGTACTTCCCAAGGTTATTTTTACACATTTGAGGGAAGGGAAGGGAAGTTTGGTTTGATAGGGAATAAACTAGAGTATAGCTGGAGTGGTTAATATCCTCCTGGGACCTGAAGAAAAAAAGTGTATCTGAATTATTATTATTAGGGGCCAAGCACCACTCCATACATCCTGTCCCCCCTGGACCCTGTCGTCTGGACCTTCCCTGGACACTGCATCGCCCTTGCTCTCCCCCAGGCCCCCTTCCTTCACCTGGGGCAATCCCTTTGGTCCTCTACGTCCCCCCTGTTTCTCTTAGCCCTTGTGCCCAGTGGTGTTTATTCCCGTGCCCACGTCCCCCGATGTGTCTTCTGAGTGCTTTGCGAATTATATTTATTATAATAATAATATATAATAATATAATAATAATATAATTATTGTGTACCTTGTAATAATAAAAGATTAAAAAAAATAGTGTTTGTACTGCGTTGCCTAGCGACGTTGCCTAGCAACCCTTTGATCTTTCCTTTGATGTGTCTGGTCTCCTTATTCTTATTATTTTATATTCTTCTCAACAAGGGAGTCTATGGCAACCCCTAGAACCGTCTGGTAAAAAGTTGTGAAATTTTGCATGCACATTCCAGCCAGTCTCCTCATTACCCACAGCGATTTATAGGCCCCCAGTCCCAACCGTCTAGTGCCACCAGCAGGTCAAAGTTGCAGGAATTTTCAGGAATTGCCTAGCAACGCACCTAGCAACCGATCTGTCTTTGATGTGTCTTTGATCTGTTAAACCTTGTTAGACCCTGTTAAAGGTCCCATGGCATGAAATTTTCACTTTCTGAGGTTTTTGAACGTTAATGTGAGCTCCCCTACCCTGTTTAGGCCCCCCTCCCCATGGCTAAAAGTTGCGAAATGTCTAAACTGAGCATTTACGATCCTTTTCTGCGTTACAAAAAATCGGAGCTCAAACGGGCGAGTTTGAACAAGGCACCTTATTGACGTCAGATCGAAAAAAGAAATGCAAATGCAGTTCCACCCCCGTCTGTCTGTACTCAGCGTCTCTGTAAATCACGCCCAGAGAGTTTGGACTGCGAATGCGCTAGACAATGCGAAATGCGTTTTTTATATTTGCCTGGAGGCACGTCCGAGTGTTTCTAGGCTCGGAAGTCCTTTATCTGAGCCTCTGGACCTTTGAACAGCAGTGGTTTAATTTTATTTTATGTGGAAATGTGTTTATTTTTCAATGGAACGCTTCAAATCTCTCCCCCGTGCAAAAACAAGGAAATGGATCAGCTGTGGGCTCTGAGCTCTGAGCGTAGAGTTTGGCTACGCCCCCACCCTCTATTATTGGCCATCTCTTTTCTCCTCATTTGCATTCAAGCAACAACGCCCAGAGTAATGAGTTTGAAAGAGATATTTATGACTCTTTCTCATCTTATCTCTGTTTCTCATGCACTGAGTCTTGATTTTGAAGAAGGATTCATTTACAGTATTAGGGAACCATTAAGGAGCCATATAAAAGCATCAAGAAGTACCATGTCATGGGACCTTTAAACCCTGTCAGACTCTGTTAGACCCTGTTAAACCCTGGTTCTGAATCTAACAGGGTCTAACTACCCTGTTAGACCCTGTTACAGGGCCTCAAACCAGAACAATCAAGAAATTATAAAAGCATGTAAGTTACATGTTTTTATAATTTCAAAAATATATGGTTCTAGGTCCAGCTCTACTGTGAGTTATATGGCAACATCCAGAGAGGAAAGGGTTACATGATGTAACGCTATGGTCTTTCTCGCGAGTGGGTTCGCATCTCGTGTTCACATTCCAGAGTAGCGCCCTCTAGCGATTAATTACAATTAATGCATTTTGTTCGGCCAACGTGTTGATCGACAATTAATTGTAAGTCGATTCATTGTTGACATCCCTAATTCTAACATGTGTGGAGTTTAATATTACCACAGTATTACCACAGTATTACCACATGGTGGAACAGCGTGTTTTCTGTTTGAGAGAAAAACTCAGCCTAAATATGCAGGGTTTGCGTGTTAAAACCTGAGCGAATGAAACAAAACACAACTCAGGGTATGTGATGAGAAAACATTATAACATAGATCAGAAAATAGAGTAATATGGACCCTTTTAAGCTCACTCCCACCAGTCTAAGATCCTTCAGATAGATGCGTATATGGCCGCTACAATGTGCCACTGGCTTTCCACTACATTACCATATTCACTATTCACCCCCTGAAGACCATGTGAGAGAAGTGTTTTGCTCAAAGACATGACAGCAGTAAGTAATTCAAAGACTGTGATTTCCCTACAAATAGAGGTAAAGTTGCCAAATGCCCAACCTCAACAGTTAGCATCATCAATTCAGGACCTGTCTTCAAAACGGCCGCTATGTTCCTTTTTTTCTTCTCTCTCCGCCTTTCTTATTAAAGCAGGCAGGGGTCAGAGTGGATGGGAGCAGACGGAATATCATTTTCATTATTCTGTTCAGTATAATATAATGACTAATAATAAAAGATAGATGTGCATCTCTAATACCGGCTCAAGCAAGGACATCATGTTACAAGATTACGTGGTGTGAGGTAATGCATGCGCTATAAGAAAAATGTTAAAAATGGCTGTAAAAAAAGTGTAAGGTTGTTTGCAAGAGGGAACAATATATTATAATATGATAATTATAATATCCCAGTTGTATTTAAAGGAGAATTAATGTGTTTTTTTTTACAATCTGAGCCTTATTTCGGTAATAAAACAAGTTGTTTTACTCACCCATAGCACTTTGGTGTCACATGGAGCACTTCCAGAGATGTTTTAGATTAGCGATTAGCGATTAGCGATTAGCGATTAGCGATTAGCGTTCTCGGGGCATAGAGCATGTAATATATGCCCCGAGCGGTCTTCAAATAACACAAACTTTAGCACTTTTCAAATCATAGAAGCTCCATGTCTTAGTCTACGCGAAATGAGAATCTAGTTTCGACTTTTGACATCCTTATTGAACATTACAGTCAAACAGAAGGTTCATTACTGACATTTCCATATATCTAATCCATCATAATTCCTGTCTTTCCAACAACCTCTACTTCTGACCAACAACAGATATGGCATGGACATAACATGCTAAGGTGCCAAATATGACACATTTACAACTTATGGATCTAATTGGTGTTATCTTGGGTGGCGTAGCTAACCATCTGCTGACAGCGGTAGTGCCATTAGCATCTTCTCGTCCTCCTCTTCCTCCAAACTCCAGTTATCCATCTCAATCTGCTGCCATCATCAGCACCACGACACAAACATCACACATACTAATTATTAATGGGGGAGTCTGGCCAAACAACATATGAGTGGACTCAGACAGGACAGCTGGGAGCAAACGACTACTGTATGAACGTGGCCAGGAAAAGATGGAAAGTGCTGTATCAGCTATAGACAGGAAGATTAGTTCTCGCTAAAAATAAGACATACAAGGATATCTGGAGATTTGAAAAAAACTTTAAATGAGATCATACTATGCATTCTGGTGGTATTGTTTTCTTTTAAACTGGTGTAACAGGCCAGAATTCACCCCTGGCCATTTTCCCCCCCTGGGTGCAAACTGGCCTAGGCTAGATCAGTCTAGACTGTTTTGCACCCCCCTAGGCTAAATTTCACCCCCTAAGATCAATCAAGTTTAAGTTAATCTAAGATTAGAAGATGATTGAATTTGACTTCCTGAGAAAGTATAGGTGTGATGAATTTAGGGTGACCATTCGTCCGGATTTCAGTCCGGTTTTAGAGCTGTCTGTCCGGCCGTCTGTCACGTGTCCTCCTTTTTTACGTTTTGTCCTCCTTTCGTTGCATAAATCATCATAAATCCCCACCCATTATTTACACTTGCTACTCTGCGATGTTCGCCGTTTCCCAATTCAGAAAGTGCACGGTTCGGAGTGTGGTCTCAGTCTGCAGTCGAGGCGGTGCATACTCGCTCAGCCCTGAGTGCAGTCCGTGGACCACATGGCCGTCTGCGAGATGGAACAGGTCCCGCCTCAGCTCAATGAGCCGGGTGGTCTGCTCCTTGTTCCCTAAAGACAAAATATTATTCTTTTGCGACTAGTAATACTTGGAATTCCTGTGCGCGACGTCCGAAATGCACCCCCCCCCTCGCACTTTGCAGATATAAAAAAAATGACCCCGCAGCTGAATAAAAAGCGGAGATCCGCGAAAAGCTCTTTCATCCCTGATTTACAGTGCGCTGCATAGGTTTTCTTGTGCGCTGAGAATGTGCGAGCAGTGCACATTCTCAGCGCACATTCTTTGTTTTCCCCGAGGGAACACAAAGTGTCCTCCTTTCCTGTTTCATGCCGGTGGTCACCCTAGATGAATTAGTTAGCAAGTGCTATCTAGTTAGCAAGTGCTATCTGAATTAAAGGTTGATAATTGATAATTGTTTGACGTTTATTGTAACAGATCAGAAAATCAAAAGATGAAAGCTTTGAATTTGAGCTACTGAAAGGGTATATAAATTACCCCGGTCTGATATTTTCCTCATGTTTTACCCTAGCTTTGGTGATGTTCAATACTGCTGTAAGTTAACCTGGGAAATCCCAGGCTGTCTTTCGTTCATTCCGATCTGAAAGACAGCCTGGCAACTATGGCAAGCGAGCTCTCCCGATTCTGGGAGCCAATCAGAGAGCGGGGAGGGGTGGAAAGACGGTGACGCGTACTACGTGACAAACGGAAACTTGTAGTTTGAACTGACAACTGACATGATTGGCTATGGGCTACGTATACGCCAAATGATAGACATTTGTAACGCCCAATAAACGGCCGTTGGAGATCGTAAACCACACCTCCGCTACGAGATATTTCGAAGGTGGCTTTCAGACCACATCTCACTTGTGATATGGTCAGGTGTAAACCAGGCAAGCTGTAAGCAGTACTGGGCATTACAATAAACTTCAAACAATTATCAATTATCAACCTTTAATTCAGATAGCACTTGCTAACTAATTCATCACACCTACACTTTCTCAGGAAGTCAAATTCAATAATCTTCTAATCTTAGATGAACTTAATCTTGATTGATCTTAGGGGGTGAAGTTTGGCCTAGGGGGGTGCCAAAAAAAAAGGCCAGGGGTATTCTGGCCTGTTGCACCGGCTTTTGGTCACCTTGACATAAGAATTTCATATTTTGTAACTTGAAATAATGTCTACATTCGGGAAAATATACGTAGAGGTGCACTGCGCAACTTTTCTGGTGGAGGGTCCCCCACTTCCTTGTCTCCATTGAAATGTTACTGCTTTCCTACAGTATGGCAAGAAACTGATTTAATTTCCATGGAGACAAGCCAACAATGCCTCCATGCCAAGGTGCAGGTCAGATCTGTGGAGTGGCAAGCTGTAGGAATGCATGCTTTTGTACTATTTTTGAAAAGTAAAACACCTGTAATTGAATAAATGCAACGTAGATGAGGTTCATGCCATACTGTGAAACCTTTCAGGCAAAGCAATAACATTTCCATGGAAACAGTGTACCTTTAAAATACACTTCCCTTTCCAATGAGGCATTCAGGAACAGAAATAAACAATGGGAAAGAAACAAAATGAAGAAAATGTTAATGCAATGCTTATAGAGCCATGCGTTTGTTGTGAACACGGTGGCTAGCGCTCATGCTTCACAGCAAGAAGGTTCCTTTCTGTGTGGAGTTTGCATGCTCTCCCCGTGTCTGGGTGGCACTCCGGTTTCCCCCATCAACCCAAAACATGCTCCAGGTAAAATCCTCCAGCTTAGGTCCTGACCAAACCAAAGCAAGAAGATCATGGAGATGGTCCCCGGGCGCCTGAGAGACGTGCTGCCCACTGCTCCTGAAGGATGCAGAGAAATAATTTCCCTACGGGGATGAATAAATGTAGCCGGCTGGTTAGCTCAACTGGTAAGTCACTGACTCCCTTGGGCAAGACCCTTCACGATACTTCAGAATGATGGCTGCTCACTGCTCCTGAAAAGGATGGGTCAAATTTCGCCCGTGTGTCACTGTGTGTGAGACCAAATAAAGGCTTAATCTTAATCTTAGGGTGTTTTCACATATAGTCCCCTTTAAGCGAACCGAACTCGGTCCCCTAAAAGTGGACCAACAAGGGGACCAAGAGAACTCAAACTCAGTTCTGTTTGTGTTCACATTGTGAAAGAGGACCGAGTTCTCTTTCTGGTCCACTTAAGCTCTGATGGAGCCTCAGTCCTCTTTCTGTTCACACTGTAGCTTCTCTAGAGCTCTGAGACCTTCACTCCTTGGCATTCTCTGTGACGGCCATCCCTCTTATCATGGCCCCAGTTCAGAGAAAACCCACAAAATAGAACCGGGGTCCTATTCCATTATTCCTAGCTGCAGTATTCAGGCGACCATGCCTGCCTTGAACACTCTAATTTTTTTCAAACTAAACGCTTCGGACCCCGCGGGACACTCAGCCAAGAGCATCGAGGGGGCGCCAAGAGCCAGGGGCTGGGACAGACGGGGGCATTGCGGCGGACCATCAGCTCGGACCCGAGATCCAACTATGAGCTTTTTAACTGCAGCAACTTTAATATACGCTATTGGAACTGGAATTACCGCGGCTGCTGGCACCAGACTTGCCCTCCAATGGATCCTCGTTAAAGGATTTAAAGTGTACTCATTCCAATTACAGGGCCTCCAAAGAGTCCTGTATTGTTATTTTTCGTCACTACCTCCCCATGTCGCTGTCTACGGGAAGCTTAGAAGGTAATAAAACTGCACAAAAGGCGAAGTGAACCCGGAGCGTTATGTGTACACACTGCGCAGGTTAGGCAAACCGTACCGCGGACCTTTTAGCGAACCCGACTGAGACCACCTCCCGAGATGGTCTCAGTTCGGTTCGTTTTAAAGGGGTCTGAGTGCGCTTAGAGTGTTGACATATAAACCTATAATGCTCAGTTAGCGATCTGAGTTCGCTTTAAACGCTGAAAGGGACCAAGTGTGAAAACACCCTCAATGAAACAATGCATATACAGCTTCAGGCATGTATTTGATGAGGGGACAATATAACTTGGTTAAGCTCAAAAAAGTAAATTTTGGATATGTCCCTTAATTTCATACGGGACACTACAGCCAGCACACAACATTGTCCATTCTGCACTTAAAAACTTGCATCCATAGAGTTATATGAGGCAGTGTAACTTAAATGGCTGTTTTCTCAAAATGCATTTTTCTCCCACAGGGACATAAAGATCACTCTTGAAGTACCACCTGCATACACTACACTTTACCATCTTATACCTGATGCACATTTTGTAAGTCACACTGGATGATTTGTTGATTTCTAATTCTAAGACTGATTTCTAAAGTTTGAACACAAACTTTAATATATTTTATAAAATGTTCAGAATAATAATAGAGAGATGTTTTGGAAGTAATAAAAGTGCTTTACAGGGAGCCAATTCAAAACTTTAGATAAATGAATCTTGGAAAAGAGCCCATAGTGTGGAAAAGTACAAAGTATTTCAATGAACACTCGCCAGAGCACCACAGGTGACCAGGTGCTCATCAAGAATACAGAGAAAAAATGATCTTGCATGGATTTTTCTTTATAGATGTTGTGGTCTTAATGATAAAGGACTTCTGACCACAACAGCAAGACACAATTATCTTTGAAATATGAAGAAAACATCTGTCCTTGCAGGTTTATTTGGCCTGAAGGAAGGTCTCCTACTGCTCGTCTTTTGGCTTTAAAAGACACATAGAATGCATTACTTGTATTGTTAATGGCCTTTAAACACAGTCTTAAGTACCTTTGCTTTAGCATTCCATGTTTTAAAAATGTAAATAAATAATGCCCATTTATTGAACCAGACATAATTTTCCAGCTTTGGCCTCCCTGTAGAATCTGGTGTGGGGCAGCAGAGGGAATCACAATGAGGGAAAAAATATATGTACCTAATTATGTTAATGTAGCATGCTGTAGTAATGAATGCAATTTGACAAGAGAAGTGCTTAGAACGAGGCAAGGATTTAAAGGGATAGTGCTTTTTTTTATGTTAATCTGTATGGGTTTCCTTCTAAAAGTTCCGTGTGTTGACACCGGCTTACCTCTGACAGTCTCAGCTGATACCGGTTCGGCTCGCTTTCTCAAGCCCACGTAGGGAGGTCCGGTAACTTCTCTGGAACATGAAATAAAGCTTGTTTTTCTTCTCAAAACAAAACATTTGTCCGAAAGGTGATATATTTGCGTCCCAAACAGTTGTCACCGAAACATCCAGCAGCGAATTTAGCGATCGCATATTGTGTCTGCTGACTCGTATCACGGTGCTCACGTTAGCGTATTAGCCTGTTCACTTGTAAACTTCCCCTTACGGCGGACCGCATCTGCCGTACACTTCCGCTAAAGGTGAACAGGCTAATACGCTAACGTGAGCGCCGTGATACGAGTCGGCAGACACAATACGCGATCGCTAAATTCGCTTGAATGTTTCGTTGACAACTGTTTGGGACGCAAATATATCACCTTTCGGACAAATGTTTTGTTTTGAGAAGAAAAACAAGCTTTATTTCATGTTTCAGGGAAGTTACCGGACCTACTTACGTGGGCTCCAGAAAGCGAGCCGAACCGGGATCAGCTGAGACTGTCAGAGGTAAGCCGATGTCAACACACGTAACTTTTAGAAGGAAACCCATACAGAGTAACATAAAAAAAAAACTGCACTATCCCTTTAAAGATTTAAAGAAGAAGAAGTGAACTTTATTTATCTCACACTGGAGAAATTCTTCTCTGCATTTTAACCCATCCTATATATATATATACATATATTAGGAGCAGTGGGCAGCACACACATTAGGGCGCCCGGGGACCATCTCCATGATCTTCTTGCTTCGGTTTGGTCAGGACCAAAGCTGGAGGTGATGGTGCATGTTTTGGGTTGGTGGGGGAAAACCGGAGTGCCCGGAGGAAACCCACCCAGACACGGGGAGAACATGCAAACTCCACACAGAAAGGCTCAGGCGACCCGGGGATCGAACCCAGACCATGCATGCAAACTCCACACAGAACACACACGGAAAGGTCTGGGCAACCCGGGGATCGAACCCGGAACCTTCTTGCTGTGAAGCAAGAGCGCTAACCACTCTGCTACCGTGCCGCCAAAAAAGGTGCAGGGCTTTTACCTATAACATTACAATATCGGGAAACTTCAAACAGCATACAGTATTTTTAAGGCTCAGATGCCAATGAAGCAAAATATAGCTCCATGTACATGTTTGGTGAACAATTAATGTTTTAAATAGTTGAAAACTCAAAAAAGTATATTGTGCATGTCCTTTAATATTCCACAGAATGACATAAAAACCTTTGAATGTTCCCAGGTATGGCTTTAACTTTCTGTTTCCATAGAATCTTGCAAGTGACAAGCCACCTCCTGACTGTTTAAAAGCTTTGCTTTAAGTAGTGTTAAGTCTAATCTGGTGTGGCTCAGTGCGATCCCAGCTCTAAACTAATACCTGACGGCAGTAAACAGGGTGCCACATATGTTCACGTCGCGCTGTAATGAAACACAGAGCTCACAGATGGGCTCGAGGACCTCACAGTATATTGTATACAGCTCTGCTTACTTACTAATTCTGCACTCTTTTCATGTATATGCAAAAAGGCATTGTTTTAAAGAAGACTATGCTTTTATCATGTGTTTAAAGGGATAGTGCATTTTTTTTTTTATGTTAATCTGTATGGGTTTCCTTCTAAAAGTTACATGTGTTGACATCGGCTTACCTCTGGCTTTCTGGAGCCCACGTAAGTAGGTCCGGGAACTTCCCTGGAACATGAAATAAAGCTTGTTTTTCTTCTCAAAACAAAACATTTGATATAAAGGTGATATATTTGCGTCCTAAACGTTGTCCACGGAACATCCAGCAGCGTATTTCGCATTCGCGTATTGTCTCTCTCCACTCGTATCACTACGCCCATGTTAACTCTATCAGCCTGTTCACCTTCAGCGGATGTCTACGCCGAAGTTTACAAGTTCCAGGGAAGTTACCGGACCTACTTACGTGGGCTCCAGAAAGCGAGCTGAACCGGGATCAGCTGAGACTGTCAGAGGTAAGCCGGTGTCAACACATGTAACTTTTAGAAGGAAACCCATACAGATTAACATAAAAAAAACGCACTATCCCTTTAAGATATCAAAAGTATAGAAAAGTCAGATACTTATCAATACCAAAAAAGTCACATTCACAGGACAGAAATGTGCCTTAGCTTTATTAAAGTTCTGATACAGCTCCAGATCATTCTAAAGTTTAGAATGATCTTGAGCTGTATCAGAACAAGTATAAGGCGACGTTCACACTGCAGCCTGAAGTGACCCAAATCCGATTTTTTCGCCTCTGTGCGACCCGTATCTGATCTTCTAATGACAGTCTGAACGACACAGATCCGATTTTTTCAAATGCGACCCAGGCCACTTGGATATGTGGTCCTAAATCCGATACATATCCGATCTTTTGACATGCGACTTCAGTCTGAACGGCCAGGTCGCATTCATCCGACCTGAGTGTGTTTCCTCCAGCGAGAGTGGTACAAGTAGGCGCTCACAAATGTACACAAACGTTCTTCTCATCATGTGAAAATCGTTTATAAACTCTGTATCAGTGAAGCGGCGAAGCACGTGGCAATCCCACCGCTCTTGTCTGCGACTCCGCACCAACACGTTCATTTCTACGGACTTTGCTGCCGCTGCCCCACAAAACCTCGTCCTTCTCCTTCTCCTCCTTAAAACAAATAAGCTGTACTGTAGCTGTTTTGGCTCAGGTACGAAAGCAACTTTAGGCTACTTCCGTAAACACTGAGCGTGTTCGCTCCGTGTGACGTCATCGTGTCCTCCAATGCGCCTGCGGGACACTTTTGGGGAGTTAAGAATTCACACTGGAGATCACATACAATTCGCATCTAACTGGAAATGTGAACGGCCTCGCAAATAAATCCGATTTCACACAAAAAATCTGAATTGAGCATTAAGCCCTGCAGTGTGAGCGTAGCCTAAGAGCACATAGACTAGTATGGAACCTACCTAGACCACTGAGGGATTCCACAGATATAATGCCATATGGTCGTATAAAAGAAAGTACTACGATTTATTGTTCAAAATGACTTTCTGTTATTAGCATTACCATCACGGACCAGAGACCAGAGTGGATTTTTGCCATGACAGATAAGATAAGATAATCCTTTATTGTCTCCCATGGGAGAAATTTGTCTTGGAACAGGAGGTCACCTGCTTTAACACAAAGACAAAACAACACAACAACATAAGCGCCATACAAACATCCACCATAGAACGTAAATAAATAAGAGACCAAAGATGACCAGAAATGATACACCAACAGGACCTTTAAAGGAAAAGTAACATTTTTTTTACAATCTGAGCCTTCTTTCGGCAATAAAACAAGTAGTTTTACTCACCCATAGCACTTTGGTGTCAATTGGAGCAGTTTCGTAGAAGTTATGTTGTAGCCGTTCTGTTCTACTAATGATCCCGTATCCGTTAGCGTGAGTGCTCGGGGCATTACTTTGCGGTGTCCAAATAACACAAACTTTAGCACTTTTCAAATCACAGAAAATCGCTGTGTCAGGGTAGACTTTTAGTGGATTCCAAAACGGCCTGAAACCCGATATGCAGCTATAGTTTCATTTGATGACGTCATCAGAGAGGACAGTGCGCATGCTTGAACTCAGCTGTTTTGTAAACAGCGGCTAGTCTGAAAGAAGCTAACACCGCTCTGAACTTTACTTTTCTGTTGCGATATCGGGTTTCAGGACGTTTTGGAATCCACTAAAAGTCTACGCTGACACAGCGATCTTCTGTGATTTGAAAAGTGCTAAAGTTTGTGTTATTTGGAGACCGCAAATCAGTGCCCCGAGCACTCACGCTAACGGATACGGGATCATTAGTAGAACAGCTACAACGGCTACAACATAACTTCTTCAAAACTGCTCCAATTGACACCAAACTGCTATGGGTGAGTAAAACTACTTGTTTTATTGCCGAAAGAAGGCTCAGATTGTAAAAAAAACGTTACTTTTCCTTTAAATCATGCTACAGGCAAGCCCTTCACAATCTTGTCTTCTATAAATAATTGCACATTCCCTTGACCTACAGAATGTGCAGTTTTGATGTAACGCTAACAGCTAGAATGCTAATGTACACTCCCTGATTATCAGTAAAAAGTCGAAATAGGTGCAAGACAGTACGCAGAGAACTTATTTTGACCTCAAGAGCCGCTTATGCACTATATCTGCACTGAAAAACTTTGCTCAAAAACATATGCATTGTCTCTCCCCATAAACCTGCCACATATTTTACATTTCCATCCAACAGCAGACACCTCCGCTCATGTTTCTGTCAACCTGATCAAACCTACCCAGGCTCAGATATCGTCCTATATGCCATGTTTCCTTAAATAGTTGATTTCGCGAAGCGTGCAAACTCCGGAGGATTTACTTGTAAGCTCTGAGCCCTCCCCGCCGAGCCCAGCGTGGAGCATTTCTCTCCCTTACCTCCCCCCAACCCCACGCTGTGAAGGCTGAGGGCTCCCTCTCTAAACTCCCCGCCACGCTTTCGTGCCAAAAACCTGCGCCGCTTTCACCGTATTTCCGCTGCATTTTCGTGCATCTTGTCATCTGTTATTTACCATGTTATTGCTTCGAACAGCATGCTAGTTTTTGGTTTGAGATCAGGAACTCGGCGGTGCAGCTTTTCATGTATTAAGGTCTGGCTGGGGGATTTCTGACAATGTTTGGAGACAGGAATTTCCCCCTCGGTGGTAGCATTGTAGAATGGGGGAGAGGTAACTAGGGCTATTCCGCCATGGAAGTTAAAGGTATGACTTATAAATTATGGATGAGGGTGCGTATAAGCTGAACTCCTCCTGGCAGCCTGTTGCGGCTGGATATAAGCTGTATTTCCAAGTCTAAGGGAGAAAAAGGTACGACACTAAACAATGAGACTGCAGCTGTCGTGACTTTGTCGGAGCGTTGGACCCTTCACTGGCAAATAGAGATCTCAGGTGGTGCTCTGGCTCTGAGTATAATGTGCGCAGTACAATGTTATATCTCATATTCTGTTTGGGGTTGTTGTGAAGCAGCAATGGCTTTTGGCAGGGTAGACACTGTTAATCTTAAAGTGGCTGTTGCTGATTTTTTTTGTTTTGTTTTGTTTTCTATTGTCGTGCAAAAGAAAACCTATCGTGCTTGTGTCTGCTGTATAGTTACAATCTATGACACATGTGGATCATTTGGACTTTTTAAATTGCAATTTTGTTCTAAAACGACTTAGTAAAAGAAACAAGACTGCTGACTTGCGCATTAGAAAATTCAGTGGGCGCAGACGTCGCCTTAAACGTCATCGTGACAAAAAGCCGTGAAGTTGTCAGCACCTCTGATGGATAGCTGCACATCACACTAGCAAACTGCTGATTTTTTTTTTTTCACTTATACCAAAATGACTATGTGATGCTGCCAAATCCTGTGGACTAAACCAGGACTAGACCAGGTGGATTAAAGCGCCGCTCGTGGGTCTATTTCCTGGTTTCGTTTCGAGTCAGGGCTGAGGCGAGCAGCGAGGGGGACCGCACGCAGTCTGAGCGCATGAACGAGACCCGTGCTCAAACCGTGCCTCCTCTAGACCAGGTCTAGACCAGGTCCACCGTGGCTCTTGCATGCGTTCGTTCATGTGCTCAGACTGCGTGCGGTCCCCCTCGCTGCTCGCCTCAGCCGTGACTCGAAACAAAACCAGGAAATAGACCCGCGCGCGGCGCTTTAATCCACCTGGTCTAGTCCTGGTTTAGTCCAGATTTATTCCTGGTCCAGTCCTGGTTTAGTCCAGGTCTAGACCTGCTGGCAGCCCCGCGCTGGGTCATGCTGCGCTATCACACGTGTCAGAGCGCAGTTTTCTCCCCCCTCCCCCTTCCCCCCACACTTCACTATTAATAATTTTGTTGAAAATCTATGAAAATTTGAGTGTTTAAACGAGAGAGAAATGTGAGAAAAGTTTAAATCCAGTCTGAGAAAAGCGTATAATGTGTGTGGCTGAGCGCGCATTATTTTTTAAATTATTTTTGAGATTTCGCGTTTCGTAACTTGAATTTTCTTTCGTACCTAGAGACCAAAATTTAACGTGAAGGTGTTTCGTAACTTGAAATTTTCGTTTGTTGGGTCTTTCGTAAGGTGAGGTACCACTGTATGCAGGGTTTGCGTATTAAACACATGTGAGTGAAACAAAACACAACTCCGGTGTGTTTTTTGATGAGAAAACAACATTATAACGCATACTGCCCATTTAATGAGAGGCAGGAGACAGGATAACCACTCTGCTACAGTAACACAAAGAGGACACTCCAACTTACAGACATGCAAACCACTCTGCCACCATAACTGTTTGTTTTTGTTTTTTTTACACGCAATGTCATGCTAGTCCCGTAGAGGGTGCATATGCTGACTTGTTACCCAGTGCTACTTTAATTGCCTCCCGCCGGTTGTGTTAATCCACAAACCTCGGCATGGCGTCGATATTTGAGGAGGGGGGTCGACGCGTCTCCTCTACAGTCGAGCGGCCAGCGACAGGTTGAGTGAAGCCGCACAGATGGGCCCGTGACAAATGTGAGTTTAATAACAGATTGTACAATAAGTGCTCTCACCATGTGGCCACTGGGAAAAGCAAATAATCCCAATTAAAAACACTTGCTTGTGTCTCATTCAGTGGACTTTTACGCGAACTTCCGTTGGATATGACGTTCCATGTGTTTAAAGGTGCACTTAAAGGTGTAACTTTCTGCGGGTAGGGTCCGCCACTTCACTTGTTTGTCTCTTTTATTCAGACCCCCCAGGATTTCGCGGGCATTTTTTGTGATTGTTGCGGGCTAAAATGCCTGAATTTGCGGGAGCTTTTCCAAAAAGTTGCGATGAAAGTTGTGGTGCTTTTAAGGTTTTTGTTGCGATTTTGTTGCGGGAGGAAGTGAAAGTTGCGATAAATAGTTGCGATTTTTCCTTTTTGTAATTAAAATTGAGTAATATTTTGAATACTGATTTATTACTGACAAAGAATAATAACAAAGACACAGAGATCACAGATATGGTCCTAAAACAACCTTACCAACATCGAAAATAAATTACTACTAGGAGGGGAACTGTTTCGCCCGATCTTTTGCTGTTATTTTTGTGGGCAAATGGCGCCGCAGACATGTTTCTTTGCCATTAGAAGCCGTGTCCCAATTCCCAGAGCGCGCGGCTCGGAGCGCGGCCCGAAGGGCATGTGCGTCACACATTTCGACAGTACACCGGCGCGACGACTGCTGTCCCACTTCTTTTTTGTCCCATGAGCAGTTAACACGCGGTCCGAAGACCACAGTTGTTAAGCAGTCCGCGGACTGCAGTCGGGGCTGAGCAAGTGTGCACCGCCTTGACTGCAGTCTGAGCCCCCTTCGGGCCGCGCTCCGAGCTGTGCGCTCTGGGAACTGGGATACGGCCGCAGTTTTGTTTTGTCACACGGAAGTAAAGCAGAAGGAAGTTGGTCGGCGTTCAATACGTCGCCGATGATTGGTCAAAATTAGTAAAAATTGCGGGAATGTTGCGGTGATTGGTCAAAATTGCAACACCGCCCTGAATTCACGGGGATTGGCTGAAGTTGCGTTGAAGTTGCAAATCGCAACATTGCGAATTCCTGGAGGGTCTGTTTTATGTTTTCTGGAATATTTCACAGTACGACATTCAAATGAAGCTGCACTGCACTGCATAACTTTTCTTGTGTTTGCTTCTTTCTTGTCTCCATGGAGATGTTATTGCTTTGCCTGGAATGGTCCATGGTATGACTTTAAACATATCTGTCTATATCAGGGGTGTCAAACATGCTGCCCGGGGGCCAGATCCGGCCCTCCAAGACCTTTAATCTGGCCCTCGGCTGATATTCTATTAAAACATTCTTGTTATATTTGAATTTTCTACCAATTACCAATATTTTCTATTAAAATATTGCTAATTTTCTGTGCAGTTTAGCATAGCAGTGTCTTCAGCGCCTCTGTACATGGCCCCTCCCACCAGAGCAGCACAAATGAAGACTCGCCTCTTTCCAAACGCTCTTAAAGGACCATCGTTTTGACTGTCGACCGTGACACCCTCATCAGCAAAATGTCAAAAATGAGAAAAGTGGACGCTGAGTGCAGGATTTTCCAAGAAAAATGGACTAATTCCTATTTATTTAGGAGGTGAATGGGAAACCTGTACGCTCGGTGTGTTTGCAACAAGTGGCAGTGCTCAAGGAATATAATCGTAAACGCCACGACGAGACACGGCGTTTCGAACAATACAATAACTTGAATGGAGAATTGAGAAGACAGAAGATAAACGAATTATTGCTGGGACTGAAGAATCAACAGTCTGTAATAGATTTGTGTTTCTCTGCACAAATATTTGGACTTATTGCTATTTTTGGGGTATGATAAAAGAAGAAATTCAATTTGTCAACTGGACAAAGTTTGTTTGGTCGAAAACGTTTCGGCGCTCATCTGAGAGGCTTCGTCATTTCTGGTTAGAGTGCTGGTAAGACAGAAACCAATAGGCGAGATAGTTTCGGAAAGTAGTTAGCTAGTTAGCTCCTCCCTGCAGCGAGATATAAGCAAGTGTCTTACCAGCACTCTAACCAGAACTGACGAAGCCTCTCGGATGAGCGGCGAAACGTTTTCGACCAAACAAACTTTGTCCAGTTGACAAATTTAATTTCTTCTTTTATCATGGATTCTACCTGGACGACTGAGGGACTCTTCATGCATTTTTGGGGTATATTTGCCACGAGTTTTCTGATCTGGCCCCTTTAGGATCAAAGTCGGTTGGATACGGTTCCCGGACCAAAATGAGTTTGACACCCCTGGTCTATATCCATTCATTACAGGTGTTTCTATTGCTCAAAAACACGATAATTCCTTCAGTAAATAAGGGTGCCTCTCCACAGATCTGAACTGTAATATAGCGTAGTGCTGTAACCTGCTTGTCTCCCTCATGATAGGTAGGTTTAATCAATACAGTGGGACATTCTAAACACATAGACTTTCCACTAGAAATGTTACATAGCACACCTTTAACTCATTGAGTGCCGGAGACATCGATTGACATCAATGACGTTTTTCAGCGGGGGTCGCTAGGATACAACCTGGAGCAACTTTTAAGGTGTAATTCATACCTCCAACCTGTAGGTATCTTTTGTATTATTATCTGCTGATCGGAGACCCGGAAGAGAGAAGGAGATTAGCGCGTGAAGTGTGTATTGGCGAGAGAAGCAAGATGGCGAGTAGAGGGAATGCGGAAAAAATGACTATTGATCAGTGCCTCCGGAGTGGTGTGAGGGGTCTTGGGACCCAGGATCCCGGATCAGAGGATCGCGGAGACACGCCGGATTAGGCAGGCATGTCAGGGCAGAGATCTGGTGAAAGAAGGTGAAAGAAGAGTGTGAGTTTCGGAAAATGGGTCCGAAAGAGGTCTGAAGGAAGGCATTGATCGAGGTTGAGGTTATTCAGCATTTTAATGTAAAAATAGCAGAATACAAACGAAATGGTGACATCAGACATCTTCAGCATCCATGTTGTCAGCTTTAGCAGAGAGACGTCGGCCGTGAAGAGGAACGTAGTGGGGGCCCTCCCCTCACACACACCAATGACCACAAGGGACTGTCTTTAAATACAGTACAGACTGTTGAATATATGACATCAGCAACAGCTAACCTATAGGAGAATAGTTCCTTAAATACTGAACAAAGAACAACACTTCAAACAGAAGGCCATTTGGCCACTGGAGTCAGAAACCCCTCCAGCCATAGATGGAGATAACACCCAAAGGTAGTTTACAGCCTTTTATAACCTATAGCCACACTTGATGTATACAACATATGGAGAAACAAATGGTGAGGTGAGACGGTTCTCACAGTAAGTAACTTAAAACCCAGGAATAGATTAGATATAAAGAACACTTCAAGCATAAAAGAATAGATCTCACAAGAGTCTACACTTTATTTTGATGTGTGCCATGTTTATAGAGTCAAAGAACTCAGTATTCTGTGGGTCTTGTAAAATCAGTGAAAATGCTCTAAAAGCTCTGGCACTCTGGGGGTTTGTATTCTGAAAACAGGCCGGCACTCAATGAGTTAAAGCTGTTTTTCTTGTACAAAAATACCTTGAAATACATGGATTCTTACTGGGGTCGCCTCTCCATAAATCTGGCCTGTAACTATGCTTGTTTTTCTGGAAATGGCTAAGTCTAATACCATATTGTTGCATATTCCAGGCAAAGCAGTGACATCTCAACGGAGATGTAGTGAGCTTAACCCTCCACCAGAAAAGTTACACAGTGCACCTTTAAGGGCCTGTGCCTATCTTACCTAACCAACCGCTCTGACCCATTGAACATCTGATCTGTCATTTTTACCATTGTGTCCTTGAGCAAAGCACTTCAACTGTTTACCTATGTAGTTACTTCTGCGACTTTTTCAGGTTCAGGTCATGAAAAAGAAAACTTGATTTGAAGTAAAACAGCCGTGCAACACTGATTTGAGCGTGATTAATGACTCACAAAGAAATGAAAACAGAACATTTAACACATGACAGAGACAATTAAGAAAGTACAAGTGGCTGTAAACAAGCCTGGATATAATTCTAAATATAAGCAAAAAAACAACATTGAAAACAGGTGTCAAAATGTTTTTCATAGCTTCAGATGCAGTTGTATAAAATTAGACACACATACAACAATCCCCGCTTATGCCTATATTTCCAGTCTTGAACTTAAAGAACACATGTCAGGCTACATGGTTTCTGCTATATACTTATTATTATCAGTTTATAATAAGATAAAGGTCCTATATTATGCAAAATGTACGCTTTAAGCCATGTTATAATGGTGTTACTTCTTCAAAAACTGATCTGAAGTTGTGTTTTGTTGCATTCACACATGTTTGAGTAAGTCTTTATTATTGATCTGTACATGTCCCAAAATTTAGATGATGATGATGATGATGATTATTATTTAAAGGTCCCATGGCATGAAATTTTCACTTTCTGAGGTTTTTGAACGTTAATGTGAGCTCCCCTACCCTGTTTAGGCCCCCCCAATGGCTAAAAGTTGCGAAATGTCTAAACTGAGCATTTGCGATCCTTTTCTGCGTTAGAAAAAAACACAGCTCAAACGGGCGATTCTCAACAAGGCACCTTATTGACGTCAGCTCGAAAAATGCAGCTCCACCCCCGTCTGTGTCTCTACTCAGCGTCTCTGTAAATTACGCCCAGAGAGTTTGGACTGCAGAGGAGCTACGCAATGCGAAATGCAGTTTTTTATTTGCCTGGAGGCACGTGCGAGTGTTTCTAGGCTCGGAAGTCCTTTACCCGACCCTCTGGACCTCTGAAACAGCAGTGGTTTAATTTTATTTTCTGTGGAAATGTGTTTATTTTTCAATGGAACGCTTCTCATCTGTTCCTCCGCGCAAAAACACGGAAATGTGTCAGAGCGAACAGCTGAGAGCTGAGAGCGGAGAGTTTGGCCACGCCCCCACCCTCTACTATAGGCCATCTCTTTTCTCCTCATTTGCATTCAAGCAACAACTCCCATAATGGCCTGTTCAGAGAGAGAAAAATTACTCTTTCTCATCTTATCTGTTTCTCATGCAGTGAGTGTTGATTTTGAAGAAGGATTCATTTACAGTATTAGGGAACCATTAAGGAGCCATATAAAAGCATCAAGAAGTACCATGTCATGGGACCTTTAAAAGGGACAATGCATATCCATGAACAAATACTTGTAAATATCATAGTCATAGTCATAGTTTGCTTTATTGTCGAACAACAATCATATGTACATGTACATAGAGTGAATTCGAAATTTCGTTTCCCCGCTAATCAAGCAGGACAGTGATAGAGTGGGTAGGGGAGGGGCCACTGCGCATGCACGCGCCGCCGACCGAGAGATGCAGAGTAGCAAAGATGCAATACAATCAATGACAATTATACACAACATGTAATGACAGAAAACAATTGGACAGGTAACATACGGTGTCTTTTTCTTTGGCGACAAGAGGGAAGGGTGTTGGGCAAGGGAAAAGATCAGAAATCAATTAAATTGATTGAAAACTGAAGAAGAAGCAGACATCCTAAAAATAGATGCCCAAAGTTACTTTACATCTGTAGTCCTGAAGCAGGTCAGAGAGATAAAAGCAACAAGAAGCAACTTCACACATTACACGAACTGTCACTGACGATTCATAGGACAAACATGATAGAAACAGCACAATAAAACACAATCATGACGTTCAACACTGACATTTACAGAGAAGCAGAACATTAGTGATCACACATCTGATTTCTCTTCAGCCATCGGTTCAGATTTTAGGTTTTAAATGTTCGGTGGTAGAGTCTCTTATTGCAACTGGATGTTGTTCCAGATTTCTGTACCTTGACTGAAAACACCTGCAGACTGAATGTTGTGTGTCTATAAGGTGTTGTGCGTCTATAAGGTGTTGTGCGTCTATAAGGTGTTGTGCGTCTATAATGTGTTGTGCGTCTATAAGGTGTTGTGCGTCTATAAGGTGTTGTGCGTCTATAAGGTGTTGTGCGTCTATAAGGTGTTGTGCGTCTATAATGTGTTGTGCGTCTATAAGGTGTTGTGCGTCTATAAGGTGTTGTGCGTCTATAAGGTGTTGTGCGTCTATAAGGTGTTGTGCGTCTATAAGGTGTTGTGCTTCTATAAGGTGTTGTGCGTCTATAAGGTGTTGTGCTTCTATAATGTGTTGTGCGTCTATAAGGTGTTGTGCGTCTATAAGGTGTTGTGCGTCTATAATGTGTTGTGCGTCTATAAGGTGTTGTGCGTCTATAAGCTGTTGTGTGTCTATAAGATGTTATGTGTCTATAAGGTGTTGTGCGTCTATAAGGTGTTATGTGTCTATAAGGTGTTGTGCGTCTATAAGGTGTTGTGCGTCTATAAGATGTTATGTGTCTATAAGGTGTTGTGCGTCTATAAGGTGTTGTGCGTCTATAAGGTGTTGTGCGTCTATAAGGTGTTGTGCGTCTATAATGTGTTGTGCGTCTATAAGGTGTTGTGCGTCTATAAGATGTTATGTGTCTATAAGGTGTTGTGCGTCTATAAGGTGTTGTGCGTCTATAAGATGTTATGTGTGTATAAGGTGTTGTGCGTCTATAAGGTGTTGTGCGTCTATAAGATGTTATGTGTCTATAAGGTGTTGTGCGTCTATCATGTGTTGTGCGTCTATAACAGGGGTGGGCAAACTTTTTCATTCGTGGGCCACAAAAGGTTCTAAAATTTGTCAGAAGGGCCGCACCAGGAGCAGCTGGATTTAGTGTTTTGGTAAAAACACTAAAAATACAAAGACCTTTATTTGTTTAAAATCATGCTGATGGCCAGTAAGGAAGTTGTAACTAGGAACTGGCTAAAAGTGACTCATTGGAACGGAAACAGTGGATTGAAATAATTGAGGAAATGTATTTGATGGAAAGAATGACTCATTATCTAAGGTTGAAGGCGGCAAATTTGAGAAAAGTTGGTCTAAATGGATCGACTATAAGAACAAGAGAAATGGATAGTTTTTTCCCTTTTTGTTTGCTTGTTTGTTTTTTCTGTAGAACCCCACATATTTTGCTGTTCTATACCTCTGTTTTTGAAAAAGCATAAATAAAAAGTAAAAAACACTATAAATAACATGGGATATGTAGAAAACATGTGCTTTATTTCAATAATAAATGAACAAAAACATAACAAAATGTCCATCTGTCAAGTTCCACAGTATTTAGCTTTTTATTGAAATAACTCTTAAAACACTAACTTTTATTAATAAAATACAGCTTTTTTTAAAATTACTAATAGTTTTAAAGTACTGAAAGAGTAAACGTGGAGCGAAACGCCTCAACAAAGGTCAATGTATGTAGTGCGCCAGCTACTGGAAAACACCAGAACTGCAGGGAAATTAAAACATTAAAACATTAACAAGGTTTATTAATATAATTTCAAGTTCAGCAGGCCGGATTAAGAATCTTAACGGGCCGCATATGGCCCCCGGGCCGTAGTTTGCCCATGCCTGGTCTATAAGGTGTTACACAGTGGCTCTGGTAGAGGCTCTTGTTACCCGACCACGAGTGCTGAATTTGGGCAAAATGAACTCACCCCAAGGTGGTGGAGCGAGTCCATTTAAGACTTATAAATTTGAAATAAATTGAAATATAAATATTGAAAATTTTAGAAAATTTAAACTAGCCTGCTTGGTATATTATACCAAGCAGGCTAGTTTAAATTTTCTCCATCCATCCATCCATTTTCTTCCGCTTATCCGGGGCCGGGTCGTGGGGGCAACAGTCTAAGCAGGGACTCCCAGACTTCCTTCACCCCGGACACTTCCTCCAGCTCCTCCGGGGGGACCCCAAGGCGTTCCCAGGCCAGCCGGGAGACATAGTCCCTCCAGCGGGTCCTGGGTCTTCCCCGGGGCCTCCTCCCGGTGGGACATGCCCGGAAGGCATCCAGGAGGCATCCCGAACAGATGCCCGAGCCACCTCAGCTGGCTCCTCTCCACGTGGAGAAGCAGCGGCTCTACTCCGAGCTCCTCCCGTGTGACCAAGCTCCTCACCCTATCTCTAAGGGTGCGCCCAGCCACTCTGCGGAGGAAAC
This sequence comes from Paratrypauchen microcephalus, assembly GCA_036785185.1. Taxonomy (NCBI): domain Eukaryota; kingdom Metazoa; phylum Chordata; class Actinopteri; order Gobiiformes; family Gobiidae; genus Paratrypauchen; species Paratrypauchen microcephalus. The sequence goes on along the minus strand of JAVJIX010000083.1, from coordinate 2,941,726 downwards.
TCATTTCGGCCGCTTGTATCGGCGATCTCGTCCTTTCAGTCATTACCCAGAGCTCATGACCATCGGTGAGGGTAGGAACGTAGATTGACCGGTAAATTGAGAGCTTCGCCTTTTGGCTCAGCTCCCTCTTCACCACAACGGTCCGGTACAACGACCGCATCACTGCCGACGCTGCACCGATCCGCCTGTCAATCTCACGCTCCATCCTCCCCTCACTCGTGAACAAGACCCCGAGATACTTGAACTCCTCCACTTGAGGCAAGGACTCTCCACCCACCCAGAGAGGGCAAACCACCTTTTTCCAGTCGAGAACCATGGCCTCGGATTTGGAGGAGCTGATTTTCATCCCAGCCGCTTCACACTCGGCTGCGAACCGCCCCAGTGCACATTGGAGGTCCCGGTTTGATGAAGCCATCAGGACAACATCATCCGCAAACAGCAGAGATGAGATCCTGTGGTTCCCAAACCGGATCCCCTCCGGCCCCTGACTGTGCCTAGAAATTCTGTCCATAAATATAATGAACAGAACCGGTGACAAAGGGCAGCCCTGGCGGAGTCCAACATGCACCGGGAACAGGTCCGACTTACTACCGGCAATGCGAACACAGCTCCTGCTCCGGTTAAATTTTCTAAAATTTTCAAAATTTAAGATATTATATTTCTGAAGTATGAGACTATAATGAAAAGATAAAGATTTTCTGTCAAATATTTTTCAAATCTTTTTTTTTTTTTAATGATTCTAATGTTTTTAAGGTTGTCGTGGAATGTGAGGAAAAAATCATGGTGTGGACAAATGTTTAAGCTGCATTTTCTGGCAATGATGATTAATTTGCCTAATGTTATGAATATTAAAATTAAGTAAATATTTTACATGTTTTTTAAAAGTTAATGTGAAGTCCAAGGTAACACCAAGATACTTGAATTGCGCTGTTCCACTTCGTGATGTCATTAAGTTGTATTTTTCAAGTTAACAGCTTTAAACTTTAGTTCAGAGATCGGCAATTCCAGGGCCTGAATTTTGCAAAAGATTTTAGCGAAGGTGTATGGAATTTAAAAACAGTGGGGCATGAGTGTTTTCAATTTGAGAGAAGAACTATACTGCAGGGATTTTGTGTTAAACACGTGTGAATGAAACAACACGCAACTCCAGGTCAGTTTGTGATGAGGAAACAACATTATAACATACGCTATTTCAAAAAAATAGTGTAACATGGGCACTTTAATTTGAAGCAGTAGTAGGTTGAAAGCTCTGGAGCTGATTTCTGGCAGCCTTTTCACTGTAAACATAATCATGTACCATGCTAAGAGCTCTGCCTATGGATAGCGACCAATTTGGCTACAGGGAACGTAGTAAGCATAGAGCACTGGGTGTGCCATTCTTTTTCAGTGATTGTGACTGAAATGTAGGACAATAATGTTCACACAGAGGCATGAATCATTCTAATGCAGCTTCGAGTCATTTGAGTGGTATTTTTGACCATATGTCTGCTTTAAAGGGCCCATGTTACATATTACTTTTCTGATGTATATTACATGTTGTTTCTTCATCAAGAACATACCCCGAGTTTTGGACATACAGTAATCCCTCGTTTATCGCGGGGGTTAGGTTCCAGAAATAGCCCGCAATAAGTGAAATCCGCGAAGTAGGACAACTTTATATTTTACAATTATTCTACATGTTTTAAGGCTGTAAATGCCTCACCACACACATTATACGCTTTTCTCAGACTGGAATTAACATTTTCTCATATTTGTCTCTAGTTTAAACACTCAAACTTTCATAGATTTTCAACAAAATGTATTACCGTATTGGCCCGAATATAAGACGACCCTGATTATAAGACGACCCCCTCTTTTTCAAGACTCAAGTTTGAAAAAAGACTTTTTGAACACCAAATTTAATTTTTATACAGAAAATAATTACAGTACATCTGAAACAAATGATTATAACAATATATTCGAGAGAAAAAGCCTGTTATTTTGCCTCATTCAAATCATGCAAAAACTGTCTTATCACATCTTAATATCTGAACATTTAAATATGTAAACTAAAGTGCAATCACATTTGTAAATGAATGGCTTCTGGTTTTTGAAATGTAAATAAACCAATCTACTGTGATAAAACAACAAAATTGCAGTAACTGCATTAACCATCAAAGTGAAGTCTAACTGTAACTGTAGTCTTGAAACAAATCTGAATAAGGAAAAACATTGCAATAAAATAATGCAAACTGGTTTAAACTTGAGAGTAGCTGAGATCTGTCATGTCAGAACATTACTCCTCACAAACATCCTCTGCCTCGCTGTGCTCAGTGTCACTGTCCTACGTTTCTCCATTTTCTGTTATCTCTTCTCTTATTTTCTTCTCTTTTCTTTCTTACCGCTATTTTTTATTTTTCTTCTTCGTGACAGGGGTTCGCTTTGGACTGGGGAGTTCAGTTCAGCATTCGCTTTAAAGATATCTGGCGCCATCTAGCGTTGTGAATGGATATAATGTCTAGACCCCGAATGTAAGACGACTCCCGCTTTTTCAGTCTTATTTCAATGCAAAAAACATCGTCTTATATTCGGGCCAATACGGTAATAGTGACGCGTGGGGGGAGACACGGCTCCGGGAGCCCCGCCAGACGCGCGAGGAGCACTGCCACGTCCTGGGACGAGACGCGCACCAACCCCTTGGAGAAGTGCGCGACACGTGCTGCTCTGTCACGGATTTGTCCACGATAAAGCCGTGGCCGTGGCTCCCCCCACACTTCACTATTAATACATTTTGTTGAAAATCTATGAAATTTTGAGTGTTTAAACTAGAGACAAATATGAGAAAATGCAGCGCGAGGCCGCGTGTACACCGGGGAGATAGAACTGCGGCGCCCGGACCGCGTGCTCTCAACCCGAGCCACAAACCGAACACGCACAAACGAACGCAAAAGCCGCACGGAGTGATTTAATCCTGGTTCAGACCTGGTCTAGTTTTGGTCTAGACCTGGTTTAGTCCACGTATAGTCCTGGTCTAGTCTCTTAGCCAATCAGAACACATTGTAACACTATAAAAAAAAATGTTACACTATAAAAGAAAAAAAAAAAATTGAAAAAAAAAAACAGCGAGGCCGCGAAGAGTGAACCGCGATAGAGCGAGGGTTCACTGTAACGAAATCCGTAAGCTTTCTGGATTCATAAATTAAGAGCATATAAACATCTTGGTCTGAATGAGGACTTGTTTTTTTTATTGATGTTATGTATGTTTTTTCATTATTTGTATTGTTAATTTTTTTTTTCATTGGTATTACTGTATTATTCTATTTGTTCTTTTTTTTTTTTTTTGCCTGTGCCTTGTTGCATCTCTTATATCCTCCTGAGACCCGGCCCATTCATTTGTGTCCTTTATAGAGGAGATTGAGTTAACCAGTCGATCTTTTAAAGGTCCCATGGCATGAAATTTTCACTTTCTGAGGTTTTTGAACGTTAATGTGAGCTCCCCTACCCTGTTTAGGCCCCCCCCCCCCCATGGTTAAAAGTTGCGAAATGTCTAAACTGAGCATTTGCGATCCTTTTCTGCGTTACAAAAAATCGGAGCTCAAACGGGCGATTTTGAACAAGGCACCTTATTGACGTCAGATCGAAAAAAGAAATGCAAATGCAGTTCCACCCCCGTCTGTCTGAACTCAGCGTCTCTGTAAATCACATCCAGAGAGTTTGGACTGCGAATGCGCTAGGCAATGCGAAATGTGTTTTTTTATTTGCCTGGAGGCACGTCAGAGTGTTTCTAGGCTCGGAAGTCCTTTATCTGAGCCTCTGGACCTTTGAACAGCAGTGGTTTAATTTTATTTTCTGTGGAAATGTGTTTATTTTTCAATGGAACGCTTCAAATCTCTCCCCCCGTGCAAAAACATGGAAATGGATCAGCTGAGAGCTGAGAGCGGAGAGTTTGGCCATGCCCCCACCCTCTACTATAGGCCAGCTCTTTTCTCCTCATTTGCATTCAAGCAACAACGCCCAGAATAAAGTGTTTGAGAGAGATGTATGACTCTTTCTCATCTTATCTCTGTTTCTCATGCACTGAGTGTTGATTTTGAAGAAGGATTCATTTACAGTATTAGGGAACCATTAAGGAGCCATATAAAAGCATCAAGAAGTACCATGTCATGGGACCTATAATTGTTTTGAAACTAGTTTGTGGCTGCACTATGATTTAAAAAAAAAAAAAAAAAAAATCTAAAAATGTAATAAATAAATAAATAATACATAAAAAAATATAAATATGTAAATAAATACATAAATACATAAAAATACATAAATAATACATAATATATAAAAAATAAATAAGAAATGAAAAGGGAGTCTAAGAACGTTTTGAGGCAACCGTAGAAGCTTGTCAGAAATGTTGGTCATCAAAAAAAAAAATGTTTTTTTTAGGTTGTTAACTTCACGTGGATTTAACACCAAAGTGTCCCCGACGCCCATTACAGAGGACATGTTACAACATTATGAATAAAAATAAAATTAACAAAATGTAAATGCTAAGGTGTTCATTTATCTCCAAATAGAAAATTTAAATAATAATAATAATCATTTAGATACACTTTTTTTCTTCAGTTCCCAGGAGGATATGCTTTGTCTGGCTCTAATTAGCATTTGTCCGTACCATTGGTAGGTGTGTTTTTAAAGGCCACGTCCATGCTTTAATTTTTAACTAAACCCTGAAGAAAAGCAGTCATGGTCAAAACATGTTGGCTTTGGCGATTTAAATAAAGGCCTTTTTCCTCGTGCGACTTTTAATCTTTTGGAGTCCCTGGATTTTGTTGTGTCCAAGATTTTGATCTTTTTTCCAAGATCCCCCTCTAGCTGTTCTCACTGATGGGAACATCTACAGCAAACAGCCACATTTTTGTTTTTTCCATACCCAGAGTTTTGTTTTCTTTCAATCACACATATTTAACAGCCAGAGCCTGCATATTTAGGCTGAGTTATGTTCCTTGTGATGTCATGTGGTAATACAGGAAGTGCTCCACTGTGATTTTAAACTCCATACACTGTCATTAGATTCATTTGGATGATTTCAGCCCTGGAATTGCCCATTTCTACTGAACTAAAGGTAAAAGGTGAGCTGGCAACTTGATAAATACCACTATATGACATCCCAAAGTGGAACAGAGCATTTTGAGCTTTGGAGATGTAGACAGTTGAATAATAAAGGATTACTTAAACATGTGTGAATGAAACAAAACAGAACTTCAGGTTTATGTTACAGTGGTACCTCACCTTACGAATGACCCAACAAACGAAAATTTCAAGTAACGAAACGCCTTCACGGTAAATTTTGGTCTCTAGATACGAAAGAAAATTCAAATAATGCGCGCTCAGCCACACACATTATACGCTTTTCTCAGACTGAATTTAAACTTTTCTCACATTTGTCTCTCGTTTAAACACTCAAACTTTCATAGATTTTCAACAAAATTATTAATAGTGAAGTGTGGGGGGAAGAGGGAGGGCGGAGAAAACTGCGCTCTGACACGTGTGATAGTGCAGCATGACCCGGCGCGGGGCTGCCAGCAGGTCTAGACCTGGACTAAACCAGGACTGGACCAGGACTAAACCTGGACTAAACCTGGACTAAACCAGGACTAAACCAGGACTAGACCAGGTGGATTAAAGCGCCGCGCGCGGGTCTATTTCCTGGTTTCGTTTCGAGTCACAGCTGAGGGGAGCAGCGAGGGGGACCGCACGCAGTCTGAGCGCATGAACGAGACCCGTGCTCAAACCTCCTCTAGACCTGAGGTCTAGACCAGGTCTAGACCTCCTCGTTCCTCCTCTAGTCCTGGTCTAGTCCTGGTTTAGTCCAGGTTTAGTTCTGGTTTAGTCCAGGTTTAGTCCAGGTTTAGTCCAGGTTTAGTCCTGGTCTAGTCCTGGTTTAGTCCTGGTCTAGTCCTGGTTTAGTCCAGGTTTAGTCCTGGTTTAGTCCAGGTTTAGTCCAGGTTTAGTCCTGGTTTAGTCCAGGTTTAGTCCTGGTTTAGTCCAGGTTTAGTCCTGGTCTAGTCCTGGTTTAGTCCTGGTCTAGTCCTGGTTTAGTCCAGGTTTAGTCCTGGTTTAGTCCAGGTTTAGTCAAGGTTAGTCCTGGTCCAGTCCTGGTTTAGTCCAGGTCTAGACCTGCTGGCAGCCCCGTGCCGGGTCATGCTGCGCTATCACACGTGTCAGAGCGCAGTTTTCTCCCCCCTCCCCCTTCCCCCCACACTTCACTATTAATAATTTTGGTGAAAATCTATGAAAGTTTGAGTGTTTAAACGAGAAACAAATGTGAGAAAAGATTAAATCCAGTCTGAGAAACCAATCAGGACGCAGAACACAATGTTACACTATAAAAAAAAGTTACACTATAAAAAGAAAAACTTGGATCGGGGCCTTGGAACGAATCAGGCTTTTTCCATTGAAATAGCTACTCAACTTACGAATTTTTCACATTACGAAACCACTTCTGGAACGAATTAATTTCGTAAGGTGAGGTAACACTGTATTAGGTTCTTTTGTTCAGACCGGAAAAAGGTGGTTTGCCCCCTCTGGGTGGGTGGAGAGTCCTTGCCTCAAGTGGAGGAGTTCAAGTATCTCGGGGTCTTGTTCACGAGTGAGGGGAGGATGGAGCGTGAGATTGACAGGCGGATTGGTGCAGCGTCGGCAGTGATGCGGTCGTTGTACCGGACCGTTGTGGTGAAGAGGGAGCTGAGCCAAAAGGCGAAGCTCTCAATTTACCGGTCAATCTACGTTCCTACCCTCACCTATGGCCATGAGCTTTGGGTAATGACCGAAAGGACGAGATCGCGGATACAAGCGGCCGAAATGAGTTTCCTCCGCAGAGTGGCTGGGCGCACCCTTAGAGATAGGGTGAGGAGCTTGGTCACACGGGAGGAGCTCGGAGTAGAGCCGCTGCTTCTCCACGTGGAGAGGAGCCAGCTGAGGTGGCTCTGTTCCGGATGCCTCCTGGACGCCTCCCTCGGGAGGTGTTCCGGGCATGTCCCACCGGGAGGAGGCCCCGGGGAAGACCCAGGACACGCTGGAGGGACTATGTGTCCCGGCTGGCCTGGGAACGCCTTGGGGTCCCCCCGGAGGAGCTGGAGGAAGTGTCCGGGGTGAAGGAAGTCTGGAGGTCCCTGCTTAGACTGTTGCCCCCGCGACCCGGCCCCGGATAAGCGGAAGAAAATGGATGGATGGATGGATGTTCAGACCAAGAGTTCTGACAGTTTCAACAGCTCACTCGCAGTCTTCCTGAGAGTGGTCACGTGATGTTTCTGTGGTGTGTCCCGTCAGCTTAAACAGGCTTTGCTACTGTCTTCCTACAAGGCAGGACAACAGCTCCTTTAAAATTGTAATTAAACCGTCTACTGTTATATATTTCACTTTCTCTGCTGTGTACCAACATTTAGACAGAAATGGCAGATTTAAAATGCTGAACTTCATGAGCTAAAGTTGCACAAAAGTTGTTAAAAAGTTCCATAAGTTAAAGAGTTCCATGTGTCAGATTCAGATCAGCGTCATTTTCGGCCCCAGCAGGAGACCGGCCACACACAGGCGTCTAGTCAGATACGGTACAGCTTAAACTCCGTTCAAATGTCCACTCCAGTGAGCCGGATCCACATCAGAACGCCAGCATTTCACTCACTATTTTGTGTTGCCAGTATTTTCCACAACAATCTGTTTACAGCTCAGAATTATGGTAAAAATCCACAGTGAAGAAGATGTTGAACTTTCAATGTGTTTACTTGGTACTTGTGTTTGGTGAGGAAAAATAACACAGCTGTTATATAAGAGAATATATAGGGAATATAGACTTTGTGTGATTTGTATGGAGTGAAGAAGTTTGAATAATGCAGAAATAGCACAGTATAGCTGCTAAGCTAATAAGCATGGTGTAAAGTGTATAGATTTTAAAGGTCCCATGGCATGAAATTTTCACTTTCTGAGATTTTTGAACGTTAATGTGAGCTCCCCTACCCTGGATTTAGTGTTTTGGTAAACCACCTCATAAGGTGGAAATAAGGTGGAAACTGAGCATTTGCGATCCTTTTCTGCGTTAGAAAAAAAATCAGAGCTCAAACGGGCGATTTTGAACAAGGAAACTTATTGACGTCAGCATCGAAAAAAAGAAATGTCCAATGCAGTTCCACCCCCGTCTGTAGCTGTGCTCATTGAAATGACTCTGTAAATCACGCCCAGAGAGTTTGGACTGCGGAGGAGCTACACAATGCGAAATGCGTTTTTAATTTGCCTGGAGGAACTTGCGAGTGTTTCTAGGCTCGGAAGTCCTTTATCTGAGCCTGTGGATATCTGAAACAGCAGTGGTTTAATTTTATTTTCTGTGGAAATGTGTTTATTTTTCAATGGAACGCTTCTCATCTCTCCCTCCGCGCAACAACACGGAAGTGGGTCAGAGAGAGGAGCGGAGAGTTTGGCCACGCCCCCACCCCCTACTATAGGCCATCTCTGTCCTCCTCATTTGCATTCAAGCAACAACGCCCATAATGGAGTGTTCCAGAGTGACATTTATGACTCTTTCTCATCTTATCTCTCTTTCTCATGCACTGAGTCTTGATTTTGAAGAAGGATTCATTTACAGTATTAGGGAACCATTAAGGAGCCATATAAAAGCATCAAGAAGTACCATGTCATGGGACCTTTAAAAACACAGATGAGCACTTAGGTATTCTCAAGTTTAAAGGGCCCATATTACGCTATTTTCTGATCTATGTTGCAGTCTTGTTTCCTCATCACAAACGCACCTGGAGTTGTGTTTTGTTCCATTCACACATGTTTAACACACAAACGCTGCAGAGTTTTTTTCTCTCAAACACTTGTGATGTCATGTGGTAATACAGGAAGTGCTCCACTCTAAACTCCATACAGCTTTGCTAGAATCATTTGGATAATTTTAGCACTGGCATGTGCTCAATTCCTGTAATCCGAGATTTATCCATTAAGATGAAAACGACCACTACATGACATCACAAGGTGGAGCAGAGCATTTTGAGCTTTGGAGATGCAGACAAACTAACAATAAAGGATTACTCAAACATGTGAAAGAACAAAACACAACTCCAGGTATGTTTTTGAGGAAGTAACATTATAACACGGCTAAAAGCTCAGAGAAGTAAATTTTTAGACCTTTTGCGGACCTTTAAAGTGCCTGTATCATGTATTTGAGTAACAAAACAAAAGTAATCCCAGTACAAATAAATTGTATAAGATAAAATAAGGATCCCAAAGTTTATGTTATTTGGAGACCGCTCAGGGCATATTACATGCTCGGGGAATGCCCCGAGCTATGGCTATAAGTCGCGCAAGGCTAACAGCGTTAGCCTAACGCTAATCTAAAACATCTCCGGAAATCCTCCATATGACACCAAAGTGCTATGGGTGAGTAAAACAACTTGTTTTATTACCGAAATAAGGCTCAAATGGTAAAAAACGTTACTTTTCCTTTAATTAGGATGCTCGGAATACATAAGGTAAGTGAGGAATGACTTTGGACCACTGCAAAACTGTTTAAAATGAACTAGTTCTATTTTTCACATTTTTAAGAAAGTAAAAGTCAAATACAGTGCCTTTAATGCCACACTTAGGAACATTCCAGTCAAATAATAGCATTTATGGAGACGAGCAGGTGGCGAAGTTCATCTAATCTTTCAAATTAATAAACTGCTATAACATGGTCAATGGTAGCAGCCAGTTACTATACAATGAATCAAAAATAATAATACAGGCTTTAATTATAGAAATGAATGTACAATGAGCTAAAACACACATACAACTTACTCAGAAACGACTATGGTAAACTGAAGTACCAGCTGACTACTTCATTTCATCAATTTTTGTGAACATGTCTTCCTTGTAAAAATTTCTTAACTGTGCTGCTGAGTCACAAGGTCATTGATTTCTACAGCCCGACCCACGTACCGCCCGAGGGAGAGGTCATAGCTTTATTCATTCATACCGTCATAAATACAACCATCATGTCGTATTTTATTCACAATTCACGGTTCGGTGTCACTCGGAGGCCAGCAGCACTTCACCGCATGAAGATTTTACTCGGATGACATTTTAAATAGAGGTGTTTTACTATTGGACTATGAAAAAAGCGAGCGTTCGAGTAAACTACAACTACTAAATAGAATCCTACTTCTACTACTTCTAATACCACTACCACCAACCTAACCTCCTGGGACCCGGAGAAAAAAAGTGTATCTAAATTATTATTATTATTATTTTACTTTTCTATTTGGAGGTAAATGAACACCTTAGCATTTACATTTTGTTAAATTTATTTTTATTCATAATGTTGTAACACGTCCCCTGTAATGGGCTGTAATAGTGTTAAATCCATGTCAAGTTAACCTAACCTAAACCTAACAAAAACATTTTTTCGGTCGCCTCAAAAAGTTTTTAGACTCCTTTTTGAAAACTTTTAGACTCCTTTTTGATTAATTAATTTATTTATTTATGTATTCATTCATCTTCATTCATTCATTTTCTTCCGCTTTTTCCATTCTCTGGGTCACGGGGGCAGCAGTCCAAGCAGTGTTCCACTGCCCAGAACACAATGCACCAGCCCTCATGAATCCTCCCGCAGGTGGTGGGTCCACAGGAGGACGGCTCACGTCACAACGGGCCTTGATTTATCTTCTGCCATGGGGGGCTACCAGTGTCCGCAGACACTGGGGGCGAGGTGGGGTTAAGTGTCTTGCCCAAGGACACAACGGCAGCGCTCATCTGTGGGAGGTGGTCCATCCGTCCGGGATTCGAACCGCCAACCCCTGGATCACTAGGCATGCGCATATTTTTATTTATTATTTTTTATGTTTTATTTTTATTTTTTATGTATTATTTATTTATTTACTTATGTATTTTATTTATTTAATTTTTTATGTATTATTATTATTATTATTATTATTATTATTATTATTATTATTATTTATTTTTGTTATTATTATTCTTTATTTTTAATCATAGTGCAGCCACAATCTAGAGTCTATCTCAAAACTTAAAACCCCAGTGTGTAGGATTCGTGGCGCATAGGTGGATGGTGCTATTGCACTTTCTGTTTTAGCTATGGCAGACCTTGAGGGTCACCCGGGCGCGCCGTAACACGGACAGCTCTCGTACCCGCGCACGAGCCGCGCGCCGCTACTGTATAAACAAAACGCAGTCCCGGTTTGTTTTTGTTTTTTTCTTTTCTCATGAAAACACACATTCCCGATCATGTACCATGACACTCTACACATCAAATGAAACCTTACAGTCTCCTCTTTGTGACTATGCAATTAATTTCCCTGCACAGCAATCACTCCCTGAGCACATGGGGCTTTTATACGGAAAAGCACAAAACGAGGTTAGCTTACCTTAGAATGCTTTGCACAGGTCAAACTCTGTATTTCACCATAAACTTGCTCTCAATTTGTCCGTAAGGATCCAGCGAATAAAATCCAGTAAAACAATTTAGTCCAAAACACGTGTTAGATCCATTACGACGTGTGATCCGGCAGCATGCTTGTGTTGTTTACCCAAAACCACGAGCCTTGCCGAAGGCGGAGCCCAAATGTCCTTCTGCGGCTCTCGTATTCAAAATGGCTGCCTCTGCATGGGGAAGATCCCCCTTTTATGTGACTATATCTAAGTCCAAAAGAATGCTTTGATTTCATGATGGAAGTGAAAAGGCTTGGAAAACAATGTATTTTTGAATGGGTATCTTCAATTTCAGTAATTAACGGGTAAAAATCTTACACACTGTCCCTTTAAGAAATGTCCCCTATAAAGGACACAAATGATTGGGCGGGTCTCAGGAGGATAAATGATCATTTTCTATTCTACAACTATTGCTTACCACTCTCTACTACTGCTGCTACTGCTACTGCTACTACCACTTACCACTACTACACTACTACTGGTACTACTACTGGTACTACTACTGGTACTACTACTGGTACTACTACTGGTACTACTACTGGTACTACTGCCAACCACTACTACTGCTATAGTAATAGTAGATTACTCAAAACTGACTCTTGTGAGCTGTAAATCATGTGAAAGCGTTACCTCGTCAAAACATACCTGGAGTTTGTTTTATTTCATTCACACATTTTTTCCCCTGCATTATTGGGCTCAGAATGCTCTGTTCCACCTTGTGATGTCATGAAGCGGTAGTTTTCAATTTACCTTTTACCTTTTGTCAGTGGCGTTCCTAGAGTGATTTGTGCCCTGGCCGAAAGCCACTCTTGCCGCCCCCCCGTCCATACAAACTCAATTCACAACAACTACATAACATAAAAACATTTAAAAAAAAGACCAAAGGCACAATTATTTCACATTATAGCCATGTAGGCCTACAGCTATTTAAAGGTCCCATGACATGGTACTTCTTGATGCTTTTATATGGCTCCTTAATGGTTCCCTAATACTGTAAATGAATCCTTCTTCAAAATCAACACTCAGTGCATGAGAAACAGAGATAAGATGAGAAAGAGTCATAAATATATCTCTCAAACTCTTTATTCTGGGCGTTGTTGCTTGAATGCAAATGAGGAGAAAAGAGATGGCCAATAGAAGAGGGTGGGGGCGTGGCCAAACTCTCCGCTCAGAGCTCAGAGCCCACAGCTGATCCATTTCCTTGTTTTTGCACGGGGGAGAGATTTGAAGCGTTCCATTGAAAAATAAACACATTTCCACATAAAATAAAATTAAACCACTGCTGTTCAAAGGTCCAGAGGCTCAGATAAAGGACTTCCGAGCCTAGAAACACTCGGACGTGCCTCCAGGCAAATTAAGAAACGCATTTCGCATTGCCTAGCGCATTCGCGGTCCAAACTCTCTGGGCGTGATTTACAGAGACGCTGAGTACAGACAGACGGGGGTGGAACTGCATTTGCATTTCTTTTTTCGATCTGACGTCAATAAGGTGCCTTGTTCAAAATCGCCTGTTTGAGCTCCGATTTTTTGTAACGCAGAAAAGGATCGCAAATGCTCAGTTTAGACATTTCACAACTTTTAACCATGGGGGGGGGGGCTAAACAGGGTAGGGGAGCTCACATTAACCTTCAAAAACCTCAGAAAGTGAAAATTTCATGCCATGGGACCTTTAAGAAAGCAAAAGTGCACTCCAGCAAAAAAACAAAAAACAAAACATTTCGTCGACATTCGCCAACAACTCTTCCCTGTAGCTAAGCGCCATAGGACACGATAAATGTTTGAACGACCATGTATATAGCTTATGCCTTCGTTAACCCAAGCAATGATGATAGCAATATTTTGGTGCTTGGGGGAAGGGCAAACATGCATCAACAATCACATCAGGGGAGTTTAACTAATACAACATCATCATCATGAAGTCAAACTTGAAGACTAGTCGATAGCATACCTTTTTCTTTTGCTCGCTTCTCCCCCTCTTCTTTCCGTTTCTCTCGAAATTGGGCACCTGATGGCTTCAATCTTTTTCGGTCCATCACCGCGACTGTTTTGTCATACTGTACACCGTGACCTCCTCAAGACACTGACCGAAATCCGAATGATTACCCCCCTGGCCCCTCCCCCTAAAACAAACTCTGTACTGTGCTCGCAGCGTTGCCTAGCGCGAGAGGTCAGAGTCAGACTGTTATACCTGAACCATTTCGCGCTACTCTGTCTTCACGTAACTGTCTTCTCTGTCTTCTGTCTTCCCAGGTGCCCAGGTGGCCCCTGTCAAAGAACGCCCCTGCCTTTTGTCCAGCAGAGATTCTCCAAATGATTCTAGTGAAGGATGTATGGAGTTTAGAAACTGGAACATTTTACCGTATTGGCCCGAATATAAGACGACCCTGATTATAAGACGACCCCCTCTTTTTCAAGACTCAAGTTTGAAAAAAGACTTTTTGAACACCAAATAAAATTTTTATACAGAAAATAATTACAGTACATCTGAAACAAATGATTACAACAATATATTCGAGAGAAAAAGCATGTTATTTTGCCTCATTCAAATCATGCAAAAACTGTCTATCACATCTTAATATCTGAACATTTAAATATGTAAACTAAAGTGCAATCACACTTGTAAGTGAATGGCTTCTGGTTTTTGAAATGTAAATAAACCAATCTACTGTGATAAAACAACAAAATTGCAATAACTGCATTAACCATCAAAGTGAAGTCAGCTGCGATCTGACGAGATGGGAGGGAGCAGAGGAGAGACTGGTGTGTGTGTCTGTGCCTGTGAGTGAAGCGACAGTCCACAACAGTCCACGCTGTCTTCAACTCCGCCCCCGCCCCTCTCTGCCTGTGTCTCTCTGTCTCTTTCTCTGAACGGGGAAAGAGAGAAAACAGCGCAATTTTTTTTTTCCCCTCCCGCGATCTTGGAGCCTCTGATCACCAAAAAAAGTCGCTAGATTTGTCGCTAGTCGCTTTTGTCTAATTTTCTCGCTAGGGGGGTCCAGAAAGTAGCTAAAAATAGCGACAAAGTCGCTAAGTTGGCAACACTGCCGCTAGCAGCATTCGCTTTAAAGATATCTGGCGCCATCTAGCGTTGGAATGGCTAGACCTCGAATGTAAGACGACCCCCGCTTTTTCAGTGTTCTTTCAATGCAAAAAACATCGTCTTATATTCGGGCCAATACGGTACTTGAGAGGTATTTTTCCCACACTTTTTGACTCTTACTTGAGTAATTTCTTGGACCACCGCTTTGTACTTCGAGGAATATTTCTTGAAGTTGCGTCTCTCTTATTAGAGTACATTTTTTGCCTACTCTACTCTCACTGTGGAAAAGTGCACTGGTGGACCCGGCAGCCGGTCCAATCACACCAAGGGCAAATACGCTTAGTCATGGACCTTTGTGCTCACTGATTGACGCTCCATAATCTATTAAGAGGATTTGAGCTGGTCTGAAATCGCAAGCTGCAGAATGAGCCTTCTTAATGTCAGCGAACGGCGGACATCTTGGACAGGAGGTGAGGGCAGATCTATTGTTGGCAGAGTGGTTAGATCGCTCTAGCTGGAGGGGTGCTGATAAGTCCCAAATAAGCAAAATAAGCACCACATGCAGCAAATGATCAGGTGGACGCAGGATTAAAAGCTTCAGCAGCAGTCTGGTGGACAAAGTCATGCAACAAGGAGGGCATTGCCAGATATGGAAGGGTAACATTTTGTATTAAAGGAGAATTAACTTTTTTTTTTAACAATCTGAGCCTTATTTCGGTAATAAAACAAGTTGTTTTACTCACCCATAGCACTTTGGTGTCATATGGAGCACTTCCAGAGATGTTTTAGATTAGCGATAGCCGCAGCGCTAATATATGCCCCGAGCGGTCTCCAAATAACACAAACTTTAGCACTTTTCAAATCATAGAAGCTCAATGTCTTAGTCTACGCTTTTGTTTGAGTCAAAAGTGGCCTGTAATCCGAGATTTATCCATAGTTTCGAGTAGATGAGGACGCCAGTGCGCACAGCACAGTTTATGTCGCTCTCAGCTCCGGGGACCCAAACATGAAACGCAAAGCTGTAAACTATGGATAAATCTTAACTAAATGTCCACTATAAAGGACACAAATGAATGGGCGGGTCTCAGGAGGATATAAAAACCATGACTATTTACTGTTGAACTCTTGATTTGGAAAATAAAATAAATGCTGACATTACATAAAATTCAAATTTAGGCCAGATTTAGTTCAACATCCCGGAAGTCAATCAAACTCGACTAAAGTAAAAGCCGTGACAAGGTTTCCATAGGTGAACCTGTGGAAGGATCTTTACCGGTCTTGGGTCCTGATCTGGGACTTGAGAGGAAAGTCTCGGTTTGATGTGCAGGGAGCAAACCTGATACCTGTGACGGAGCTTATAGCTTCACATTACCGCTATATTTACATCCCCACCACAACAACCCCAACGTAATAAGATACTTTGCAGTGACATCATGCTGGGGGTGTTCTACATGTACACTGCCTGACAAAAGTATTAGGACAATTGTGTATTTCTGAACTCTGGACGAAACTTCTGGTTCCAACAAGATAATGACCCAAAGCACTCGTCCAAACTGTGTCAGGGTCATTTGGAGACGTGTGAACAGCGTCATCAACTGCAGGTTATGACACGGCCGCCCCAGTCTCCTGACCTGTCACCCATCGAAAAAGTGTGGGATTATTTGGATATTAAAGTGCGCTCCAGGAATCCGACTAACGTTAAACACCTGTGGAAATGTCTTCAGGATGAGTGGAAAACTATAGAGGATGGATATCTTGAAAAGTTGTTGGACAGAATGCCTCGAATTTGTAAAGCTGTGATTAAGGCCAAAGGTGGTTATTTTGATGAAAAAGCTTTTTAACTTGATATTGTTACATTTTTGCAATAATATGCTTTTACACATGATGGAATTTGCTTTAATATATCAATAAACTGATTTGTTGTCATTACCAATACGTCTTGTTATCATTATGAAAGAAATACACAATCGTCCTAATACTTTTGTCAGGCAGTGTACATCTGTAAAGGCAGAATGTTCAGTAGTTACCATGGTAACACAATGCATACATTAGCAAACAGAGGCAAAAAAAAAAAAAAAAAGTTTTAAAGGGATAGTGCGGGTTTTTTCATGTTAATCTGTATGGGTTTCCTTCTAAAAGTTACGTGTGTAAAGTTCACTTGTAAACTTGCGGCGGACCGTATCTGCCGTACACTTCCGCTAAAGGTGAACAGGCTAATACGCTAACATTAGCGCAGTAATACGAGTCGGCAGACACAATACGCGATCGCTAAATTCGCTGCTGGATGTTTCGTTGACAACTGTTTGGGACGCAAATATATCACTTTTTGGACAAATGTTTTGTTTTGAGAAGAAAAACAAGCTTTATTTCATGTTCCAGAGAAGCTACCGGACCTCCCTACGTGGGCTTGAGAAAACGAGCCGAACCGGGATTAGCTGAGACTGTCAGAGGTAAGCCGGTGTCAACACACGGAACTTTTAGAAGGAAACCCATATACAGATTAACATTTAAAAAAAACGCACTATCCCTTCAAGATGATCTGAAAAAATACAAAATTGATTTAAACAAGACACTTACAGGAGCCTGTGATCAATACAAGCGTTCATGGTCCTGTTGAGTTTGATTTTCAACAAAAAGGTGAGAGTGACTAACTGAACCGAACTGTTGGCTGATACTAACTAGCATGTGACTGTAATTGTATGTGTGAGACTTATTTAACAGGACAAATCATCTCACCTATTTTAGTTCCAACCCAGTCAGCCCATTTAGCTCAGGACTCGAGTTTTGTGGCACAAGGTCAGTCATCTTGGATATCCAGGGCATCTGGGGCACACCACAAAGCCATGTCATCTTCTTTTTTGAAGCTAATTGGCAAATTCCAAATGGAAGTGAAATGAAATGACTGGCCACACTGGACTTTGAGGTATTAGAGCTGTTGTAAAAAAAAACAAAAAAAAAAGGTTTCATCAACATCATCAACAGTACAGAAGGTTCCAGGTTCGTCTCGTAGGCCTTTCTCTAGGTTTCTTCCATCGACCCTGTTCCAACCAAGCTCTTTATGGTCAAATTGTGTTAAAATAAAGCTCTGGTTATGTCTAACTTGTGTAACAGAGCTTCTAACTGAGTAGTGATTTCTGTTAAAGGTCCCATGGCATGAAATTTTCACTTTCTGAGGTTTTTGAACGTTAATGTGAGCTCCCCTACCCTGTTTAGCCCCCCCATGGTTAAAAGTTGTGAAATGTCTAAACTGAGCATTTGCGATCCTTTTCTGCGTTACAAAAAATCGGAGCTCAAACGGGCGATTTTGAACAAGGCACCTTATTGACGTCAGATCGAAAAAAGAAATGCAAATGCAGTTCCACCCCGTCTGTCTGAACTCAGCGTCTCTGTAAATCACGCCCAGAGAGTTTGGACTGTGAATGCGCTAGGCAATGCGAAATGCGTTTTTTATTTGCCTGGAGGCACGTCCGAGTGTTTCTAGGCTCGGAAGTCCTTTATCTGAGCCTCTGGACCTTTGAACAGCAGTGGTTTGTGTTATTTGGAGAAAATTTGTTTTTTTTTTTCATTAAAACGGCTCTCCTTTCTTCCTCCGCTCTTAAAACACAGAAATGGTTCAGAGCGGACAGCGGAGAGCGGAGAGTTTGGCCACGCCCCCACCCTCTACTATAGGCCATCTCTTTTCTCCTCATTTGCATTCAAGCAACAACGCCCATTATGGAGTGTTCAGAGAGAGAAAAAATACTCTTTCTCATCTTATCTCTCTTTCTCATGCACTGAGTGTTGATTTTGAAGAAGGATTCATTTACAGTATTAGGGAACCATTAAGGAGCCATATAAAAGCATCAAGAAGTACCATGTCATGGGGCCTTTAACATCACACCCTCAGGGAAAATTGATGACCATCTGCAAAGTTTCAATAAATCAGACTTGAACTGAAGACAATTTTACAACAGCTCTGATACCTCAAGATCCAGTGGGGCCAGTCATTTCATTTCACTTCCATTTTGAATTTGCCAATTAGCTCCAAAAGAGAAGATGACATGGTTTTGTGGTCCGCCCCGGATGCCCTGGATATCCAAGATGACCGACCTTCCCAGCATACATCTTGGTTTGGGACGGGAGCAGTGGAGCTTCATGTGCCCTCCCTGACACACTCCAGACCTGAGCTAAATGAGACGGGAGGAAAGACAGGAACGGGCTGAAAGGCGAGTGTGGATCTCTACTGCCCCCCGATGGCAGTGGTGGTGTAATAAACAGTGAAGCTCCACATAGAAGGCAGGCAAATATGGAGAGAGCGATGGGATTAACAATATTGTATTACTAAAGGTCTTTGAGAGTTCAAGCCCGGATTATTATTCGTATATTATTATTTGATCATTTCCATAGCCTTTTAAAGAGGGTGTGTTTTACTTCTATGGGGTATTAACTGCTAAGACATATTTAGATCACCATGTTACCTTTTATTGTTTCAAAAATGGTATATTCACCGAAAACAAGGTATTAACATGTTTAATTAGTTTCCGTTTGACAGTTTCCCCTCCTAAATGACTCCCATTTCAGAGCGCTGCCGCTAATAAAGATATTGCACATCAGATTTGGCAAGTTTTTCTGTACAGTTTTGCGTCGTTTTTGTATATTTAAGGAGAATTGTCGAGTGGGAGAATGGGTGGCGTAGGCTTGTGGATGGAGCTTTACCATGAGGAGGGTTTGAACAGGGCCCAGGAGAGATCGCTAAATTACTCAGACATGCATGGAGGACATATCCAGACGTGTTTAAGATGAGGTTACAATGTTATAAAATGGCAGAAAGCTCCAAAGTAAATATTTTCCATCACATCCCCTCATTATAGAATCGTATCATTCTCTTAAAGGAGAATTAATGTTTTTTACAATCTGAGCCTTATTTCGGTAATAAAACAAGTTGTTTTACTCACCCATAGCACTTTGGTGTCATATGGAGCACTTCCAGAGATGTTTTAGATTAACAATAGCCATAGCGTGAGTTCTAGGGGCATATAATATATGCCCCGAGCATGTAATATATGCCCCGTGCAGTCTCCAAATAACACAAACTTTAGCACTTTTCAAATCATAGAAGCTCGATGTCTTAGTCTACGCTTTCATTTGAGTCAAAAGTGGCCTGTAATCTGAGATTTATCCATAATTTACAGCATTGTGTTTCATGTTTGGGTCCCGGGAGCTGAGAGTGAAATAAGCTGTGACTCCGCACATGCGCACTGGCCTCCTCATCTACTCCAAACTATGGCTAAATCTCGGATTACAGGCCATTTTTGACTCAAACGAAAGCGTAAACTAAGACACCGAGCTTCTATGATTTGAAAAGTGCTAAAGTTTGTGTTATTTGGAAACCGCACGGGGCATATTACATGCCCCGAGAACTCGCGCTACGGCTATCGCTAATCTAAAACATCTCTGGAAGTGCTCCATATGACACCAAAGTGATATGGGTGAGTAAAACAACTTGTTTTATTACCGAAATAAGGCTCAGATTGTAAAAAACGTTCATTCTCCTTTAAAGGGACAGTGTGTAAGATTTTTACCCGTTAATTACTGAAATTGAAGATACCCATTCAAAAATACATTGTTTTCCAAGCCTTTTCACTTCCATCATGAAATCAAAGTATTCTTTTGGACTTAGATATAGTCACATAAAAGGGGGATCTTCCCCATATAGAGGCAGCCAATTTTTTTTTTTTTTTTTTTTTTTTTTTTTTTACATTTTTGCAATAATACGCCTTTACACATGATGAAAAAAAAAAAAAAAAAAAAAAAAAAAAGGCAGCCATTTTGAATACGAGAGCCGCAGAAGGACATTTGGGCTCCGCCTTCGGCAAGGCTCGTGGTTTTGGGTAAACAACACAAGCATGCTGCCGGATCAGACGTTGTAATGGATCTAACACGTGTTTTGGACTAAATTGTTTTACTGGATTTTATTCGCTGGATCCTTACGGACAAATTCAGAGCAAGTTTATGGTGAAATACGGAGTTTGACCTGTGCAAAGCATTCTAAGGTAAGCTAACCTCGTTTTGTGCTTTTCCGTATAAAAGCCCCATGTGCTCGGGGAGTGTTTGTTGTGCAGGGAAATGAATTGCATAGTCAAAAAGAGGAGACTGTAAGGTTTCATTTGAGAGTGTCATGGCACATGATTTGAGAGTGTCATGGCACATGATCGGGAATGTGTGTTTTCATGAGAAAAGAAAAAAAAAAAAAAAACGGGACAGCATTTTATTTATACAGTAGCGACCCTCGAGGTCTGCCGTAGCTAAAACAGAAAGTGCAATAGCACTATCCACCTATGCCCCACGAATCCTACACACTGGGGCTTTAAATCAATCAAACAGTTACCCACATGCATGTTAAAGTAAGTTAAATAGGTGTTAGGTGGCTGAGAGGTGGACTTCACAACACGGAAGGTTCTAGGGTCGACTCCCAGATCGCACAGACATTTCTTCAGGTTTCTTCATCTACCCAAAAACAGGCTGCTCCTCCGCCAAGGTAGTCCTGAGATCTTCGAGTCCGTAGACCTGGAGGTAGATCCCCAGGCACTGCCCCTCACAGGTTGCAGCCCAAACCTATTCAGCCTGTAGTATAGTATACACTGCCTGACAAAAGTATTAGGACGATTGTGTATTTCTGAACTCTGGTTCCAACAAGATAATGACCCAAAGCACTCGTCCAATCTGTGTAAGGGTCATTTGGAGACGTGTGAACAGCGTCATCGACTGCAGGTTATGACACGGCCGTCCCAGTCTCCTGACCTGTCACCCATCGAAAAAGTGTGGGATTATTTGGATATTAAAGCGCGCTCCAGGAATCCGACTAACGTTAAACACCTGTGGAAATGTCTTCAGGATGAGTGGAAAACTTTAGAGGATGGATATCTTGAAAAATTGTTGGACAGAAGCTGTGATTAAGGCCAAAGGTGGTTATTCTGATTAAAAAGCGTTTTAACTTGATATTGTTACATTTTTGCAATAATACGCCTTTACACATGATGAAATTTGCTTTAATATATCAATAAATTGATTTGTTGTCATTACCAATACGTCTTGTTATCATTATGAAAGTTCAGAAATACACAATCGTCCTAATACTTTTGTCAGGCAGTGTGTATAAAAAAAAATGAATTCAATCTGTTTTTTGTGCTTGTTTTATTCATCCAGATCATCAATCATTACATTACAAATAAATAAATAGATAACAAAAGCTTAAAAGGAGTAAACATGATGCAGTTTGAGGAAGTAAGGACTACTGATATCACTCAAGACAAAATTATCCTGTAGCCCGGAAAAAAACAAAAACAAAAAAACATTCTCCCTGACTGAATATGCATATTATTTATTAAGTTGTTGATAATTACACGGGTTGGCTGACTCGCATACCAACAGCTCATAATCCACCACCACCCTGATGCATTATGGGTAATGATGAGGGAGGGAGGGGGGGCGAGAGAAAGTGGCATTAATGGCATCCTGTGTCAGAATTAAATTTGTTTTGTTTGAGAGGTGATTGGTTGAGAGACTACTCGGGTATATCGAGTTGTGATAGGCTGACAGTGACAGGTGACAGAAGGTACAGTAACTAGGGAGAAATCAACCAATCAGAATAGGCCAGTTTCAAAGCTACGTCATCGCTGAATGCGCGCGCGGTGTTGACTCAAAACAAAGCCACTGCCGCCATAAAACCCCCAGCAAAGATATAGAAGAGAAGAACTCGAATAAAGAGAAACAGATGGAATAAATGATAGTTCATATCATTCAACTGACATACACACAAGTGAACACCTGCTGCTTGTTTAGGGTCATTTGCCCAGGTGTTCAATGGTGTTTAATCATGCTGATTAACTAGCAAGCACAGGACACCGCAAAGCTCACAGACATATTAACTGGGTAACCTCTACGACAGACACATGTAAACGAACACGAATAACTTTGTTAAAATGCATGATAAGTTTTCGCATGACCATCATAAATGGCATTTGACATGACTGAGATCACATCTGTGACTCGTGAATTAAGTCGTAGTATGTTACTTACCCCGCAACGCAAGTGCAGTTGGCGGTCAGAACGTAGTTCTCGCGCTTGTTGATGATAGAAGCATTGTACATGGTCGTCTTGTGGCCTTGTCTTTGACTGGGGAGAACATCAGATGCCAACACGCAAAACTCCCCATCGATATCGTGGTATTTTACCTCCTGTACATGGCCACACACGGCAAACTGGTAGGCATCCATGGATTTGTATGCGCACACTTTCTCTCTTGTATACACGCTGGGCTTCTCCACTAAATAACAGTGGATATCTGGCCACTGTAAATCTGGCCACTTTCTGCGGTCGTACTGCCACTCCGTGATCGCATAAGGATCTGGTAGTCGAACCCCGTTGCTCAACGTGAGCTTTTGAATGTAGCTCTCCCTTTCGTTCAGATACTCCGCTATGGTCCGCCATGGTTGATTCTGGGTCAACAGTGCGCACACATGCTGGTGACGTCACGTCTGTTTACTAACAGTAAAATTGTCTATAGAGGATTGGTCAGGTAGGGTACTTTTGAGGCGAGTAGCATCTTTCAATACAAAAGTGTCCCTACCCTGGGTCCTGCAACTCAGAAAAGACATTCATCCTTGCTTGAATATGCATACATTTTATTTATTCAGTTGTTGGTAATTACAGGGGTGCACTCGCATACCAGCAGATCATAATCCACCATCCCCCTGATGCATTGTGGGTAATGATGAGCGAGCAGGGCAGAGAGAAAGTGGCATTAATGGCCGCCTGTGTCAGAATTCAATTTGCTGATTATTTTGTTATGATTATAGTTGGAGAGCGTCCACACAGTAAATGGATCACATTTAACACAAAGCATTCAGGGCCCTACATCAGAGCCCACAGTAATGACCTGACATTTTCATAATGGACACTGTAACTACCGTCCTCGTTATTCTACTCTTTTTTTCCTCCTTTTTTCTCGTCCATATAGCGCTTGTCATTCTAGCCCGCTCCCTCCTTCTCTGTACAAATCCACTGGCAAACTCATAATTCATAAGCTCATTAAGAAGGATGAGAATTAAAAAGACTGCATGCGTTCTTTGTGTAATTTCCGGATCGGGAGCGGGGCCATTTCAGAAAGTCAAGAGCAGTTTGAGTTCAGAAGTGATTGTTCTTGTTCTAACTTTGACAATTTTTTCTCTCCGTGACTTTGAGGAGACGTTGTCCTCCAGTTAAAGAAGTTCAGATAAGTGGAGCGAGGGACCAGGCACACTGCACTTAACCTAGACTTGTAAAAGTACAATGAGTCAGCTACTCCCCTGTGCAAAAAACAAAACAAAACATGTTTTTAGTTTTATTAAAATGTTAAACCCAGTATGCACCAGTCTGCCCTCCAACATCTACTGACCTAAGAGCTGCTATTGTCGTGCTTAAAAGTGTTTTTAAGCTATGTTCAGGCCTGGACTGGTAATCGGGCATACCGGGCATTTTCCCGGTGGGCCGAAAGTCCTAGGGGCCAATGCCCTCCTTTTTTTTTTTTTTTTTTTTTTTGGTAAGAGACCGGCCCACAATTTAGGACTGAACCAGGACTAAACCAGGACTACATCAGGTCTGAACCAGGACTAAACCAGGACTACATCAGGATTGAACCAGGATTAAACCAGGACTAATCAGGTCTAAATCAGGACTAAATCAGGTGTGAACCAGGACTAAATCAGGGTTGAACGAGAACTAAACTAGGACTAATCAGATCTAAATCAGGACTAATCAGGTCTAAATCAGGACTAAATCAGGTCTGAACCAGGACTAAACCAGGACTAAATCAGGTCTGAACCAGGACTAAACCAGGACTAAATCAGGATTGAACCAGGACTAAACCAGGACTAATCAGGTCTAAATCAGGACTAAATCAGGTCTGAACCAGGACTAAACCAGGACTAAATCAGGTCTGAACCAGGACTAAACCAGGACTAAATCAG
The DNA here is from genome assembly GCA_036785185.1 of Paratrypauchen microcephalus. Classification (NCBI taxonomy): domain Eukaryota; kingdom Metazoa; phylum Chordata; class Actinopteri; order Gobiiformes; family Gobiidae; genus Paratrypauchen; species Paratrypauchen microcephalus. Next base: position 2,917,252 of record JAVJIX010000083.1, on the reverse strand, counting down.
GTCTGAACCAGGACTAAACCAGGACTAAATCAGGATTGAACCAGGACTAAACCAGGACTAATCAGGTCTAAATCAGGACTAAATCAGGTCTGAACCAGGACTAAATCAGGACTAAATCAGGTCTGAACCAGGACTAAACCAGGACTAAATCAGGTCTGAACCAGGACTAATCAGGACTAAATCAGGTCTGAACCAGGACTAAATCAGGATTGAACGAGAACTAAACTAGGACTAATCAGATCTAAATCAGGACTAAACTAGGTCTGAACCAGGACTAAACCAGGACTAATCAGGACTAAATCAGGTCTGAACCAGGACTAAATCAGGTTGAACGAGAACTAAACCAGGACTAATCAGATCTAAATCAGGACTAAATCAGGTCTGAATCAGGACTAAACCAGGACTAATCAGGTCTAAATCAGGACTAAATCAGGTCTGAGCCAGGACTAAATCAGGATTGAACGAGAACTAAACTAGGACTAATCAGATCTAAATCAGGACTAAATCAGGTCTGAATCAGGACTAAACCAGGACTACATCAGGATTGAACCAGGATCAAACCAGGACTAATCAGGTCTAAATCAGGACTAAATCAGGTCTGAACCAGGACTAAATCAGGGTTGAACGAGAATTAAACTAGGACTAATCAGATCTAAATCAGGACTAATCAGGTCTAAATCAGGACTAAATCAGGTCTGAACCAGGACTAAACCAGGACTAATCAGGTCTAAATCAGGACTAAATCAGGTCTGAACCAGGACTAAATCAGGATTGAACGAGAACTAAACTAGGACTAATCAGATCTAAATCAGGACTAAATCAGGTCTGAATCAGGACTAAACCAGGACTAATCAGGTCTAAATCAGGACTAAATCAGGTCTGAGCCAGGACTAAATCAGGATTGAACGAGAACTAAACTAGGACTAATCAGATCTAAATCAGGACTAAATCAGGTCTGAATCAGGACTAAACCAGGACTACATCAGGATTGAACCAGGATCAAACCAGGACTAATCAGGTCTAAATCAGGACTAAATCAGGTCTGAACCAGGACTAAATCAGGGTTGAACGAGAACTAAACTAGGACTAATCAGATCTAAATCAGGACTAATCAGGTCTAAATCAGGACTAAATCAGGTCTGAACCAGGACTAAACCAGGACTAAATCAGGTCTGAACCAGGACTAAACCAGGACTAAATCAGGATTGAACCAGGACTAAACCAGGACTAATCAGGTCTAAATCAGGACTAAATCAGGTCTGAACCAGGACTAAACCAGGACTAAATCAGGTCTGAACCAGGACTAAATCAGGATTGAACCAGGACTAAACCAGGACTAATCAGGTCTAAATCAGGACTAAATCAGGTCTGAACCAGGACTAAACCAGGACTAAATCGGGTCTGAACCAGGACTAAATCAGGACTAAATCAGGTCTGAACCAGGACTAAACCAGGACTAAATCAGGTCTGAACCAGGACTAATCAGGACTAAATCAGGTCTGAACCAGGACTAAATCAGGATTGAACGAGAACTAAACTAGGACTAATCAGATCTAAATCAGGACTAAACTAGGTCTGAACCAGGACTAAACCAGGACTAATCAGGACTAAATCAGGTCTGAACCAGGACTAAATCAGGTTGAACGAGAACTAAACCAGGACTAATCAGATCTAAATCAGGACTAAATCAGGTCTGAACCAGAACTAAACCAGGACTAAATCAGGTCTGAACCAGGACTAAACCAGGACTAATTATGAGGGGCCTGTCTAAGCCAAAAATGCCAGGGCCATTTTTTTGTCCCAGTCCAGACCTGGCTATGTTAGAATGAATGTTGTTCCCTCAAAAACAGACCTGGAGTTGTGTTTTGTTTCATTCACACGTTTGAGTAATCCTGTATTTTTAGTCTGTCTACATCTCCAAAGCTCAGAATCCTCTGTTTCAACTTGTGATGTCATGAAGTGGTAGTTGTCAAATTAACAACTACCTTTTACATTTTGTTCAGTAGAGATTGGCAATTACATGGCTGAAATTATTTTAAAAAATTATTCTAGTAAAGTGTGTGTGGAGTTTAAAAACACAGTGGAGCATGTTCTGTATTACCACATGATGTCACAAGGTGGAACAGAGTGTTTACCGTTTGAGAGGTTAGTTTAAATATGCAGGGTTTGTGTGTTAACCACTAAACAAAACACAACTCAAGGTTTGTTTGTGATGAAGAAACAACATTTAAACATTGGTCATTTCTTTCCAATTATTTTAACACAAATTTTGAAACCTCACATCATTTGGAACATTTCTCATCAATTCACAGATGATAGTATTACTTATTTCAGGTAAAAGAAGTTATACATGTTGTTCTGAATATTATGAGAATTTTAGAAAAATGACTTCCACATTTCAGAGACATGGGATAGAAATAAGCAGCTGTGGACAGAGGATTTTCACCCTCTATTGTCCGGTTCCAGTCCTTTCTGCATTTGAACTTAATGTAGAAGGGACTGGCTGGTCAGGCAAAAAAAATGAGTTCTGAATAAATCTTTTATTAAATAAAATCTTTTATTCTGAATACGTACTCTCAGTACATGTATTCAGTTATTTCCCCCAGGGTAAGACTGAACCCATGATTCAGAGCAAAGAAAAACACACACTGTAAACCCGGATAAGTTAAAGGTCCCATGACATGGTACTTCTTGATGCTTTTATATGGCGCCTTAAAGGAAAAGTAACGTTTTTTTTTACAATCTGAGCCTTTTTTCGGCAATAAAACAAGTAGTTTTACTCACCCATAGCAGTTTGGTGTCAATTGGAGCAGTATCGCAGAAGTTATGTTGTAGCCGTTCTGTTCTACTAATGATCCCGTATCCGTTAGCGTGAGTGCTCGGGGCATTACTTTGCGGTCTCCAAATAACACAAACTTTAGCACTTTTCAAATCACAGAAGATCGCTGTGTCAGGGTAGACTTTTAGTGGATTCCAAAACGGCCTGAAACCCGATATGCAGCTATAGTTTCATTTGATGACGTCATCAGAGAGGACAGTGCGCATGCGTGAACTCAGCTGTTTTGTAAACACCGCTAGTCCGAAAGAAGCTAACACCGCTCTGAACTTTACTTTTCTGTTGCGATATCGGGTTTCAGGCCGTTTTGGAATCTACTAAAAGTCTACCCTGACACAGCGATCTTCTGTGATTTGAAAAGTGCTAAGGTTTGTGTTATTTGGACACCGCAAAGTAATGCCCCGAGCACTCACGCTAACGGATACGGGATCATTAGTAGAACAGAACGGCTACAACATAACTTCTGCGATACCACTCCAATTGACACCAAACTGCTATGGGTGAGTAAAACTACTTGTTTTACTGCCGAAAGAAGGCTCAGAATGTAAAAAAAACGCAAATTTTCCCTAATACTGTAAATGAATCCTGCTCCAAAATCAAGACTCAGTGCATGAGAAAGACACATGTACAGAGTAAGAGTCATAAAATCCCTCTCTGAACAACTCATTCTGGGCCTTGTTGCTTGAATGCAAATGAGAAGGACACAGATAGGTTAGAGGAGCGGGTGGGGGGGGGGGGGGGCAAATGCGCCGCTGGTTCCTTGTTTTAGCGCTGCGTCTGTGTGCTGGCCCCACTTCCGCGTTTTAAGCGCGGAGGAAGAAATGAGAGGCGTTTCAGTGAAAAAAACACATTTTCACAGAAAATAAAATTAAACCACTGCTGTTTCAGAGGTCCACAGGCTCAGATAAAGGACTTCCGAGCCTAGAAACACTCGCACGTGCCTCCAGGCAAATAAAAAAACACATTTCGCATTGCGTAGCTCATTCGCGGTCCAAACTCTCTGGGCGTGATTTACAGAGACGGTGGGTAGGCATCCAGACGGGTGGTGGAGCTGCATTTTTTGATGTGACGTCACATAGTTGCCTTGTTCAGAATCGCCCGTTTGAGCTGTGTTTTTTTTCAAACGCAGCAAAGGACCGCAAATGCTCAGTTTAGACATTTTGCAACTTTTAGCCATGGGGGGGGGTGGGGGGGGGCCTAAACAGGGTAGGGGAGCTCACATTAACATTCAGAAACCTCAGAAAGTCAAAATTTCATGCCATGTGGCCTTTAATACAACTCAAAAGTTTTGTTGTAAATGATTACATAAAAAGTTTTGAGTACATGAACTGTATTTTTTAAGTAAAGTTAACTTTAAAACTGTGAGTACATTAACTGTTTTCTTTAAGTAAAGTTAGCTTTAAAACTAAGAGTATACGAACTTTATTCAAGAAGAAGTGGCTTTATTGATCTCACACAGGAGAAATTCTTCTCTGCATTTAACCCATCCTGTTATTAGGAGCAGTGGGCAGCACATTACTGCGCCCGGGGACCATCTCCATGATCTTCTTGCTTCGGTTTGGTCAGGACCTAAGCTGGAGGATTTTACCTATGGTGCAAGTTTTGGGTTGATGGGGGAAACCCACCCATACACGGGGAGAACATGCAAACTCCACACAGAAAGGCCTGGGCGACCCGGGGATCAAACCCGGAACCTTCTTGCTGCGAAGCAAGAGTGCTCAGCCACTCAGCCACCAGCTTTTTTTAAGTAAAGTTAGCTTGATGACGTCAGACGTCACGTTTGACAGATGCTCATTGTTTTTAGTAACCCAGGCAATGTTTAAATAAACATTATTTTCACCACTACTCAAACGTTGTGCTTTGGTCAGAAAACGTATTTGTTTATCGTTGGGTCAGCTAAAAATCAGGCAAATATCAGGTTTTGAATCCTGAATTGCTAATATTAATGAGTTCCATTGACTGTTAGGGTTTACAGTGTATGACGAGAGTTTGAGAGTTTTGGTTGGAACATTTGCTCTAAAGGTGCACTGTGCGATGAAATGTTGAAACGTCTTTTTAGGGTTATTTTTATACGTCCAATATCCTCTGAAGGTGCAGACTGTGACGCCAGATGATGACTTTTTTCCAATGTCTTCTGGGCGTCCAGTATTGATGTTTTTCCTATAATGATGTAGAAAAGAGTGTGCCACTGTCAGTGTAAATGCTGTGAGTTTCGGAAATTGGGTCTGGAAGAGGTCTGAAGAAAAGCATTGCTCGAGGTTGAGGTTATACAGCATTTTAATGTAAAAATAGCAGAATACAAACGAAATGGTGACATCAGACATCTTCAGCATTCATGTTGTCAGCTTTAGCAGACCCTCAGAGAAGAGACATCGGCCGTGAAGAGGGACGTGAAGAGACCTCCCCAGTGGGGGTCAGATCACACACACAAATGACCACAATGGACTGTCTTTAAATACAGTACAGACTATTGAATACATATGACATCAGCAACAGCTAACCTATAGGAGAATAGTTTAACTATGCAGACCATATAAGGCTCATAGAGGAACTCCAAGTTTTAAATGAGAAGAGTGTCCAATAGTGAGGTCAGCCAATCAGAACAGAGGAATTCCCATGATACCCCCTATGGAGGGACCTTGTAAGTTTCTCATACCTTGAAATAACCGAAGACCAACAACTGTCACAACACAACCCCAGAGTAAATGTAGTATTAGCTGTTTACAGCACCCTGTGTATACAACCCACAGGAAGGGTCACACACCCCAAGTTAGTTTACAGCCTTTTATAACCTATAGCCACAAGTGATGTATACAACAAATGGAGAAACAAATGGTGAGGTGAGACGGTTCTCACAGTAAAACTAGACTAGACTAGATATAAAAAGAATAAATCTCACAATGCTCATGTTAGTCTGTGGGTCAGTAGATCTGATCACTCAACCAATGATGTTCTTTGTCGAGAGCGGGATTCGAACTGTGAAGCTTTGGATCAGAGAACAACTGAGCTACACTATATCACCAATATATCACCAGCAAATATATCACCTTTTTAACAAATGTTTTGTTTTGAGGAGAAAAACAAGCTTTATTTCATGTTCCAGGGAAGTTACCGGACCTAGTTACGTGGGCTCCAGAAAGTGAGCCGAACCGGGATCAGCTGAGACGGTCAGAGGTAAGCCGGTGTCAACACACGTAACTTTTAGAAGGAAACCCATACAGATTAACATTTTTAAAAAAACAAAAAAAACGCACTATCCCTTTAACTGCATATTGACTTTCAAGTGGAGTCATAGTCAGACATCCAAATAGTGGATCTAATTTGCATGTCATTTAGTCCAGAATTGGTCTTGGACTGACGGACACAATATAGACACGTTCTGCACGTCCAGAAGATGTCGAATGTTTAGTGGGATGTTGGTTGGAGTTCCATCATGATGAAATATGATGGACCTTTCACCAGAAAAGTTACACGACTAGGGTGACCATTCGTCCAGATTTCGTCTGGACAGTCCGGTTTTAGAGCTGTCTGTCCGGCCGTCTGTCACGTGTCCTCCTTTTTTACATTTTGTCCTCCTTTCGGACCCTCGTCGCCCACCGTTGCATAAATCGTCATCAATCCCCACCCATTATTTATTGCTAGTAGCAAGTATTCTTATTATTTTTTAACATATCCTAGATGAGATCTATGGTTATGCGGTGGCACAGAGTGAGACTTCACACAGAAACATCAACGCGTGCGGCATTACACGCTATTGGTTAAATACACGGAAGCAGCTCGAAGCGCAAAGCGCGAGTACAGAGAAGAGATAAGAAGAGCGCTATAAGAACGATATAATGTTTGGCGAGTATGTCTGCGGTCTTGAAATACTATAAAGTTGATGACAACAACATTGCCATAGCAAACGGTGGGATATGTAAACTTGGGATTGTGAGGGGTGGAAAGGAAAGGGCTACATTTAACACAACAAACCAATACGGCACCTCAAAAACAAACACCCGACACAATACAACGAGTTACAGGCAACACAGCCAAAGACGAGTCAGCTCACGCTGCAGGAGAGTTTGAAAAGGAGACAAAAAAATGCCCCTTGACAGTGCGAAGGCCCAGGAGAACACAGCCAGGAGCACAAATGATCGCAATGAGTGACCTACCATTCGCCTTTGTAGAGAACCCTGGATTTCTTATGCTTATGGAGCACATTGGACCTCGTTAATAATAATAATAATAATAATAATAATAATAATAATAATAATAATAATAATAATAATAATAATAATACCCCCCCCAAACAAACAAAAAACAAGGTGTCCTCACTTTAGGGCCTTTGTCCTCCTTTTTGGACACAAGTGTCCTCCTTTCCTGTTTCATGCTGGTGGTCACCCTATACACGACGCACCTTTAAGTTTTGGGAGTTATCATTTGATTTGACTACATTACATTATTCTAAAATATACATGCCAAACCTATAACAAAATGTTTATTGTGGTATTTAAAAAACTTTGAATAATGCATAGACTGAGACTTGTAAAGGTCATATCTCTGTTTAAAGTCAGTGAATGGTGTGTTTTTGTTGGAGTCGTTCTGAACCTGATCTTTGCACAGCGGCGGTGTCAGAGCTGGCAGTCTCTCACTTGGCCTCTGTGTCTGGGCTCCATCCCATAATAGATCCTGGAAGACAGTCAAACCTATAATATCACCCCACGTTCCTGAAGCTCAGCCAGAGAGAGAAAGAGAGAAAAGAGGGGATAAAGAAGAAGGGTGGGGGAGAGAGATTCATATTAGGCTATTTTGTGATCTCTCCTATGGAATAAGAAAGTGGACAAAATAATGTGTATTTACAAAAGTTAATCCACGTGAATAAAATTAATCCACATGAAAACTTTAATTCATGAAATTAATCCATGCATATTTTGGATATACACGCGTCTTTGGTTGTAGTTGAGCATAAAATAAATATTTGCAAACTTATGTACGAATACGAATTTCTCAGATGGAAGAAAGTGGACAAAAATACGTCATCAGTTACGTCATCACGTCACGTCGGCCAAGACCACTTGAAATCTGCAGGGGTAAAAAAAAATAATAATAAAAAATAAATTAAAATTTAATGAAATAAAAAATAATAATAATAATAATAAATAATAATAATAAATAATAATAATAAATAATAATTAAATAAAAATAAAATAAAATTAATCCACGTGAAAACGTAGTCACAAGAACTTAATCCATGCAAATAAAATTAATCCACGCAAATAAAATAAAATCCACGCGAAAACGTGTAGTCACAAGAAATGAATCCACGCAAATAAAATTAATCCATGTGAATAAAATTAATCCACGTGAAAACTTAGTCACAAGAAATGAATCCACGCGAATAAAATTAATCCACGCAAATAAAATTAATCCACGCAAATAAAATTAATCCACGCAAATAAAATTAATCCACGCGAATAAAATTAATCCACGCGAAAATGTAGTCACAACAAATGAATCCACGCGAATAAAATTAATTCACACGTTTGATATTTGTCAGAATACAAATCTAAAAGTTACGTCACCAAAAAGTTATGAGTACTGTCTTAAGTATGAATACGAATTTCTCAGATGGAAGAAAGTGAGAAAGTGGACAAAAATACGTCATCAGTTACGTCATCACGTCACGTCAGCCGAGACCACTTGAAGTCTGCAACGGTAAAAAAAAATTTGGAGGACAGTCTTCGCTCGTTACAGTGCTTTACAAGTACAGTTACAGTCAGGGCTGGCCCAAGCCTTTATGGGGCCCTAAGCAGAATTTTATTTGGGGGGGAGCGTGGGGCCCCCACTGGTCTTGGGGGCTCCCTGGTGACGTGGAGGCCCTAAGTGGCCGCTTAGTTCGCTTATGCCTTGGGCCGGCCCTGGTTACAGTATATCAGAAAAGTGCACAAACATTTTGAGTTAACGGCCACCTTATTTCGGTCTGCCATCCTGTCAACTCCAGCGAAGACTGTTTTCCCGATTTTTTTTTTTTACCGTTGCAGACTTCAAGTGGTCTCAGCCGACGTGACGTGATGACGTAACCGATGACGTATTTTTGTCCACTTTCTTCCATCTGAGAAATTCGTATTCGTACTTAAGACAGTACTCGTAAATTTTTGATGTCGTAACTTTTAGATTTGCATTCTGACAAATATCAAACGCGTGGATTAATTTTATTCACGTGGATTAATTTTATTTGCATGGATTAATTTTATTCGCGTGGATTAATTTCTTGTGACTACGTTTTCGCGTGGATTAATTTTATTCGCATGGATTAATTTTATTTGTGTGGATTAATTTTATTCGCGTGGATTAATTTTATTCGCATGGATTAATTTTATTCGTGTGGATTAATTTTATTCGCATGAATTAATTTTATTCGTGTGGATTAATTTTATTCGTGTGGATTAATTTTATTTGCGTGGATTAATTTTATTCGCATGGATTAATTTTATTCGTGTGGATTAATTTTATTCGCGTGGATTAATTTTATTCGTGTGGATTAATTTTATTTGCGTGGATTAATTTTATTTGCATGGATTAATTTTATTCGCATGGATTAATTTTATTCGCATGGATTAATTTTATTTGTGTGGATTAATTTTATTCGCATGGATTAATTTTATTCACATGGATTAATTTTATTCGCATGGATTAATTTTATTCACGTGGATTAATTTTATTCGCATGGATTAATTTTATTCGCGTGGATTAATTTCTTGTGAGTACACATTATTTTGTCCACTTTCTTATTCCATACTTTCCTCCAGTGTTGTTTCATCATCAAAACCTGGAGTTCCGTTTTGTTTCATTGACACATTTTTAACGCACAAACCCTGCGTATTTCGGCTCTCAAACAGAAAACACACTGTTCAGGAAGTGCTCCACTGTGTTTTTAAACTTCACTAAAGTCGTTTTGATCATTTCAGTCCTGGAATTTCCCGTCTCTACTGAACAAAATGTAAACGGCAGCTGATAATTTGAAAACTACCACTACAGGTAGAGGAATATGGGGGTAAGTAAGGATGGAGAGAGAGCGAGAACGAGAGAAAGAATGAGTGACGTGCAGAGGGACGAGAGGGAGAGAGAAAGAAAGAGGGAGAAGAGAGAAGGAATGAGAGTGAGGAGTGAAGAGAGGTAAGTATGAGAGAGAGAGACAGGTGAGAGAAGGAAGGAGAGCTGAAGATGTAGGAACAGAGAGAACAGAAGAGAAGGGTAAAGAGAGAGAGAGAAATTAGAAAGTGAGAAGCACAGGGTGATATAGAAGGGTAAAGAAAGAGTAAATAAGAGAGAAGAGAAGGGAGGGAGAGGGCACAGAAAGGAGAAGAGAGAGGAACAGTGACAAAGGGAGAGAGAGAAAGAAAGAGGGAGAAAGAGAGAATATGGGAGGGACAGGGCGGCAAAGAGAGCAAGGAGAAGAGGGAAAGAGAGCAAGAAAGGAAGGAAGGAAGGACAGACGGAGGTGGAGAAAGAGATAAGAATGGAGGTTAGTGAGATAGAGATGAGTGGGGAGCGAGGAAGGGACAGACCGAGGAAGAAGAGAGGAAGGAAATAAGAGAGTGAGAGGGGAGAGAGTAGGGTGCGAGACAGCGAAAAGGGAGAGAAAGAAAAAGCAAGGAAGAGACAGACACAGAAGACAGGTGGGAAGGAAAGGATAGAGGAAGTGAGGGGAGAGACGTAGAGAGAAACAGATAGCAAAAAGGGAGAGAGAGAGAAAGAGAAAGGGAGGAAGAAGACAGACGAAACTGTGGGCAGGTGAGAGAGAGCAAAAATTGAGAGAGAGAAAGAAAAAATGGAGAGAAAGAAAGAGAAAGGGAGGAAGAGAGAGGGGAAGAAGACAGACGATGAAACCATAGGAGGATGAGAGAAGAGAGAGGTAGACAGACCGAGAGGGAGAGAGTGAAAATGGGGAGAGAAAGAAAGCGAAAGTGAGAAGTGAGAGAAAGAGAAAGAGGGTGAGAGAGAGAGAGAGAGAGAGAGAGGGAGGGAGACAGGAAGTGAGGGGAGACAGAGAGCAAGAGAAAGAGAAAGGGAGGAAGAGAGAGAGGAAGAAGACAGATGATGAAACCATAGGATGAGAGTGGAGAGAGGAAGTGAGAGGAGAGACGTAGACAGACCGAGAGGGAGAGAGTGAAAATGGGGAGAGAAAGAAAGCGAAAGAGAGAGAGAGAGAGGGAGGGAGACAGGAAGTGAGGGAAGACAGAGAGAGAGACAGACAGCAAAAACAGAGAGAGAGAAAGAGAAAGGGAGGAAGAGAGAGAGGAAGAAAACAGATGATGAAACCATAGGAGGATGAGAGAAAGGAGAGAGGAAGTGAGAGGAGAGACGTAGAGAGAGAGAGAGAGAGAGAGACAGCAAAAACGAGAGAGGAAGTGAGGAGTGAAGTAGAGAGAAAGACAGCGAAAATGCAGAGAGAGAAAGAGTGAAAGAAAGAAATGAGAGAGACAGAGAGAGAGAGAGAGAGACAGCAAAAACAAGAGAGGAAGTGAGGAGTGAAGTAGACAGACTGAGAGTGAAAATGGGGAGAGAAAGAAAGCGAAAGAGAGAAGTGAGAGAAAGAGAAAGAGAGAGAGGTGAGAGAAAGAGGGTGAGAGAGAGAGAGAGAGAGAGAGACAGCAAAAACAGAGAGAGAGAAAGAGGAAGGGAGGACGAGAGAGAGGATGAAAACAGGTGATGAAACCATAGGAGGATGAGAGAGAGGAGAGAGGAAGTGAGAGGAGAGACGTAGAGAGAGAGAGACATAGAGAGAGAGACAGAGACAGAGAGAGAGACAGAGAGAGAGTGAAAGGGAGAAATGAGAGAGAGTCAGAGAGAGAGTGAAAGAGAGAAATGAGAGAGAGAGACAGAGGAAGAAGACATATTATGAAACCGTGGGAGGGTGAGAGAGAGAAAGAGGAAGTGAGGGGAGACAGAGAGAGCGACAGCAAAAACGAGAGAGGAAGTGAGAAGTGAAGTAGAGAGAAAGAGAGCAAAAATGCGGAGAGAGAGAGAGAAAGTGAAAGAAAGAAATGAGAGAGAGACAGAGAGAGAGAGACAGACAGCAAAAACAAGAGAGGAAGTGAGGTGAGAAGTAGAGAGAAAGACAGCGAAAATGCAGAGCGAAAGAAAGTGAAAGAAAGAAATGAGAGAGAGACAGAGAGAGAGAGACAGCAAAAACAAGAGGAAGTGAGGAGAGAAGTAGAGAGAAAGACAGTGAAAGAGAGAAGTGAGAGAAAGAGAGAGAAGTGAGAGAAAGACGGTGAGAGAGAGAGAGAGAGGGAGACAGAAAGTGAGGGGAGACAGAGAGAGAGAGAGACAGACAGCAAAAACAGAGAGAGAGAGAGACATAAAGAGAGGAAGAGAGAGAGGAAGAAAACAGATCGTGAAATCATAGGAGGATGAGAGAGAGGAGAGAGGAAGTGAGAGGAGAGACGTAGAGAGAGAGAGAGAGAGACAGAGAGAGAGTGAAAGAGAGAAATGAGAGAGAGACAGAGGAAGAAGATATATTATGAAACCATGGGAGGGTGAGAGAGAGAGAGGAAGTGAGGGGAGACAGAGAGAGAGAGAGACAGCAAAAAGAGAGAGAGAGAGAGAAAGAGAAAGAGAGAGAAGTGAGTGAAAGAGGGTGTGAGAGAGAGAGAGAGAGAGACAGCAAAAACAGAGAGAGAAAGAGAAAGAAGAGAAAGGGAGGAAGAGAGAGAGGAAGAAAACAGATGATGAAACCATAGAAGGATGAGAAAGAGGAGAGAGGAAGTGAGAGGAGAGACGTAGAGAAAGAGAGAGAGAGACATAGAGAGAGAGAGAGAGAGAGAGAGAGAGAGACAGAGAGAGAGTGAAAGGAAGAAATGAGAGAGAGACAGAGAGAGAGACAGCAAAAACAAGAGAGGAAGTGAGAGAAGTAGAGAGAAAGACAGTGAAAGAGAGAAGTGAAAGAGAGACAGATGATGAAAACACGGGAGAGCGAGAGAGAGAGAGAGAGAGAGCGCGACAGGCTCTTTACGTCCATTGCTCTCTCGCTCGCCGTTAGCATTAGCATCGGGCGCTCATTACGGCCTGCACGCCTCCGTATGTTTTAATCAGCGAGGCCAATTACAGCCACACGTCAGCCCATTACAGAGATGTGTCATTAAAGATACACACCAAATTAGAATGTGACAAGTGTAGCGGGCGCGACAAATGAACATACAGCGTTTCCAATCCGTCAGGCAAAGTTTGACATCTGAGAAATGGGATAATAACAGTTGTGTGTACGATTGTGTGCCAAGCTCCTGTTGCGATAAAATAGGGTTTCTATTAACGGCACTGTCAAATGTGTTTTTATATTACCGAATTAAAATGAAACAAGCTTGAGGGGACGCAAATGTATAATAATAATAATAATCATAATAATAAAAATAATAATAATAATAATAATAATAATAATAATAATAATAATAATGTTATTTTTTTATTGATGTTTTTCTCAAATTGTCCCCAAATGTAATTTTAGTAATTGCAATTTTCACTTGTCGCTTACCGTTTTACTCTGTTTTTTTGATGTTATAATGTTGTTTCCTCATCACAAACAGACCTGGAGATGCGTTTTGTTTCATTCACACGTTTTTAACACACAAATCCTGCGTATTTTATTTAGGCTGAGTTCTTCTTTCTTATTTTTTTCATAGCTTTATTGTCAAAAGTGCAAAAATCACAGGCAATTTACATTGTAACAAACAAAAACAAGTGTTGAGATTAGACTCTAATCCCCAATTATATCCTCCTGAGACCCGGCCCATTCATTTGTGTCCTTTATAGTGAAAACTAATTAAAATAAAAACTATTTTCAAGCATTCTTTTCTCTTAGTTTTTTTTAGATTTGGTCTCAGGACAAGTAAATTCACTCAGAAACTGTATGTTTTAGAATTTTGTATGTGGATTATTTAATATTTGATGGGTGGGACGTAAAATGTCCTCCAATTCTGGAATGACCCAGATACATTTTATGCCATATGGTAAAGCATCAAAAGAATGAAATGAAATTTCCATGGCAACAGGCAGGTCATGTTTGAGTCAGGTTTGTGGAGAGCCCGCTCACAGTAAGGATGCAGGTTCTTCAAGGTTATTAAAACAAAACAAAAATCCATAATAAACATACCGTATAGGCTTTATTTTAGTCATTTTTATTTTAGATTTTTGGTGAAAAGTTACTATAAAGACGCCTTTTCACACAACTTTCCTGAGTCCACTCTCCACTTGGCGATCAATAATAGCATTAGATCGTCTCCCCAACTTTCCTCAGAGAAAAGATAGACCTAATGTAGCCATCTCACCATCCTTCAAATACTCCAGAGCTCAAATACAACAGGTGAAGCGCAGGTGAGGGAGAGAGACGAGCGGCCGATCAATACCAAGTCACCGAGTCGTCCTAACTGGAGCAGACAGTTAATTATGGCATCCAAGAGACACAGATAACAGCATCAGAAGAGCACTGAAGATCCACGAAATACCTTTGACGCGATGTTCAAGTGAATCTATAGCGACGGTGATGAGAGGGGCCGGCCGTAATGGACTCTGTCTGGGGGATTCATTATCCATCACGACGTCCGTGTAAACCACAAAAATAAGGTTTTTAAAGGCACTGTACCTGTTTCTTCAAAGTGTGAACAGCTTATTTTAAAGATCCCAGGACATGGTACTTCTTGATGCTTTTATATGGCTCCTTAAAGGAAAAGTAACGTTATTTTACAATCTGAGCCTTCTTTCGGTAATAAAACAAGTCGTTTGACTCACCCATAGCACGTTCGTGTCATTTGGAGCTGTTTGGTGAAAGTTATGTTGTAGCGTATCCGTTAACATGAGTATTCGGGGCATTACTTTGCGGTCTCCAAATAACACAAACTTTAGCACTTTTCAAATCATAGAAGCCCGATGTCTTAATGTAAGATTTTGTTTGAAGCAAAAGTGGACTGTAATCCGAGATTTAGCCATAGTTTCGAGTAGATGAGGACGCCAGTGCGCATGCGCGGACTGTGCTATCAGCTCCCGGGACCCAAACATGAAACGCAAAGCTGAAAACTATGGATAAATCTCGGATTACAGGCCACTTTTGCTTAAAACGAAATCTTACATTAAGACATCGGGCTTCTATGATTTGAAAAGTGCTAAAGTTTGTGTTATTTGGAGACCGCAAAGTAATGCCCCGAATACTCATGTTAACGGATACGCTACAACATAACTTTCACCAAACAGCTCCAAATGACACGAACGTGCTATGGGTGAGTCAAACGACTTGTTTTATTACCGAAAGAAGGCTCAGATTGCAAAATAACGTTACTTTTCCTTTAATGGTTCCATAATACTGTAAATGAATCCTTCTTCAAAATCAAGACTCAAGAGATAAGATGAGAAAGAGTCATAAATGTCACTCTGGAACACTCCATTATGGGCGTTGTTGCTTTAATGCAAATAAGGAGGACAGAGATGGCCTATAGTAGCGGGCGGGGGCGTGGCCAAACTCTCCGCTCTTTCCTTTTCAGCTGTGCCCTGTGCGCTCTGACCCACTTCTGTGTTTTTGCGCGGAGGGAGAGATGAGAAGCGTTCCATTGAAAAATAAACACATTTCCACAGAAAATAAAATTAAACCACTGCTGTTTCAGATATCCACAGGCTCAGATAAAGGACTTCCGAGCATAGAAACACTCGCAAGTTCCTCCAGGCAAATAAAAAAACGCATTTCGCATTGCGTAGCTCCTCCGCAGTCTAAACTCTCTGGGCGTGATTTACAGAGACGCTGAGTACAGACAGACGGGGGTGGAATTGCATTTGCATTTCTTTTTTCGAGCTGACGCAGAAAAGGATCGCAAATGCTCAGTTTAGACATTTCGCAACTTTTAACCATGGGGGGGGACTAAACAGGGTAGGGGGGCTCACATTAACGTTCAAAAACCTCAGAAAGTGAAAATTTCATGCCATGGGACCTTTAAAAACTCATCACTGCAAACTGTTTAATTTGAACTACTTCTGTTTTTCCTGTTTTGAAGACAATTAATATGAGGTACAGCGCCTTTAAGTGATTATTATGCAAATGTTTTACAATCCCAATAAAATCACGCTCTTGGATAGTCCTCCCCTCAGGCTTTGTACTCTTACCTGCTGTTGCGTTAATGATATCCAACCATATCATCTTGAAATTTGGTTGCGACCCAAGTGAGGTTATAGGGTGTCTGCCTTGGGCCATTTTTACTTACAAAAAAGATTTAAAAATTTATAGAGTTGCATTCCTAACGGCTGTGAGCATAAAACCTGGGAGGGCGTGCTGCAACTAGCCAACCTATAGGCTACGAAAGAGATGCAAATCTTCTGTGACATTTAAAGACCGTCAAGCCTGCATGAGGAAAACAGTTGACGCCAAGCGAGGAGATCAAGCTTGCAACTTTGAGCAACGATGAATTTAGCTGCTTGTTTTGCGTTGGCAACAATTGCACATGCAGGATTATTGAGCAAAAGAGAAACCTGCCAGCAGATCTGCGACGACAGTCAATGCCTGATCCCACCTCCGGCGTGCTACTACGGACAAGTTAAAGACTTTTGCGGATGTTGTGTTGTTTGCGCGGCTGGAGAGGGGGAAGACTGCAGCGGATTGGCCTGCGGAGAGGGACTACGCTGTGAACGGAAGAACCAGGAGAGGCCAGGGGTCAGAGTGTGCGTCTGTGAGTCCAAAGGGGTGATCTGCGGGAGCGATGGAAGGACCTATCCGAGCATGTGCAGACTACGGGCTGAGAACAGGAGGGCGGAGATGGAAAACGTGCCGCTGGTCACGGTGGTGCAGAGGGGAGAGTGTCACGCGTCAGGTAAGCTGGATTTCAATTTTTTATTTAGCTTTTCAAGTGGAGGGCACAGTACTGGAGATTCTGCAGAGAGAAGAGTGTAGTCAACATTTAGTAAAATATCACTGCAATTTTAATATTTGTGTGGTTATTGCAATTGTAGTAACATTTGGTTTAAAAAAGATTAAATGTGGACAATATAGGCTAACTAATGTGTTGTTCTAGCCATCTCTCCAAAGTTCCAAATGCACCATTCCATCTTGTGATGTCACGAAGAGATAGTTTTCAAGTAACAACTCCCGTTTACCTTTTGTTTAGCGAAGATTGGCAATTCCAGGGTTGAAATTATCCTGGTGAGATGTATGGAGTTTAAAGGAGAATTAACGTTTTTTTTTTACAATCTGAGCCTTATTTCGGTAATAAAACAAGTTGTTTTACTCACCCATAGCACTTTGGTGTCATTTGGAGCAGTTTCGTAGATGTTGTGGTGTAGCGGTATCCGTGAACGTGAGTGCTCGGGGCATATGTTTGCTCCAACTTTAGCAAGATCGCTGTGTCAGCGTAGACTTTAAGTGGAGTCAAAAGCGGCCTGAAACCCGATATCCCACTCGAGACAGCAAAGGCATTCTTCCTCTGTGACCATCGACATACAATGTCCACATAAACACCACATTGTACAGTGGTACCTCACCTTACGAAAGACCCAACAAATGAAAATTCCAAGTTACGAAACGCCTTCACGGTAAATTTTGGTCTCTAGATACGAAAGAAAATTCAAGTTACGAAACGTGAAATCTCAAAAATTCAAATAATGCGCGCTCAGCCACACACATTATACGCTTTTCTCAGACTGGATTTAAACTTTTCTCACATTTGTCTCTCGTTTAAACACTCAAACTTTCATAGATTTTCAACAAAATGTATTAATAGTGAAGTGTGGGGGGAAGGGGGAGGGGGGAGAAGTGTGCGCGGTGGGGACACGTGTGCGATAGCGCAGCATGACCCGGCGCGGGGCTGAGAGGACGAGACCCGTGCTCAAACCGTGCCTCCTCTAGAACAGGATTAAACCAGGTCTGAACCAGGTCTAAACCAGGTCTAAACCAGTTCTAAACCACCGCGGCTCTTACCTGCGTTCGTTCATGCGCTCGGACTGCGTGCAGTCCCCTCCTCGCTGCTCGCCTCAGCCGTGACTCGTGAGAAACCAGGAAATAGACCCGCGCGCGGCGCTTTAATCCACCTGGTCTAGTCCTGGTTTAGTCCAAGTTTAGTCCTGGTCCAGTCCAGGTATAGACCTTGTTTAGACCTGGTTTAGTCCAGGTTTAGTCCTGGCTCTACAGTCTCTTAGCCAATCAGGACCCAGAACACAGTGTTACACTATAAAAAAAAGTTACACTATATTTTTTATCGTGTAACTTTTTTTTAATAGTGTAACACAGGGCCTTGGAACAAATCAGGCTTTTTCCATTGAAATAGCTACTCAACTTACGAAAAATTCACGTTACGAAACCACTTCTGTAACGAATTAATTTCGTAAGGTGAGGTACCACTGTACTGTCTTTTCGTAGACGGGCCGTCGCTCGCTGTTCTCTTGTGCGGTGCTCCTCAAACTGTCTCTGCTTCCTTCTAATATCTCTTCCTCCGTATACTCAGGCTCAAAACGATAGGGACGGCCATCATACTCAAATAAGTCCTCTTCAGTCTCAAAGTCCGAATCTTCAGCCATGTCTCGCAACAGAAACGTTCAGAGCGGTGTTAGCTTCTTTCGGACTAGTGGTGTTTACCTGCTAAACAGCTGAGACTACACGCATGCGCACTTGTCCTCTATGATGACATCATCAGATGAAAATATAGCTGGATATCAGGTTTCAGGCCGCTTTGGACTCCAATTAAAGTGTATAATAATAATAATAATAATAATAATAATAATAATAATAATAATAATAATAATAATAATAATAATAATAATAATAGATTAGATACACTTTTTTTCTTCGGGTCCCAGGAGGATATGGGGGCTGCTCCTTAGACGTTTTCATAAAATCAGTCACCACTTTTACCTCTAACTGTCAAAATAAGTCAGCTTTGTACAGTCTGTATCTTATTATGAAGCTTTTTATGAAGCTGTTTATAAGGATGTGCATGGGTAGCATGCTAGTTATTATTCAAAGTGCTTATAAACTAATCACAGTGAATTATTAGGATGCTCACAATGCATAAGGTAAGTGAGGAATAACTTTGGATCTATGTGTTTTCTACATATAGAATAATCCAGGTGCAGTGCCTTTAACATTACAATACACAACATGCAGTACTTTACACGCCTGTGCTGTATGTTCAGAAGAGTACAAAACACTCATTTCAAATCCTCTGACTTTGCTTGAACCTTCCCAAGGCCCTACCTCTCCCTTTTTCTTTCTCTTGCGTTCTCTCTCTCCCCCTCTCCTCTATCTCTATGTTTTCATAATGCATTTTCACTTCTCGTGTCCTCGCACACACAAGAACAAATCCACAGTCGACAGCAGGTGCACACAATCACCAGGCGGCATCAAATATAAAAGACAAGGAATAAAAATGGAAATGGAAAATCCCTTTTAGTAGCTGGGGCGCAGTGTGCTGCTGTTGCCATGTCGTTTAAGGCACACTAAAAGTTTACAGTGCCACCAGATCCAATAAGAGCAGTCTATTTCACTGTAAAGAGCGGGTCGATGGGGTTAGCTCAGTGCATATAGTGTTTTTGTTGTTGTTGTTGTTGTTGTTTTGTGCATATTATTATTGTCAATTAAATGGATACCCAGATCCTAATCAATACTAAAACTAGTATGAAAGCTAGATACTCATTTGAAATCCTGAGACTGAAATAAACAGGACAAAATTTGACCTTTTTTGTTTTAGAATAGTCTAGAAGTGTAATATCAGATAGTACTCCTTTTGTTTTGTTTGAGATTCAATAGAGGCTGAAGGATATAAATAAAAAATACAAAATAAAATATCCAATTTGATGCAAAATAAATAGAATGCGAGAGAACGGCCCGTCTACGAAAAGACAGTGCCTTGTGGTGTTTATGTGGACATTGTATGTCGATGGCCACAGAGGAAGAATGCCTTTGCTGTCTCGAGTGGGATATCGGGTGATCTGTGATTTGAAAAGTGCTAAAGTTTGCGTAAACATTTGCCCCGAGCACTCACGTTCACGGATACCGCTACACCACAACATCTACGAAACTGCTCCAAAGGACACCAAAGTGCTATGGGTGAGTAAAACAACTTGTTTTATTACCCAAATAAGGCTCAGATTGTAAAAAAACGTTAATTCTCCTTTAACTAGAGATGCATCGATACAGCTTTTTCAGTCCCGATCTGATTCCACTGATTCCGATGCTTTAAGTGTCTGACAGTATTTGATATCAACCAGTACCAGCGCAGAGACTGAAAACAGCATTAAAGGGATAGTGCGTTTTTTTGTTTTTTTTAAGTTAATCTGTATGGGTTTCCTTCTAAAAGTTACGTGTGTTGACACCGGCTTACCTCTGACAGTCTCAGCTGATCCCGGTTCGGCTCGCTTTCTGGAGCCCATGTAAGTAGGTCCGGTAACTTCACTGGAACATGAAATAAAGCTTGTTTTTCTTCTCAAAACAAAACATTTGTCCGAAAGGTGATATATTTGCGTCCCAAACAGTTGTCAACGAAACATCCAGCAGCGAACTTAGCAATCGCATATTGTGTCTGCCGACTCGTATCACTGCGCCCACGTTAGCGTATCAGCCTGTTCACTTGTAAACTTCCCCTTGCGGCGGACCGCATCTGCCGTACACTTCCGCTAAAGGTAAACAGGCTAATACAGCTAACGTGAGCGCCGTGATACGAGTCAGCAGACACAATACGCGATCGCTAAGTTCGCAGCTGGATGTTTCGTTGACAACTGTTTCAGACGCAAATATATCACTTTTCGGACAAATGTTTTGTTTTGAGGAGAAAAACAAGCTTTATTTCATGTTCCAGAGAAGTTACCGGACCTCCCTACGTGGGCTTGAGAAAGCGAGCCGAACCGGGATCAGCTGAGACTGTCAGAGGTAAACCGGTGTCAACACACAGAACTTTTAGAACCAGGACTGAACCAGGACTAAACCAAGACTAAACCAAGACTGTGTGTGATAACATATTATCCTGTGCATTATTGAATGATAATATGGACTTTTAGTTATAAAAGCATTTCCATATTAACAAAGTACCTTCTAATTCTGCCCTGCCCTTCCACCATCCCCCCTGGTTGGTTTCCTCATGCGCGCCTCATTGTCAGGGCAGCACATTCGATAAAAGTGACTCATTTTATTCAGTCCAGTGCATTCACATGGCTTTTCTGAGGTCACCATAGCCTAAAGTGGTTACAAAGGACCACTCATAGTCACTGGACTTGTTATTTTTGCTGAACTCAGAAAATGATTGAGATTCTCCAGAATTCTGGATAGCCCTTAATGCACAATAAGAACAACGGTACAAAGAAGAAAAAATGTATTAGAGTAAATTGTTTGAAAGTATGACAGACTGGAAAAAGCTTACATCTTTTATGTAGTTCACTCAAAAAAAGAAAGTACTGGTTGATTACTCCTAAGTGCCCTTCCTTATACAACCCCATTTCAGGTTAAAGGACTTATATTACGCTGTTTTCTTAGCTATATTATAATGTTCTTTCATCAAAAACACATCAGGAGTTGTTTTTTGTTCTGTCACGTGGTAGTACTCCACTGTACTCCACATGTGCTCCACTGTGTTTGTAGGGCTCTCAAGTCTCACGCATTATTATTTTTATTTTTTATTTTTTTGTGCCCAGAAAATCGGTCTGTGTGGCTCAGTTTATGCAGGCACCGTGCGTTTTCAGCGAAAAAAAACTCTCCCCCTCCTCCCCGTCCCGCTCCCCGGATTGTTCTGTTGTTGGGCAGACTGTAGAGTGTAGTTTCAGCTGCTAAGCGCACACTGCGGTGATGATAAAACAAACTGAGAACCATCAGGTAATAACTTCATTTATATAACTCTCATTAGTTGCTTTGTAGTTTAAGTTTGCTCTTTAGACAAACATTTACAGCAGGGCTCTCAAGTCTCACGCATTGAGAGAGACAATTCGACGCGTTCACACGCTCAAACGGCATTTCTCACGCAATTCAAGCCCCCCCGCGGGAAAAATTGCGCAGTCTCACGCACGACCCCGCTCAAAACTTGAGAGCCCTGTGTTTGTATGGAGCTATGGAGGAAAAAAGATAACATGGTACCCCATAGTTGTGTAATGCGTAATACCTTGTCTTTAATTCATATATAATGTGTATCTTGTTGTTAGAAATGTATTTAAAGGTCCTATATTACACAAAATTGACTCTTGTGAGCTTTAAAGGTCCCATGACATGGTACTTCTTGATGCTTTTATATGGCTCCTTAATGGTTCCCTAATACTGTAAATGAATCCTTCTTCAAAATCAACACTCAGTGCATGAGAAACAGAGATAAGCTGAGAAAGAGTAATTTTTCTCACTGTGAACACTCTATAATGGGTGTTGTTGCTTGAATGCAAATGAGGAGAAAAGAGCTGGCCAATAGTAGAGGGTGGAGGCGTGGCCAAACGCTCCGCTCTCCGCTGTCAGCCCTCAGCTGATACATTTCCTTGTTTTTGCACGGGGGGAGAGATTTGAAGCGTTCCATTTTAAAATAAACACATTTCCACAGAAAATAAAATTAAACCACTGCTGTTCAAAGGTCCAGAGGCTCAGATAAAGGACTTCCGAGCCTAGAAACACTCGGACGTGCCTCCAGGCAAATAAAAAAAACGCATTTCTCATTGCCTAGCACATTCACAGTCCAAACTCTCTGGGTGTGATTTACAGAGACGCTGAGTACAGACAGACGGGGGTGGAGCTACATTTGCATTTCTTTTTTCGATCTGACGTCAATAAGGTGCCTTGTTCAAATTCGCCCGTTTGAGCTCCGATTTTTTCTAACGCAGAAAATGATCGCAAATGCTCAGTTTAGACATTTCGCAACTTTTAACCATGGGGGGGGGCTAAACAGGGGAGGGGCGCTCACATTAACGTTCAAAAACCTCAGAAAGTGAAAATTTCATGCCATGGGACCTTTAAGTCATGTTATAATGTTGTTACCTCCTAAAAAACACACAAATTATCCAAATGATTCTCATGAAAGTGCATGGAATTTAAAAACACAGTGGAACAAGAGAAGAACTATGTAGGATTTGTGTGTTAAACATGTGTGAATGAAACAAAACACAACTCCAGGTGTGTTTGTGATGAGGAAATATTATAACATACAACAGAAAACAGAATTACAGACAGTTTGGGGCAGTTTCAAGGAATTAGTTAGACCCTTTATATTTATATATTCATATTCATATTCAGTAATTAAAACAAATTACTTTTTAATCCTAAAAAGCCTAGGGCAGTCTTGCATCCTCAAAACATTTAATCTGGTTGTTATTTCAGTTATCCACATTGCGCTAATCTCCATTAACAGACATTTTTATTATTTGAATTTGTTATTCCAGCAAATCTCGGTTCTCTGCTTGAGTTTGACAGGTACGAGGCTGACCCGCTCTCACCCTGACCTCCGCAGCAGCCTGTACACCCTCCCCTGCCCTCTCTTCTCACCCCGAGTGCAGTGCATTGTGGGCAAAATGAGGGCGTCCCGTAACTCTGATCATGTGGAGGTGTCAGACCTGTCAGAGCGTTACATCAGCTCCCCCTGCTGCTGTGAAAGCTGGTGCTGGGAGACAGCCAACACCAGGCCATATCTAATATTATGTGTTTGCGAGTGAATGCAACAGTGAAATTTGGTTATTTTCTAAGCAATATTCTGTGGGCTTTAGCATGCTGTGTCAAGGTGGTTAGCTGCGAATTGACCTTTTCTTTTAAAGTTGTACTATGTAACTTTTTGGTTCAGGGTCCGTCACCTGCTTGTCTCTGCTGATATGTCATTTATCTGCCTGGAATGTTCCACATTCTGACATTAAACAGCCAAGGTGGTGATATACTCTCCATCACAGATACTTCATGGTGTACCTTTAAGGTTGACATGATGTAAATATACGGATGGGATGAAATCCTCAGTTTGGACGTTAGGGGTTCAGTATCTAATATTGTATCTAAATTAAATGGGAAACACAGTGGTACCTCACCTTACGAAAGACCCTACATACGAAAAATCCAAGTTACGAAACGCCCTCACGTTAAATTTTGGTCTCTAGATACGAAATAAAATTCCAAGTTACGAAACGCGAAATCTCAAAAATTCAAATAATGCGCGCTCAGCCACACACATTATACGCTTTTCTCAGACTGGATTTAAACTTTTCTCACATTTGTCTCTCGTTTAAACACTCAAACTTTCATAGATTTTCAACAAAATGTATTAACAGTGAAGTGTGGGGGGAAGGGGGAGGGCGGCTAAGACTGTGCGCCGACACGTGTGTGATAGCGCAGCATGACCCGCTGTACTCACGAGACCCGTTCTCAAACCGTGCCTCCTCTAGACCAAATCAAATCAAACAATATTCATAAAGTGCTTTTCAAGCAGGTCTAAACCAGATCTAAACCAGGATTAAACCAGGATTAAACCACCGCGGCTCTTACCTGCGTTCGTTCATGCGCTCGGACTGCGCGCGGTCCCGATGGAAGGCACATCTCCTCCCCTCCTTTCCCTCCTCGCTGCTCGCCTCAGCCGTGACTCGTGAGGTACACCGGCAGAGCTAGCACCAAACCAGGAAATAGACCCGCAAGCGGTGGTTTAATCCTGGTGTCCAGTCCTAGTTTAGTCCACGTTTAGTCCTGGTCTAGTCCCCGTCCCCCCGCGTCCCCCATCTATCAATCGGCAAAGGTCTACAGTCTCTTAGCCAATCAGGACGCAGAACACAGTCTTACACTATAAAAAAAGAAGTTACACTATAAAAAAAAAACTTGGAACGGGGCCTTGGAACGAATCAGGCTTTTTCCATTGAAATAGCGACTCAACTTACGAAAAATTCACATTACGAAACCACTTCTGGAATAAATTAATTTCGTAAGGTGAGGTACCACTGTAGTCACATAGTGCTTACAGTGCTTTCCATCCACTGTTGGAAACTTAAAGGGATAGTGCGTTTTTTTTTTTTTTAAATGTTAATCTGTATGGGTTTCCTTCTAAAAGTTCCGTGTGTTGACACCGGCTTACCTCTGACACTCTCAGCTGATCCCGGTTCGGCTCGCTTTCTGGAGCCCACGTAAGTAGGTCCGGTAACTTCCCTGGAACATGAAATGAAGCTTGTTTTTCTTCTCAAAACAAAATATTTGTTAGAAAGGTGATATATTTGCGTCCGAAATAGTTGTCCACGAAACATCCAGCAGCGTATTTCGCATTTGCGTATTGTCTCTCTCCACTCGTATCACTACACCCATGTTAACTCTATCAGCCTGTTCACCTTCAGCGTATGTCTACGCCGAAGTTTACAAGTGAACAGGCTGATAGAGTCAACATGGGCGTAGTGATACGAGTGGAGAGAGACAGTACACGAATGCGAAATACGCTGCTGGATGTTTCGTGGACAACTATTTCGGACGCAAATATATCACCTTTCTAACAAATGTTTTGTTTTGAGGAGAAAAACAAGCTTTATTTCATGTTCCAGGGAAGTTACCGGACCTACTTACGTGGGCTCCAGAAAGCGAGCCGAACCGGGATCAGCTGAGACTGTCAGAGGTAAGCCGGTGTCAACACACGGAACTTTTAGAAGGAAACCCATACAGATTAACATTTTTTTTTAAAACGCACTATCCCTTTAAGGGCAGTTCACATCAAGGAATCACCCAGTCACCCATTTACATCCTGGAAGCAAGATGGGTCAAGTGTCTTGCCCAAGAGAGCACCCCCAAGCTCTTGTGAGAGGCCATCAGCTCAGATTACAGACATGAGAGGGACCAAGAGGAGTTTACACTGACCCGAGCACACCGTCATCCAAAGCACTTCTACGTTGACTTGACCAGTGGTCATGTGAAAACTTTTTGGAAAGAGAAAAGTTAAGTCTTACTTTTCTGTATCCGCTGACAGATCCATGCAAAAGACCCTGAACGGGAGGTTCAGGACATTACGTTAACATTTTGTCCTTTTATCCACACATCCTTGAATATTCAAAAGACTTTCTGTTGATTCTCTAACAGCAGAACCTTGTAAACAACATCTTGAATGAGCACTCCATATTCAGCAGTGTGAAAACCTTGTCATGTCAAATTACAATATAAGCTTTTTTGCGCCTACATGCAGCTTCTGCAGACACTCCAAACGTGAAAAGAATTGCCTTAATTAAAATCTAACAATGACACATACTGTGAAAAACTTAAAGGAAAAGTAACGTTTTTTACAATCTGAGCCTTATTTCGGTAATAAAACAAGTTGTTTTACTCACCCATAGCAATTTGGTGTCATATGGAGCACTTCCAGAGATGTTTTAGATTTGCGATCTCCATCATGTGAGTTCTCGGGGCACTTGTTTGCGGTCTCCAAATAACACAAACTTTAGCGCTTTTCAAATCATAGAAGCTCGATGTCTTAGTCTACGATTTCGTTTGGTCAAAAGTGGCCTGTAATCCGAGATTTAGCCATAGTTTCGAGTAGATGAGGACGCCAGTGCGCATGTGCGGACTGTGCTCTCAGCTCCCGGGACCCAAACATGAAACGCAAAGCTGTAAACTATGGATAAATCTCAGATTACAGGCCACTTTTGACTCAAACGAAATCGTAGACTAAGACATCGAGCTTCTATGATTTGAAAAGTGCTAAAGTTTGTGTTATTTGGAGCCCGCACGGGGCATATTACATGTTTGGAGAATATATTACAGGGGGTCCTCGGGTTACGACGGTCTCGGGTTACGACGTTTCGTGGTTACGAACGCGCCCCCATTAAAAAAAAATGTATATATTACGCGTCATTCCGTCTTACACGGTTTAGCGTGGTAAGAGATGTAAACAAACGCACACGGCGCGCGGCGCACGGCGGAAGAATACGCTCTGTTGTGGTTGTAGGGAGAAGAAGACAGCCTCGTGTGTGTGCCCAATGTGGGCGGAAGTACCTGATGAGGGCTCTGATCTGCTCCTATGAAAGCGGCAGTGATAACCAAGCAGCGTAGTGGTCTAATTATTAGGATGGAAAGGTTATTGGTGCTTTGGTTGGAAGATCAAAGGCAAAATCCGGTTTACGACGAAAATTCGGGTTACGACGCGTCTTAAGAACGGATCTACGTCGTAACCCGAGGACCCCCTGTATATGCCCCGAGCTATGGCTAGAAGTCGCGCTAGGCTAACCGCAAATCTTAAAACATCTCTTGAAGTGCTCCATATGACACCAAAGTGCAATGGGTGAGTAAAACAACTTGTTTTATTACCGAAATAAGACTCAGATTGTTTGAAAAAAAACGTTAATTCTCCTTTAAGCCATGTTATAATGTTGTCCAAAGCTGAAAATGCTCTGTTCCACCTTGTGATGTCATGTAGTGGTAGTTTCCAAGTTAACAGCTACCTCTTACCTTTTGTTCAGTAGACACTGGCAATTCCAGGCCTGAAATCATCCAAGTGATTGTAGTGAAGGTGCATGGACTTTAAAAGCTCAGTGGAGCACTTCCTGTATTGCCACATGACATCACAAGGTGGAACAGAGTGTTTTGAGTTTGAGAGAAGAACTAAATACTACTAAATATGCAGCGTTAAACATATGTGAATGAAACAAAACACAACTCCAGGTATGTTTATGATGAGGAAACAACATTATAACATAGATCAGAAAATAATCACTTTTACATGGACGCTTGAGTAATTTTGCGCCTGATTCTTTAGTTATTATTTTGCTAATGCTTTTTACTTCATCTGTTTCTGGTTTGTCACATATTAAAGCCCGCTGGGGTTCTGAAAGTTCATTTTCAGTTTTTCACACAGACTTTTTGAAAAATCCAAATATTTAGTGTTTGAAGGCAAGACAGAGACTAACAAGTGATTTGGTAATTTATGTGCATGGCAGTTATTTTCAGTCCCACAACATTTAAAAAATCATTTTCAAAGTGGAAATGTTCCCAATTTTTTAACAGTTTTATAAAGTTTCAAATCTATATCTATGTTAGAAAAGTCAACACTGAATTCTACAATTACACAAAGTTGTAATGTAGGGTTGTACGTATAGTTTACGTATATTTTAAAGATGGTTGTGTAACTTTTCTGGTGGAGGGTCCGTCACCTGCTGGTTTCTATGGATATTGCTCAGCCTGAAATGTTCCACAGCATGACTTTAAACAGCTCTAGCTTAGATTTATTCAATTACAGGTGGTTTTATAGCTCAACAATATCTAGAAAAATATCAGAACAGATATGGATAGATACTGTCTCCCTGATGCCATACTGCGGAACATTTCAGACAAAGCAATCTCCATCATCTCCATGGAGAAAAGTGTTTGATGGACCCTCCACCGGAAAAGTTACACAAAGCATCTTTAAAGGAGAATTAACGTTTTTTTTTACAATCTGAGCCTTATTTTGGTAATAAAACAAGTTGTTTTACTCACCCATAACACTTTGGTGTCATATGGAGCACTTCCAGAGATGTTTTAGATTTGCGATCTCCGTAATGTGAGTTCTCGGGGCAAATGTTTGCGGTCTCCAAATAACACAAACTTTAGCACTTTTCAAATCATCGAAGCTCAATGTCTTAGTCTACGCTTTCGTTTGAGTCAAAAGTGGCCTGTAATCCGAGATTTATCCATAGTTTCGAGTAGATGAGGAGGCCAGTGCACATGTGCGGAGTCACAGTTTATTTCGTTCTCAGCTCCCGGGACCCAAACATGAAACGCAAAGGTGTAAACTATGGATAAATCTCAGATTACAGGCCACTTTTGACTCAAACGAAAGTGTAGACTAAGACATCGAGCTTCTATGATTTGAAAAGTGCTAAAGTTTGTGTTATTTGGAGACCACTCGGGGCATATATTATATGCCCCGAGAACTCGTGTTACAGATATAAACTAGGGATGTCAACAATTAATCGACTTACGATTAATTGTCGATCAAGACGTTGGTCGAACAAAATGCATTAATTGTAATTAATCGCTAATCGCGGACACACGCACCCGCATGGTCACGAAACAAGGCAACCGCGCACCGCGCTCATTCAACGGCACTGCCCGGTGTACGTGCGGGCCTTGCGCGTACACCGGGGCTGCTGAGCACGAGATCGATCCGCAGCACCCGGAATGCGTAGTCTCAGCCCTAGCCACAAACCAGCTGCACGAAACCAGCAGCGGCACGTGGTGGTTTAATCCTGGTTTAGTCCAGGTCTAGACCTGGTCCAGTCCAGGCCCACTCCAGGTTTAGACCTGGTTTAGACCTGGTCTAGACCTGGTTTAGACCTGGTCTAGACCTGGTTTAGTCCACGTTTAGTCCTGGTCTAGTCTCTTAGCCAATCAGGACGCAGAACACAATGTTACACTATAAAAAAAAAAAATTGAAAAATAAAATAAAAATGAACCGCGATAGAGTGAGGGATTACTGTATTTTGTTATTCAGCATCAATACATTTGTCTGCTTTTTACTAATAATTAATTGAGAAATATAATAATACTATGATATATTTTTGACTCAGTGTTATGTTACTATAGCTTATATTCTTAAAGACCCTATTGAAACACTCAAATTCAGGTGAAAAACGCCGCTTATCAATTAATCGTAAGTCGATCGATAAGGTAAATCAACTATAGATCAATGAATTAATCGATAATTTGCATCCCTAATATAAACATCTCTGGAAGTGCTCCATATGACACCAAAGTGCTATGGGTGAGTCAAACAACTTGTTTTATTACCGAAATAAGGCTCAGATTGTAAAAAACGTTAATTCTCCTTTAAATGTGGAGTGAAATGAAAGAATGGATGAATGCACGGTCTCGTATAAAGCAACTCTTCTTTTATGAGTCTGTCTTTACATATTGACCCTGTTAAAATGTATTTTGGAAAACATGTGATTGGGGTAGCCTTTCCATGGATCTGACCTGGTGACATCTCCATAAGGTAAATGCATTATTGCTAAGGACGGAACGAGATACAATTTCCACAAAATGAGACGAGACACGAGGACGGAAAAAGATGAGATTTTGACATTCTTTATAATAAAAAATATTGTACAATCCCATTTCCAGTTTTGGCGTCCCCATTTTTATTTTTCTTTATTGCGTGAAAAGTCCCTCAGTCGTCCAGGTAGAATCCATGATCAAAGGAGAAGTTCAATTTGTCAACTGGACAAAGTTTGTTTGGTTGAAAACGTTTCGCCGCTCATCCGAGAGGCTTCGTCAGCTCTGGTTATTGTACTGGTTAGGCCCTGCTTATATCTCGCTGCAGGGAGGAGCTCCCTACACTGAAAAAGCTCTGAAAACGATCCCCCTAACCTGTCTCTTTGTTTTTCAAATTACTCTAGTGACTAGTTTCGTCCCCCTATTCAACGTCTAACGACCCTCTCCACCCCTCTGCCCTGGCTCTGTTTGACTGGTCTAAGAATCGCATTATAAATGGGAGACAAGTTAGACAAGATTCTCTGTTGAAACAAGACAACAGAGAATCCGAACCCAGGAGGAAAGGGGTAGCGATTCCATACCTGGCCGGCGTTTCGGAAAAACTACAGAGGATTTTCAGACAATATGAAATTCCAGTTTATTTCAAACCCACAAACACTTTAAGACAAAAACTCGTCCACCCAAAGGACAAAACACCGAGCCACAAACAAAGCAATGTGGTCTACTCCATTCAGTGTAGTGAAGACTGCAGTGAGCGCTACATTGGGGAAACCAAACAGCCACTTCACAAGAGGATGTACCAACACAGACGGGCGTGCCAGAGTGGACCGGCATCTGCTGTACATCTTCACTTAGAAGCCACGGGCCATTCTTTTGAGGACAGTGAGGTTCAGATCTTAGCCAGGGAAAAGAACTGGTTTGAGAGGGGAGTTAAAGAGGCTATTTTTGTCAAAAAAAGAGAATCCGTCATTAAACAGAAATGGGGGAGTTAGACATAACTTGTCTCCCATTTATAATTCGATTCTTAAACCAAGTCAAACAGAGCCAGGGCGGAGGGGTGGAGAGAGTCGTTAGACGTTGAATAGGGGGTCGAAACCAGCCGTCAGAGTAATTTGAAAAACAAAGAGACAGATTAGGGGGGATCGTTTTCAGAGCTTTGTCATTGTAGGACGCGCCTCCCGGCAGCTAGATATAAGCAGGGTCTAACCAGTACAATAACCAGAGCTGACGAAGCCTCTCGGATGAGCGGCGAAACGTTTTCAACCAAACAAACTTTGTCCAGTTGACAAAT
Organism: Paratrypauchen microcephalus; assembly: GCA_036785185.1. Lineage (NCBI taxonomy): Eukaryota > Metazoa > Chordata > Actinopteri > Gobiiformes > Gobiidae > Paratrypauchen > Paratrypauchen microcephalus. The sequence continues at coordinate 2,886,247 of JAVJIX010000083.1, read as the reverse complement.
TGAACTTCTCCTTTGATCATTTTTCTTTATTGAATATTTTTGCTGTTATTGTAGCAGTGCTTTTTGGAACAGCTTCTCAAAAAAATGTAACTCACCAGTGCTCAACTCCAAACTTCCAACATCCAAACTTAAAAACATGGGGGGAAAAATCTCTCAAGATTGGCAATTTTGTCTTACCAAATTTTGTCCCATCCTTAAAGGTCCCATGGCATGAAATTTTCACTTTCTGAGGTTTTTGAACGTTAATGTGAGCTCCCCTACCCTGTTTAGGCCCCCCCATGGCTAAAAGTTGCGAAATGTGTAAACTGAGCATTTGCGATCCTTTTCTGTGTTAGAAAAAAACACAGCTGAAACGGGCGATTCTGAACAAGGCACCTTATTGACGTCAGATCGAAAAATGCTGTTCCACCCCCGTCTGTGTCTACTCAGCGTCTCTGTAAATCACGCCCAGAGATTTTGGACCGCGAATGCGCTAGGCAATGCGAAATGCGTTTTTTTATTTGCCTGGAGGCACGTCCGAGTGTTTCTAGGCTCGGAAGTCCTTTATCTGAGCCTGTGGACCTTTGAACAACAGTGGTTTAATTTTATTTTCTGTGGAAATGTGTTTATTTTTCAATGGAACACTTCTCATCTCTTCCTCCGCGCAAAAATGCGGAAGTGGATCAGAGCGCAGAGGCACAGCTGAGAGCGGAGAGTTTGGCCACGCCTCCTGCCTCTACTATAGGCCATCTCTGTCCTCCTCATTTGCATTCAAGCAACAACTCCCATAATGGACTGTTCAGAGAGAGAAAAATTACTCTTTCTCATCTTATCTCTCTTTCTTGGTTTTGAAGAAGGATTCATTTACAGTATTAAGGAACCATTAAGGAGCCATATAAAAGCATCAAGAAGTACCATGTCATGGGACCTTTAATCAACACCATACCATCATCCAAAAGAACATTTCAAGAAAATCTAACATATCTTCATGAACACAATCAAATAGCAGACCCCCCACCAGAAAAGTGCACTTTCAGTACAATCCACATCTCCTCTCCCCACCTGCAGCCTTGGCATGTCTTTAAAAATGCGAAAGTGAGAAGGTACGGTGCACTCCACAGGGCTGGCAGCCTTCGGGGAGCGTATTGTTGATTTCTCGGTAACGCTTTCAGAGGAGGAAAAAAGAATGAAAAGCTTGGGTTTGTGCCAATAGCCTCTGGCAGTACCCACACATCATTTGCATGTAAAGCCATCGCCGCAGAGACAAGTTTATTTGTGCAGCTTAGTAAACACGGCATCAGTCACCGGGAAACGGCCATTTCAGAGGAATTACGAGGGAAAAAAATGGATGACCAAAAATGCAATATTTGATCAAAGCCTGCTCATCTATTTTCAATTGGCTTTATGCGTTGGAGTCCCTTTGTCAGCAGCTATGTGGCTAAGGTGGATTCGGCAGAGTTTCAGTCCACGTCATACTTATATTATGCTTTTATAATGTTGTTTCCACATTACAAACATACCTGCTGTCATGTGGTAATCATAATAATAATAATAATAATAATAATACAGTGGTACCTCACCATACGAAAGACTCAACAAACGAAAAATCCAAGTTACGAAACGTCTTCACGTTAAATTTTGGTCGTCTCTACATACGAAAGAAAATTCAAGTTACGAAACGCGAAATATCAAAAATTCAATTAATGCGCGCCCAGATGCACGCCCCGAAACGTAAATACACTTTATCAACACACACGGGGTTAGGTTCCAGAGGTGGCCCGCGGTGGGAGAGGTCCACGAGGTAGGACAACTTTGTATTTGGCAATTGTTCTACATGTTTTAGGGCTGTAAATGCCTCACCACACACATTCTACGCTTTTCTCAGACTGGAGTTGGGTTTTTCTCGCATTTCTCTCTCGTTTGAACACTCGAACTTTCATAGATTTTCAATGGAATGTGTTGATAGTGAAGCGTGGGGGGGACACGGCTCAATATAGCGCCGAACGTGCGAGGGGAGCGGAGACACAGGATTACTATCAACAACACATCATCAGTAGGGTAAAACTCACCTGTCTCACGACGGTCTAAACCCCGCTCACGTTCCCTTAGTGAGTGAACAATCCAACGCTTGGTGAATTCTGCTTCACAATGATAGGAAGAGCCGACATCGAAGGATCAAAAAGCGACGTCGCTATGAACGCTTGGCCGCCACAAGCCAGTTATCCCTGGAGAGGTGCGCGACACAGTGCGAGGCCGCGTGTGGGCTGCGGGCGCGGGATGGAGCCGCGGCGCCCGGGCCGTGCCTCCCCCTCGGGGCCGCGTCCACGCGGGCCGAGCACGCGCGGGCGAGCGCAGGAGCCACACAGGGTGATTTAATCCTGGTCTGGTCCCGGTTTGGTCCAGGTCTGGACCTGGTCTGGTCCTGGTTTAGTCCAGGTCCAGTCCTGGTTTAGACCTGGTCTAGACCTGGTTTATTTCTGGTCTAGACCTGTTTTATTCCACTTTTAGTCCTGGTCTAGCCAATCTTTTAGCCAATCAGGATGCAACACAATGTTACACTATATAAAAAAATAACACTATAAAAAAAAACCTTGGAACGGAAAGAACGGGGCCTTGGAACAAATCAGGCTTTTTCCATTGAAATAGCTACTCAACTTACGAAAAATTCACGTTACGAAACCACTTCTGGAACGAATTAATTTCGTAAGGTGAGGTACCACTGTAATAATAATAATAATAATAATAATAATAATAATAATAATAATAATAATAATAATAATAATAATAATAATGCATTTTATTTAAAAGCGCCTTTCAGAACACCCAAGGACACTGCATAAGGTTAAAAACGAATAAAAAACACAAACAAACAATACAATAAAACATAAAAACAAAATAAAAACATAATCAGAGTGGAGTGATTGGCTATGAGAGGTAGGACAGTCTGAACAGGTGGGTTTTGAGTCTGGATTTAAAGAGAGGGAGAGAGTCTAAAACAGTGAGTAGTAAAACAGGAAGTGCTCCACTGTGTTTTTAAACGCCACACACCTTCACTAGAATCATTTGGATGATTTCAGCCCTGGAATTGCTCATCTCTGCTGAGCTAAACTGAAAGGTAAAAGGAGCTGTTAACTTGAAAACCTCCTCTCTGTGTGACTGAAACAAAACACAGCTCCATGTTTTTGTTTTTGACGAGGTAACAACATTCTAACTTGGCTTAAAACTCACAAGAATCCATTTTGTGTCATACAGGACCTTTAAAGTACATATGACATGGTTATACTATGCATTTCACGAAAACATGTTAACATAATTTTATTTGTGTTTTTACAAAAAAATCATGCTTAGATTTTCTAGGCGCATTTTCAAGGCGCAGATTGGCAGCCTTGCTTTCGTCAGTCTGCCCCAGGGTAGCTGTGACTACAACGGTATAGCTTACCACCACCAAGTGTGGAATGAATGAATAATTAAGATGAAGATTTTTGATTTTTATTGATCTCATGCACAGGAGAAATTCACTTCTGCATTTCCTTTCAGGATGCAGTGGGCAGCGCGTCTTTCAGGCACCCAGGGGGCAGTACCATGAAGGGTCTTGCCCAAGGACCCACTCTGGCTTGCACAGGTTTGTCGTACAATTCCAGCTCCCACAGATGAATGCTGCCATTGTGTCCTTGGGCAAGACTCTTAACCCACCTTGCCCCCAGTGTGTGTGTACACTGGTGTGTGAATGTGTGAGTGGTTCCTTGTTGTAAAGAGCTTTGGGTGCCTTGAAGGTGGAAAAGCGCTATATAAAGATGTGACCATTACCATTTATATATCGCAGTTCACGCCATCGCTGTTTCGCGGAGATTTTTATTCCAATTTTTTTAAATAGTGTATCAACGCGCATTGTGTTCTGTGTCCTGATTGGCTAAGGGACTGTAGACCTTTGCCGATTTGTCAGTCATTCTCCTCCGTGCCGTGTCTCCTGTACAGTACAGAATGTGTTCAGTTTGCCAAATTTATATAAATGTTCGATTGCAGTGTGACTCTGAAGTGCTGTATGTTTGCAAGTTTGGAGAGGCTCGGTCAGAGGAACTGTGGAAATACACGCGATTTGTTTAGGGCCTGAAAACATGTTTGGATCTTTAGTTTCATTCTATCATACTGTGCTTTTTTTTGTTGAAAATCTACGAAAGTTTGAGTGTTTAAACTTTGGTCCGGACCAATTTTTTTTTTTATTATTATTATTTTGGTGCGGTTCGCGGTTCACACTGCAGTTTTTCCCCAAGCGAACTAACATCTGTAAACAAAACCACATGTGCTGAGGTCACTCAGCCATTGGACAAAAATGAGCCCTGTCCAAACGCCGTGTCCAAACCCGGAAGGAGGAGAATAACGGTGTTACGTGCTGTTTTCAATCTAGCCTTAGCGATATGGTTTGCTCAGTTTTTACAGTTCGCACAAATGTTTGAGCAGCATCGTGAGGTTTACACTATTTTACAATCAATTTCCAAACAATGAAGACACAGGGCGAGACGGCTACGGAGGACAGCGCTCATGTGCGCATCAAGTTCTGACTCTTGCTCTTCACGCAAAACGTAAGTAAGCCTCGTAAGTTTCGTTTAGTTTCGTCAGCCTCGATTTCCCATAATGCTCGACATACGACGGGAGCTCGTTAAGTACAAAAAGCCAACTTGTGTCGGATCGAGTCCGGTCTGCATTCTCACCTCAAACAAACCACACCAGAGTTCGTATGGAACCGGACCGAGACCGAGCTTTTTAGGTGGTCTCGGTTCGCTTGTTTGCTCCGGATCGAGACTTTTGGTTTTTATTCACACCAGAACAAAAGGTCCGAATCAAAGGAGCAAACAAACTCTGGTTCGTTTTAAACGAACCAAACAAGGCAGGTGTGAAAAGTGTAGAATGTGTGTGGTGAGGCGTTTACAACCTTAAAACATGTAGAGTAAAATATAAAGCTGACGACGTAACCACCGCGATAAACGAGGGACCACTGTACTGAGCCACGGGCCCTGCTCTATGCAAATACGTGAACTTCATCTACTTGAAAGAACTTGTTGTCACCTTAAAAACCTCCACTTCACAGCAATCTCCGTGTGTCCATTGATATAATGCGCTCCTCCCTGCATAAAGAGCAAAACATCTTCAGTTCCATGATCCGGTCTCTATAGAAACAGGAGGTCGAAGCTAGGGGCCAATTAATGGTTTCCTTTAAGGGCCCTTCTTTGACTTCGATTTGTTTTAAGAGTGTCATTAATGCGAGCCGGTGACAGCCTAAAGTAATATGGACTTTTACGGACGCACAACGTCTAGACACAGATGTAAAAGAGACCAAAATTGGCTGACTTTCCATTATGTTGCCATCTCTACAAAACAGGTCAATATCAATTATGATGTCCGTTTTAGCGCGTAATATATGACCTTGCCTACGTTAAGGGACCCATTAAGGCTTTTAAAATTGTACCACCCAAAACGTTATGTATTTGATCTAAAAGGTGTCACTTAAAAGTTATTTAATAATGTAGCAAGGAGACAATGAAGGTGATTCTCAAACAGCCATTTTAAAAATCCTAAATGAGGTTTGCAGCTTCAGTCCAGACTCGGAAATGATATATTAAATTTACAAAGAGAAAAGGGTCTGTCAGCCTGTTAAAGGAGAATTAACGCTTTTTTTTTTTTACAATTTGAGCCTTATTTCGGTAATAAAACAAGTTGTTTTACTCACCCATAGCACTTTGGTGTCATATGGAGCATTTCCGGAGATGTTTTAGATTAGCGATAGCCGTAGCGCATGTAATATATGCCCCGTGCGGTCTCCAAATAACACAAACTTTAGCACTTTTCAAATCATAGAAGCTCGATGTCTAAGTCAACGCTTTCGTTTGAGTCAAAAGTGGCCTGTAATCCGAGATTTATCCATATTTTACAGCTTTGCGTTTCATGTTTGGGTCCCGAGAGCTGAGAGTGAAATAAACTGTGACTCCGCACATGCGCACTGGCGTCCTCATCTACTCGAAACTATGGCTAAATCTCGGATTACAGGCCACTTTTGACTCAAACGAAAGTGTAGACTAAGACATTGAGCTTCTATGATTTGAAAAGTGCTAAAGTTTGTGTTATTTGGAGACCGCAAAGTAATGCCATAACATAACATGTGCCCCGAGAACTCAAATTACGGCTATCGCTAATCTAAAACATCTCCGGAAGTGCTCCATATGACACCAAAGTGCTATGGGTGAGTAAAACAACTTGTTTTATTACTGAAATAAGGCTCAGATTGTAAAAAACATTAATTCTCCTTTAACTAATCATGCTCCATATGGAATGCAGAACGTACTAAGCATAAAGAAAAATACATATACAGTATATTGAATGAGAGTGTGTCCAAACATTGGACTGGTAGTGTTGAAAACAAGAATTGTGTATTAAAGGTTGAACTTCTTATACCTACAAATAAGTAATAACATTGGCACTGAGACTCAAAGATCTCCTTTTCTAAACAAAGATGTGTCCCCTGTGTTTATTCATTTGAGCATAAAGTCCATAGAGATAGAAATACTGTTGCACAGAGACAATTGCAGACATTTAATTCTAAAAATCCTTCATAAACATGTACTCTTACTACTGTGACCATGTTCGCCTCTCCTTAGATGTGACATGTAACCTCACCTACTGTATTCTATTGTATTCGTGGAGATGGATCAGTGTAATGCCATACTCAATAGAACATTCCGGGCAAAGCAACAATAGCCTTTTTCCACAGAGACAAGCATGTGGCAGATTTTCACCTGAACAGTTACACCTTTAAAATATTTTATGGTTAACAATTTTGTAACTAAATAGGAAGGTACTCTCCACATGACAGCTGGAGTTGGTCTGCATTTTGTGGGTTCTCCTGAAGAAAAAAACAACAACAACACATTTGCCATAACTTAGACCACTTAATGGAAAAGTAACGTTTTTTACAATTTGAGCCTTATTTCGGTAATAAAACAAGTTGTTTTACTCACCCATATCACTTTGGTGTCATATGGAGCATTTCCGGAGATGTTTTAGATTAGCATTAGGCTAACGCTGTTAGCCTAGCGCGACTTATAGCCATAGCTCGGGGCATTCCCCGAGCATGTAATATGCCCCGTGCGGGCTCCAAATAACACAAACTTTAGCACTTTTCAAATCATAGAAGCTCGATGTCTTAGTCTACGATTTAGTTTGAATCAAAAGTGGCCTGTAATCCGAGATTTATCCATAGTTTACAGCTTTGCGTTCCATGTTTGGGTCCCGGGAGCTGAGAGCACACTCCGCGCATGCACACTGGCGTCCTCATCTACTCGAAACTATGGCTAAATCTCGGATTACAGGCCACTTTTGACCAAACGAAATTGTAGACTAAAGACATCGAGCTTCTATGATTTGAAAAGTGCTAAAGTTTGTGTTATTTGGAGCCCGCACGGGGCATATTACATGCTCGGGGAATGCCCCGAGCTATGGCTATAAGTCGCACTAGGCTAACGGTGTTAGCCTAACGCTAATCTAAAACATCTCCGGAAGTGCTCCATATGACACCAAAGTAAAACAACTTGTTTTATTACCGAAATAAGGCTCAAATTGTAAAAAAAAAAACTTTACTTTTCCTTTAATAAAAAATGAAAAAATATTCATATTTTGATTATTCTCATAACTGAAAGTGATTTCTGTATGTTCTTGTACAGGTTTGGAGTCTCCCCTGAGCATGCGCTACAAGTTTAACTTCATAGCAGACGTGGTGGATAAGATAGTCCCTGCAGTGGTGCACCTCGAGCTCTTCCAACGGTAAACAGCAAATCAGCACGATCACTACAATACACTTTATACTTTCACGTATCCGAGGTTTTTAGATTGTGTGTGCTGTTCTCACTCGCAGGTAGAATCCACTACTCCTCAAATGTACCTGCGTGAAGTTGGCCCCCATCAAACGCACACCTACACAAAAACTATGTCAATCGTTTGTGCTGTTTTGTGCTGCAAAAAGATTTGTTTGTGCTGCTTTAGTTTTTGAGATATTAACGATTCTTTTATAGGTCAAATTGGGGTCAGCCAGCCCCCACGAAGCTTAAAAATGCTCTAAAATTGCCCATAATGGTGTCAATCGTTTGTGCTTCGTTTGTGCTGTTTTGTGCTGCAAAACGTTTTGTTTGTGCTGCTTTAGTTTTTGAGATATTAACAATTATTTTATAGGGCAAATTGGGGTCAGCCAGCCCCCAAAACAGCACAAACTAAGCACAAATGATCACCATTTTGAGCAATTTTAGAGCATTTTTAAGCTTCCTGGGGGGCTAGCTGATCCCAATTTGACCTATAAAAAAACTAAAGCAGCACAAACGAAACTTTTTGCAGCACAAAACAGCACAAACGAAACACAAACGATTGACATAGTTTTTGTGTGGGTGTGCGTTTGATGGGGGGCCAACTTCACGCAGGTCTCAAATGTGTAGTACAGTGGTACCTCACCTTACGAAAGACCCAACAAACAAAAATTTCAAGTTATGAAACGCCTTCACGTTAAATTTTGGTCTCTAGATACGAAAGAAAATTCAAGTTACGAAACGCGAAATCTCAAAAATTCAAATAATGCGCGCTCAGCCACACACATTATACGCTTTTCTCAGACTGGATTTAAACTTTTCTCACATTTGTCTCTCGTTTAAACACTCAAACTTTCATAGATTTTCAACAAAATTATTAATAGTGAAGTGTGGGGGGAAGGGGGAGGGGGGAGAAAACTGTGCGCGGTCACGTGTGATAGCGCAGCATGACCCGGCGCGGGGCTGCCAGCAGGTCTAGACCTGGACTAAACCAGGACTGGACCAGGTGGATTAAAGCGTCGCGTGCAGGTCTATTTCCTGGTTTCGTTTCGAGTCACGGCTGAGGCGAGCAGCGAGGGGGACCGCACGCAGTCTGAGCACATGAATGAACGCATGCAAGAGCCGCGGTGGTCTAGACCAGGTCTAGAGGAGGTCTAGAGGAGGCACGGTTTGAGCACGGGTCTGTTCCAGCTAAATCAGTTCTTTTGCTTCAGATTGTGTTAAAGGTCCCATGGCATGAAATTTTCACTTTCTGAGGTTTTTGAACGTTAATGTGAGCTCCCCTACCCTGTTTAGGCCCCCCCCCATGGTTAAAAGTTGTGAAATGTCTAAACTGAGCATTTGCGATCCTTTTCTGCGTTAGAAAAAATCAGAGTTCAAACGGGCGATTTTGAACAAGGAAACTTACTGACGTCAGCTTGAAAAAAGAAATGCAAATGCAGTTCCACCCCCGTCTGTCTGTACTCAGCGTCTCTGTAAATCACGCCCAGAGAGTTTGGACCGCGAATGCGCTAGGCAATGCGAAATGCGTTTTTTTATTTGCCTGGAGGCACGTCCGAGTGTTTCTAGGCTCGGAAGTCCTTTATCTGAGCCTCTGGACCTTTGAACAGCAGTGGTTTAATTTTATTTTCTGTGGAAATGTGTTTATTTTTCAATGGAACGCTTCAAATCTCTCTCCCCGCAAAAACGCGGAAATGGATCAGAGAGCACAGCTGAGAGCGGAGAGTTTGGCCACGCCCCCACCCTCTACTATAGGCCATCTCTTTTCTCCTCATTTGCATTCAAGCAACAACGCCCATTATGGACTGTTCAGAGAAAGAAAAATTACTCTTTCTCATCTTATCTCTGTTTCTCATGCACTGAGTGTTGATTTTGAAGAAGGATTCATTTACAGTATTAGGGAACCATTAAGGAGCCATATAAAAGCATCAAGAAGTACCATGTCATGGGACCTTTAAAACAGTGCTCAGATTAAAGTCTAATTTGAGTAACAGGGCTTTAGACAGTGCTGTGCCTTCAGTTAGCAGTATCAAATGAGTGTGGGGGCGTCATCTCCACCCTAACCATTGTATCTCCATGTCCCTGTAGGCTTCCCTTCTCCCCAGATGAGGTGTCGGTCTCCAGCGGCTCCGGCTTCATCGTGTCAGAGGACGGCTGGATCGTCACGAACGCTCACGTCCTGTCCAACAAACAGAGGGTCAAAGTGGAGCTGAAGAGCGGCCTCCAGTACGACGCCACAGTCAAAGACGTGGACCAAAGAATCGACATCGCACTCATCAAGATAGAGCCCGAGGTAATAGCTGTATTATTCATGTTTTTCATCTGGGCGCTATGGTAACACGAATTAGTGGAAAAAATAGTTCCAAGTTATTTTAGGGCAGCTGACTGAATTGTAAGATAATTTTGCAAATTACTTGTACGCAGCTTCTTGGTTGCGGGGTTCGTCATCTGCTTGTTTCTATGGAGATGTCATTGCTCTGCCTGGAATGTTCTACAGTATGACATTAAACAGCTCTACTTTACATTTATTCAATTACAGGCTCAAAAATACCTAGAAAAACAGGCGTTCAGACTGTGAACAGAGTTGCCTCTCCACAGATCTTACCTGTAACTTGGTCTGGTTTGGTTATAGAAAAGTTTAATATCACTAGTCACTACCCTTGAGCCTCTCGAAGTTTCTTTCCGACGCGCCACGTAACAAAAATAAAGAGTCTTGAATCAAAAGTTTGTCTTTTCTATCTTTACTAAAGTGAAAGTCATACAGAGTGGAAAAAGGAACAAAAAGGAAACAAAAGAAGGAATTTCTAAAGCTTATAACTTCCCTACATGACGTCCTACGTGACGTCCCTATAATGCCTCATGACGTCCTACATGACGTCCTTATGTGCTACTTAAACGTCCTTCTTGACGTGACGTGACGTCCCACGTGACGTCCTACGTGATGTCCTACGTGCTACGCGACGGTCAAAAGACTGTGTAGCTTCTGTGGCCCGAGGCTATCTAACTACCTAAGTCGTCTACCCCATACTTCAACTCAGGGGCCGTTTAGACGAGCACGATTACGACTGAAAACGACAAAATATTCTATCGGAAGTGTCTTTCGTTTACACGGCCGTGGCGCCGTCGGGCTCTGAAACCGCAAAAATCTGAAGACTCCTTCCAGAGTGTGGAGTTCTGAAGACGGCGCGGGTCATGTCTCCGTCTAAACGGCAAGAAGCGCAAAACATGTTCACATCGCATACACCTGACCTGATGCGCCATAAAAACAATAACAATACGTCGCAGGCGACAGAGGCGAGTTTGGACAAGACCGGGCAGAACCAGTCAGTGGTGGGACAATTTTGAGAATGGATTAGTTGATGACAGTGCTTGGGTGGAAAACTTCAAAATGACTAAACAAGCTCTTGTTGCATTAAGCGAAGAGCTCCGACCCGACATCGAGGGCGAAACAACCGTGATGAGAGCCCCTGTCGGTATCCTGAAAAAGGTAGGTGTTTTTATTAGTGGCCTGGCATGCATATTCAATCGAATTCGCCCACTTTTGCGTCTTCGTATAAACAAACTTTTCCTGTTGAGAACACTCGTCTAAACGCGACTAAAAAATTGAAGACGAGATGAGACTTTTGCGTCTTCTGTTTTGATCGTCGCTGTATAAACGTCAAAACTAGATCAAGGTTCAAAGATTAAAGATTAAAGTGGAAGATCAAAAGATCAAAGTGCATCAAAGTAGAGCATAGCAACATAGATATAACATAGAAAATGGCTCTAACAATCATACTGTGAAAGATTCCAAGCAAAGCAATAGCATCTCCATGGAGAAAAGCATTTGACGGACCCTCCACCAGAAAAGTTACACAATGCATCTTTAAAGAACATAATTTTTCAGCTTTTAACCATGTGATATTGTTTCATCAAAAACACGCTGTACCTGGAGTTATATATTGGTTCATTCACTTGAAAATGCTCTGTTTGTGTACTGACTGTTTAGTTGTGCAATAGATAAAACTTTGGAATTTATTTTTTCATTTAGAAAATATAAAATGCATATCCCATGGTGACCAAAAGAGAATTAAAACCACAAGATTGCATAATACATGAGCAGCCTGCAATCTTATCGTTTTAAAAAAGGCACTACAACCACAACTGAACCTGCCATAACCTGCATAATGACGACATTTAAACTGGCAACCCAAATGAAAGATTGATGTGAGGCTTATTCTGCTTTCTGATTAGATCATTTTCTTGGAAACTAAAACACCAAATTCTAACATAAATAAATAGCCCAACATGTCCAATGCTTTTTGTAATTAAAGGTCCCATGGCATGAAATTTTCACTTTCTGAGGTTTTTGAATGTTAATGTGAGCTCCCCTACCCTGTTTAGCCCCATGGTTAAAAGTTGCGAAATGTCTAAACTGAGCATTTGCGATCCTTTTCTGCGTTCGAAAAAATCGGAGCTCAAACGGGCGATTTTGAACAAGGAAACTTACTGACGTCAGATCGAAAAAAGAAATGCAAATGCAGTTCCACCCCCGTCTGTCTGTACTCAGCGTCTCTGTAAATCACGCCCAGAGAGTTTGGACCGCGAATGCGCTAGGCAATGCGAAATGCGTTTTTTTATTTGCCTGGAGGCGTCCGAGTGTTTCTAGGCTCGGAAGTCCTTTATCTGAGCCTCTGGACCTTTGAACAGCAGTGGTTTAATTTTATTTTCTGTGGAAATGTGTTTATTTTTCAATGGAACGCTTCAAATCTCTTCTCCACGCAAAAACTCGGAAATGGATCAGAGAGCACAGCTGAGAGCGGAGAGTTTGGCCATGCCCCCACCCTCTACTATAGGCCATCTCTTTTCTCCTCATTTGCATTCAAGCAACAACGCCCATTATGGAGTGTTCAGAGTGAGAAAAATTACTCTTTCTCATCTTATCTCTGTTTCTCATGCACTGAGTGTTGATTTTGAAGAAGGATTCATTTACAGTATTAGGGAACCATTAAGGAGCCATATAAAAGCATCAAGAAGTACCATGTCATGGGACCTTTAAGAATACATCAGCATTACAATCGTTAACAGTAAAAGCTATATTTGGTTCAAACATGTTTACCTTGTATCGAGGGACACAGTTAACGAAATGAAATTTTAAAGCAAAAGATTACATACAGTTGCTAAGTTACTAAACCAAATATAAATATGGTAACCTCTAAGACAAATTTCTCCCTGGTGTAGACTAATAAAGAAACGTAACCTGACCTAAAAGGAGAAATTCAATTTGTCAACTGGACAAAGGTTTTTGGCCACTCCTTTAAGGACAGTGAGGTACAGATCTTGGCCAGAGAAAAGAATTGGTTTGAGAGGGGAGTTAAAGAGGCTACTTTTGTCAAGAAAAACAATCCTTCCTTGAACAGAAATACTAAACATAGCGGCGCCTGAAGAATGGTAAATGGTCACATTTTTATATAGCGCTTTTCCCCCTTCAAGGCATCCAAAGCGCTTTACAACAAGGAACCACTCACCCATTCACACACACATTCACACACCAGTGTACGCAGACACTGGGGGCGAGGTGGGTTAAGTGTCTTGCCCAAGGATACAAAGGCAGCATTCAACTGTAGGAGCTGGAATCGTACCGCCAACCTGTGGGTCAGTGGATCTGACCGTTCTTCTTTAATAGAACTTTTTTCCTTCCTGATGCCACAGAACAAATACAAATCATTGGAAATAACAATTTTCCTCTGTTGGGATTAATCTATGTTGAGAGGCTGCATAGACCAGTCAATCAATAGGGATATCTCTTTAACACTTTGCACATTTGCAACTGCCAAAGGCTTGTTAATAGATAAAAAATGTTGATCAATTTGTAAAAAATTTAATTAGGTCAGCCCTGACTTAATTTTACATGTAAACGTACCCATATATAGCATTTATTCACCCAGTTAACGCTAAGTCTCCACTCGCTCCCTGTTCAAAAGTGGCGCATTTGACTGCAGTACAGTTTGTAGTTGCTCTCCAGTCTCTTAAGATGCGTGAAGAGTCCCTCAGTCGTCCAGGTAGAATCCATGATAAAAGAAGAAATTCAATTTGTCACCTGGACAAAGTTTATTTGGTCGAAAACGTTTCGCCGCTCATCCGAGAAGCTTCGTCAGTTATGGTTAGAGTGCTGTGCTGTTTCTCTGGCGTATGCTAAACTAGACGCCAGAGAAACAAAAGACAAAAACAAATAGGCGAGATAGTTTCGGAAAAACTGCAGTATTTAGCTCCTCCCTGCAGCGAGATATAAGCAGTGTCTTACCAGCACTCCAACCAGAACTGACCAAGCCTCTCGTATGAGCGGCGAAACGTTTTCGACCAAACAAACTTTGTCCAGTTGACAAATTGAATTTCTTCTTTTATCTCCAGTCTCTTGTCCCGTTATAACCAGCACTTGGGGTTCGTCCCGCTCTCGCTGCGACCTCCGACCCCTAGCTCCACCCCTCCTCCTCCCCAAACACAGCATCGCCCTAAGGTCCACATGGGCCATGGTCACCTCCAGAGTGCAGTAGACCAACCAGTAGAGGGCGAAGCAGCCGAGGAGCAACAGAAACCTTAAGCTGTTGGAGGAGAAGGGGCTGACGATCTCCGTTTCTCTTTGAAAACGTATTTGACCAAATAAACTTTTGTCCAGGTGACAAATTGAATTTCTCCTTTTTCCATGGATTCTACCTGGACGGTTGAGGGATTCTACACATATAAATGTGGTAGTCAATCATCTCACAGCACTACAGTCCATTTGTCATTCACTCCTCATATTAAGTGATGGTGAGACGTTGCTGTAGTCGTAAATGCCCTGGGGCTAAATGACAGACATGTGGCTATACCTTTCTGCTCCAATGGAATCTTTGACTAACGCTCACATCTCACTCACACATACTTGGGCGAGGTGCGTGCACTTTCTTGTCCACAACAGTATGCAGTTATTGCTCTGCCCAGAATCTTCCACGGTGTGATATTAAACCCCAGCTACATTGGACAAGACGGGCCAAGTTGTTTATGTTAAAATGTATGTTTTCTCAAGACCATTATCCAATTAGAAAGCAGAATGAGCCTCACATGACTCTCCCATTTGGGTGTGGGTTTTTGAAATCCAGTTGGTTTAACCCTAAAATGCCTCTCTCTGATCTGATGGTCACTACCTAAACCCCTGCAGCCAATCATTGAATTCTGGACGTTCTGAGCTTTCACTTGAGACATGGCCTGTCCATATATTGAGAATGAGAAGAACTTTTACGTGCTACATACTATATCTATAGGTTTTTGTCATTAGCTATGCAATAAAATTATCAGTAAAAGCTTCAAGGCACGGTGGCTGAGTGGCTAGCACTCATGCTTCAAAGCTAGAAGGTTCCGGGTTTGATCCCCGGGTCGCCCAGGCCTTTCTGTGTGTGTTCTGTGTGGAGTTTGCATGCATGGTCTGGGTTCGATCCCCGGGTTGCCCGAGCCTTTCTGTGTGGAGTTTGCATGTTGTGGAGTTGCCTCCGGGCACTCCGGTTTCCCCCATCAACCCAAAATATGCTCCAGGTAAAATCCTCCAGCTCAGGTCCTGACCAAGCCGAGCAATAAGATCATGGAGATGGTCCCCGGGCGCCTGAAAGACGAGCTGCCCACTGCTCCTGATGGATGGGTCAAATGCAGAGAAATAATTTCCCTACGGGGATGAACAAAGTCTGTCTTCTTCTTCACTCAAAGTGCTTTACATGAAGGAACCACTCACCCATTAAGATAAGATAAGATAAACTTTATTGTCCCCAAGGGGAAATTTGTCTTGGGCTCACTGCCCACAGCTTCAAAACAGTTCCACTCACACATACAGTACAGACAGACAGAAAACAGTCGCGGCTCATTGCCAGATACATTTTTCCATCTTTGATGTCCATTGTCCATTTGTGCACTGCACAACATTACAGTGCTCTACTTACTGCACCAGCTCTATTGCACAAGTAATTACTGCACAGATAATTATTGCACAAGCTCTATTACACAAACTGTTATTGCACAATAGTTATTGCACCATTCAGTATAAAGTGACTTAAGTGCTCCTTTTTTGTGCAATAAAAAATAAAGTGACTTAAGTGCTCATTTTTTGTGCAAATTTGTTCAAGAGTGCAACGGAAGAGGGCACAAATGAGAGTTTATATCTGTTCCTCTTAAAGTTATGTGCTCGATAGCGTCTGCCTGATGGGAGCATTTCATATTGCATATATGCAACAGGTGAGAGGGGTTCCTGACAATCCGTCTGGCCTGAGCGAGCACAGAGTCACAGAAAAATGTCCTGCAGAGAAGGAAACTCTTTCCTGCCAATCACCTTCATGGCCTTATTTACCAGTTTCTCAAGTTTGGTTTTACACTGGACAGTTAAGAAACCAAACCAGGCGACCAGACTGTAGCGTATGAGACTCACACATATACCAGTGTACACAGACACTGAGGGTAAGGTGGGTGTCTTGCTCAAGGACACAATGACAGCTATCTATCATTTATATGAGATGGAATCGCACTCCCAACCGGTGGGTCTGTGGACAAACACACCAACTGTGCTACGGTTGCTTTTTAGTGAGGAAATATGAGCACCTAAAGAATCCAGACACAGGAGAATATGTAAACTCCTCCACACGATTGGGAATTGAACCAGAAACCTTCTTGCTGTGAGGAGAGACATGAATGTCAATAGAAATTCAGCAAAAATATTTGAATTGTGTTGGATCCCTTTGGGTACACCTGTCACCCTTTACCTCACAAGGCTGCAGGTTGGGTGATGATGATCATGCCAGATGGCTCTCCACAGATTTGGCATTTTATTTTCTGGGGTGACTCAAGAACTTATTGTGATGTTGCAACATTAACCAGATGTTTGGGACTCTGCTCAGAGGCACTACAAAAAGTCATTTTATCTGCCCTGGTTCCTCACTAAAATCACTTTCTATGGCTTGGTGCAGCTATGGAAAGAGGTGTGGGTTAAACAGTGTGCGCAGTAATGATGCGTTCAAGTAGAGTGGCAAAGATCGAAAATTACTGTTTAACGTGCCTGTATTACACTATTTTCTGACCTATGTTATAATGTTGTCTCCTCATGACAAAACATACCCAGAGTTGTGTTTTTTTTTCATTCACACATTTAACACACATATCCTGTTCCACCTTGTGATATCATGATAATACAGGAAAAACTTACACCTTATTTTACACCTTCACTAGAATTGTTTGGATAATTTGGATAATAAATGTATGTTTTATTGCAAGACATGCCGGGTATTTCGTATATGATGGTACATTGGTGGTCTGGTTCTACTGTGTTTTAGAACATACATCAGGAAAGACTTCAATTCTCAAAAAAGGAACACAGGACAGAATGTGAGAAGGAAACAGCGAAGGCGAGCACACGAGCAGAACAGGAGCAACTTAAAGGAAAAGTAAAGTTTTTTACAATTTGAGCCTTATTTCGGTAATAAAACAAGTTGTTTTACTCACCCATATCACTTTGGTGTCATATGGAGAATTTCCGGAGATGTTTTAGATTAGCGTTAGGCTAACGCCGTTAGCCTAGCGTGACTTATAGCCATAGCTCGGGGCATTCCCCGAGCATGTAATATGCCCCGTGCGGGCTCCAAATAACACAAAATTTAGCACTTTTCAAATCATAGAAGCTCGATGTCTTTAGTCTACGATTTCATTTGAATCAAAAGTGGCCTGTAATCCGAGATTTATCCATAGTTTACAGCTTTGCGTTCCATGTTTGGGTCCCGGGAGCTGAGAGCACAGTCCGCACATGCGCACTGGTGTCCTCATCTACTCGAAACTATGGCTAAATCTCGGATTACAGGCCACTTTTGACCAAACGAAATCGTAGACTAAAGACATCGAGCTACTATGATTTGAAAAGTGCTAAAGTTTGTGTTATTTGGAGCCCGCACGGGGCATATTACATGCTCGGGGAATGCCCCGAGCTATGGCTATAAGTCGCGCTAGGCTAACGGCGTTAGCCTAACGCTAATCTAAAACATCTCCGGAAATGCTCCATATGACACCAAAGTGATATGGGTGAGTAAAACAACTTGTTTTATTACCGAAATAAGGCTCAAATTGTAAAAAAAAAACGTTACTTTTCCTTTAAATCAGCCATTTCTCACTACTGTAAAACAGAGAACCACATTATGGACTGGGACGGAGAAAACAACATTGGGAGCAAGGACAAGAGGTTTCTGGATTAAAGAGGCAATCAAATTACAAAGACGTGCCCACGGGACTATAAATCGGGACGAAGAGGCTTTTTTACTCTCACACACCTGGGATGCTGTCCTGAGGAAGTCGGACTGCAGATTGAGCTGTTGTCCTGCCTCCACCGGGGAGGAAGACAGCAGCAAAGCCTGTTTAAGCTGACTGGACACATCACAGCAACATCACATGACCACTCAGAGGACGAGTCCAAACTGCCAGATATGAAAACAAACTCTTGGTGTGAAAAAAGTAATAATTCATAGCATTTATATAGCGCCTTTCATGACACCCAAAGCGCTTTACAGTTCATTGTTCATTCAATCCACACTTGGTGGTGGTAACCTACTTTCTGTAGCCACAGCTGCCCTGGGGCAGACTGACGGAAGCGAGGCTGCCAATCTGCGCCATCGACCCCTCCGACCACCTAACCTGGGAAATCCCAGGCTGCTTCCGTTCTGAAAGACAGCCTGGTGACTATAGCAAGCGAGCTCTCCCGATTCTGGGAGCCAATCAGAGAGCGGGGAGGGGTGGAAAGACGGTGACGCGTACTACGTGACAAACGGAAACTTGTAGTTTGAACTGACAACTGACATGATTGGCTATGGGCTACGTATACGCCAAATGATAGACATTCGTAACGCCCAATAAACGGCCGCTGGCGATCGTAAAGCACACCTCCACTACGAGATATTTAGTAGGTGGCTCCCAGACCATATCTCACTTGTGATATGGTCAGGTGTAAACCAGGCAACCGACCACCTCCAACACTCACACACCACTTTCAGGCTACGTTTATAAGGCGACGATCAAAACAGAAGACGCAAAAGTGGCGTCTCGTCTTAAATCGTTTAGACGAGCGTTCTCAACAGGAAATGTTTGTTTATACAAAGACGCAAAAGTGGGCGAATTTGATTGAATATGCATGCCAGACCGCTAATATAATGTCAGAGCTACCTTTTCAGGACACCACAGGGGTTCTCATCATGGTTGTTTCGCCCTCGATGTCGGGTCGGAGCTCTTCGCTTAATGCAACAAGAGCATAGACCGCAGAACGCATTTGAACTAGGGGGGGCCACAATTGCAAGAGGGTGTCACCGAAATGTTTGGTCGGACATAATGCATAGCCTATAGGCTACATTATACACGGACAGGCACGTAATGCGTATCTCAGTCATGTTAACCAGCACAGAGCCACACAGCATAAAATGCACAAGAAGAGCACCTCGGTAGTTGGTGGTAACGCAACTTAAACTGCTAAAGTGCTAAAGCACTATGAGAAACACAGAACACAGACAAGTGCACTTGGTGGTGCTCGGACAGAGGAAAGTATGGGAATATGCCTGCAGTTTTATCAGAGCTGTGTGTGTGTGTTTCCACAATATGCCAGATAACTGCGCAGAATAATGCCCAAAGAGCCAACGCTAACCCAGCATCAGTTATGATTTTAGTTCACAATATGCCAGCACAGAAGTGCGCAGAACTGCCCAGAAGTGCCAACAAGAGTTTGTTTAGTCGTTCTGAAGTTTTCCACCCAAGCACTGTCATCAACTAATCCATTCTCAAAATTGTCCCACCACTGACTGGTTCTGCCCGCTCTTGTCCAAACTCGCTTCTGTCACCTGCGAAGTATTGTTATTGTTTTTACCGGCTTGGCGCATCAGGTCAGGTGTATGTGACGTGAACATGTTTTGCGCTTCTTGCCGTTTAGACGGAGACGCGACCCGCGCCGTCTTCAGAACTCCACACTCTGGAAGGAGTCTTCAGATTTTTGCGGTTTCAGAGCCCGACGGCGCCGCCGCTGTGTAAACGAAAAACACTTCCGATAGAATATTTTGTCGTTTTCAGTTGCAATTGTCCTCGTCTAAACGGCCCCTCAGAGTAGGCAATGTGAGTGAAGTGTCTTGCCTAAGGACACAACAACAGTTTTTGCGACTGGCGCCCCACTGTGGCACCTGGAATTCCCAGCGGTCTCCCATCCAAGTACTAACCTTGCTTAGCTTCTGAGATCTGACGGGATGAGGCTTTGACAGACAGGTATGGCCAAGTATCTAATAACATAATTTATCGTAAGAACAAATGAGCCTCGTTGGACATGTTATAGTTGTTTCCACTCACCATTTACTCAACCAATTTGTATTTGTTGGTTGTATTGGCAGTGATTCGTGCATATTTCAACAATCGTTAAAGGCTTTTTTCCAAGACGCCATGTTGCTGACAACCCTGGTTTTCCCCGCCATGGCATATGCCCACTGTTATGTACTTACTTCGTTCTCCAATTTTATCTTCCTTATCGGTGATACTCCTAGGATTTGGCCATGTTGCATAGACATTTTGGTAGAAATGAAAAAAAGAAAACGCTACGTGCATCTACTAGTATATAGGAGATGCCAACAAATTCAGGGCTTTTTGTGGTCACGACATTTACTGTGACATCAGCTCCCACTGGTCACCGCAGTTTTCTAACATGGAAGTCAGCGGTCTTGTGTCTTTTATTAAAGGGGAATTTACGTTTTTTACAATCTGAGCCTTATTTCGGTAATAAAACAAGTTGTTTTACTCACCCATAGCACTTTGGTGTCATATGGAGCACTTCCGGAGATGTTTTAGATTAGCGATCTCTGTAATGTGAGTTCTCGGGGCACATGTTTGCGGTCTCCAAATAACACAAACTTTAGCACTTTTCAAATCATAGAAGCTCGATGTCTTAGTCTACGCTTTCGTTTGAGTCACAAGTGGCCTGTAATCTGAGATTTATCCATAGTTTCGAGTAGATGAGGAGGCCAGTGCGCATGTGCGGAGTCACAGCTTATTTCGTTCTCAGCTCCAGGGACGCAAACATGAAACGCAAAGCTGTAAATTATGGATAAATCTCGGATTACAGGCCACTTTTGACCAAACGAAAGCGTAGACTAAGACATTGAGCTTCTATGATATGAAAAGTGCTAAAGTTTGTGTTATTTGGAGACCACTCGGAGCATATATTACATGCTCGGGGCATATAATATATGACCCGAACTCGCATTACGGATATCTCTAATCTAAAACATCTCTGGAAGTGCTCCATATGACACCAAAGTGCTATGGGTGAGTAAAACAACTTGTTTTATTACTGAAATAAGGCTCAGATTCATTTTAAGAAGAAGTCATTTTAGATGAATATTGCAATTCAAAGTATGCAAATTATAACATAATGATCCAGTGCCATAGATGAGAAATTATTCCCCGATTGTGGGAAAGATGGACTGCGTTTTAGTTTTAGTTCAGAGCTGACGAAGCCTCTCGGATGAGCGGCGAAACGTTTTCGACCAAACAAACTTTGTCCAGTTGACAAATTGAATTTCTCCTTTTATCATGGATTCTACCTAGACGACTGAGGGACTCTTCACACGTTTTAGTTTTAGTTTTTTCCTTGTGTGATGCAGAAAAGAGGGAGCCACTGTTGGTGTGAATGTTCATGTATTTTAGCTTATTTAACAGACACAAGCACTAACCCATTGCATTAGTAATCTGCAGACAGGGTTCGAAAATGTTATCTCATTCAAATACATTTTTCGTACCTCATTAGCTATAGGAAACCATGTCTTATATAACACGTCAAATGTGATCTTATTTGCATAGAAGAATCATGTAAACCAGATCTAGCCCCATACGTAATCTTAATTCTATACCCCCAGGCCCATAAACTGTTACCTCACAGGCATGCACACCACAGCTTGAGAATCACTCTTCAACTGTCCGTCAGCGACAGAGAGAGAATGTGGTGGTACTATCTTTAAGTGGCACATTCCTGGGTGATAAGAGCTCACAGCTCCAGCACCCGAGGACATGGGGCTGGGATAAAAAATGTATTAAACCTGCCACACGATACAGACAGGAAGAGGCTTGTTAGGGCTTATTTTAGATTTACAACACTTTTCAGGCAAATTTGGAGGCAAATCAGACTTGGCGTGTTTGGGAATGTTTGGACATAGAAAGCATCGCATGTTTCAAGGTTGCCAAAAAGTAGAGTAGTCAAAAATTGTACTCATTATAATATTTTGCAAGTAGTGCTCCAAGAAATTAGTCAAGAAAGAGTCATTTACAAGTCCTATATGATGCAAAATGGACTCTTATGAGCATTAAGATAAGTGAGAATGATGTTACCTCTTCAAAATCTGAATCACAACCTGAAGTTGTAATTTGTATCATTTACCTTTGTAAGTCAGTAAAGAAAATATGATGTAAAGAATTTAGACTTGACCACTACGGGGGAGACAAGAGATTTTGGACTAGTAGCTGTTAAAGGTCCCATGACATGGTACTTCTTGATGCTTTTATATGGCGCCTTAATGGTTCTCTAATACTGTAAATGAATCCTTCTTCAAAATCAAGACTCAGTGCATGAGAAAGACACATGTACACAGTCAGAGTCAGAAAATATCTCTCTGAACAACTCATTCTGGGCCTTGTTGCTTGAATGCAAATGAGAAGGACAGAGATAGGTTAGAGGAGCGGGTGGGGGTGGGGAGGCAAATGCGCCGCTGGTTCCTTGTTTTAGCGGTGCGCTGTGCGCTGTCTCCCACTTCCGCGTTTTAAGCGTGGAGAAAGAAAGGAGAGGCGTTTCAATGAAAAAAACACATTTTCACAGAAAATAAAATTAAACCACTGCTGTTTCAGTGGTCCAGAGGCTCAGATAAAGGACTTCCGAGCCTAGAAACACTCGCACGTACCTCCAGGCAAATAAAAAAACGCATTTCGCATTGCGTAGCTCATTCGAGGTCCAAACTCTCTGGGCGTGATTTACAGAGAGTGAAAAAAACACAGCTCAAACGGGCGATTCTGAACAAGGAAACTTTCTGACGTCACATCGAAAAATGCAGCTCCACCCCCCGTCTGGATGTCTACCCACAAACGCAGAAAAGGAACGCAAATGCTCAGTTTATACATTTCGCAACTTTTAGCCATGGGGGGGGGGGGGGCTAAACAGGGTAGGGGAGCTCACATTAACGTTCACAAACCTCAGAAAGTGAAAATTTCATGCCATGGGACCTTTAAGAAGAAGTGACTTTATTGATCTCACACTGGAGAAATTCTTCTCTGCATTTAACCCGTCCTGTTCCATGATCTTCTTGCTTCGGTTTGGTCAGGACCTCAGCTGGAGGATTTTACTTGGAGCATGTTTTGGGTTGGTGGGGGAAACCGGAGTGCCCGGAGGAAACCCAAACACACACGGGGAGAACATGCAAACTCCACACAGAAAGGCTCGGTTGTCATGATTTTTTTTTTTTAAAAGCTCGATTTTAGTACTAAGGAATAGGCTTGGTATGCAATACTGATTTCAATACAACAAAGATTTAAAGATTTAATTTAAAAATTATATTTTTTTATACAATATGCATAGCACTCTCAGATGGCTGGTGTCCAAAAGTACAAAGTATGTCCAAAATAACAAAAAGCCTTCGCCAAATCATTTTTCTTGCTTGGACCACAGCACACAAAATGGTTCCAGCCAAGGTGCTCATACCCCAACAACAAATAGGAGTTCCCAAAATGAGGTCACCCTGAGATCAGCTGTCAGTTTAAAAAAAATGGGTCAGAAGGAGGTCTGAAGGAAGGCATAGTCGAAATTGAGGTTATTCAGCATTTTAATGTAAAAATAGCAGAATAGAAACAAAATGGTGACATCAGACATCTTCAGCATCCATGTTGCAGCTTAGCAGAGAGACGTGAAGAGGGACCTCCCCAGGTGGGGGCAGATCACACACACACACACACACACACACACAAACACCACAAGGGACTCTCTTTAAATACAGTACACTGTTGAATATTTATGACATCAACAACAACTACCCTATCAGAGAATAGTTTAACTATGCAGAGTGTCAAATAGTGAGACAACTACTGTCACAACACAACCCCACAGTAAATGTAGCATTAGCTGTTTACAGCACCCTGTGTATACAACCCAGAAGGAAAGGGTCACACCTCAAATTAGTTTACAGCCTTTTATAACCTATAGCCACACTTGATGTATACACCATATGGTGAAACAAGTGGTGAGGTGAGACGGTTCCCACAGTAAGTAACTTAAAACCCAGAGATATAAAAGACTAGAATATGAAGAACACTTCAAGCATAAAAGAATAGATCTCACACAGCCCATTCTACAACAAGAAAAAAAACAGTTAGATATTTACATAAAAAAAACATTCTCATAAAATACAAAAATAGTTTGACCATCTCACAAAACGCATCTCAGGTCAAAGCCCACATTAGAGTGGGCTGATCTCATTGGGTAACGTTGGGACCTTCTACAAGAACTTTGTGTGTTTTCTGTTTCATTTGATTTTTTTTTTATACAGTAAACATTCAAGACACAGATCAAAGGAGAAGTTCAATTTGTCAACTGGACAAAGTTTGTTTTGTTGAAAACGTTTCGCTGCTCATCCGAGAGGCTTCGTCAGCTCTGGCCCTCATGCTGGTTCGACCCTGTTTATATCTAGCTGCACGGGAGGAGCTAGCTTCCCTGAACAAAGCTCTGACCTATCCCCGCTACTCTCTTTTGTTTTACGAATTCCTCTGGCGTCTTGTATTAGCATATCTATTAGCATATCTATTGGGCCAGAACTGACGAAGCCTCTCGGATGAGCGGCGAAACGTTTTCAACCAAACAAACTTTGTCCAGCTGACAAATTGAACTTCTCCTTTTATCATGGATTCTACCTGGATGACTGAGGGACTTTTCACGCATTCAAGACACAGTTTCAGCACAAAACAATACTTTCTTACACAAATTCTAATAAAGTGGCTCCCATTGACTTACATTGGAATATTGCCATCCTTCTCTGTGTAATTGCTGCAATGGGCCTCATCAATTTTGTCTTAAAATGTTCATATTAACTCGCTCTACATGATCCTGGTGGGTTTTTTCTGCTACTTTGTCCATCCAAAAAATTCATAATATAGAGCCTGGCTTCAAATTCACCCTGTAACTGTTTAAGAATGTGCAAGCTTCATTTGAATGGAGCTGAAAACTATGGGTGCGTCACTTAGTCCACTTTTTTATACCATCTGTGGTATCTGGATAGGGTAGAGCTTAAACCGACTGTCAGGAGTTGGACCAGCTTTCACAAAGGTCAGATTTTGTGTTGATTTTTAACTATTTTCAGACCAGACCTTCAGACCTTTTTTCAGTTTCAAATATTCAGTTGTCATAAAAACAGCTTTTAATGTTAAGAAGAAGACAGACTTTATTCATCCCCGTAGGGAAATTACTTCTCTGCATTTGACCCATTCTTCAGGAGCAGTGGGCAGCTCGTTTTTCAAGCGCCCGGGGACCCATCTCCATGATCTTATTGCTCGGTTTGGTCAGGACCTAAAAGCTGGAGGATTTTACCTATGGTGCATGTTTTGGGTTGGTGGGGGCAACCGGAGTACCCGGAGGAAACCCACCCAGACACGGGGAGAACATGCAAACTCCACACAGAAAGGCTCGGGCGACCCGGGGATCGAACCTGGAACCTTCTTGCTGTGAAGCATGAGCGCCACCGGGCCGCTTCAGCTCTGCTCTGCTGAGACCAGTGACGGACTGGGACCAAAAACCAGCCCTGGCATTTTGCACCTACAAGCGGCCCCGTACTCGTAGACCATGGAACGGGGGGGGGGGCACGTGCATTTATGGACACGCGCAATACCATACATTACTCTCTGATTAACCCATCAATCGTGACTTTAGTCCACAACCACAACATGCCAGCACAGAACCGCGCAGAATAAAATACCAAAACAGTGGGCTAAACATAACTGCATTAAAATCATGGAAATCAATGCTCAACCCAGCCATATTTTTTTTAAAAGTGTCTTACCTTCATGCCATTAATAAATGCTCTTCTCCGCAACCCAATCGCTCCCCCCTTGTCCTCCTCGATTCATTTTCCGACCGTCCATCTATCTCCTCTTCTACTTTGACTAACTTGACCACACTACCACAATCTTCACCGTTCTATTTCTCATGAAAGTGATTAAATGTTGTGTTGTACTAACTTCGAAAAGGTTTACTGGCTGGAGTGAGTGGGAACTGCAAAGTTAAAAGATGTCGGACGACTCTGGGTCAGTCGGCTTTCTCAGTAAAAGCATCACATCTGTGGAACTCTCTGCCACTGGAGCTGAAGTCACATTCGGACATTAGACTTTTCTCAACAAAATTGAAAAGCAGTGTGAACACTGAGCTGCCCTTGTGTACAGTGGACAATCATGGACAATCTTTTATGTGTGTTTTTATGTGTTTTATGTGTTTTTATGCTTTTTATTAACTGTTCTCCCCCTTTTTATTACCCGTTTTTATTAACCCCCTTTTTTATTAACTGTTTTTTATTAACTGTTTTTATTAACTGTTCTCCCCCTACACCTTAAAAGCCTAACAGGGACGGAGGCTGCAAATGAGCTAATGGCTATAAGCCTTATGTGCATAGACATCGGTGACCTGTTGGTGGCAATGTTTAATGTACTGTCCCTGTCAAATAAAAAAAAAAAAAAAAAATTTAAAATAAAAAAAATTGTCTTCCGTATAAAGTGTTTTCAACTTCATATGCGAGCGCTACCAATTTTTGGTAGCAACTCCTGCTGTGATTGGTCAATTCTCCGGCCGTGGGAATTTCCCATAAGGCAATGCTTTACTTTAGTTGTTGCAAACAAATACAAAATACAGATATAGTTGTTTTATTTCTAACTGTGCACATTTTTAACATCGTAGGAAGAAATATCCCGGCAAAATAAAATAATGTAATACCTTAAAGGTCCCATGACATGGTACTTCTTGATGCTTTTATATGGCTCCTTAATGGTTCCCTAATACTGTAAATGAATCCTTCTTCAAAATCAAGACTCATGAGAAACAGAGATAAGATGAGAAAGTGTAATTTTTCTCTCTCTGAACAGTCCATTATGGGACTTGTTGCTTGAATGCAAATGAGGAGAAAAGAGATGGCCTATAGTAGAGGGTGGGGGCGTGGCCAAACTCTCCGCTCTCAGCTGTCAGCTGTGCGCTCTGACCCATTTCCGCGTTTTTGCGCGGAGGAAGAGATGAGAAGCGTTCCATTGAAAAATTAAACCACTGCTGTTCAAAGGTCCAGAGGCTCAGATAAAGGACTTCCGAGCCTAGAAACACTCGGACGTGCCTCCAGGCAAATAAAAAAAC
This sequence comes from Paratrypauchen microcephalus, assembly GCA_036785185.1. Lineage (NCBI taxonomy): Eukaryota > Metazoa > Chordata > Actinopteri > Gobiiformes > Gobiidae > Paratrypauchen > Paratrypauchen microcephalus. The sequence goes on along the minus strand of JAVJIX010000083.1, from coordinate 2,859,004 downwards.
GCATTTCGCATTGCCTAGTGCATTCGCAGTCCAAACTCTCTGGGCGTGATTTACAGAGACGCTGAGTAGACACAGACGGGGGGTGGAGCTGCATTTTTCGATCTGACGTCAATAAGGTGCCTTGTCCAGAATCGCCCGTTTGAGCTGTGTTTTTTTCTAACGCAGAAAAGGATCGCAAATACTCAGTTTAGACATTTCGCAACTTTTAGCCATGGGGGGGCCTAAACAGGGTAGGGGAGCTCACATTAACGTTCAAAAACCTCAGAAAGTGAAAATTTCATGCCATAAGACCTTTGAACACATCATCGCGGTGCCACCATCACTGTAATATATATGTAGTTGTAAGGGCTATAAATACTGAACGGGTCCTTTCAATTTTAACAATGAGATGGAGTTTTTAAGATGATGGAGGCACGTAACGACCGAATATTTAAAGGGTTCGAGGCCCCGATGGGCATTTTTGGGGCCGCGGCCCTTCTGGCATGTGCCCAAATGCCAGACCGCCCAGTCCGTGCCTGGCTGAGACCACACTAAGGCACATTTCCTGATTATCGGACAATAAAAGGCTTTTTAATTAAATACAGTCAACACACAGCTACCATATTTTGACTTTAATAACTACTGGTGCAATATTTTTACTCAAATAAATGTGAAATAAATTGGATACAAGGACTTTAAAATAAATATAGGCAAGTTCTGCATTCTTGTTTTACAGAAAGTGAAGTTCCAATCTAATTTTAGACTTAACAAGTATGGGAGCTGCTAATTGAACACTGTTCCAGATCAGATATTTGTTGGGAATAAAATCTGGTGTTGTGCTTTCTGCTACGCTTCTATATGAGAACATTATCCGACTTGTCAGTAAGCCTGCGTTTGTGTTAGAGAAGGTGTAATGACAGTGTTAAAGCATTTTTACTTCTCTTCAAGGACAGCACAAGGTAACAATGTTCTGAGTGTGAAAGCCCTGAGTGAAATCATTATCAGTTAGTAAAAACATGAGCTTGTATTGAAACTGTGGCCAAAAAAGACATATTGCCATGCATGTTTTGGTGTGTCCTTGCAGATGCTTCTATTCTCCGGTATGTCATTTATTTACAGAAAGTTGTACTGTTGAAGTATTTGTAAATTTAGTATAAAAATTCTTCTCTTTCTCTGCTCTTTTTGAAATCATTCCAAAGAGAGAGAAAAAAAAAAGGTATTTAAACTGACCCTTTGTAAATGACAGTGTGAGTCATTGCCATTGCTCATACAGTTTTATCCTCCTGGGACCTGAAGAAAAAAAGTGTATCTAAATTATTATTATAATACAGTGGTACCTCACCTTACGAAATTAATTTGTTCCAGAAGTGGTTTCGTAACGTGAATTTTTCGTAAGTTGAGGAGCTATTTCAATGGAAAAAGCCTGATTCGTTCCAAGGCCCCGATCCAAGTTTTTTTTTTTAATAGTGTAACTTTTTTATAGTGTAACATTGTGTTCTGCGTAGAGACTGTAGACCCAGGACTAAACGTGGACTATACCAGGTCTAGACCAAGGTCTAAACCAGGACTAAACCTGGACTAGACCAGGTGGATTAAAGCGCCGCGCGCGGGTCTATTTCCTGGTTTCGTTTCGAGTCACGGCTGAGGCGAGCAGCGAGGGGGACTGCACGCAGTCTGAGCGCATGAGCGAGACCCGTTCTCAAACCGTGCCTCCTCTAGACCTGGTCTAGACCTGGTCTAGACCTGGTCTAGACCAGGTCTAGACCACCGCGGCTCTTGCATGCGTTCGTTCATGCGCTCAGACTGCGTGCGGTCCCCCTCGCTGCTCGCCTCAGCCGTGACTCGAAACGAAACCAGGAAATAGACCCGCGCGCGGTGCTTTAATCCACCTGGTCTAGTCCTGGTTTAGTCCAGGTTTAGTCCTGGTCCAGTCCTGGTTTAGTCCAGGTCTAGACCTGCTGGCAGCCCCGCGCCGGGTCATGCTGCGCTATCACACGTGTCCGCGCGCAGTTTTCTCCCCCCGGCACGGTAGCTGAGTGGCTAGAGCTCTTGCTTCACAGCAAGAAGGTTCCGGGTTCGATCCCCGGGTCGCCTAGGCATTTCTGCGTGGAGTTTGCATGTTCTCCCCGTGTCTGGGTGGGTTTCCTCCGGGCACTCTGGTTTTCCCCACCAACCCAAAACATGCACCATAGGTAAAATCCTCCAGCTTAGGCCCTGACCAAACCGAAGCAAGAAGATCATGGAGATGGTCCCCGGGCGCAGGAATGTGTCGCCCACTGCTCCTAATATATATATAGGATGGGTTAAAATGCAGAGAAGAATTTCTCCAGTGTGAGATCAATAAAGTTCACTTCTTCTTCTTCTCCCCCTTCCCCCCACACTTCACTATTAATACATTTTGTTGAAAATCTATGAAAGTTTGAGTGTTTAAACGAGAGACAAATGTGAGAAAAGTTTAAATTCAGTCTGAGAAAAGCGTATAATGTGTGTGGCTGAGCGCGCATTATTTGAATTTTTGAGATTTCGCGTTTCGTAACTTGAATTTTCTTTCGTATCTAGAGACCAAAATTTACCGTGAAGGCGTTTCGTAACTTGAAATTTTCGTTTGTTGGGTCTTTCGTAAGGTGAGGTACCACTGTATCTAAATTATTATTATTATTATTTTAATTTTCTATTTGGAGATAAATGAACACCTTAGCATTTATATTTAGTTAATTTTATTTTTATTCATAATGTTGTAACATGTCCTCTGTAATAGTGTTAAATCCATGTGAAGTTAACAACCTCACAAAAACATTTTTTTTTGATGACCAACATCTCTGACAAGCTTCTACAGTTGCCTCAAAAAGTTCTTAGACTCCCTTTTAATTTCTTATTTATTTTTTTAGATATTATGTTTTTTTTTTATTTGAGTATTTATTTACGTATTTATTTTTATTTTTTATGTTTTTTTTAATTTGAGTATTTATTTATATTTTTTAATGTATTATTTATTTATTATTTGAGTATTTACGTATTTTTTTATGTATTATTTATTTATTTATGTTTATATATTATGTATTTTTCATGTTTTTTATTTGAGTATTTATTAACATATTTCTTTATTTTTATTTTTTATGTATGATTTTTTTTTTTTTTTTTTTTTTATTCATAGTGCAACTACAAACTAGAGTCTCAAAACAATTAAAAGATCGACTGGTTAACTCGATGTCCACTGTAAAGGACACAAATGAATGGGCCGGGTCTCAGGAGGTTATAAAAGAACCTGCAGCTGAACCTGGGTTGCCAGAACCTGCAGATAGAGGACACATAAAAGTTTTTCTCATTCTCAGTTTATGGGCAGGCCTCATGTTAAAGCTCAGAACCTCCAGAATTCACTCACTGAGCTGCCGAGACTGCACTAGCACTGATTCAGGATTGATTCAGGTAGTGACCATTCACATCCGGGCAACTGTATTTCAACATTGACATTGGCACACCAAATTAGAACAACAGCATTACAGTTGGTATCACTAAAAAGTACATTTCATTTAAACACGTATACCTCGTATCTGGGGACACAGTTAGGTCATATCTTGGGCATCTACATTCAGAATATACTATCCATATACAGTGGTACCTCACCTTACGAAAGACCCTACATACGAAAAATCCAAGTTACGAAACGCCGTCACGTTAAATTTTGGTCTCTAGATACGAAAGAAAATTCAAGTTACGAAACGTGAAATCTCAAAAATTCGAATAATGCGCGCTCAGATGCACGCCCCGCTGTTATCCCCGCTCAAAAAGCACCTTTCTCGGCCTCTTAGGTCTAGCGCCGAACACGCAAGATTTTCAACAAAATGTATTAAATAGTGAAGCGTGGGGGGAGACACGACTCCGGAAGCAGCGGCGAGGAGCACGGCACCGCGCGAGGAGCATCCCTAGTCCTGGTCTGCACGACCGGCACCGGGGCTGCGAGCACGAGATAGAACCGCGGCGCCCGTACCGCGTCCTCTGGAGCCCGAGCCACAAACCAGCCGCACGAAACCAGCAAAGAGCGGCACGTGGTGGTTTAATCCTGGTTTAGTCCAGGTCTAGACCTGGTCCAGTCCTGGTTTAGTCCAGGTCCAGTCCAGGTTTAGACCTGGTCTAGACCTGGTTTAGTTCTGGTCTAGACCTGGTTTAGTTCACGTTTAGTCCTGGTCTAGTCTCTTAGCCAATCAGGACGCAGAACCAATGTTACACTATAAAAAAAATGTTACACTATAAAAAAAAACCTTGGAACGGATCAGGCTTTTTCCATTGAAATAGCTACTCAACTTATGAAAAATTCACGTTACGAAACCACTTCTGGAACGAATTAATTTCGTAAGGTGAGGTACCACTGTACAGTCACTTTAAAGGTACAGTAAGATTCCGGGTTTGGCAAGTCACCTGCATGATTCCGTGGAAATAGAAAGCCACACTTTGAAACATTATTCGTAGAGATGGAGAACTGTGGTTTGTGGAGATGGACGCCTGATCACAGAATGCAAGGATGGACATTTTTTATTGCAATAAAACAGCTATAGTAAAAGTTAAAGTTAAAAAAAATAAATTACCGTACTGAACCACAATTTCAGACTATAAACTAGAATATTCTAACACCTCACAAACCTTAAAGGTGCATTATGTAACTTTTTGGTTAGGGTTCCGTCACTTGCTTGTTTCTATGGATAATTATGTCATTTCTCTACTTTACATGTATTAAATTACAGGTGGCTTCATTCTGTAGCTCAAAAATACCTAGAGCATTCTGACTCTCCACAGATCTGACCTGTAACTTGGTCCGGTTTGGTCTCCATGAAGATAGAAAGGTTTAATGCCATACTGTGGAACATTACAGACAAAACAATAACATCTCCATGAAGAACCCTCCACCAGAAAAGTTACACGATGCGCCTTTAAACCTGCAACCAGAATTTTGCCCCTTTTTCTGACATAACCACTTTCCCCTCCAGAGCCCCCTGCCCGTGCTGCGCCTGGGCCAGTCCTCAGACCTGCGTCCTGGAGAGTTCGTGGTGGCGGTGGGCTCTCCCTTCTCCCTCCAAAACACAGTGACCACAGGCATCGTCAGCACAGCACAGAGGACCGGACAGGAGCTGGGCTTTAAGGATTCAGACCTGGACTACATACAGACTGACGCCATCATCAACGTGAGCCCAGAGCACTCATTTCTCTTTCCTCGCTTCTTTCTCCTTGATTCCTCTCCTCGATTTCGCAGGGAAAAGGTGAGGAAGTCCCGCCCACAGAGGAGACTCGGCAAGGTCTCTCACTGACACCAAAAAAGTTGCCTCCTGAAGCCTCTGTTATGTTAATTTTTTTTCTTTGGGAGACCACATACTGTGACACATTTGATTGACAGCTGAAAAATGGAGGATCGAGGAGAGGAAGCAAGAGAAATGAGACGCAGCCACTGTGATATTCAATGTCTTATTGTGCATTATTCAGGCTTTCAAGGACGTTACATGAATGTACAGTGGTACCTCACCTTACGAAAGACCCAACAAATGAAAATTTCAAGTTATGAAACGCCTTCACGTTAAATTTTGGTCTCTAGATGCGAAAGAAAATTCAAGTTACGAAACGCGAAATCTCAAAAATTCAAATAATGCGCGCTCAGCCACACACATTACAGGGGGTCCTCGGGTTACGACGGTCTCGGGTTACGACGTTTCGTGGTTACGAACGCGCCCCCATTAAAAAAAATATGTATATATTACGCGTCATTCCGTCTTACACGGTTTAGCGTGGTAAAAGATGTAAACAAACGCACGCGGCGCGCGGCGCACGGCGGAAGAATACGCTCTGTTGTGGTTGTAGGGAGAAGAAGACAGCCTCGTGTGCGTGCCCAATGTGGGCGGAAGTACCTGATGTGGGCTCTGATCTGCTCCTATGAAAGCGGCAGTGATAACCAAGCATCGTAGTGGTCTAATTATTGAGATGGAAAGGTTATTGGTGCTTTGGTTGGAAGATCAAAGGCAAAATCCGGTTTACGACGAAATTCGGGTTACGACGCGTCTTAAGAACGGATCAACGTCGTAACTCGAGGACTCCCTGTATACGCTTTTCTCAGACTGGATTTAAACTTTTCTCACATTTGTCTCTCGTTTAAACACTCAACTAACAAAATTATTAATAGTGAAGTGTGGGGGGAAGGGGGAGGGGGGAGAAAACTGCACTCTGACACGTGTGATAGCGCAGCATGACCCGGCGCGGGGCTGCCAGCAGGTCTAGACCTGGACTAAACCAGGACTAAACCTGGACTAAACCAGGACTAAACCTGGACTAGACCAGGACTAAACCAGGACTAAACCAGGACTAAACCAGGACTAGACCAGGTGGATTAAAGGTCTATTTCCTGGTTTCGTTTCGAGGCACAGCTGTGCCTAGCTGTCTAGTCCAGGTTTAGTCCTGGTTTAGTCCAGGTCTAGACCTGCTGTCAGCCCCGCGCCGGGTCATGCTGCGCTATCACACGTGTCAGAGCGCAGTTTTCAGTGTTTAAATGAGAGATAAATGTGAGAAAAGTTTAAATCCAGTCTGAGAAACCAATCAGGACGCAGAACACAATGTTACACTATAAAAAAAAGTTACACTATTAAAAAAAAACTTGGAATGAATCAGGCTTTTTCCATTGAAATAGCTACTCAACTTATGAATTTTTCACGTTATGAAACCACTTCTGGAACGAATTAATTTCGTAAGGTGAGGTACCACTGTATTTATACTAGGGGTGTAAAGATTAACCGATTTGGATTGGTTATTGGTCTGTGACCTCTGCGATCCGAGCATACCCGGATCGGTAAAAATACGCTATGAACGGTCTGACGGCCTGGATTTAGGGCCGCGAATCAGTTTCCTAGCTCCTGTGACCATGAGCGCTCGCTCTCATAGACAGTAGAAGCGACCCTGTGTGTGTGTTTGAACACCCTGTGTGTGTGTTTGAACTCTCACGAGACTACAGTGTTGCCCTTTTACCTGTGACGTCGGCTGATAGTAGTTGTAGTATGCGTGAAAAGTCCCTCAGTCGTCCAGGTAGAATCCATGATAAAAGGAGAAGTTCAATTTGTCAACTGGACAAAGTTTGTTTGGTTGAAAACGTTTTGTCGCTCATCCGAGAGACTTCTTCAGTTCTGGTTCTAGTGCTGGTTGGTCCCTGTTTATATTTAGCTGCAGGGCGGAGCTCACTACACTGAAATCCTTCTGAAACTATCTCAGCTAATTTGTATCTTTTGTTTCCCTTTTTGTTTCCCTGGCGTCTCGTTTAGCATCTCTATTTCTATTTCTTCTCAGGGCTAAATAGAGATGCTAAACGAGACGCCAGGGAAACAAAAGATACAAATTAGCTGAGATAGTTTCAGAAGGATTTCAGTGTAGGGTGCTCCTCCCTGCAGCTAGATATAAACAGGGTCTAACCAGCACTAGAACCAGAACTGAAGAAGTCTCTCGGATGAGCGACGAAACGTCTTCAACCAAACAAACTTTGTCCAGTTGACAAATTGAACTTCTCCTTTTATCTGTAGTTGTAGTAGTTGGAGTGCAGCGCGGGATACTTTCTTCGACTTTGCTATGGAACCAACTAACCATAACTACCATAACTAACAACCCAGATGCAATTTACGACGTCTCCTGCCTAACATCCAAGGTTTGGAAATCACACAACACGAAAGCGCGCGAACACACACGCGAACACACACACGATTTTTGTCTCAAAGGAGACTGAGGAATGAGATGGAGAGAAAGTATTAATTATTCAGTGTTAAGAGCTTTCTCTGATTTTCTTTTTTTGTTGAGAAGCTAATTACAGGCATAAAAAGACATGTTGGATTTAACATGCTAGTGTTTTCTATAACTGCCTAGTAATATCTATCTTCTTGTCAATGATATGTTGCACTTTTACAGTTACTGAAACTCATGAGTGACTGAAGCGCTAATTTAATAGGCAACTTGCTTGTTTTATTACGATTTTTTTTATTTTTGATATCTAACCTTATTGTTTTGTGTTGCAAACCAGATTGCCAGTTTTTCAGGCCTGGTGTATTGTCTGTTGGACACTAAATAAACAAAAGGATAATAAAAGGAGAAATTCAATTTGTCAACTGGACAAAGTTTGTTTGGTTGAAAACGTTTCGCCGCTCATCTGAGAGACTTCTTCAGTTCTGGTTCTAGTGCTGGTTAGACCCTGTTTATATCCAGCTGCAGGGAGGAGCTCCCTACACTGAAATAGCTCTGAAACTATCTCCACTAATCAGTATCTTTTGTATTACGAATTCCTCTGGCATCTAGTATTAGCATAACCATTCAGCCCTGCTAATATGCTAATACTAGCCAGAGGAATTCGGAATTCGTAATACAAAAGATACTGATTAGTGGAGATAGTTTCAGAGCTATTTCAGTGTAGTGAGCTCCTCCCTGCAGCTGGATATAAACAGGGTCTAACCAGCACTAGAACCAGAACTGACGAAGCCTCTCGGATGAGCGGCGAAACGTTTTCAACCAAACAAACTTTGTCCAGTTGACAAATTGAACTTCTCCTTTTATCATGGATTCTACCTGGACGACTGAGGGACTCTTCACACAAACAAAAGGATACTATTTTGAAATTTAATTTCTGTTTTTCTCTTTTTCTTCTCAATAACTTTAAAGCACTTGGAAGTAAAGTTGTCAAATTGTATTGAATCAAAATTAACCGGATCGGATCGAATCGAATCGTACCGGATTGTTTACTAATTTTATGAATTGTCCCTGAATCGAATCATAGCCCGTGAATCGAGATTCGAATCGAAGCGTTTTGTGAGTGAAAGATTCACACCCCTAATTTATACATATATTTGTATTAATTTTCAGTTACTGCCACAGTATAAATATTAACAAACCAACTAGGGGCTTTCTTTCTCTTGGTCGCCACTAGAGTTAGCAGCAGGTTTGATTGGCTGCTATCGTGCCTTGTTGCTAAGCGCCAGACCCTACCAAACCAGCAGGTGGCATGGGGTGTGTACCTTTAACAACCTCGCTACTGATTGGCTCTTTGGTTGCACACTTGGATTTTCATATACGGAAGTCGGTTGCAAACTAGCCACTATAACTGCTACATTTCATTGCCTGATTTGACACTGTGTCCAGTTTGGCACATTTTTATTTTAAGCACTTTAAACACTTTAAACACTTTAAACACTTAAATGTGTTTATTTTGTGTTCTGTCTGCTGTAGCCACACATATAAGATCAAATTCATGCAAAAGTTCAACAATTTCAAAGAGTTTGTTCTTAGAAACAGAAACAAAAACAGTCGCATTTGACCAGAACTATCAGAGCTGGCCGTCTTGATTATGAAGTAGCTTTTCTGGTCAAAAGTGGATATGTTATTGGTTTGTCTGGAATGTTTCACAGTATGATTTTAAAGCTTTCTATCTACATCAGACCAAGTCACAGGTCAGATCTGTGGAGAGGCTATCCTGCCCACAGAAAGAATACCTGTGTTTCTAGGTATTTTTGAGCATTAAAACCACCTGTAATTTAACAAATGCAAGGTAGAGGTGTTTAATGTCATACTGAGGAACATTCCAGACAGATCAATATATCCATAGAAACAAGCGGGTGGAGGACCCGCAACCAAAAAGTTACATAGTGCACCTTTAACTCAGCTTTTCTAACATTTATTAAACGTTTAAATACATAATTTTCACAGGCAGCAAGTTTTAACAGTATAACAGATTCTATTTCATGATTAAATCTGATTGAATTAATCTAAATTGATCTAGCTATGGTTACTATAGCAACTCCAGCGCTTGTGCCACACTGCGCCAAATCGGTTAAGGTTCCAAATCGGACAATGACAGCTTCATTTGGTTGCAAAAGAATACTACTGGTGCCATTACACTCCCTCAGTCCACTATACAGTATATGATCTAAGCCAGGGGTCGGCAACCCGCGGCTCCGGAGCCGCATGCGGCTCTTTGATCCCTCTGATGCGGCTCAGTACAGCGGTCCCTCGTTTATCATGGGGGTTATGTTGTAGAAATAACCCACGATAGACTAAATCCGTGAAGTAGTCAGTTTTATATTGCGTGTATAAATATGTGTGTATTTCACAGTTCCTCTGGCGCCGCTGCGCTGTTGCGGGTTTTGTTGGGGAGAAAACTTGCAAACATACAGCACTTCAGAGCAGTGACGGACTGGGATCATCGGCCCTGGCAATTTATACCTACAAGCGGCCCCGTAGTCTGTGGAACGGGGGGGAGGGGTTCTACAGCTCTGCACCAAACACAGAACTATAGTGAGAACGCATCCGTGCGCTCTCAGGACTGGTTCAGCCGCCTGGACTCCAGGTTCCACCAGTTCGTTATGCGCAAACATTGCCGCTACTTCCCGATGCGCATTGACCACCCGGAGAAGTGTGCGCGCGGTCAAATCCGTAATAGAGCTCGGCCTCGCCCCTTCTGGCATGTGCTCAAATACCAGACCGCTCAGTCTTCAGAGTCACACTGCTCATGATCCAACATTTAAATACATTTGGCAAACTGAACACATTCTGTACAGGAGACACGGAGGAGAATGACTGACAAAGACAAAGGTCTACAGTCCTTTAGCCAATCAGGATGCAGAACACAATACGTGTTGATACACTGTAAAAAATCAGTGAAACAGCGAGGGACCACTGTATTTAATTAAAATGTATTTTATTTTAGTTCGCTCATATTCAAAATGTAATTCTATGTCACAAAGGTAAAAAAAAAGCCATTATATGCAGTGTTATTTCATTTTAAATTTCAAAAGGGTTTTGCGGCTCTCAGTGTTTTCTTTACTGTGTGAAACGGGTCCAAACGGCTCTTTGAGTGGTAAAGGTTGCCGACCCCTGATCTAAGCTTTGAAGCAAGCAGCTATTGTTTTAGCCTCATTTTCACTTCTCAGTCAACCAGAAGTGTGGAACAACTATGTTTTTTTTAATTTAAATGCCCCAAAGTATTTCTCCAACACCTGAATTATTTATAATATCAGACCTTTAATATCACACTCTGGTCAAAGAAATAAACTCACAAAACAGTCACAGTCAACTTCGCTAATTCCATTTTTTTTTTTGTCTTCACAGTATGGCAACTCCGGCGGCCCTCTTGTCAATTTGGTAAGCGGATTTATGTCTCATGTAAGAGGGATAATACCATTCATTTGCATTTGGGCTGCGGTGTGACAGTGCTGCTTGTTTTATTAATGCCGGCAAATGCTGGGGTCGTGTTTCTTGTCAGTTAGAGTCACCGCGGCGACAATTCTCTGCGCTGATTAGAAAGGCCCTTTGCATAGCGGCAGTCTTTCCAAATGATCTTCACCACGCTTTTATTTATCAAGGTTGCAGCCCCGAGCATCTGTGAACATCAACTCCCTCGTAACGTGCTGTGAGTCGTGTTCCAGTGTGGAGGCTTTGGGTAAAACAACTGAAAATGTTTATACACAATTATAACAGAAAGGTAGCCTGTAAGTATTTCTTTCATTTTTTGCCAGTTGTGGAGCGTGTTAATTTAAAGGAAAAGTAACGTTTTTTACAATCTGAGCCTTATTTCGGTAATAAAACAAGTTGTTTTACTCACCCATAGCACTTTGGTGTCAACTGGAGCATTTCCGGAGATGTTTTAGATTAGCGTTAGGCTAACGCCGTTAGCCTAGCGCGACATAGCCATAGCTCGGGGCATTCCCCGAGCATGTAATATGCCCCGTGCGGGCTCCAAATAACACAAACTTTAGCACTTTTCAAATCATAGAAGCTCGATGTCTTTAGTCTACGATTTCGTTTGGTCAAAAGTGGCCTGTAATCCGAGATTTAGCCATAGTTTCGAGTAGATGAGGACGCCAGTGCGCATGCGCGGAGTGTGCTCTCAGCTCCCGGGACCCAAACATGGAACGCAAAGCTGTAAACTATGGATAAATCTCGGATTACAGGCCACTTTTGATTCAAACGAAATCGTAGACTAAAGACATCGAGCTTCTATGATTTGAAAAGTGCTAAAGTTTGTGTTATTTGGAGCCCGCACGGGGCATATTACATGCTCGGGGAATGCCCCGAGCTATGGCTATAAGTCGCGCTAGGCTAACGGCGTTAGCCTAATGCTAATCTAAAACATCTCCGGAAATTCTCTATATGACACCAAACTTGTTTTATTACCGAAATAAGGCTCAAATTGTAAAAAACTTTACTTTTCCTTTAAGTGGTAGGGTTGTCAAAAATATTGAAATTTTATACCAAAATTGGATATCTACAGAATACTAAAACTGTATAAAACTAAAATGGGCCAAGATGAAAAATTAAAACAATATAAAAAATACAGGTATCTGAGGTATCTATACTAAAATTGGATCAAACTAAAATGAGCCAGATCATAAAGTTTTCCTCAGTTCGAAATCCTTCAGTTGTCTTATAAACAGCTTTTTCATTTTTGCTTTGGCTCGCTAGACACTCTCGACATTAGTTTGTCCACTTGTTTGAATCCGCTTTTGACATAACGCTTGGTCAACACACTTAACCCACCTCGCCCCCAGTGTTTGCGTACACTGGTGTATGAATGGGTGAGCGGTTCCTTGATGTAAAGCGCTTTGAGTGCTTGAAGGTGGAAAAGCGCTGTATAAAAATGTGGCAATTTACCATTACTTTAACTGGTCCTGAGACAAGGTGCAGAGTGGACATAGCTGGCCTTGGTCCAGCAGGAACTAAGGATGGAAATCTGCTTTGGCTACATTCCTGCATATTAATATGCGTTTTTCTTTTGCATCTTGTCTTTTAACGTGTTTTGACCCTTTAATAAATGAAAATAAATATAGCTATATCCTCCTGGGACCCGAAGGAAAAAAGTGTGTCTAAATTATTATTATTTATAGGAGCTTCATGTACATTCATAAAATATACAAGTTAATGCATGCAAGCAAGAGGCTAAAAACAAATGCAAATGTGAAAATCAAAATAGTTGAACCTTTATTTAAAGGAGAATTCATGTTTTTTACAATCTGAGCCTTATTTCGGTAATAAAACAAGTTGTTTTACTCACCCATAGCATTTTGGTGTCATATGGAGCATTTCCAGAGATGTTTTAGATTAGCGATTAGCAATTAGCGATTAGCGATTAGCGTTCTCGGGGCATAGAGCATGTAATATATGCCCCGAGCGGTCTCCAAATAACACAAACTTTAGCACTTTTCAAATCATAGAAGCTCAATGTCTTAGTCTACGATTTCGTTTGAGTCAAAAGTGGCCTGTAATCTGAGATTTATCCATAATTTACAGCTTTGCGTTTCATGTTTGGGTCCCGGGAGCTGAGAGCGAAATAAACTGTGACTCCGCACATGCGCACTGTCCTCCTCATCTACTCGAAACTATGGATAAATCTCGGATTACAGGCCACTTTTAACTCAAACGAAAGTGTAGACTAAGACATTGAGCTTCTATGATTTGAAAAGTGCTAAAGTTTGTGTTAATTTTCTATTTGGAGATAAATGAACACCTTAGCATTTACATTTTGTTAATTTTATTTTTATTCATAATGTTGTAACATGTCCTCTGTAATGGACATCTGGGACATTTTTGGTGTTAAATCCAACGACCTAACAATTTAAAAAAAAAAATGTTTTTTTTTGATGACCAACATCTCTGACAAGCTTCTACAGTCGCCTCAAAAAGTTTTTAGACTCCCTTTTAATTTCTTATTTATTTATTTTTGTATTTATTTATGTATTTAATTTTTTTATTATTTATTTTTATTTATTTATTTTATTTATTTATGAATTTAATTTAATTTATTTTTTATTATTTATTTTTTTATTATTTATTTATTTATTTATGCATTTAATTTTTTTTTATTTTTTTTTTATTTATGTATTTAATTTTGTATTATTTATTTATTTATTATTATTATTTATTTATTTTAATTTATTATTATTTTTTAAATCATAGTGCAGCCACAAACTAGAGTCTATCTCAAAACACATGCAGATAGACCGGTTAACTCAATGTCCACTATAAAGGACACAAATGAACGGGCGGGTCTCAGGAGGATATCTTCTTCAGGGACAACCTAAGACATAGTAAACAGAGATGAGAGACAAACAAGATAAAAGTAGTTAACTGTGCTTCTCTGAGGTGCACTTGCGCTCATTGCAGAATTAGAACCCTTTGTGCCCCAGACTGAACCTTTAGCCATAGACCGACTTGTGAGAATCATTAGCAATGACTACAGAATACCTCTGCTTTGTCTCCATCTGTGTTCTGCATTGTGGTACTCATCCCAGATAGTAAAATGCTCAGATTTTTATACAGTTTCCACCTTCAAGGCACTCAAAGTACTTTACATCAAGGAACCACCCACCCATTCATACACCAGTGTACGCACACTTTGGGAGCGAAGTGGGTTAAAGGAAGATTAACGTTTTTTTACAATCTGAGCCTTATTTCGGTAATAAAACAAGTTGTTTTACTCACCCATAGCACTTTGGTGTCATATGGAGCACTTCTAAAGATGTTTTAGATTAGCGATAGCCGTAGCGCGAGCGCAAGCATGTAATATATGCCCCGTGCAGTCTCCAAATAACACAAACTTTATCACTTTTCAAATCATAGAAGCTCGATGTCTTAGTCTACATAACACATAACACATTGGCGTTCTTAGATTGTGCAGTAACGATAGGAGGAGACCGGGGACTCCAAGTAGAAGTCTTCAGGAAGCCCACACACACAGACCAATACCTGCTTTTTGATTCACACCACCCACTGCAGCACAAACTGGGTGTTATTCAGACATTACAACACAGGGCCCAAGTGGTTCCCACAAGCACAGAGGGTAAGGAGAAAGAAGAACAACATGTGCAGGAAGCCCTCTCTGTTTGTGGTTATCCCAAATGGGCTGTTAACAAAACCAAGAGAGACAAGGGCAAGAAACAAGATAATAGAGAATCCGAACCCAGGAGGAAAGGGGTAGCGATTCCGTACCTGGCCGGCGTGTCGGAAAAACTACAGAGGATTTTCAGACAATATGAAATCCCAGTTTATTTCAAACCCACAAACACTTTAAGACAAAAACTCGTCCACCCAAAGGACAAAACACCGAGCCACAAACAAAGCAATGTGGTCTACTCCATTCAGTGTAGTGAAGACTGCAGTGAGCGCTACACTGGAGAAACCAAGCAGCCACTTCACAAGAGGATGTACCAACACAGGTGGGCGTGCCAGAGTGGACCGTCTTCTGCCGTATATCTTCACCTAGAAGCCACGGGTCATTCATTTGAGGACAGTGAGGTTCAGATCTTAGCCAGGGAAAAGAATTGGTTTGAGAGGGGAGTTAAAGAGGCTATTTTTGTCAAAAAAGAGAATCCTTCTCTGAACAGAAATGGTGGAGTAAGACATAATTTGCATCCCATCTACAATTCCATTATTAAGCCTAGATCAAACAAACAGGGAAACAATAGGGTTAGCCAGGTCGGCTAGACGCCAGAGAAACAAAAGACCGAAACCAATGAGATAGTTCCGGAAAGTAGTTAGCTAGGTAGCTCCTCCCTACAGCAAGATATAAGCAAGTGTCTTACCAGTATTCTTATTAGAGCTGACGAAGCCTCTCGGATGAGCGGCGAAACGTTTTCAACCAAACAAACTTTGTCCAGTTGACAAATTGAACTTCTCCTGTTATCACGTCTTAGTCTACACTTTCGTTTGAGTCAAAAGTGGCCTGTAATCCGAGATTTATCCATAGTTTCGAGTAGATGAGGAGGCCAGTGCGCATGTGCGGAGTCACAGCTTATTTCACTCTCAGCTCCCGGGACCCAAACATGAAACGCAAAGCTGTAAATTATGGATAAATCTCGGATTACAGGCCACTTTTGACTCACTTTTGACTTTACGAAAGCGTAAACTAAGGACATCGGGCTTCTATGATTTGAAAAGTGCTAAAGTTTGTGTTATTTGGAGACCGCTCGGGGCATATATTACATGCATGAACTCGCGCTACGGCTATCGCTGATCTAAAACATCTCTGGAAGTGTTCCATATGACACCAAAGTGCTATGGGTGAGTAAAACAACTTGTTTACTGAAATAAGGCTCAGATTGTAAAAAAAAAAAAAAACATTAATTCTCCTTTAAATGTCATCTATGGGAGGTGGAATTGCATCACCAACCTGTGCGTCAGTGGATCTGAACACTCAAACAATGATGCTTATGTCAAGAGCGGGATTCGATCCACCAGCCTTTAGACGTCTAAAGGTGCTGAGGTGCTGTTGCCCAGATCCAGTCTGTGCCACACTGGACCTGCCATACGGCCTGCTCTAGCTCCTCGGTGCTGCCCTTATCCCCATTAAACCCCCATTAAACCAACACTCTCCCTTGCGCCGTGTCCCACTCTGGGCCTACACGCACATGTATCCTCCCTCTAGCCCATCCTCCACTCTCGTGCCAGTTCC
Source organism: Paratrypauchen microcephalus (assembly GCA_036785185.1). Taxonomy (NCBI): domain Eukaryota; kingdom Metazoa; phylum Chordata; class Actinopteri; order Gobiiformes; family Gobiidae; genus Paratrypauchen; species Paratrypauchen microcephalus. The sequence continues at coordinate 2,842,578 of JAVJIX010000083.1, read as the reverse complement.
TTCTGCATTTACCAGTTTAATTCTCACGCCAAGGACAGGTGAGCTGATTACCCACCAGCAGGGGTTGGTTAAAAAATTATGTGGGTCATCATCGTAACAAGGGAGGAGCTTCAGTTAATGCATGCAAGCAAGAGGCTAAAAACAAATGCAAATATGAAAATCAAAATAGTTGAACCTTTATTTCAAGGAGAATTCATGTTTTTTTTTTTTACAATCTGAGCCTTATTTCGGTAATAAAACAAGTTGTTTTACTCACCCATCGCACTTTGGTGTCATATGGAGCACTTCCAGAGATGTTTTAGATTAGCGATTAGCGATTAGCGATTAGCGTTCTCGGGGCATAGAGCATGTAACATATGCCCCGTGCGGTCTCCAAATAACACAAACTTTAGCACTTTTCAAATCATAGAAGCTCAATGTCTTAGTCTACGCCTTCGTTTGAGTCAAAAGTGGCCTGTAATCCGAGATTTATCCATAATTTACAGCTTTGCGTTTCATGTTTGGGTCCTGAGAGCTGAGAGTGAAATAAACTGTGACTCCGCACATGCGCACTGGCGTCCTCATCTACTCGAAACTATGGATAAATCTCGGATTACAGGCCACTTTTGACTCAAACGAAGGCGTAGACTAAGACATTGAGCTTCTATGATTTGAAAAGTGCTAAAGTTTGTGTTATTTGGAGACCGCTCGGGGCATATATTACATGCTCTATGCCCCGAGAACGCTAATCGCTAATCGCTAATCGCTAATCTAAAACATCTCTGGAAGTGCTCCATATGACACCAAAGTGCTATGGGTGAGTAAAACAACTTGTTTTATTACTGAAATAAGGCTCAGATTGTAAAAAAACGTTAATTCTCCTTTAACTTGGTGAAAAAAGCTAAACACACAAACAAAAAACTCCCAAACAAACAGGGCAATTCTTACAGGTGATTGTAAAGTAAAGTGCTTTGTGCATTTGTGCATGGGAAAGAGGTCTCTGCTCCTTTTTTTTTAAACTACATCCCCCTCAGCAACTCTAGTGGACTTTTATAGATATCAATGTGACTTCTGCCAGGATAGATATGTCCCGTCTGACCTGGAAATCAAACCCTCTTCTATTTGAACCAAAACCCATTGGCACCGTAAGCGTTCACATAACAGCAAACATCATTTCCTTGGACTAACATTGTCGTATTCTGCTGACAGTGTTGAATGTTTGTGTGACAGGATGGAGATGTGATTGGCGTGAACACATTGAAAGTAGCAGCAGGGATCTCCTTTGCCATCCCGGCAGACAGGATACGCCAGTTCCTCACAGAGTCGCACAACAGACAGCGCAGTGGTGAGTCGTGAAAACAACCCCTGTATGACACTACTTTAAATCTAAACACATCTGAATTCCGTAGGAGGGGAAAGTGAAGTGGAACATAAGGCGATTTCATTGGAGAAATCGCAAAGTATAAAAACTCGAGGTGGTTATGGCAAAGGAAACATGCAGATACATCCAATCCAAGCCACATTTTAAAAACAAGACAGTTTCCAAAGTGCTTCACATAGCAATATAAAACATTTAACTCTAAAAAAATCATCTGAATTATGATCAGAACAAAAGGAACTAATACAATCAATAGATAAAATAATAATAAAATCTATGAATAAATAAATCAATAAATAAACAAACAAATATAAAAATAAATAAAAGACACAGAGGACCACACAACTCACATGGTATTAAAAGCCAAAGAGTAAAAAGTGGGTCTTAAAACGATACCTAAAACACTGTAGGGGCTGTCTGGACTAGGGGTGGCACGGTTCATGAAAAACCGACAAACCGTTCCGTTCCGTTCGCTTGTCACGACGAACCGTTCAGTGCGCACCTGACGGTTCCGGGCATGCGCAATGTATACTTGCCTCTGGCATGCCCGTATGTAAAAAGAGAAAGATGAATGAGTGCGGTAAATAAAGTTAGATAGAAATGGCAAGTGAGAGTGGAGATAGTGGCGAGGACATAGAGGATGCACCAGTGTCATTTAAGTCCGGTGTCTGGGGAAAAGCAGAAAGTCACGGACACCCCCCTCCCACATCGCCGCCGAAATGCGCTCTAATCAGAGGCATTGAGGAGAGAGCTTATGCGCTATCAGGGAAGCTAACAGGAGGAGAGAGAGTGAAAAGTTGGTAAGTGAGGCACGGACAGATGTTTTATAAAGTTTAACCTGCCCTGTGGTACATGTTACACGTGCGAAAGAGCTGCGCTCGCTCGCTGATGTGCGGCTCCAGATGGAGCGCGGCCCGCACACCGATAGAAGTTTAATACGAGACACGTACTTTTGTTTCTGTTTCTTCAGTATCTAGTGGTTGGGTTTTTTCAACAGCAGGTGACATAGTTACTGCCACCAGATCGGAGAGATGGCTCCAATAATGGGCTTAAAGTCATGTCAAATTCAGATTGTGTGATTATTACATTGTATTAAGATTTTATATTACATTAGATTACAGTGGTACCTCACCTTACGAATGACCCAACAAATGAAAATTTCAAGTTACGAAACGCCTTCACGTCAAATTTTGGTCTCTAGACACGAATGAAATTTCAAGTTACGAAACGCGAAATCTCCAATCCAATCCAACTTTATTCATAAAGCACTTTAAAAACAACAAATCTCAAAAATTCAATTAATGCGCGCTCAGATGCACGCCCCGAAACGTAAATACACTTTATCAACACACACGGGGTTAGGTTCCAGAGGTGGCCCGCGGTGGGAGAGGTCCACGAGGTAGGACAACTTTGTATTTGGCAATTGTTCTACATGTTTTAGGGCTGTAAATGCCTCACCACACACATTCTACACTTTTCTCATATTTCTCTCTCATTTAAACACTCGAACTTTCATGCGTGGGGGGGGGCACGGCTCAATATAGGGGAGCGGAGACACAACATATCATCAGTATGGTAAAACTAACCTGTCTCACGACGGTCTAAACCCCGCTCACGTTCCCTTAGTGAGTGAACAATCCAACGCTTGGTGAATTCTGCTTCACAATGACAGGAAGAGCCGACATTGAAGGATCAAAAAGCGACACGGCGCGGGATGGAGCCGCGCGCGGCTCACAGCTCACAGTGTCAGCCTCCCCGCTCTGGAAGTCACATAGAAGCAGAGCCCGCCCCGCCCCGCTCTTATTCCCGCTGAAAGAGCGTCTGTCTTTAGGTAAATCTTCCAGCTGAGGTCCTGACCAAACCGAAGCAAGAAGATCATGGAGATGGTCCCCGGGTGCAGTAATGTGCTGCCCACTGCTCCTGATAACAGGATGGGTTAAATGCAGAATTGGAATTTCCCCACTGTGGGACTAATAAAGGTATAGCTTTCTTTCTTTCTTTCTTTCTTTCTCGGCCTCTTAGCTCTAGCGCGGAACGTGCACCGCGCTCCTCCAACGGCACTGCCATGTCCCGGGATAATCCTGGTTTAGTCCAGGTCCAGTCCAGGTTTAGATCTGGTTTAGTTCTGGTCTAGACCTGGTTTATTCCAATCAGGACGCAGAACACAAATGTTACACTATAAAAAAAAGTTACACTATAAAAAAAAACAACCTTGGAACGGATTAGGCCTTTTCCATTGAAATAGCTACTCAACTTACGAATTTTTCAAGTTACGAAACCACTTCTGGAACGAATTAATTTCGTAAGGTGAGGTACCACTGTATTATATAATCTTATAACCTTTTTAATGTTTTATCCTGTTATTGGATTATTAAGATAAATGGATATAAGGTGTATTTGGAAAGAAACCAATAAGAACCGTACAGAACCGAAAACCGTGACCCTTAAACCGTGATACGAACCGAACCGTGGATTTTGTGAACCGTGCCACCCCTAGTCTGGACAGTCCATTCAAAGCTTTAAAAGCAAACAATAAAATCCTAAAATCAATTCTAAAATTAACAGGAAGCCAATGCAACGTGTGAGTACTGGGAGAGCTCGGGATGTAACAATAACCAAAATATCTTTTTGTCAAAAGTCTCACAATAATATCAGAGACCATCGCAATATATCGAACTACAAGTCTCCTTGCTTAAATTAATAGTTATTCTTGTGTGATTTTAATGTCTTTCTTATTCTGTAAAGCACTTTGTATTAACTTGTGTATGAATTGTGCTACACAAATAAACTTGCCTTGCCTTCTATTTGATCTTATTTGTTTATTTAATTGGAAGTTATGATAGACATGCTGCATTTAAATGAAGAGAAAATAAAGATGTGTGGGTTTTAGCCATAGACTGTATATATAAATGGACTACGTTCCTTGTATTGAAAAACATCACCCCCTCTCTCTGTAAGTTCAGCTGTGAGCCTTGTCATTTTGGTCTTAAAATGTTCATATTAACCTGCTCTACCGTGACCTCTACCTTTATTTGTTTGTAATGTAATCATAGGGAATGCTCCATCGAAAAAGAAGTTCATTGGAGTCCGGATGTTGACGCTCACACCATCGTAAGCATTGTCATTATTGTCATTATAAAGTCAGTTGTATTCACTAAATTATGTTTTTTTTTATGTTTATGTTATGTTTTTTAGTCTGGCTGATAATCTTAAAATGAGAGACAGCTCATTTCCAGATGTGGACTCGGGGGTGTACATATATGAAGTTATCCCAGGCACCGCTGCAGCCAGGTCAGTTTATGGTTCTCTATATAAACAAGGACTTTTTTCCCCAAATGCGTGATACAAACTAGGCAACAAAAGAAGCTGGAGAAAAGAAGGTATGGTGATTGAAAGTCAAATGTTTAAATCAGCAAACATGTTTTATTTTCGATTTATTTATTTGTAAAGGGACAGCACATGTTAAAGGTCCAGTGTGTAGGATTCGTGGCGCATAGGTGGATGGTGCTATTGCACTTCCTGTTTTAGCTACGGCAGACCTCGAGGGTCACCCGGGCGCGCCGTAACGCGGACAGCTCACGTACCCGTGCACGAACGCGTGAAGCGCTGTGCGAGCCCTCGCCGACAACTACTGTATAAATAAAACGCGGTCCCGTTCACTGTTTTTTTTTCTTTTCGCATGAAAACACACATTCCCGATCATGTACCATGACACTCTACACATCAAATGAAACCTTACAGTCTCCTCTTTTTGACTATGCAATTCATTTCCCGGCACAACAATCACTCCCCGAGCACATGGGGCTTTTATACGGAAAAGCACAAAACGAGGTTTGTTACTTGGCTTACCTTTGAAGGGTCTGGACAGGTCAAACTCTGTATTTCACCATAAACTTGGCCTCAATCTGTCCGTAAGGATCCAGCGAATAAAATCCAGTAAAACAATTTAGTCCAAAACACGTGTAAGATCCATTACGACGTCTGATCCGGCAACATGCTTGTCGTTGTTTACCCAAAACCACGAGCCTTGCCGAAGGCGAAGGTGGAGCCCAAATGTCCTTCTGCGGCTCTCGTATTCAAAATGGCTGCCTCTGCATGGGGAAGATCCCCCTTTTATGTGACTATATCTAAGTCCAAAAGAATACTTTGATTTCATGATGGAAGTGAAAATGCTTGGAAAACAATGTATTTTTCAAAGTTCAAGTTCAAAGTCAGCTTTATTGTCAATTCTGCCATATGTGTTCAACATACAGTGAATCGAAATTTTGTTTCTCTCTGGCCAGGTAGTGCAAAAAGACAGTGTACAAAATACAATATGAAGACAAAACACAACAAAAAACTATCTAAGACAGAGATCTAAAGTTAAAACTAAAGTCTACGATCTAAAATCTTAAAACAGTGCAACATAATAAATAACAAATAAGATTAAGATTAAGCTTGGGCTTTTTAGCCTTTATTGGTCTCACACACAATGACACACAGTGACACACGGGAGAAATTTGACTTCTGCATTTGACCCATCCTTTTTCAGGAGCAGTGAGCAGCCATCTTTTTCGGCGCCCGGGGGGCAGTACCGTGAAGGGTCTTGCCCAAGGACCCACACTGGTTAGCTCATTGCCCGGGGGGGGTTTGAACCTACAATCTCCAGGGGGAAAGTCCATGACTTACCAGTTGAGCTAACCAGCCGGTAACTAAAAAGCCGGTGGCTAAAAAGCCCAAGCTTAATCTTAAAAAAAAAAAAATAACCTATACTATATACAGATTTCCAAAGTGTGCAGTGTGCATCAAAAATGTGCAATGGAAGATACAGCAGTGACTTGGTCATGTGCAGTAGAATGTGCATAGGAGTTAAGATAAAATAAAAATAAATGTGCAACAGTAGTAATTCTAGTGCAGTAACAGGAGTAAACAACAGTACTAAAATTCCAGTAGTAAATGTGCAATAACAGTAGTAAACAGCAGTGCAACGGGGGTAAAATTCAATAACAGGAGTAAACAACAGTACTAAAAATTCCAGTAGTAAATGTAAATGTGCAATAACAGTAGTAAACAACAGTGCAACAGGAGTAAAATCCAGTAGTAAATGTAAGTGTGCAATAACAGTAGTAAACAACAGTGCAACAGGAGTAAATCCAGTAGTAAATGTAAATGTGCAACAGTGCAACAGTAGTCCTTAGCAGCAGTTTTTTTTTTTTTTTTTTTTTAAAGTGTCTAGAGTGATAGGTCTTTTATGGAATACAGGTTATGCCAATATGGGGGGGTGGGGGGTGGGGGATGGGTAAGGTGGGAGTTCGGGTGTGAGTTCGGGTGTGAGTTCAGCCTCCTGACAGCCTGGTGGATGAAGCTGTTTGAAAGCCTGGTGGAGTGGGCCCGGAGACTCCGGTACCTTCTCCCCGAGGGCAGGAGGCTGAACAGGCTATGTGCGGGGTGGCTCGGGTCACCCACAATGCTGGACGCTCTGCGGGTGAGCCGGGTGTTAAAAATGTCTAGGAGGGAGGGGAGAGAGACACCAGCGATCCTCCCAGCTGCATTCACTATGCGCTGCAGAGCTTTCCTGTTCTGTTCAGTGCAGCTCCCGTACCACACAGTGATGCAGCTGGTCAGGACGCTCTCAATGGTGCCTCGGTAGAAGGTGGTCATAATGGGTGGAGGGGCTCCAGCTCTCCTCAGTTTGCGGAGGAAATAGAGGCGCTTCTGAGCCCTCTTTGCCAGTGATACAGTATTCACTGTCCAGGAGAGGTCCTCACTGATGTGCACCCCCAGGAATTTGGTGCTGCTCACCCTCTCTACAGCAGCACCATTGATGGACAGTGGGGGGTGCCGGGTGGGGCCTCTCCGGAAGTCAACAACAATCTCCTTGGTCTTTTCAACATTAAGAAGGAGATTGTTATTGCTGCACCACTGGGTCAGAAGGCTCACCTCACTCCTGTAGTTTGTCTCATCGTTATTAGAGATGAGACCCACCACAGTCGTATCGTCCGCAAACTTCACTATGTGATTGGTGCTGAACGCTGGTGAGCAGTCGTGGGTCAGCAGAGTGAAGAGCATCGGACTGAGCACACAGCCCTGGGGGGCTCCTGTGCTCAGTCTAATGCAGCTTGAGGTGTTTCTGCCGACCCGCACTGCCTGTGGCCTCTCACTGAGGAAGTCCAGCAGCCAATTACACAGTGAGGTCTGAAGCCCCAGGTGGTCTAGTTTGATAATGAGCTGCTGTGGGATTATAGTGTTGAATGCTGAACTGAAATCTATGAACAGCATTCTCACATATGAGTCTTTATTGTCTAGGTGGGTGAGAGCCGGGTGAAGTGCAGAACAGATTGCATCCTCGGTAGAGCGGTTGGCCCGGTATGCAAACTGGTATGGGTCTAGGGTGGGGGGAGGATGGATTTGATGTGTGCCATGACTAGCCGTTCAAAGCACTTCATGATGATGGGGGTCAGTGCAACAGGGCGATAGTCATTAAAAGTGGCCGGAGTGGGCTTCTTTGGCACGGGAACGATGGTAGTGGTTTTGAAGCAGGAGGGAACGACAGCCTGGCTCAGAGAAGCATTAAAGATGTCTGTGAAGACATCCTTGAGCTCCTCTGCACAGTCTTTCAACACACGACCAGGAATGTTGTCCGGGCCTGCAGCCTTGCGGGTGTTGATCCTGGAGAGTGTCCTCTTCACGCTGGCTGCAGACACACACAGGGGCTGGTCGTGGGGAGGTGGTGGAGTTTTTTGGGGCCGGGTGTCATTTCCTGCCTCAAACCGTGCAAAGAAGCTGTTGAGGTCATTGAGCAGGGTGATATTATTGTCACAGGTCTGTGGCAAGGGTTTGTAATCCGTGATGTTCTGGATGCCCTGCCACAGACTCCGTGTGTCCCTGCTATCTCTAAAGTGTCCGGTTATTTTCTGTGTGTATTTGTGTTTGGCTTTCCTGATTCCACGGGACAGGTTGGCTCTTGCTGCCCTCAGATGGGGGACATCCCCAGCTCTGAAGGCAGCGTTCCTGGCTCTCAACAGCCTGTGAACCTCCCCTGTCAGCCATGGCTTCTGGTTAGCCCTGGTGGTGATGGTTTTTGTGTGTGTGACATCACCAATGCATTTGGTGATGTAAGAGGTCACAGTGTCTGCGTACTCCTCAATGTCAGTGTGATTGTTGTATGTGGCGGCCTGTTTGAACACTGCCCAGTCTGTTGTACCGAGGCAGTGCTGTAGTGCAGACGAGGCCCCCTCTGGCCACACCTGGATCTGCTTCAGAGCCGGCCTAGAGACCCTTACACGGGGTCTGTATGCCGGTCTGAGCACAACAGAGATGTGGTCAGAGAGGCCTATGTGGGGGAGGGGGTAAGCCTTGTATGCTCCCTTGTGTGTAGTGTAAACCATGTCCAAAATGTTGTTTCCCCTGGTTGGGAAATCAACATGCTGATGCATTTGTGGCATGACAGTTTTGAGGTCTGCATGATTGAAATCCCCGGCAAGGATAAAAAATCCGTCCGGGTGAGCAGTCTGTTGCTCGCTAATAGAGTTATACAACTCATACAGTGCCTCCCTCCTATCAGCGCTGTTCGGTGATGGGGGGACGTAAACAACCACTAGCAATATTGCCGTGATTTCACGCGGGAGATAAAAGGCCGGCACTTCAGAATCATAAACTCCACTAGGGGTGAACAGTGTCTACATACCACCACAGCGTCCCGACAATAAGTGTCCCGAAGAAAAATTATTAAACCCCCTCCGCGGGATTTAACTCCGGGGACACCGCTAGCTCGGTCCGAGCGGTAGCATGTTAGCTCGTCCAGGCGCACCGCTGAGTCCGGGATGTTGTCATGGAGCCATGTTTCCGTAAAAACAAAAACACAGCACTCCCTCACGTCGCGCTGGGCAGCCCTCAGTCTGATGTAGTCCATTTTATTGTCCAGAGACTGCACGTTGGCGAGGGAGAATGGATGGCATGGCCGCCGGGTGCGGGCTAGCCGTTAGCCTAGCTCTGATACCGCCGCGCCGGCCTCGCTTCTGCCTCCTCTCACACCGCTTGCGGCGTCTCCTCTCCGGGCGGGGGGCGGCAGGCGAGTCCGGTGTAGCAGCGTTAGCAGCATTAGCAGCAGGCCGGCGGAGTAGTCCGAAGCGCGCCAGCTTCTCCTCTAGTACAGTGTCCAGGGAGTTGTGCTGGCCAGTTCTGCCTATGTCCAGCAAGAACTGCCTACTGTACTCGTTAGAAAACACTGAAGACGAACAAGATAGACTAGACAAAGACGGTGAAAACACTACGCTATCGGCCGGACGAGGGGCCGCTGCGTCTTCACGCGCCGCCATCTTGGATCATTTTTGAATGGGTATCTTCAATTTCAGAAATTAACGGGTAAAAATCTTACACACTGTCCCTTTAATGAACATTTAAAATCCAAATATGTAAAGATTATAGCCGGCATGGCTAACATCTTCAGTCCCTCAGCAGGTTGATGTCAAATCATCGGGGAAAGGTACAGCTACAATCACACAAGAGTACATAACACCAGCACACTATGCTCACTATACATATATACAATTCATTTCAAACAGTTCATTTGAAGTTCGATGTCAAGAGTTAAAGTTTAAACTAACAACCCCTTAACATAAAAAAATGAAAATGTTATTTCGTTAAACATGGTGACATATTTGACCATCAAATTTTAAAGCTTTAGAAAACGCTGCAGTGTTGAACGCTCTCGTATATGAGCAGAAAAATGTCAATGCAAAGCAGTAATCTTAAAACAACCATTTACTTAAATCCACAGTATGTACATTTTTAGACTAAATAAAAGCATGTAAACTTGAACTCTTGCTAATTTTGTTTGCCCACTAACAAAGAAATTAACAGCGTATCATTTTAAAGGTAGGTTTATTTTAACATTGAGAGATAGAATATCAAAAAGAAAATCCAGAAAATCACATTACAGAAAACATATTAATTGATTTTCATTTCCTTATAGGTCCCATGGCATGAAATTTTCACTTTCTGAGGTTTTTGAACGTTGATGTGAGCTCCCCTACCCTGTTTAGCCCCCCCATGGTTAAAAGTTGCGAAATGTCTAAACTGAGCATTTGCGATCCTTTTCTGCGTTACAAAAAATCGGAGCTCAAACGGGCGATTTTGAACAAGGAAACTTATTGACGTCAGATCGAAAAAAGAAATGCAAATGCAGTTCCACCCCCGTCTGTCTGTACTCAGCGTCTCTGTAAATCACGCCCAGAGAGTTTGGACTGCGAATGCGCTAGGCAATGCGAAATGCGTTTTTTTATTTGCCTGGAGGCACGTCCGAGTGTTTCTAGGCTCGGAAGTCCTTTATCTGAGCCTCTGGACCTTTGAACAGCAGTGGTTTAATTTTATTTTATGTGGAAATGTGTTTATTTTTCAATGGAACGCTTCAAATCTCTCCCCCCGTGCAAAAACAAGGAAATGGATCAGAGAGCACAGCTGAGAGCTGAGAGCGGAGAGTTTGGCCACGCCCCCACCCTCTACTATAGGCCAGCACTTTTCTCCTCATTTGCATTCAAGCAACAACACCCATTATGGAGTGTTCCAGAGAGAGAAAAATGACTCTTTCTCATCTTATCTCTGTTTCTCATGCACTGAGTGTTGATTTTGAAGAAGGATTCATTTACAGTATTAGGGAACCATTAAGGAGCCATATAAAAGCATCAAGAAGTACCATGTCATGGGATCTTTAAGAGTTCTGCTCCCACAGACCAGTTAGACGCTCCTGATCAACTCGTCACCTGAACTAGACGCCTGTTTTCACTAGTCACCGGTATAAAAGACCCCTGTCCACAGAATCAGTCAATCAATCAGACTCCAAACTCTCCAATATGGGAAAGACCAAAGAGCTGTCAAAGGATGTGAGGGACATGATTGTAGACCTGCACAAGGCTGGAATGGGCTACAAAAACATAAGCAAGAAGCTGGTGTTAGGGAGACAACTGTTGGTGCAGTTGTTCAAAAATTTAAGAAGTACAAAATGACCATCAATCAACCTCAATCTGGGGGTCCACGCAAGATCTCAGCATGTGGGGTTTCAGTGATGATGAGAACAGTGAGAAATCAGCCTAGAACTACACAGGAGGTCAATGATCTTAAGGCAACTGGGACCACTGTCACTAAGAACCATTGGTAACACTTTATGCCACATTGGATTCAAATCCTGCAGTGCTCACAAGGTCCCCCTGCTTAAGAAGGCGAATGAACACCTGAATGATTTAGGGAGTGATTGGGAGAAGGTGCTGTGGTCAGATGAGACCAAAATCAAGCTTTTTGGCATTAACTCAACCCGCCGTGTTTGGAGGAAGAGAAATGCTGCCTATGACCCCAAGAACACCATCCCCACTGTCAAGCATGGAGGTGGAAACATTAGGCCAAGGGCACAGGACAACTGCACCACGTCAACGGGAGGATGGAAGGAGCCATGTACCATTCAAATCCTGAGTGTCAACCTCCTGTCCTCCGCCAGGAAACTGAAAATGGGTCATGGATGGGTTTTCCAACACAACAATGACCCAAAACAGCCAAGGCAACCAAGAAGTGGCTCAAGAAAGAGCACAATAAGGTCACGGAGTGGCCCAGCCAGTCTCCGGTCCTTAACCCCATAGAAAAACTATGGAGAGAGCTGAAGCTCCGAGTTGCCAATGACAACTATAAAACCTTAATGATTTAGAGCAGGGGTCGGCAACCTTTACCACTCGAAGAGCCATTTGGACATGTTTCACACAGTAAAGAAAACACTGGGAGCCACAAAACCCTTTTGAAATTTAATATGAAATAACATTGCATATAATGTTTTTTTTTTACCTTTGTGCCATAGAGTTACATTTTGAAAATGAACTAAAATAAAATACATTTTAATTGAATACAGTGGTCCCTCGCTATATCGCGGTTCATGTTTCGTGGCCTCACTGTTTCGCTGATTTTTTTATTCAAATTTTTTATAGTATCAACGCGCATTGTGTTCTGCGTCCTGATTGACTAAGGGGCTGTAGACTTTTGCCGATTCGTCCGTCATTCTCCTCCGTGTTTCCTGTACAGAATGCGTTCAGTTTGAAAATCTATGAATGTTTGCGTGTTTAAACAAGAGAGAAATGTGAGAAAATGTGAATGGCAGTCTGAGAAAAGTGTCGAAGTGTGTTATTTTTAGAACGTAACCACCGCGATAAACGAGGGACCACCGTACTGAGCCGCATCAGAGGGATCAAAGAGCCACATGCGGCTCCAGAGCCGCAGGTTGCTGACCCCTGATTTAGAGATTTAGACTTAGACTTAGACTTTAGATTTAGATCTGCAAAGAAGAGAGGACCAAAATTCCTTCTGACATGTGTGCAAACCTGGTCATCAACTACAAGAAACATCTGACCTCTGCTGCAAACAAGGGTCTTGCCACCAAGTGTCTTTTTTTGGTTAGAGGGTTCAAACACTTATTTCACCCAATGAAATGCAATTCAGTTTATATATTGTCTTTAAAGTTATTTTCTGGATTTTCTTTTTGATATTCTATCTCTCAATGATAAAAGAAGAAATTCAATTTGTCAACTGGACAAAGTTTGAACTGACGAAGCCTCTCGGATGAGCGGCGAAACGTTTTCCACCAAACAAACTCCAGTTGACAAATTGAATTTCTTCTTTTATCATGGATTCGACCTGGACGACTGAGGGACTCTTCACGTATCTCCCAACGTTAAAATAACCCTATCATTAAAATAATAAACTGTTTTGTCAGTGGACAAACCTACAAAATCAGCAAGGGATCAAATACTTATTTCCTCCACTGTATGAATGTATCGATCTCCATCAATAATGTTCGTAAGTATGGCTTTGACTTTCTATTTCCATGGAATTATTCCATGGAGATGTGCCACCTCCAGAAAGTTACACACTGGTTAAAGGGACAGAGTGCAAGATTTTTACCCGTTAATTACCGAAATTGAAGATACCCATTCAAAAATACATTGTTTTCCAAGCCTTTTCACTTCCATCATGAAATCAAAGTATTCTGTTGGACTTGGATATAGTCACATAAAAGGGGGATTGACCCCATATACAGTAGAAGCAGCCATTTTGATTACGAGAGCCGCAGAAGGACATTTGGGCTCCGCCTTCGCCTTCGGCAAGGCTCGTGGTTTTGGGTAAACAACGACATGCATGTCCCGGATCACACGTCGTAATGGATCTAACACGTGTTTTGGACTAAATTGTTTTACTGGATTTTATTCGCTGGATCGTTACGGACAGACTGAGACCAAGTTTATGGTGAAATACAGAGTTTGACCTGTGCAGAGCCTTCAAAGGTAAGCTAAGTAACAAACCTTGTTTTGTGCTTTTCCGTATAAAAGCCCCATGTGCTCGGGGAGTGATTGTTGTGCAGGGAAATGAATTGCATAGTCAAAAAGAGGAGACTGTAAGGTTTCATTTGATGTGTAGATTGATGTGTAGATTGTCATGGTACACGATCGGGAATGTGTGCTCTCATGCGAAAAGAAAAAAAAAAAAAAGTGAACGGGACCACGTTTTATTTATACCGTAGTTGTCGGCGAGAGCTCGCACAGCGCCGGGTGTGCGCTGGTACGCGAGCTGTCCGCGTTACGGCGCGCCCGGGTGACCCTCGAGGTCTGCTGTAGCCAAAAGAGGAAGTGCATGGTACCTACACCACCTATGCGCCATGAATCCTACACACTGTACCTTTTAGGTCAAGGTATTCTTTATTGCTGAGAAATTTAACATTAGCATTTAACTCATTTGCAACTTTTCAGCAGCACGCACACTGCCCAGGGCCCTATTTCCTTTTAGGTTTAGGTTGGTGTGTGTTTGGTTCATATTTTATTTCATTGCTGATGGATCGGTCTTTTTCTATTAATCCGATGCAGCTGCTACTTGACTTTAAGAAATTCATTTAGACATCAAACATACATTCACAGATGGGCAATTATTGGAACTGGCTGCTTTAGGGAAAAAAATGAAATCAGTTACTGTCTCTTTGATGAAATCATTTGAAAACTTTTTAATATCCATGAAAGATACACTAGGTAACTTTTCTGGTGGAGAGTTTGGCACCACTTGTCTCCTTGGTGATGTTACTGCATTGCCTGAATTATTCCACAGTATGGCATTAAGCGCATCTATCTTGCATTTGTTTAATTAACAGTGGTTTTATTCCTGAAAGATTCTTTGAAGCATCTATGATTCCTGTAAGCTGCTTGTCTCCATGGAGATAGATAAGTATTAGGGAACATTAGGGGACTTCTCCAAAGAGACAATCACCTTGCTCCAAAAAAGTTACGCAGTATTACTATAGTATTTTATCCTTACATATTCAGACCCCCCAGGGTTTCGCGGGCATTTTTTGTGATTGTTGCGGGCTAAAATGCCTGAATTTGCGGGAGCTTTTCCAAAAAGTTGCGACGAAAGTTGTGGTGCTTTTAAGGTTTTTGTTGCGATTTTGTTGCGGGAGGAAGTGAAAGTTGCGATAAATAGTTGCGATTTTCCCTTTTTGTAATTAAAATTGAGTAATATTTTGAATTCTGAGTTATTACTGACAAAGAATAATACAAAGACACAGATATCACAGATATGCACTGGGCAAAATAAGCTAGAATCCGGACGTGTTTGGACTGGATATTTTATATGACACGCCACATATCCGGACCAGATTTTCACCATATCCTTATTTCTTGAGAATCCATGAAAATATTGACGTATCTGGACTCCGGATTTCACTGGGTACAATATCTGTTCGTATCCGGAGATATTTTGGCACTCGTGTCTCTCTGTAGCCAGCTCGCTACACGCCCATGTGATCCCCGGACTGCCCACCTCGACTGCAGACTGAGTCACCACACTCCGAACCGCACTCGCTGAATTGGGAAACGCAGCAATGTTAGCCGTGCTCCTGGTGGACAAGTTTGCGGTCACGTTTTGAAGGGGAGGTGAACAATCCCACTATCAGAGATGTTTTAAGGTAAGTTGAAATATCAGAATTGCTATTTGGCGGGTGAATGTTTGGCGTTAGCTACACAGTTAGCCTGCCATTCGTTGATAACGTGGAATGACAAGCTGGTTGATGGAATGATTGGGACATAATGTATCATCAGTAATATGAATGTATAACATGTAACGGCGTCGATGTCTGATTTTCGACATACGCAGGGGATGAATTTCAAAATCCCACTTGCGTAAAAATGGAGAGTAATCTGCTAGCTAAATGTAGCCTTCTAGCTAGCGTGACACTGCGATCTATCTTTGTGTAGCAGCTAGCCTACATAAGTGTTTATCGTAATAATCTGTGGGTAAAAATACGCTATTTCTTAGTCCATTACCATACAAACCAACTGGGGGCTTTGTGAAATTGGGGGGGGTTTTAGAGCCGCCAGGAGACTTGAAGGTAATATGTAGGATTGTGGCCAGAGTAGGTAAGTACATTGCAACTGTGCTGCTTATTTCCAAAATCTTTTCATGACTATTTAGTCAAAGTAAATGAGTAATAAAATTATAGTTACTAGTATGACCAAAGTAGTTCTGCAGATTAAAAAATGTCTATTACTGGAAATTCAAAATGACAGACATGGAAAAGATTTCTTTCCTTTCCCAGTCAAAATTAATACTTAGAATTTGATGGTGGTGGTAAGTATTCATGAAAAGGTAACATTTGTGAATGAGCAGCATGCATTCTGGAAATAAACTACCTTTTAAACATGTGTGTGACAAAACGGATCAGTCATTGCTTTTGCCCCAAGATAGATGTAGCTAATCGCAAACATTACAAAAGACAATGAGATGTTGAAATTAATGTTTCTGAATGCTGCAGGGCAATCGGTGACCTTCGCAGTTCAGTGGATTACCTGAGAAAGGAACTGAGGACCATGCAGGATGCCATGATGCAGCAGCAACACTCCCGCATGACCCAGGAGAACCACAAAGTCCCTTTGGAGTTGGCGGTAACACTTGATTGTGTGTTTTTGAGAATAGGACACAAACTGGACTCATGTATGTGTCCCATAACTAGGCTGACATCATTATCCACTGTTTCTTTCTATATTGGTCGTCTTAACCACATACAGTTGTATAATGATTTTTTTCTTATTCAGGCACGGGTGAGGCGCTTTCACTGTGGGCTTGGGGAACTGCAGTGGATACCCTTATAAATGAACATATACCAGTGAGTGAGCCTACGAGTCTCCAATGCTGGCCAGCCCACACGTGTGTAAAGTTCACAGTGGTGTGTGCGAGGGTTACAGTTTGTGATGAACCTCAGAGAGGCATGATACACACAATCTAACACTTACGCTTATAAAGAAAGCAGGGTCCATCACTGGTGTGTTTTAGTACTGTGGAGCAAATCTTAAAGGAGTGTGTGATTGAGATGTGAATAGGGAGAAGTGTAAGGATGTACTGTACATCATGTTCAGAAAAGTGGTAGGAGCCAAAGGCTCCTCCTACCTAGGTGCTCCACTAGATTTAGGAGGTCTTTTGTTCCTGCAGCAATCAGACTTTTCAACAATAGCTGAGCACTATTTTAATGTTGTGGTTCTTTTTGTATTTCTATGATGGGATGTCACTTATTTATTTTTAGCTCTTTATTTTTTATCTGTTACACTAACTTGTGTCATTGTCTTACTATTGCGTGTGTATATGTTGTATGAATGGTCAGGTGGCATAATTTCCCCTTTGGGGATTAATAAGGTCTACTCAATCACTCAAAAGTCTGTTAACTCTACTTCTTACTGTCTTGCAGAAGCTTGAAATAGGTTCTATGAACACCTGAAGGCCCCCCAAAAAATGGACCTAGCTGGGAGGACCGATGAAGTAAAGAAGAAAAAAATGAACAGCCGACGTGACCGGGTAGGTAAAACGACCCCCAACACACCTCACACTGGCATCACACCCTGATTAAGGCCGTAGGGCTGATTCACATTGGTGATTTTATTAGCCCACATAAAAGATTGTTTTGGACTTTTTACAGTAAATCAACTCAAGTGCCTTTTTTCCCCTTTATTTTTTGTTGGCATCACTATCTTTGATCACTGCTTGACCAAAGAAAAAAAAATCCAGTTGATGGTTGTGAAATTCTTCCTGG
Organism: Paratrypauchen microcephalus; assembly: GCA_036785185.1. Classification (NCBI taxonomy): domain Eukaryota; kingdom Metazoa; phylum Chordata; class Actinopteri; order Gobiiformes; family Gobiidae; genus Paratrypauchen; species Paratrypauchen microcephalus. Next base: position 2,825,143 of record JAVJIX010000083.1, on the reverse strand, counting down.
CTGCCATGAACTATTATTTGGGTGCAAGCATTGAAATTAAGGTCTGCATTCTACATTCTTTTGAAATGTGTTGCTTAATATTGCCCTCTTCTGTGTAGCTTTTCAAGCAGCGGCTTCAGGTGGCCAAGGACCTCCTTGATGACGATGACCTGCAGTATCTGAAAGGAGCAGAACTCTATTCAACCGCACGCCGGGAGTTAAAGTTAAAGGTATTCAATCACATTTTCACAGACGAACTTTGGGCGCATCTCATTAAAGGGACAAATATTTACCGTGAACAGACCGAACGTGATCACACTCCAGCGAGGGCAAAGACGCTTAAGTGGTCGAATGTAACTGTCCCTGAAATGAAGACGTTTATTGGGCTATCGGCATGGGTCTACTTGTTCTGCCTGCACAGAGAGATTATTGGAGACACACCAAAAATCTCGTCAAGACTCAGTTCTCTGACGCCATGGCAGATTCTATGCTATATGGAGGTAAGAACTAAAATACTGATTGATTGTGATAATTATGTAATAACAAACGGTGATTATTAATATTATCATTGCAAATTACATTTTTTCTAATTATGTAGCATTTCATGTTTACATCTTTGGGCATAATGATGAGAGAGGTATTGGTATTATGCATTGAACTTTTATTCAACCATAATCATGCATACAAATATAATACAAAAATAGATACATACATACCATCATACAAATACAAGCTGTAACACAAGAGAACAATGTAATTTACAGTACCTGTAGACATTTAAAAAATACATAATATTTTTATTCATCACATACACATAGTTTGCGGTGCCATCTTATTTACAATAGACCGAATATCTCACAAAGCCACAGTACAATGTAAATTATGCTGTTTTATATTATACTTTCATCCAAGGTGACTTTCCTGTGTCTGTTTCTGCATTTTCAGCCAATCGAAGGCAAGAGGGAGCCATCCAGCAACGGGTGGAAGTGCCAGCTTGCCTTGCAGATTATCAAAAAAATATGAAAGGTTTGTTTGCCTTTTTGGTTTTATGGCAAAATATGTGACTGTATAATTATTTATTATGTTTATTTCCACTGTTGCCTTGTGAGTGTGTAATGTGTGCTGTGTGTTCCAGGCGTCGATCTGCTTGATCAAATGGTTGGCTACTATGGGTTCCAGCATCGAACGAAGAAGTGGTGGAGGCGAGTGTTTTTCTTCTTCTTGTCTGTGTCCTGCCACAATGCATACATCGCTGCAAGACCTGCCTTCAGCAGAAAGTACAGAGGGTACAAGAGGACCGGCTGGAGGAACTTATCACACCAATGACAACAAGGGCTGTTCCTGTGACCTCTCCTCCTTCTCCATCTTCTCTTCCTCCTCCTCCACCCGACTGTAGGACGTTTGGGGGCCATAGTAGCCACACCACCTCCACAACATGACTGTGGAAAGATATATGACAAGCGCAAGCTGTGCCGGGAATGTCAACTGGTCCCAGAGAACGAGAAAGTAGGTGGGCCAACAGTCTTTGGATGCAAACAGTGGAAACTACCTCTGCACATTGAGTGCTTTGGCAAGCACTATCGCTGGTATATGTAAGGGATGTAACCTGTGCAGTATGTAGTGCACTTCATCTTACTGCCTTATGGCCTTGGGACACTTTATTTTTTACAGTTTGACCTGAATAAGAGCTGTTCTTTATTTCTTAAAACTTGAAAATATTGTGCACTGTACATGTTGTGACTGTTTTCTTTTATTTTTTCCATATTATTGTGTTTCTGGATTATTTTATATTTTTTTCTTAAGGTGTAGAATAATAAGACACAGTTCTCATGAAACCCACAAGTGTAAGCTTTCAAATACTTTTGGAATTTTGTCTCTGTGCTTCAGAGTCTGAGAAATCACTTATTTAATAGGCGTTGACATTGTTGAATTTCCAGGAAAAACCTCAGGATCTCACCCTTAAGATTTTCAGGCCTTTTCCCCCAGGCGTTTTAGGTCTAAATGGGTTAATTAATAAAGACAACTTTATCAAACACAACTTTATCAAACGTTCTTGTCTGTTGTATAAATTGTATTAGTGACATTGGCAGAGGTGGAAAAATGCTGAAAAAATGTGATTTAAGTATCTTTACTTGCTTAAAGCCTACTAAATTAAAAGTACCCATCTAAAAATCTACTTGAGTAAAAGTAAAACAGTACTTGTTAATGTATTTTGAGTTTAAAAAAAAAATACTTTAAATTGGTTACATTTTTCCATGACCTCTAAAGTTTGTCAGCTGTGTAGACTTAGCTTTTTCAAAGTAATTGTGATGAGTTTTTAGTAATGCTAATCTGTTTGTCATTTTGGTCAATGTCTGTGCTATTTTAAAATAACTAAGGCATATAATTAAAATATTAACCGAGTTACCAGCCGCCTAGTCAGTAGTACACTGTAAAACATTGGTATATAAATGTATGAAAATGTTGCATGGTCATAAGGCTATGGGTTTCACGATACAGTAGCCTATAAATGCTTGAAAAATAAAGCTCCCTAGTGAATGCTAGCTTGTGTATCCTGACATATCCGGAGGTGAGCACAGTACCAGAACGTGACGTATCCGGAGATATACGAACAGTGAATACGTGAAACACGGACGATATCCAGTAAGTATCAGGAGAACCGGATATGTAGCGTGTCGACACAGTGCCATTCCGGAGTTCGGAAATGCTCCGTATACGAGAATTGACACCAACGTATCCGGAGCGTGTCAATCCGAATATCTACAGATATTGTGAATATCCTGGAATATACGACTACAAACACCCCCGGAAACAATGCCATTTTTCCCAGTGATGGTCCTAAAACAACCTTACCAACATCGAAAATAAATTACTACTAGGAGGGGAACTGTTTCGCCCGGTCGTTTGCTGTTATTTTTGTGGGCAAATGGCGCCGCAGACATGTTTCTTTGCCATTAGAAGCCGTGTCCCAATTCCCAGAGTGCACAGTTTGGAGCGTGGTTTGAAGGGCATGTGCGTCATTTCTTTTTTGTCCCATGCGCAGTTAAAGGAAAAGTAACGTTTTTTACAATTTGAGCCTTATTTCGGTAATAAAACAAGTTGTTTTACTCACCCATAGCACTTTGGTGTCATATGGAGCATTTCCGGAGATGTTTTAGATTAGCATTAGGCTAACGCCATTAGCCTAGCGCGACTTATAGCCATAGCTCGGGGCATTCCCTGAGCATGTAATATGCCCCGTGCGGGCTCCAAATAACACAAACTTTAGCACTTTTCAAATCATAGAAGCTCGATGTCTTTAGTCTACGATTTCGTTTGGTCAAAAGTGGCCTGTAATCCGAGATTTATCCATAGTTTACAGCTTTGCGTTCCATGTTTGGGTCCCGGGAGCTGAGAGCACACTCCGCGCATGCGCACTGGCGTCCTCATCTACTCGAAACTATGGATAAATCTTCTAGCCGTAGCTCGGGGCATATAATATACGCCCCGAGCTACGGCTAGAACTCGCGCTACGGCTATCGCTAAACTAAAACATCTCTGGAAGTGTTCCATATGACACCAAAGTGCTATGGGTGAGTAAAACAACTTGTTTTATTACCGAAATAAGGCTCAGATTGTAAAAAACGTTAATTCTCCTTTAAATTGCATATCAGTTCAATCAAAACCAATTGTTGACCCTGTTTAAAATGAGTGAAATGAATATATATACTGTATGTTAAATAGATTATCATCAAATCTAATTAATTTGCTTTGGAGCAATATTAAAAAAACATGCATTAAAAGGGTCATTATTTTGTTTTTGTGTGTTTATACTTGTGACTTTGGTGCATGGTATGAACTGCACAGCTCCATCACTCTGTCTGAATACCTGCTGTGTAAATGTTAGCCGCGTTAGCACGTCCACGCTCTGATTCCTGAACAGGTAGCATTTAGTCTGTCCCGCGGGAATCGTACCCCCAACGTCTGGACGTGAACAAACCTGCCTAAAGGTCACCAGTGTTTGCCTCCACGCTGCAGCTGGAACACTCAACAGATGTGATGTTTTACTCTAAATGACGTACTGCAAATATCTAGGTATGTCAGGCTGAATTGGTTTTCTAATTAATCATTGTTATATATGTCACACTTAAAGGAGAAGTAACGTTTTTTACAATCTGAGCCTTATTTCGGTAATAAAACAAGTTTTACTCACCCATAGCACTTTGGTGTCATATGGAGCACTTCCAGAGATGTTTTAGATTAGCGATAGCCGTAGCGCGAGTTCATGCATATAATATATGCCCCGAGCGGTCTCCAAATAACACAAACTTTAGCACTTTTCAAATCATAGAAGCTCGATGTCTTAGTCTACGCTTTCGTTTGAGTCAAAAGTGGCCTGTAATCCGAGATTTATCTATAATTTACAGCTTTGCGTTTCATGTTTGGGTCCCGGGAGCTGAGAGTGAAATAAACTGTGACTCCGCACATGCGCACTGGCCTCCTCATCTACTCGAAACTATGGATAAATCTCGGATTACAGGCCACTTTTGACTCAAACGAAGGCGTAGACTAAGACATTGAGCTTCTATGATTTGAAAAGTCCTAAAGTTTGTGTTATTTGGAGACCCGAGAACTCGCGCTACGGCTATCGCTAATCTAAAACATCTCTGGAAATGCTCCATATGACACCAAAGTGCTATGGGTGAGTAAAACAACTTGTTTTATAACCAAAATAAGGCTCAGATTGTAAAAAACGTCAATTCTCCTTTAAAGATCCCATGACATGGTACTTCTTGATGCTTTTATATGGCTCCTTAATGGTTCCCTAATACTGTAAATGAATCCTTCTTCAAAATCAACACTCATGCATGAGAAACAGAGATAAGATGAGAAAGAGTAATTTTTCTCACTCTGAACACTCTATAATGGGCGTTGTTGCTTGAATGCAAATGAGGAGAAAAGATATGGCCAATAGTAGAGGGTCGGGGCGTGGCCAAACGCTCCGCTCTCGCTCTGAGCCTCAGCTGAACCATTTCCTTGTTTTTGCACCGGGGGAGAGATTTGAAGCGTTCCATTGAAAAATAAACACATTTCCACAGAAAATAAAATTAAACCACTGCTGTTCAAAGGTCCAGAGGCTCAGATAAAGGACTTCCGAGCCTAGAAATACTCGGACGTGCCTCCAGGCAAATAAAAAAACGCATTTCGCATTGCCTAGCGCATTTGCAGTCCAAACTCTCTGGGCGTGATTTACAGAGACGCTGAGTACAGACAGACGGGGGTGGAACTGCATTTGCATTTCTTTTTTCGATCTGACGTCAATAAGGTGCCTTGTTCAAAATCGCCCGTTTGAGCTCCGATTTTTTGTAACACAGAAAAGGATCGCAAATGCTCAGTTTAGACATTTCACAACTTTTAACCATGGGGGGGGGCCTAAACAGGGTAGGGGAGCTCACATTAACGTTCAAAAACCTCAGAAAGTGAAAATTTCATGCCATGGGACCTTTAAGAATCCTAAAAATAAAAATATTAATTATTAAAAACAACAACAACAACAACAACAAAAAAACATCTTTTTAGGTTTAAGAGGCAGGCGGGGACAGATTGGTTTTGCTTTTTAAAAAAAAATAATTTCAATCTCTAAGGGTGCACCCAGTCCGCTTGAATCCAAAATCTTGTCCTTTCAGTCATTACCCAAAGCTCATGATCGTAGGTGAGAGTAGGAACAGAGATCTAAACCAGGGACTATAAATGAGGGTAGGAACATAGTTTGAGCGGTAAATCGATAGCTTTGTCTTTGGACTCAGCTCCTTCTTCACCACAACAGTCCAATACAGAATGTTAGAGGTTCTGGTTCAATGAAGCCATCGGGAAAACATCGACAAACAGCAAAGATGAAATCCAGTGGTCCCCAAACCAGACACCCTTTGACCCCAGAATACTACAAATTCTGTCCATAAAAACAATGAGCAGAAGCGGTGACAAAGGGCAGCCCTGGTGGAGTCCAACATGCACTCATTACTGCCAGTAATGTAAACACAGCTTCTTTAGTTTAGTCTTTATTTGAAGGGAAAATATCCAGAGGGTTAAGCTCATAAAAAATGCAAATTTTCTGCACTAATAGCTATTTTCCATCTGCAGTCTCTCATTTACAGAAATAAATTATACAGTGCAATAAGAACAGTTCACAATGTCCACAGGTATTTGTAACATCACAAATTTCATCTTATAAAATACATATTAACCATTTCTACATATCACATAATGGGGTGTGTGGCATCCCCCCTGGCGGAAAAAATAGTCAAAATCATCCCTCTTCTAAAACGGTCATCCCTTCTTCCATCCCTTGTGGCATTATATCAATCAGGCTTGAAAATCCCTCACCTTTTAGCGAAATTCGCCCTTTTGAAGTAAAAATAGCCAGTGCCAAGAGCCATCATAGGCCGAACTGCGCTCCAGGTTCCAATCATGTTGCAGCACCACCGATCGCGCTCCTGCCAATCATGACTGTTGTGTATGCGCCTGTTTGCCTACCAGCAAATTATTTCTGCATCAAAGGGACATATTAGATGACAGCAGGGGCCTTATGTCAGCGTGTGTGTACAGGACTAAACCAGGACTAAACCGGGTCTAAACCAGGACTAAACCAGGACTAAACCGGGACTAAACCAGGACTAAACCAGGACTAAACCGGGACTAAACCGGGACTAAACCGGGTCTAAACCAAGACTAAACCAGGACTAAACCAGGACTAAACTGGGTCTAAACCAGGACTAAACCAGGACTAAACCGGGACTAAACCGGGACTAAACCGGGTCTAAACCAGGACTAAACCGGGTCTAAACCAGAACACAATCTGATGTGAGTAATCAGAGAGACCACGATCAGAAAGAGATTAGATGATGATGATAATGATATTTTAAGTGCACATCTAACCACAGCCAGCATAAACACGTATAACATTTTCACATCTGACCTAGAGCCTTGTGTCTTCTGCTTTTGTCCAGGGCTGGGATCCTGAACCAGGACGTGATCGTGGCCATAAATGGTCAGGAGGTCCAGCGCACACAGGACATGACGGAGAAGGTCCAGAATGCTGCTGTTCTGTCCCTCACCATTAGGAGAAGAGAGAAGGAGATCACTCTGACCATAGTGCCTGAACAAACTGACTCTATATGATAGATTTTTATCATTCTGACACACCAAATTATTATATATATATTCAAGTTTTGGCTAAATAATATAGTAACCTGAATAACATGAACAATTTATTTTCTGTTTTTCTTATTTTTGGTGAAAACACTGTTTGGAATTTTGGTTTAAGATACAAATATTTATACAATGATATATGTTATGATATACAGTATGTTATGATATATGAAAAGCCTAAAAAGTATGTTGTATGTGGAAATAGCTGGTCTATATCACTCAGGATAAAATACTTGTGTACATAGTACTTGATACAGCTTATGATACATATATTTGTTTATATTTCTCTGGGCATTTTAAGCTAACTGTAACTGGCCAGTAATGTCTAACTATAGTGATGTCATTTACAATGTCTTATCAGTACATTATTGTAAAAAACTGTAAATTATAAACAAAGATTTAGATAGTAAATATGTGTGTTTCTACTTTTATTTTAATTTTTCAATATATTTCATGTATTACAAGAATCAGACCCTCCAGGAATTCGCAATGTTGCGATTTGCAACTTCAACGCAACTTCAGCCAATCCCCGCGAATTCAGGGCGGTGTTGCAATTTTGACCAATCACCGCAACTTTCCCGCAATTTTGACCAATTTTGACCAGTCATTGGCGACGTATTGAACTCACGTCTAAACCAGGTCTAAACCAGGACTAAACCAGGACTAAACCAAGACTCTACCGGGTCTAAACCGGGACTAAACCAGGACTAAACCAAGACTAAACTGGGTCTAAACCGGGACTAAACCAGGACTAAACCAGGACTAAACCGGGTCTAAACCAGGTCTAAACCGGGACTAAACCGGGACTAAACCAGGACTAAACCAAGACTAAACCGGGTCTAAGCCAGGTCTAAACCAGGACTAAACCAGGTCTAAACCAGGTCCAAACCAGGACTAAACCAGGACTAAACCAGGTCTAAACCAGGTTTGAACCAGGACTAAGGTGTGTGTGTGCGTGTACGTGTGTGATTATATCCTGTGTATGATTGAATTATTGAATGATTATATGGACTTTTTGTTATAAAAGCATTTCCATTTTAACAAAGTACCTTCTAATTCTGACCTGCCCTGAAACACCACAGTGATGTCAGTGATGAACTCACGTCGACCAACTTCCTTCTGCCTTACTTCCGTGTGACGAAACGAAACTGCGGCCGTGTCCCCAGTTCGGAGCGTGGTTTGAAGGGGGCTCAGACTGCAGTCAAGGTGGTGCACACTTGCTCAGCCCTGAGTGCACTCCGCGGACCGCATGGCCGTCTGCGAAATGCGACAGGTCTCGCAACTACGGGAAGCAGGAGTGTGCGAAGCGTGCATTTTCACGTGCTTGGTCCACACCCCGATTTCCATGGAAACGACTGCGGTCTTCGGAACGCGTGTTAACTGCGCATGGGACAAAAAAGAAATGACGCACATGCCCTTCAAACTACGCTACGAATTGTGCACTCTGGGAATTGGGACATGGCTTCTAATGGCAAAGAAACATGTCTGCGGCGCCATTTGCCCACAAAAATAACAGCAAAAGACCGGGCGAAACAGTTCCCCTCCTAGTAGTAATTTATTTTCGATGTTGGTAAGGTTGTTTTAGGACCATATCTGTGATCTCTGTGTCTTTGTATTATTCTTTGTCAGTAATAACTCAGTATTCAAAATATTACTCAATTTTAATTACAAAAAGGGAAAATCACAACTATTTATCGCAACTTTCACTTCCTCCCGCAACAAAATCGCAACAAAAACCTTAAAAGCTCCGCAACTTTCATCACAACTTTTTGTAAAAGATCACGTAAATTCAGGCATTTTAGCCCGCAACAATCACAAAAAATGCCCGCGAAATCCTGGGGGGTCTGAAGAATATTATGGGAAGAAATGATGAAGAAAGACTTAATTCACAATGAACAAATAGTTTAAGAATGATTAAGGCTTAGTAACTGCTTAATTAATACCATAACTCCTCACCCCAACCCCTTAATTAAATTGCTAAACCTGGATCATTCTTAACAAATAGTGCTAGTGCAGCCTCTGCAGCTCAGTGAGTGAATTCTGGAGGTTTTGAACTTTCACATGAGACATGGCCAGTCCATATACAGTAGTACCTCACCTTACGAAATTAATTCATTCCAGAAGTGGTTTCGTAACGTGAAAAATTCGTAAGTTGAGTAGCTATTTCAATGGAAAAAGCCTGATTCGTTCCAAGGCCCCTATATTTTTTTTTATAGTGTAACTTTTTTTTATAGTGTAACATTGTGTTCTGCGTGCTGATTGGTTTCTCAGACTGGATTTAAACTTTTCTCACATTTGTCTCTCGTTTAAACACTCAAACTTTCATAGATTTTCAACAAAATTATTAATAGTGAAGTGTGGGGGGAAGGGGGAGGGGGGAGAAAACTGCGCTCTGACAGCGCAGCATGACCCGGCGCGGGGCTGCCAGCAGGTCTAGACCTGGACTAAACCAGGACTGGACCAGGACTAAACCAGGACTAAACCTGGACTAGACCAGGTGGATTAAAGGTCTATTTCCTGGTTTCGTTTCGACCCACGAACGCATGCAAGAGCCGTGGTGGTCTAGACGTGCTCTAGACCAGGTCTAGACCTGGCTCTTGCATGCGTTCGTGGGTCTCGTTCATGCGCTCAGACTGCGTGCGGTCCTCCTGTGACTCGAAAGGTTTAGTCCTGGTTTAGTCCAGGTTTAGTCCTGGTCTAGTCCTGGTTTAGTCCAGGTTTAGTCCAGGTTTAGTCCTGGTTTAGTCCAGGTCTAGACCTGGTTTAGTCCAGGTTTAGTCCAGGTTTAGTCCTGGTTTAGTCCAGGTTTAGTCCTGGTTTAGTCCAGGTTTAGTCCTGGTCCAGTCCTGGTTTAGTCCAGGTCTAGACCTGCTGGCAGCCCCGCGCCGGGTCATGCTGCGCTATCACACGTGTCAGAGCGCAGTTTTCTCCCCCCTCCCCCTTCCCCCCACACTTCACTATTAATAATTTTGTTGAAAATCTATGAAAGTTTGAGTGTTTAAACGAGACACAAATGTGAGAAAAGTTTAAATCCAGTCTGAGAAAAGCGTATAATGTGTGTGGCTGAGCGCGCATTATTTGAATTTTTGACATTTCGCGTTTCGTAACTTGAATTTTCTTTCGTATCTAGAGACCAAACTTTACCGTGAAGGCGTTTCGTAACTTGAAATTTTCGTTTGTTGGGTCATTCGTAAGGTGAGGTACCACTGTACTGAGAATGAAACAGACTTGTATGTTTCCTCTGTCGTCAGATTAAGGCTCTGGCAACTCAGGTTGACTGAGCACAGGGTATATCCAGCTCCTGTAAATCTGTCTTCATGCTATTAAGGCTAATAGCGGACGGTGTAGTCATTATAAAATGTAACTGAAAATTGCCCTCTGCACTGGCCCGATCCTTTTATTTATGGCATTTCCCAGATACTATGATTATAGCTTTATTTTCTATTCTGAGTGGCGTTAGCAGGTTCCTTATGGTGAGTTCGCCTGTCTCATTAGCAGGTTGCCAGCAGCGGTGTCTGTGAGCTGCGTTAAATGAGCTATAGCAAAGAGCGCTGAACTGGAGACTATTAAAAATTCCCTTTTTTGGTCCAAGTTCCTTAGCAACCAACCACTACATCAGCCGGGAAAAAAATGCATACATATATTCGCAACTTGGTTCAGTATGTTTTAGTGAGAAACGAATACTGACAACATTCGCAATCCATTCAGATGCCAAGAGCCATTTAGAAGAACACAGTGTAACAGAAGTTAATATATATACTGTATATTCAAAAGGTGTACTATGCAACTTTTTGTTTGGGGGTCTGCCATCTGCTTGTTTCTATGGATATGTCATTGCTCTGCCTGGAATGTTCCACAGTTTGACATTAAACAGGTTTAATGCCATACTACAAAACATTCCAGACAAAACAATAAGATCTCCAAGAAAAGCATTTGACGGACCCTCTACCAGAAAGGTGACAGAATGTGCCTTTAAATACAACTTTTAAAGGTCCCATGGCATGAAATTTTCACTTTCTGAGGTTTTTGAATGTTAATGTGAGCTCCCCTACCCTGTTTAGCCCCCCCCCCCCATGGTTAAAAATTGCGAAATGTCTAAACTGAGCATTTGCAATCCTTTTCTGCGTTAGAAAAAATCGGAGCTCAAACGGGCGATTCTGAACAAGGAAACTTATTGACGTCAGCTCGAAAAAAGAAATGCAAATGCAGTTCCACCCCCGTCTGTCTGTACTCAGCGTCTCTGTAAATTACGCCCAGAGAGTTTGGACTGCGAATGCACTAGGCAATGCGAAATGCGTTTTTTTATTTGCCTGGAGGAACTTGCGAGTGTTTCTAGGCTCGGAAGTCCTTTATCTGAGCCTCTGGACCTTTGAACAGCAGTGGTTTGATTTTATTTTCTGTGGAAATGTGTTTATTTTTCAAGGGAATGCTTCTCATTTCTCCCTCCGCGCAAAAACGCGGAAATGGGTCAGAGCGCACAGCTGAAAAGGAAAGAGCGGAGAGTTTGGCCACGCCCCCACCCGCTACTATAGGCCATCTCTGTCCACCTCATTTGCATTCAAGCAACAACGCCCATAATGGAGTGTTCCAGAGTGACATTTATGACTCTTTCTCATCTTATCTCTCTTTCTCATGCACTGAGTGTTGATTTTGAAGAAGGATTCATTTACAGTATTAGGGAACCATTAAGGAGCCATATAAAAGCATCAAGAAGTACCATGTCATGGGACCTTTAATGCCGTACTACAAAACATTCCAGACAAAACAATAACATCTCCAACGGACCCTCTACCAGAAAGGCGACAGAATGTGCCTTTAAATACAACTTTTAATATTTATTTACCCTCTATGGGATCCCAGGTGAAACTTTACAGTGACATCATGCTTCAGGGGTTCTACATGTATGTGTATGGCAGAATATGCAGCAGTTACCATGGTAAGAAAATGGATTTACTGTACTTATTGTGATTAGCGGCTCACTTGTTCAGGTCTTTATGGACAGATTGTGTTAAAGGTGCATTGTGTATCTTTTCTGGCGGAGGGTCCGTCAAATGCTTTTCTCCATGGAGATGTTATTGCTTTGTCTGGAATGTTTCACAGTATGGCATTAAACCTTTCTGTTTTCATGGAGTCCAAATCAGACCAAGGTACGGGTCAGATCTGTGAAGAGGAGACCCCATACACAGTCAGAATGTCTGTTTATCTAGGTATTTTTGAGCTGTAAAACCACCTGTAATTGAATAAATGTAAAGTAGAGCTGTTTAATGTCATACCACGGCCGGCGCCACGAGGGGGCGCCCCCTCACGTCATCAGTCCCGCCCCCTCAGATGTGAGAGTTGTAAAAGAAAAAAAGAAATAAATAAAAAACTGTAAAAATACTAGCCCACGCTATTCAGCAATACAAATGAGTTAAAATATAAATTTAATTAATTATAATTAAAAGAAAACTCTCATCACTTTTTACACCTAAAAAGGTCGGTCTCGGCACGGTTCCATACGAATCCTGGTGCGGTTCGTTTGAGGTGAGAATGCAGACCGGACTCGATCCGACACAAGTTGGCTTTTTGTACTTAACAAGCTCCCGTCGTATGTCGAGCATTATGGGAAACCGAGGCTGACGAAACTAAACAAAACGAAATGAAACTTACGAGGCTTACTTACGTTTTGCGTGAAGAGCAAGAGTCAGAACTTGATGCACGCACGAGCGCTGTCCTCCGTAGTCGTCTCGCCCTGTGTCTTCGTCATTTGGACATTGATTGTAAAATAGTGTAAACCTCACGATGCTGCTCAAACATTTGTGCGAACCGTAAAAACTGAGCAAACCATATCGCTAAGGCTAGACTGAAAACAGCATTATTCTCCTCCTTCCGCGTTTGGACACCGGGTTTGGACACGGCTCATTTCCGTCCAATGACTGAGCGACCTCAGCACACGTGCTTTTGTTTATAGATGTTGGTTCGCTTGGGGAAAAACTGCAGTGTGAAAGTGAACCACACCAAATTAAAAAAAAAAAATTTAAAGGCCCCCCCCCATGGTTAAAAGTTGCGAAATGTCTAAACTGAGCATTTGCGGTCTTTTTCTGCGTTTGAAAAAAACACAGCTGAAACGGGCGACTCTCAACAAGGCACCTTATTGACGTCAGCTCGAAAAATGCAGTTCCACCCCCCGTCTGAGTCTACTCAGCGTCTCTGTATATCACGCCCAGAGAGTTTGGACTGCGAATGAGCTACGCAATGCGAAATGCGTTTTTTTTATTTGCCTGGAGGCACGTCCGAGTGTTTCTAGGCTCGGAAGTCCTTTATCTGAGCCTCTGGACCTTTGAACAGCAGTGGTTTAATTTTATTTTCTGTGGAAATGTGTTTATTTTTCAATGGAACGCTTCTCAAAATGCAAAAACGCGGAAGCGAGAGCCAGCCAGTCTGAGCCAGAGTGTACAGCTGAAGAGGAGAGAGTGGAGAGTTTGGCCACGCCCCCACCCGCTACTATAGGCCATCTCTGTCCTCCTCATTTGCATTCAAGCAACAACGCCCATAACGGACTGTTCCAGAGAGAGATGTATGACTCTTTCTCATCTTATCTCTCTTTCTCATGCACTGATTCTTGATTTTGAAGAAGGATTCATTTACAGTATTAGGGAACCATTAAGGAGCCATATAAAAGCATCAAGAAGTACCATGTCATGGGACCTTTAAAATTTGGTCCAGACCAAAGCAAGTGAACTATCGGACTTTCCCCTGTGATAAACTCATCGCCCCCTTAATATTTTATGTCTGGCGCTGGGCCTGTGTCGTACTGTGGAACATTCCAGGCAGAGCAATGACATAGCCATGGAAACAAGCAGGTGACGGACCCCCAACCAAAAAGTTACACAGTGCTCCTGTGAAATAAAGCTAACAGACAGAGCAGTGCCTACAGTTAGCATCAATCCCCCAGGGAATATTGAAAACATCAGCTGCAAAGTATCAATTATTTTTTTTAAAAACAACATGGTATTTTAAAAGTTGGGACAAAATCTAAAGAAGTACAGATGTAATTACGCCTCTTTGTCAAATAACCAAAAATGAACTCGCTCAATAAAAACAAGACAAGGCAAATAAATACAACCGAGAAGTTTTCTGAAAGATCAATATTATATACAGTATTGTAAGAGTCCGGGGGGTACAAGGTAATTATTTTAGTTGGTACTGCATTTGGAAATCTATAAACTGAAAAAAAGTTGCTTTAACTACAGAAACAAAACCTGAAGGAAAGCACACACTATTTGTAGAAACAATATATCTTTATGGGAGTTGTTACTACAGTATGAGTCTTGAGTGGTGTGTACAGAGGTGTTTCAAGGTGGGCGTAGTAATGAGGTATTTTTGCTTGAGTATGTATTTTAAGTATACTTTAAATTATACTTTTATAATCTCTGCACTTGCCCTGTACTTTTCTGTTGCAAGTGAGACATGGCAGAAGATTCGGACTTCGAGACTGAAGAGGAGTTATTTGAATATGATGGCCGTCCCTACCGTTTTGAGCCTGAGTATACGGATGAGGAGTTATTAGATAGAAGGAAGCGGAGACAGTTTGAGGAGCAGCGCACCAGAGAAGAGCAAGCGACGGCCCGTCAACGAAGAGACAGTACCTGGTGGTGTTTATGTGGACGTTGTATGTCGATGGCAACAGAAGAAGAATGCCTTTTAGGGATGGGCGATACCAGTTATTTTTGTTTCGATACGATACCAAGTAATACCAGGGTTAGAATCGCGATATCGATACCGATACCGATACTTTCATACATTTTTTAATACTACAGAAAAACACTATCCTGGCTCTAACTAGATACAGTACCTTGGCTTTGTAAAGCTCCACACATTCTAACACCAGATATCTGAAAAAAAATCTTTGATGAAATGAAAATGGCAATGCAGACATCAAATGTGACCACTAGACTTTTGTTTGTGCTGCTTGTATTGCACATTGTATTTTTATGTTCTCGCATACATACATTCTCCTCTCACATACACTACTCTTAGTCTTCTACATGCTTGATGGTTCCCTGGATTCTCCCTCTCTCAAACGCCTCGGCAGCTGACCTCTGTCGTACTGCTGTTGCTGCTGTGCTGGAGGGAGCTGCCTGACTCGCCTCCTGTCGTCGTTTGGTCAGTAGCATGCTGAGGTTTATGATTTATGATCAAATGTTTATTTAAATTTGTGGTATTGGCACAATATCGGATCATTTTTTGGCACACACTGCACTTCGCAACATTGTCGTCCACGGCGTGGAAATAACTCCACACCACACTTCGCATGCGGTCTCCCATGGCTCCCGCCGCCCCGCGCCGCTTTGACTGAAATCTCACAGCAGTGAGTCTATCGTGGGATGACGTACGACCCCACGTTTGGTGAGAACGCGGAAAGAAAAGTAGTGCCTGACAAGTGGCAATGGTTGAATAATGAACAAAACACATATGAATTTGAACTAAATAAACTGAAAGTTAAGTCAGTCAGAAAACATGACTTGGTATCGATAATTTAATACCAGGATCGATGCATATTCAATACCCCATCAGGATCGATATATCGATACTTTGGTATCATTCGCCCATCACTAATGCCTTTGCTGTGTCGAGTGGGATTTGCAGCCAGGAGATGAACGTCTGGGTGATGATAACAGAAATCTGTGTCTGTCAACTCTGGAGGATATTCATGCCATGATGAACCGTGGTGTAAAAGAAACATTTTTTCGTGTTCCGAAGTTGAATTGGAGGAGCCAGCCAAAGCCTGCTGGACCACACGGGCAAATTTCAGTTCAGTAAGTAGCCAACACACAATTATAGTTTGTTTGCATTGAATTTGTTTGTTATGCCTATATAGTCCAGCACTCTCAAGTCTCACGCTTTGAAAGTGTGACACACGCAATTCAACATGCAAATTCACACGCCACACATGGTGTTTCTTACGCTGAAATTTTGTTAAGCAATTCAAAACTGTAGCCACTGTTCACAGCGCTTCTGTGCCCAGAAAATCGGTTATTTATGCAGGCACTCCACCCCCCACCCCCCCATCCCCCCGCTCCTCGGAAAAAACACAGTCACGTGCACCACCCCGCTCCCCCAATATAAATCTCCCTCCTACCAAACTTCAAAACTTGAGAGCCCTGATAGTCATACTGTGCTAATACTAACTGTTCTCCCTCCTATAAATATTTATAAATACTATTATAGGCAATGCAGGCTCCGTCTTCACACAGCATTATACAGTATCTCTACATCCCCACGTCTACAATGGTGGAAATGTATTTACAGTACAGTGGTACCTCACCTTACGAAAGACTCTACAAACGAAAAATCCAAGTTACGAAACGCTTTCACGTTAAATTTTGGTCTCTAGATACGAAAGAAAATTCAAGTTACGAAACGCGAAATCTCAAAAATTCAATTAATGCGCGCTCAGATGCACGCCCCGAAACGTAAATACACTTTATCAACACACACGGGGTTAGGTTCCAGAGGTGGCCCGCGGTGGGAGAGGTCCACGAGGTAGGACAACTTTGTATTTTGCAATTGTTCTACATGTTTTAGGGCTGTAAATGCCTCACCACACACAGTGGCGTTCCTAGAGTGATTTGCGCCCTGGGCGAAAGCCACTCTTGCCGCCCCCCCCCCCCCCCCCATCAGGTGCTCAAAATTGAGCACCTGATGGCTTCAATCTTTTTCAGTCCATCACTGCGACTGTTTTGTCATATACTGTACACTGTGCGCTACTCTGCCTTTATGTAACCACAGCACAGCACCAGCCCCCCCCCCCCGCCCCCGCCCAAGCAACCCCGCGGATCTTTGCTCCGCGCCTCCGCACGGCCCCGCCTCCGCGCGCCCCCGCCTCCGCGCAGCCGCGCGCCGCACCGTTTTTTTTTGTTTTTTTCCTTCGCGCCACCGCGGCGCCCCTCCCGTGATGCCGCCCTGGGCTATTGCCCAGGTGGCCCCCGTCAAAGAACGCCCCTGACCACACACATTCTACGCTTTTCTCAGACTGGAGTTGTGCTTTTCTCACATTTCTCTCTCGTTTGAACACTCGAACTTTCATAGATTTTCAACGGAATGTGTTGATAGTGAAGCGTGGGGGGGCACGGCTCGCCGAACGCGCGAGGGGAGCGGAGACACAACAACACATCATCAGTAGGGTAAAACTAACCTGTCTCATGACGGTCTAAACCCAGCTCACGTTCCCTTAGTGAGTGAACAATCCAACGCTTGGTGAATTCTGCTTTACAGTTAGTAAACAGACGTGACGTCACCGGCATGTGCGCGCGCATGTCCGACTCAGAAGCAACCATGGCGGACCATAGCGGAGTATCTGAACGATAGAGAGAGCTACATTCAAGAGCTCACGTTGAGCAACGGGGTTCGACTACCAGATCCTTATGCGATCACGGAGTGGCAGTACGACCGCAGAAAGTGGCCAGATTTACAGTGGCCAGATATCCACTGTTATTTAGTGGAGAAGCCCAGCGTGTATACAAGAGAGAAAGTACGCGCATACAAATCCATGGATGCCTACCAGTTTGCCGTGTGTGGCCATGTACAGGAGGTAAAATACCACGATATCGATGGGGAGTTTCTCCGTAGTATCTTCCTTCCTTCTACTACCGGCTTTCCCAGACGGCTTCTCCGCCGCGGCCTGGGGCCCCGTGGGAACTGACATTGCGCCGTCCCCCCGGGGGTGAGCAAAGCTCGCGCGGAAAAGAGAAAGCGTCCCCCTCCTCAGCCGGGATACCGGGAGGAGGTGAACTAACAGCCAAAAGGAGGGACAAAGCCAAAATAATCTAAAAAGTTCAAAGAAAAAACGGAAAAAAAAAAAAAACACCAAACAAAGACAGCCCTAGGGAGCTCACCACACATAGGACCGTGTACAATGCTTGGGCTATCATCAACAAGCTACGTTCTGACCGCCAACTGTACTTGCGTTGCGGGGTAAGTAACATACTACGACTTAATTCACGAGTCACAGATGTGATCTCAGTCATGTCAAATGCCATTTATGATGGTCATGTGAAAACTTATCATGCATTTTAACAAAGTTATTCATGTTCGTTTACATGTGTCTGTCGTAGAGGTTACCCGGTTAATATGTCTGTGAGCTTTGCGGTGTCCTGTGCTTGCTAGTTAATCAGCATGATTAAACACCATTGAACACCTGTGTTCACTTGTGTGTATATCAGTTGAATGATATGAACTATCATTTATTCCAGCTGTTTCTCTTTATTCGAGTTCTTCTCTTCTATATCTTCACTGGGGGTTTTACGGCAGCAGTGGCTTTTTTTGAGTCGGAACTGCATGCGCATTCAGTGATGACGTAGCTTTGAAACTGATCTATAGAAACAAATGGTAAATCACACACACATTCATACACCAGTGTACGCAGACACTGGGGGCAAGGTGAGTTAAGTATCTTGCTCAAGGACACAACGACAGCATTTGTTTGTGGGAGCTGGAACCGCACCTCCAACCTGTGGGTCGGTGGATCTGGGGGGTATTCCACGAATGCGGCTAAGCGCAAAGCCCGGCTTTATTCGTCAGTTCGCGCTGGTTTTAGTGAGAGTTCGGTTCCATGACTCTCGCTAACATTAGTCCAGGCTGAGTTACCGGGGCAACATGGTCCTCAGAGCTAGCCTGGTACCGGACAGGCTAAAGATGAGGCTTAATCAGGCCATGTCACAGAGAATACGTACCGGAAGTAAACAGAGTCAAACAAACAGTTCCGCACACCTCCCGCAAGACTATCTGTGTTGTCGGTGACAACGGTGACAATATCAGCAAAAAAAAATAAAAAATAAAAAATTTGCTTCAGAGATGCTGTGCAAGCCTCTTTAATGAAATCCTATTTATCAATTTCCATCAATAGGCATAAAACAATAAAAGACATTAGGTATGACATTCTGGTGTGAGGCCACTGCTGGAGGACTGCTGAGGGTCAGGCAAGGCACTGCTGGAGGACTGCTGAGGAGGGTCCAAGTGTACGCCATCTTCAGTAACTAGAACACAAGCATACTATTAAAATATACAAATGCTTGGATCACAGCTGAGGCAAGCATTAGTCTAGAGAATACCTTGAATATACTCTTCACGAGAACTCACAGGAAGGATCTTTGATGGGGTCCCTCCTTCAGTTACCTCCACCAGTGGGCGACCCCGGTTTAGGGCCAGTGCCAGCTCCTCTGCAGGTGAAAGGTTTTGGGGGGGCTCCCACCTCCTGTGGCTTGGTAGCTACTGTTCATTTTCAATTAAATTAAGGTACCATTTCAACAGTATTACTAATTTCACTGAATAATATTATTAGTCTACTTACCACTTTTACCACAAAATGTTTTTATGCTTTGTCTTTACCTGGAAAACAGTCCTCTTCACAGACAAGATAACACAATTTAACGTATTAGTTGGTGCAAATACTTTTACACAGTAAAAACAAATTACAACTGACAAGACTGCACCTTTCATTCAGCACTGTTATAGAACTTAACTTAGGCATTTAAGCGCTCGGCGATCTTCTGCCACACCATGTCTCACGTCTTGGTTATTGCAAATGTGTTGTAGAGTTCCAAAAGCAACTTCTGTTCTGATGCGCTGAAATAATCACCCCGAATCTTCGACGTTTTCGACAGTCGCTTGTTCTGGGATTCTTACGTCCCCCGTGCACGTGCCTAGGCCAGGACTGGATAGGCGCGGCTGAAGTTAGCGTTAGTGGAACGACTTCACGCTTTAGTCAAAGTTGTCGCTACGTCAGGCGAGGCTTAACCACTTAGGCGCCGCTATGTTTAGCGACGTTCACGGAATACCCCTCTGATCACTCAAATCAATGATGTTTTTTTGTTTGTTTGTTTGTTTTTGTTTGTTTTTATGTCGAGATTGGGATTCGACCTGCCAACCTTCGGGTGGTCCCCCAACCACAATTACACAATGCACTTTTAATAAGAGTCACTCATGTGTAATATAAGAGCTTTAAAAGTCCCATGACATGGTACTTCTTGATGCTTTTATATGGCTCCTTAATGGTTCCCTAATACTGTAAATGAATCCTTCTTCAAAATCAACACTCAGTGCATGAGAAAGACCCATTTACACAGACATGGTCACAAATTCACTCTCTGAACAACTCATTCTGGGCCTTCTTGCTTGAATGCAAATGAGAAGGACACAGATTGGCTTAGAGGAGCGGGTTGGCTCTGCGCTGTCTCCCAACTTCAGCGTTTGAAGCACGAAGACAGAAAGGAGAGGCATTTCAGTGAAAAAAAACACATTTTCACAGAAAATAAAATTAAACCACTGCTGTTTCAGAGGTCCAGAGGGTCGGGTAAAGGACTTCCGAGCCTAGAAACACTCGCATGTGCCTCCAGGCAAATAAAAAACTGCATTTCGCATTGCGTAGCTCCTCCGCAGTCCAAACTCTCTGGGCGTGATTTCCAGAGACAGGGGGTGGACATCCAGACGATGGTGGAACTGCATTTGCATTTCTTTTTTCGATCTGACGTCAATAAGGTGCCTTGTCCAGAATCGCCCGTTTGAGCTGTGTTTTTTTCAAACGCAGAAAAGGATCGTAGATGCTCAGTTTAGACATTTCGCAACTTTTAGCCATTGGGGGTGGGCCTAAACAGGGTAGGGGAGCTCACATTAACGTTCAAAAACCTCAGAAAGTGAACATTTCATGCCATGGGACCTTTAAATAATTAATCGCTATAGCAACGCTCCTAGATTGTAATCATTCTGAAACCCGCGGATACATAACCCTGCTCCGTAAAGTACATTTTAACCACCAGATCCCGTCCACCATCTTTACACCATGCCCTTAATCCTTTTCATTCCTCCTTAGGTAATGATCCCTACTCCTTATCTGAAAGAGCACATAAAGTTTGAGTACCACAGACTTAGTGCTTGAATGTTTAATACTCGACCCGTTTCGACATCGGTAAAAGTCACTTGGCGTAATGCAAAATCAAAATATACTTCAGCGGAATAAATGAGATCCCTATCCCATGCATAAATGTAAAAAGGTGAAAGATCTGGTACGTGGCAAGGCTATCAGGTTACCGGAATTTACTATGACAGTTAAAACGATCTTTAAACCTTCACTAAATCATAATATGACACCAGGTCCACAGTTTGTGATGTGGTTAGCTTGGGGCAGTTGTACAAAATAGTGAGCGGTGATTGATAGGGACTGCAGGACACGCCCCCTTCTCTAAATGTAATGGAAAGGTCATAGGCGTGTCATTAAAGGTGTATTATGTAACTTTTCTGGTGGAGGGTTGTCAAAGGTATCGAAAATCAGATACTAAAACATTGTATTGAAACTAGATCCTCATTTCCGCAGGTGTAGATACTAAAACCATGTGCCATACCAGCTTCAAACTCAGCTTTATTGTCAAAAACCATATGTCCAGGTTGCAAACACAGGATTTGAAATTGCAGCGCCCCCTAAGGCCCACAGTGAACATAAAACATCTGATAAACAAGACAATAAACACAATGGTAAAAGGAGACATTCAATTTGTCAACCGGACAAAGTTTATTTGGTTGAAGACGTTTCGCAGCTCATCCAAGCTACTTCGTCAGTTCTGGTTAGAGTGCTGGTGGACACTGCTTATATTTAGCTGCAGGGAGGAGCTAACTACAATGAAATTACTATGAATTGACGAAGTAGCTTGGATGAGCTGCGAAACGTCTTCAACCAAATGAACTTTGTCCAGTTGACAAATTGAATTTCTCTTTTTCCCATGCATTCTACCTGGACGACTGAGGGATTCTTCACACATCTTAATAAACACAATGATTAAAACATCACATATACCCATAGCAAAAGTACAAGACCAACACAATAACTAAAACGTCACATACCCGTAGCCCAATAGCCTGGGAATTCCCAGGCCGCTTCCGTTCGTTTCGAACTGGAAGGCGGCCTGGAAACTCGTCCAAGCGAGAGTCCCAGATTTAGGGCCCCAATCAGAGAGCGGGGGAGGTGTGGCAAGACGGTGACACGTACTACATGACAAACGGAAGCTTGTAGTTTGAACTGACAACTGACATGATTGGCTATGGACTTACGTATACGCTCAATGATAGACATTCATAACGCCCAATAAACGGCCGTTGGCAATCGCTAACCACACCTCCGCTACGGGATTTTTCGAAGCGAGTTTCCAGACCCATATCTCACTTGTGATATGGTCAGGTGTTAACCAGACTAGTAGCCCAAGGCTCTCAAGTCTCACGCTTTGAGAGTGTGACACACGCAATTCAACTCACACGCCACACATGGTATTTCTCACGCTGAAATTTATTTACACAATTCAAGCGAAAAAAAGTCACTCACACATCCTTGGAAATAACGCAGTCTCACGCACCACCCCGCTCAAAAGTTGAGAGCCCTGCTGTAGCCAGTACTCGGGTTGAGGGGGGGTAGTCAAAATCATCCCTCTTCTAAAACGGTCATCCCTTCTTCCATCACTTGTGGCATTTTATCAATGCATGTGGAAATTACTTCTATTTAACACTGGAAATAGAATTACCATTCGACATTTAGAGGGGCTTTGTGATAATCAGCCTATTACCTATGTCAGATTAGGTTACCGTGAGCGAGGGACGGCATGCGTGGTCGAGGCGGCGACGTTCCATTCTGTTCAGTCGGGAGGCATTTTAGTTATAACCTGGCTCTCGCCAGATGAATGGCATAGGATCATGGCCAAGCGGAGTGGACAGCTGGACCTAAGGAACTTCGGTTTAGAGATTGCAAGGAACAAATATTCAGAAGGTAAGTCAAGAGTCATCAGTCATGCTTTTTATGAGCCCGTCATACAACCAATCACCAACATGTAGGCTAATTTAATTTGTGGACTGACATAGCGATAACAACACAGCTAATAATGAATGCTAGTTTGGAGTCTAGCTTACACTTTCTATCTAGCAAGATAGCTTACTTTTTGATTTAATCAGCCTGGAAGTCTGATTCTCCAGGCAGCAAAAAGTGACATTCTCTGATGCTACGTAGTGAAGTATCTAAACGACGTGAACATTTGCGTTATTGAACGGAGAAATCCTTGAAGGAGATCTTGTTGAATTAAATTGACTAGGCCCTGTTCACATTGCAGTTTGTTTTTTTTGTTTTTCAGAAAACACTTGACCAGAGCATTTTTGTAAAAGATAAAAAGCCGCTTAGGGCTCTCTTAAACACACTGTATCATCGGAATATAATGCGAAACATTAGCTTGCATCTGAGGAAAGAACTGCTAATGTGAACACAGAGCTGTGCTTGAGAGAGAGAACATTTTAAACGTGACGACTGATTTGAGAATCAAGGCTAATCTGTATTTGTCTGTCTGTAAATGTGCTATAGAAATAAAACTGACTTGACTTGACCACTGCTGCTTTCTGCAGCTGACATTCAGCAGCAACATGGTGCTAGTCTGGTTAACACCTGACCATATCACAAGTGAGATATGGGTCTGGGAGCTCGCTTCGAAAAATCCCGTAGCGGAGGTGTGGTTAGCGATTGCCAACGGCCGTTTATTGGGCGTTATGAATGTCTATCATTGAGCGTATACGTAAGTCCATAGCCAATCATGTCAGTTGTCAGTTCAAACTACAAGCTTCCGTTTGTCATGTAGTACGCGTCACCGTCTTTCCACCCCTCCCCCGCTCTCTGATTGGGGCCCTAAATCTGGGACTCTCGCTTGGACGAGCTGCCAGGCCGCCTTCCAGTTCGAAACGAACGGAAGCGGCCTGGGAATTCCCAGGCTAACATGGTGCTACTGGAGCTGAAGGGGCCCCGGAGACTGAGAGAATGGAGCCGGAGAGAGCAGGAGAGCCAAGAGCTGAAGAGGGTACAGATTTGATCATTCTTCTCTATGGACCTTTGTCTTTATAGTTTAAGAAACATGGGGATTCTCAGTTTACATTTATGTTTTGTATTAATACATTTGGAAGATGCAGTTTTTAAATTTGTTCTTGAATTTGACATAAAAATGGCCTTTACTTAATGCGAAGATTCAGATATTCATTTACAATGTTTGCCAAGGTTTTAATAGATAATAATTACAAAAAGATTTACAAGTACCATGAGTATGAAGTAATTTGTCTTCTCAATTTTGCCATTGTTGTTTACATAATAATCTCTAGATGTCCATAGTTAAGTGGTTATTGTTTCTTTCCGATAAATAGTATTGTCTTGTGGAGGCCATGCAACTGAGAATACAAGCTCTGAATCAGATGGGATTTAGGATTTGCCATGTCTAGAAAGTCACCCTAAAATGGACTAGAATGCAGGAAATTGCATCTAAGAAATACCAAAAATTCTGGGGAGGACCCCCACAACCCCCACTGGAAAATATGTCACATGAAACGTGAAGAGTCCCTCAGTCGTCCAGGTAAAATCCATGATAAAAGGAGAAATTCAATTTGTCAACTGGACAAAGTTTGTTTGGTCGAAAACGTTTCGCCGCTCATCCGAGAGGCTTCGTCAGTTCTGGTTCTAGTGCTGGTTAGACCCTGTTTATATCTAGCTGCAGGGAGGAGCTCCCTACACTGAAAAAAGCTCTGAAAACTATCCCAGCTCCTCTGTCTCTTTTGTTTTACGAATTCCTCTGGCGTCTAGTATTAGCATATCTAATCAGCCCTAGGAGGCGCTCTCTACACTGAAATAGCTCTGAAACTATCTCCACTAATCTGTCTCTTTGTATTTCAAATTTCTCTGGCGTTTAGTTTAGCCTCCCTATTCAAGACAAACGACCCTCTCCACCCCTCTGCCCTGGATCGTCTGTCCTAATGTTTCTTTGTCTGTTTTTGACTGGGTTTGAGAATCGAATTATAAATTGGAGACAAGTTATGTCTAACTCCCCCATTTCTGTTTAACGACGGATTCTCTTTTTTTGACAAAAATAGCCTCTTTAACTCCCCTCTCAAACCAGTTCTTTTCCCTGGCTAAGATCTGAACCTCACTGTCCTCAAATGAATGACCCGTGGCTTCTACCTCTTCTACATCTTCACCTAGAAGGGACAACGCTCCGTCACATTTTTATAAATAAATTTGCCGTTTAAAGGCGCTGCACGCCAAATTTAAAATGCGTGCATGTGAATTGCTGCTCATAATTAATTGCGTTAATTTTTGGTGTAATTTTTGCGGTGTAATTAATTAATCTAATTAACGCGTTAATCCAATCCAGTCCACTTTATTTCTATAGCACATTTCATAAACTAAAAGCGTTTCCAAAGTGCTGCACAGAAACATCATTTAAAATAAACAAATAATCACAGAAACCAGTGTGCATACAAATAAATATACCATAAAATAATAAAAATATAGAATAAAAAAATAAAAATAAATAAATAAATAAAAATACAAACGCTAAAAAATAAATAAATGAATACTCTAAGAACAATAAAATAATAAAAAACCCTAAAATACATTAAAGACAACAGAGGACCACACAACTCAGGCGGTGTTAAAAGCCAGAGAATAAAAGTGGGTCTTAAGACGAGACTTAAAACTCTCCACTGAGGGAGCTGCTCGGACGTGGGGGGGCAGAGCGTTCCAGAGCTTAGGACCAACCACAGAAAAAGCTCTGTCCCCTCTGGATTTAAGTCTGGTCTTAAGCACCACCAGCTGGAGCTGGCCCTCAGACCTCAGAGCGCGGGCGGGGGTGTAAATCTGGATGAGGTCCGAGATGTAATCCGGGGCCAGTCCATTCAAAGCTTTAAAAACAAACAATACAATTTTAAAAATCAATTCTAAAATGAACAGGAAGCCAGTGCAAAGACGCAAGAATTGGGGTGATGTGCTCACGTAAAACGTTAAACTGACACAGATATAAAGAAAAGAAAGTACTATGATTTAATGTCTGCCTGGAATGTTCCACAGTATGGCATTAAATTCATCTATCTCCATGGAGACAAGTTAGTGGAGGAGGAGTGCAGGAGTCGACCAAGTTCACAAAAGGAATGCAGAATAAGAATTTTATTTTCAAAGCAATTAAAAAAATGAATTGAACAAATGCAAGATAGACAAGTGAAATGCCGTATTGTGGAACATTCCAGGCAAAGCAATAAACATCACCATAAAGACAGAAAGCAAGTACTGGATTCTCCCATTAGAAAAGTTACATAGTGCATAGTGTTATTTTCAAGAAGTCGAAAGTGAAATTTGATATTTTCCCAATGCAATTGACATTTTCGCTCACTCAAATCTTTTTACTTTAGTGCATGAAATTAGAGGACAAAAGTGAATTCTGAAAAATGTCTCCCACCAAATGAGAGATTCCACGATAATAAAATCTGTGGATTGTCTTTTGAATAGCCATTGTTCTGCCTTCTTATCTCCAAACCCAAACTTCCCCAGACTGTCTCAGCATCTTCGTAATTAAAGTATTAAAGTTCGTCATTGGATCATTTGATAAAGATCTGATTGATGCGTTTTATGCTAGCTTCTCTTTCAGGCTTTTATTTCCTTTTGTTGTCAGCTTTAAAGGAAAAGTAACGTCTTTTTACAATCTGAGCCTTCTTTCGGCAATAAAACAAGTTTTACTCACCCATAGCAGTTTGGTGTCATTTTGAGCAGTTTCGTAGAAGTTATGTTGTAGCGTATCCGTTAAATTGAGTGCTCGGGGCATTACTTTGCGGTCTCCAAATAACACAAACTTTAGCACTTTTCAAATCATAGAAGCTCGATGTCTTAGTCTACGATTTCGTGTGGTCAAAAGTGGCCTGTAATCCGAGATTTAGCCATAGTTTCGAGTAGATGAGGAGGCCAGTGCGCATGTGCGGAGTGTGCTCTCAGCTCCCGGGACCCAAACATGAAACGCAAAGCTGTAAACTATGGATAAATCTCGGATTACAGGCCACTTTTGCTTCAAATGAAATCGTAGACTAAGACATCGGGCTTCTATGATTTGAAAAGTGCTAAAGTTTGTGTTATTTGGAGCCCGCACGGGGCATATTACATGCTCGGGGAATATATTATATGCCCCGAGCTATGGCTAGAAGTTGCGCTAGGCTAACGGCAAATCTAAAACATCTCTGGAAGTGCTCCATATGACACCAAAGTGCTATGGGTGAGTAAAACAACTTGTTTTATTACCCAAATAAGGCTCAAATTGTAAAAAAAAAAGTTACTTTTCCTTTAAAGGTCCCATGGCATGAAATTTTCACTTTCTGAGGTTTTTGAACGTTAATGTGAGCTCCCCTACCCTGTTTAGGCCCCCCCCCCCATGGTTAAAAGTTGCGAAATGTCTAAACTGAGCATTTGCGATCTTTTTCTGCGTTAGAAAAAATCGGAGCTCAAACGGGCGATTTTGAACAAGGCACCTGATTGACGTCAGATCAAAAAAAGAAATGCAAATGCAGTTCCACCCCCGTCTGTCTGTACTCAGCGTCTCTGTAAATCACGCCCAGAGAGTTTGGACTGCGAATGCGCTAGGCAATGCGAAATGCGTTTTTTTATTTGCCTGGAGGCACGTCCGAGTGTTTCTAGGCTCGGAAGTCCTTTATCTGAGCCTCTGGACCTTTGAACAGCAGTGGTTTAATTTTATTTTATGTGGAAATGTGTTTATTTTTCAATGGAACGCTTCAAATCTCTCCCCCCCGTGCAAAAACAAGGAAATGGATCAGCTGAGAGCTCAGAGCTGAGAGCGGAGAGTTTGGCCACGCCCCCACCCTCTACTATTGGCCATCTCTTTTCTCCTCATTTGCATTCAAGCAACAACGCCCATTATAGAGTGTTCAGAGAGAGAAAAATGACTCTTTCTCATCTTATCTCTCTTTCTCATGCACTGAGTGTTGATTTTGAAGAAGGATTCATTTACAGTATTAGGGAACCATTAAGGAGCCATATAAAAGCATCAAGAAGTACCATGTCATGGGATCTTTAAGGTTTTGAGTGATAACATCGCATCCGCAAACTACAAAACAAATGATTTTTTTTTTTTTTAACTAAAAAAAAAATGCTAGTTTAGTCATAAATTCTAAAGAAAAATACTGTTATTGACTAGTTTAAGATTGTACACTGAAAGATGATAAATGAATGAATGAAGTTTAGCTGTTGTAACTGTAGACTGTAAATAAGTGGACTAAGGTGTTACCCACATCGTTCAGCTCCTGTCCACCTCAGTGGATGTCTACGCCGAAGTTTACAAGTGAACAGGCTGATAGAGTTAACATGGGCGTAGTTATACGAGTGGAGAGAGACAATACGCGAATGCAAAATATGCTGCTGGATGTTTCGTGGACAATTGTTTCGGACGCAAATATATCACTTTTCTAACAAATGTTTTGTTTTGAGAAGAAAAACAAGCTTTATTTCATGTTCCAGGGAAGTTAGCGGACCTACTTACGTGGGCTCCAGAAAGCGAGCCGAACCAGGATCAGCTGAGACTGTCAGAGGTAAGCCGGTGTCAACACACGGAACCATAGTGGCCATACCTGCCTGTCAAAGCCTGATCTCGTCAGATCTCAGAAGCTAAGCAAGGCAGGGCCTGGTTAGTACTTGGATGGGAGACCGCTGGGAATTCCAGGTGCCACAGTGGGGCGCCAGTTGCAAAAAAAACTGTCGCTGTGTCCTTAGGCAAGACACTTCACCCACATTGCCTAGTATGAAAGTGGAGTGTGCGTGAGTGTTGGAGGTGGTCGGAGGGGCCGATGGCGCAGATTGGCAGCCTCGCTTCCGTCAGTCTGCCCCAGGGCAGCTGTGGCTACAGAAGGTAGCTTACCACCACCAAGTGTGGAGTGAATGAACGGTGAACTATGGAGCGCTTTGGGATGACAAGGCATGTCATGAAAGGCGCTATATAAATGCAATGGGAACCTTTAGAAGGAAACCCATACAGATTAACATTAAAAAAAACAAAAAAAAAAACCGCACGATCCATTTAAGACCAAAATGACCCAGTAATTACAGAGAGGTGTGATGTTTTTTTTCATTATGCAGTGGGTAAATGCAGAGTGCTGTAAGTCTTAAGTTGTCATATAGACCCTTTACAGTTAGTAAACAGACGTGACGTCACCGGCATGTGCGCGCATTGTTGACCCAGAATCAACCATGGCGGACCATAGCGGAGTATCTGAACGATAGGGAGAGCTACATTCCAAAGCTCACGTTGAGCAACGGGGTTCGACCACCAGATCCTTATGCGATCACGGAGTGGCAGTACGACCGCAGAAAGTGGCCAGATTTACAGTGGCCAGATATCCACTGTTATTTAGTGGAGAAGCCCAGTGTGTATACAAGAGAGAAAGTGCACGCATACAAATCCATGGATGCCTACCAGTTTGCCGTGTGTGGCCACGTACAGGAGGTAAAATACCACGATATCGATGGGGAGTTTTGCGTGTTGGCATCTGATGTTCTCCGCAGTCAAAGACAAGGCCACAAGACCATGTACAATGCTTGGGCTATCATCAACAAGCGCGAGAACTACGTTCTGACCGCCAACTGCACTTGCGTTGCAGAGTAAGTAACATACTACGACTTAATTCACGAGTCACAGATGTGATCTCAGTCATGTCAAATGCCATTTATGATGGTCATGCGAAAACTTATTATGCATTTTAACAAAGTTATTTGTGTTCGTTTACATGTGTCTGTCGTAGAGGTTACCCGGTTAATATGTCTGTGAGCTTTGTGGTGTCCTGTGCTTGCTAGTTAATCCGCATGATTAAACACCATTGAACACCTGGGCAAATGACCCTAAACAAGCAGCAGGTGTTCACTTGTGTGTATGTCAGTTGAATGATATGAAATATCATTTATTCCATCTGTTTCTCTTTATTTGAGTTCTTCTCTTCTATATCTTCGCTGGGGGTTTTATGGCAGCAGTGGCTTTGTTTTGAGTCAACACTGCACGCGCATTCAGTGATGACGTAGCTTTGAAACTGGTCTATAAGTGGTGCCTTAAAGTTGCACTATGTAACTTTTTGGTTGTGCGGTCATTCACCTGCTTGATTCTATGGATATGTCACTGCTCTGCCTGGAATATTCCACAGTATGACATTTAACAGGTCTACCTTACATTAAATAAATTACAGGTGGTTTTATAGCTCAAAAATACCGGGGTAGTGCAGGGTCGCCTCTCCGCAGATCTAACCTGTAACTTGGTCTGATTTCGTTTCCATGAAGATAGAAAGGTTTAAACATTCCAGACAAAACAATCACATCTCCATGGAGAAAAGCTGACCATCCACCAGAAAAGCTACACAATGCACCTTTAAATTACGATATATTACAACAGAAAACATTTAAAAAGATGAAATTTTAAGGTCAGTCGGTATTGAATATTGATATCGGCCAATGCCAATACTGGAACCGTTATATAACTCAGCCTCAACAAAGCCAAAAATATCTTCTCAATCACTTTCAGTTTGCAAAAGAAAGAAAAAGACTTCAGGACTATAACAAACCCCATAACAGAAATCAGCAGTCAGCCACACTGTGTAACTGAATGGACTTTTGACTTCTCCCATTTCTTATTCTCAAACTGGGGAATTTCATGTGATTAAGTGAAATCAGTTCGGGCCCTGTGTGTCCCTGAAGAAGGCCCCTGGAGGTCCCCTGGGTCCCCTTTGCATGAAGCCATTCTAAACTGCACAGATTAAAAGCTGAGAGAGGCAGAAGCTCGGTCCCTGCAGGGGTGCCTTAGACGCTGTGCTGACTGACTGACAAGCAGGTGTAAGCCCAGGTCATTTATAGCACTCAGTATAACTCACTACCATGTAACTTTCTCTAGCTTGTATAAATGGATTGTTCTGAAATGGATTGACTTGATATTATAGACATTTTGATATACAGTGGTACCTCACCTTACGAAATTAATTCGTTCCAGAAGTGGTTTCGTAACGTGAATTTTTCGTAAGTTGAGTCGCTATTTCAATGGAAAAAGCTTGATTCGTTCCAAGGCCCCGATCAAAGTTTTTTTTTTTTATAGTGTAACTTATTTTATAGTGTAACATTGTGTTCTGTGTAGAGACTGTAGACCCAGGACTAAACGTGGACTATACCAGGTCTAGACCAAGGTCTAAACCTGGACTAAACCAGGACTAGACCAGGTGGATTAAAGCGCCGCGCGCAGGTCTATTTCCTGGTTTCGTTTCGAGTCACGGCTGAGGCGAGCAGCGAGGGGGACCGCACGCAGTCTGAGCGCATGAACGAGACCCGTGCTCAAACCGTGCCTCCTCTAGACCAGGTCTAGACCACCGCGGCTCTTGCATGCGTTCGTTCATGCGCTCAGACTGCGTGCGGTCCCCCTCGCTGCTCGCCTCAGCTGTGACTCGAAACAAAAACAGGAAATAGACCCCGTGCGCGGCGTTTTAATCCACCTGGTTTAGTCCAGGTTTAGTCCTGGTCTAGTCCTGGTCTAGTCCAGGTTTAGTCCAGGTTTAGTCCAGGTTTAGTCCAGGTCCAGTCCTGGTTTAGTCCAGGTCTAGACCTGCTGGCAGCCCCGCGCCGGGTCATGCTGCGCTATCACACGTGTCCGCGCGCAGTTTTCTCCCCCCTCCCCCCACACTTCACTATTAATAATTTTGTTGAAAATCTATTAAAGTTTGAGTGTTTAAACGAGAGACAAATGTGAGAAAAGTTTAAATCCAGTCTGAGAAAAGCGTATAATGTGTGTGGCTGAGCGTGCATCATTTGAATTTTTGAGATTTCGCATTTCATAACTTGAATTTTCTTTCGTATCTAGAGACCAAAATTTAACGTGAAGGCGTTTCGTAACTTGGAATTTTCGTTTGTTGGGTCTTTCGTAAGGTGAGGTACCACTGTACTCTAGTTATTTTGGTCATATTATGGTCATGAGCTCTGGGTAATGACCAAAAGGATACAAGCGGCCAAAATGAGTTTCCTCCGCAGAGTGGCTGGGCGCACCCTTAGAGATAGGATGAGGAGCTCAGTTACACGGGAGGAGCTCGGAGTAGAGCCGCTGCTTCTCCACATCGAAAGGAGCCAGCTGAGGTGGCTCGGGCATCTGTTATGGATGCCTCCTGGACGCCGTCCTCGGGTGGTGTTCCGGGCATGTCCCACTGGGAGGAGGCCTCGGGGAAGACCCAGGACACGCTGGAGGGACTATGTCTCTCGGCTGGCCTGGGAACGCCTTGGGGTCCCCCCGCAGGAGCTGGAGGAAGTGTCCGGGGTGAAGGAAGTCTGGGAGTCCCTGCTTAAGACTGTTGCCCCCAGATAAGCGAAAGAAAATGGATGGATATGTTTTTTGTTTGTTTGTTTGTTTTATTAAACTGAAAAACATACATCCTTACAGTGAGTGCGATCACATCTCCACAAAGTTGTTTCCTGCTTGTGTCCTTGGATTCCTTTGGCTATAATATTCCAGAGTATGGCATAAAATTTATCCTTCTCCATGGAGAAAACAAAATGGTTTTAACTTTTTATTTACATGGAATCAGGCAAGTGCCACCTCCAGAAAGTTAAATTAACAGTAACCACATTAAAAACTGGACAGTAATTTTCAGTGGGGGAAGTTAACTAAGTACAAAAGAAAAAGTACAATTTTCTGTACCTTACTTAAGCACATTTTACAGTGGATACTTACTTTTACTTCACTACATTTGAGATCAAGTATCTGTACTTTCTACTCCAAAACATTTTAGATCCGAAAAGTAAAAAGTACTTAATGTTAATGTCCCAACTTTGAGCAAACCAAACACACAAAAACAGCTAGAAACAATCATAATTTGAACTTCTTCTTTATCAAAATCACCACATTTTATGCTTTAATTGTTCTAAAAATTTCTACAAAATACTTTTACTTTTTAACTCTTAAAGTACAATTTTAAACAGGTACTTCAGTAGTTGTACTTACTGATTTTTTCATGTGATACTTTCACTTAAACTTGAGTTATCTTTTGGCCCTGTATTTGTACTTTTACTTAAGCAACAAAACTGAGTACTTCATCCATAAATGGTAACTTTACAAAACAAAATTACCACTCTTACATTTACCTTTTAATTATATATTAGGGGTGGCACGGTTCACAAAATCCACGGTTCGGTTCGTATCACGGTTTAAGGGTCACGGTTTTCGGTTCTGTACGGTTCTTATTGGTTTCTTTCAAAATACACCTTATATCCATTTATCTTAATAATCCACAATAACAGGATATAACATTAAAAAGGTTATAAGATTATATAATAATCTAATGTAATATAAAATCTTAATACAATGTAATAATCACACAATCTGACATGAATCTGACACAATCTGAATTTGACATGACTTTAAGTCCATTATTGGAACCATCTCTCCGATCTGGGGGCAGTAACTATGTCACCTGCTGTTGAAAAAACCCAACCACTAGATACTGAAGAAACAGAGACAAAAGTACGTGTCTTGTATTAAACTTCTACCGGTGTGTGGGCCACGCTCCGTCTGGAGCTGCGGACACCGCACGTCAGCGAGCGAGCGGCAGCTCTTTCGCACGTGTAACGTGTATCACAGGGCAGGTTAAATTTTATAAAACATCTGTCCGTGCCTCACTTACGGACTTTTCACGCTGTCTCTCCTGTTAGCTTCCCTGATAGCATAAGCTCCTCCTCAATGCCTCTGATTAGAGCGCATTTCGGCGGCGGCGTGGGAGGGGGAAGTCCGTGACTTTCCGCTTTTCCCCAGACACCGGACTTAAATGACACTGGTGCATCCTCTATGTCCTTGCCGCTATCTCCACTCTCACTTGCCATTTCTATCTAACTTTATTTACCGCACTCATTCATCTTTCTCGCGAAATGCCAGAGGCAAGTATACATTGCGCATGCCCGGAACCGTCAGGTGCGCACCGAACGGTTCGTCGTGACAAGCGAACCGAATGGTTCATCGGTTTTTCATGAACCGTGCCACCCCTATTATATATATTTATTTATTTTTTTGGCCAAATACAGCAATTTTGGACATTTTGCTTGAACAAAGATGGCAGATTTTGACAGTAACATCCTGGAGACACTGGTTTAATAAAGCGTTTGATTTTACCAACTTAAGAAAAACTGATTTAAATCTCGCAAACAATTTTACCAAAAAACTTACAATATGTAAACATGAAATAAGAAAAAGTCTTACATTTATAACTATGAACCAAGTATAAAACTGTGTATTCTATCCTTTGATTTTTCCAACCGCAAGACGTCACAGTACAGTAGACAATAGACAATATAAACAGTATATTACAGTATATCCCGACAACTTACATACATCTTTAAAGGTGCACTATGTAACTTTCCTGGTGGAGAGTCCGTCACGTGCTTGTCTTTGTCTCCATGGAGATGTTATTTCTGTTATTGATTATCAGTATTCAGGCCATGTTACAGGTCAGATCTATGGATGTTTTTCACTGTATTTATTTGTAGTCATAAAAACACCTGGTAAATAAATCCAAGATGGAGACGTTTAAATGGCCTGATCGATGTAATGTCGTTTCCTCATCAAAAACACACCCGGACTTGTGTTTTGTTTCATTCGCATGTTGAACACACAAACAATCAGATTGAAAAACAATTTGTTCAACCTTATAATGTCATGAAGCGGTCATTTTCAAACTTTTGATTAGTACAGATTAGCATTTCCAGGACTGAAATGACCCAAATGATTCTAGTGAACATGTATGGAGTTTAAAAACACAGTGGAGCACTTCCTGTTTTCTAGTTCAGCCTAAATATGCGTGATTTGTGTGTTAAACATGCGTGAATGAAACAAAACACAACTCCAGGTTTGTGTTTGTGATGAGGAAACATCATTATAACATAGATCAGACCTTTAATGCCATACTGCGGAACATTCCAGACAAGCAGGTAGAGGACCCCCCCCCATCAGAAAAGTTAAAGGTCCCATGACATGGTACTTCTTGATGCTTTTATATGGCTCCTTAATGGTTCCCTAATACTGTAAATGAATCCTTCTTCAAAATCAAGACTCAGTGCATGAGAAAGAGAGATAAGATGAGAAAGAGTCATAAATGTCACTCTGGAACACTCCATTATGGGCGTTGTTGCTTGAATGCAAATGAGGAGGACAGAGATGGTCTATAGTAGCGGGTGGGGGCGTGGCCAAACTCTCCGCTCGTTCCTTTTCAGCTGTGCCCTGTGCGCTCTGACCCACTTCCGTGTTTTTGCGCGGAGGGAGAGATGAGAAGCGTTCCATTGAAAAATAAACACATTTCCACAGAAAATAAAATTAAACCACTGCTGTTTCAGATATCCACAGGCTCAGATAAAGGACTTCCGAGCCTAGAAACACTCGCAAGTTCCTCCAGGCAAATAAAAAAACGTATTTCACATTGCGTAGCTCCTCCGCAGTCCAAACTCTCTGGGTGTGATTTACACAGACGCTGAGTACAGACAGACGGGGGTGGAACTGCATTTGCATTTCTTTTTTCGAGCTGACGTCAATAAGTTTCCTTGTTCAAAATTGCGTTCAAAATTGAGCTCTGATTTTTTCTAACGCAGAAAAGGATCGCAAATGCTCAGTTTAGACATTTCGCAACTTTTAACCATGAGGGGGGGGCCCTAAACAGGGTAGGGGAGCTCACATTAACGTTCAAAAACCTCAGAAAGTGAAAATTTCATGCCATGGGACCTTTAAAGACCACACACGTGTATTTGTATATGTGGCAATTCTTTAGCCAGTCCGTCATAAATAGTCCCTTCAAAAGGTATTTACAGTATAAATCCTCATCAGTCCAAACCTCGAACCCTTTACTTGCTTTTCAGTGCGTTATTAGTAGTACGTGCACCAGTTGCTGTAGTCGCTGGGCATCAGACCCCCAGTGATGAGCAGGATGAGGTCCACAAACCACCAGATGCCCAGGCCTCCCAGGGTCAGCAGCTTCCCCACCGCAGTGCCAGTGTGGCCCAGGCAGAAGCGGTCCACACCGAAGCAGCCCAAAAAGAACGAGTAGAGCAGCGTGGTGATGAAGTAGTGACCCGTGTACCTGGGAATGACAAGGGACAGGTCAATGGTGCGTTCATGTGAGCTCGGAAACTTCGGCATCTGAAAAAGTCAACGAGTGTTTCATTTTGTTATTTATTTATTTATTGCAGCCCATGGTTTTACACAAAGATGCACATTTAGAAAAGAGTTTATTGGTATTATAATAGTATATTTTAGTTACCTGGCCAGCCAAATGATATCTCTCTGTATTTCCTATACAGCGCGATACCATTTGGACACCCTCGCTCCACCCTCGCTCCCCCGGTTAACAACGGACTCCGCGATTCTGATTCGTTCAAAGATGGTGACGTCAGTGCACCCGCCTTTGCCCGCAACGTCCCTTCCATTCAGCTGTAAAATGGGTCTTAAATGACCTAAAACACATCGATTCCTTAAAACCACAGCAGCAGACAGCTCTAGAGGCCTTTCTTTTCAAAAAACATGTTTTGCATTGCTTCCTACCGGCTTGGTTCACGTCGCTGTCCGTTAACTGTTCTCTGATTGGTTCACTTAGCTGTCTGTCTAAGCGCAACAGCAGCACATTCTGGACCAAGCGTTACCAGACTCGCCGCTGGTACAGCGATGAGTCATGGATTCTTCCAGGCAAATATTTTAGTAATTTATTACCCAAAGTTTAAAAGGAACTGTATGTAAGATTTAGATTTGAAATGTCACAAACTTGACCTGTGTCCCCAGATGTGTTCAAATTATATAGCTTTACTGTTCTACAATTCTAATGCTGATTTTTTTCTTACTTACAAAACTCATGTCATAATTTGGTGTTTTTGCCCTCAATCAGAACCAAGACCATGATCCAGAAACAGAAAGCAGATGGAGCCTCATTTGGGTCTCCGGGGTGTTATTAGGGGTAGCACGGTTCATGAAAAACCGACAAACCGTTCGGTTCGCTTGTCACAACGAACCGTTCGGTGCGCACCTGACGGTTCCGGGCATGCGCAATGTATACTTGCCTCTGGCGTGCCCGTATGTAAAAAGAGAAAGATGAATGAGTGCGGCACCTGACCATTACCTGCACCTGCACTGTTGCACTCTTATATTCTTGTAAATTTGTTAAATTTAAGTCTTCTGCTATTTTATTTTACTCTATTTTATTTGTTGCATGTTAAGTGTTGGTTTACATTCTGGTCCAAGTACCGCAGCAATTTCCTAATGTTGTGAACTTGTTCAAACATATGGCATTAAAACCTTTCTGATTCTGATTCTAGATAGAAATGGCAAGTGAGAGTGGAGATAGCGGCAAGGACATAGAGGATGCACCAGAGTCATTTAAGTCCGGTGTCTGGGGAAAAGCAGAAAGTCACGGACTCCCCCCTCCCACGCCGCCGCCGAAATGCGCTCTAATCAGAGGCATTGAGGAGGAGCTTATGCGCTATCAGGGAAGCTAACAGGAGGAGAGAGCGCGTGAAAAGTCGGTAAGTGAGGCACGGACAGATGTTTTATAAAGTTTAACCTGCCCTGTGATACATGTTACACGTTACACGTGCGAAAGAGCTGCGCTCGCTCGCTGACGTGCGGTGTCCGCAGCTCCAGACGGAGCGCGGCCCGCACACCGGTAGAAGTTTAATACGAGACACGTACTTTTGTTTCTGTTTCTTCAGTATCTAGTGGTTGGGTTTTTTCAACAGCAGGTGACATAGTTACTGCCACCAGATCGGAGAGATGGTTCCAATAATGGGCTTAAAGTCATGTCAAATTCAGATTGTGTGATTATTACATGTATTAAGATTTTATATTACATTAGATTATTATATAATCTAATAACCTTTTTAATGTTATATCCTGTTATTGTGGATTATTAAAATAAATGGATATAAGGTGTATTTTGAAAGAAACCAATAAGAACCGTACAGAACCGAAAACCGTGACCCTTAAACCATGATACGAACCGAACCGTGAATTTTGTGAACCGTGCCACCCCTACAAACTACAAACTGGACTGAGGCCAAATGCCGCCCTCAGACAAATTTCTGTTGGCCCTCAGACCTTCGATTGAATTTGCCCAAATGATCATTTTTACTGCAAATTCAAGTATTTCTACCATTGTAACCTGAATAACATTTTATTTCACTGTGATACAGACCTCAATTAGTCCTGGAATTAATGTTCCAAGACTTTTTAAAGATGTGACAGTCGCAGCTGTATTAAACACCAGTATACGGCCCTTCACTACAAATGTTTCTATACTGTGTGTGGCTCTTGGTGAAAAAAAGTTTGGACACCCCTGGTTTAAACCTAAAATGCCTCTCTCTGATCTGAATGGTCACTCCCTAAACCCCAGCACCTGCAGCCCATCATGAGTCAGTGCTAGTGCAGCCTCTGCAGCTCAGGGAGGGAATTCTGGAGTTTCTTAGCTTTCACATGAGCCATGGCCTGTCCATATACTGACGTATACATGTCCTCTCAAAAGTTCAAAACTCCATGCACAGCTTCCAGGTGCTGGTAACAACAGGAACATTGAATAATTCCAGAAAAGAAGAAGTTTACCACACACGCTTGACTTTACTCTTATTCCTTTATTGGGCTTAGAGCGAACAACGCGTTTCGCTTCTACAGCGTCATCAGGTTCGCCCGATTAGTGCCAGGTGTGACTAAACACCATCTGGTCACATGTTCCTTCACTTAAAGTCATATTTTATTACATATATACAGTAGGAAAACAGACATAACATTCAGTGTACATAATATATAGATTTTTTTTTTTTTTAAATAACACAAGTAAACCTTACACCACGCTGACCAGTGCAGAATCTGCAGGAATGGACAAACATGCAACCACAACATGAATATACTAAGACACTATTTACACACCCACAAGCAATATTAACAAGTAATTATTTACAAAACGCAACTCAAATCCTGTGCTTCATTTAGTCCACCAGGTTCAATAGTTGACAGTTCATTAATCCAGTCGGCTTCCCTCCTTAAAGATCCCATGACATGGTACTTCTTGATGCTTTTATATGGCTCCTTAATGGTTCCCTAATACTGTAAATGAATCCTTCTTCAAAATCAACACTAATATAAGATATAAGATAAGATAAGATGAGAAAGAGTCATAAATATCTCTCTCAAACTCTTTATTCTGGGCGCTGTTGCTTGAATGCAAATGAGGGAAAAAAAAGCTGGCCAATAGTAGAGGGTGGGGGCGTGGTCTCCGCTGTCAGCCCACAGCTGATCCATTTCCTTGTTTTTGCACGTGGGAGAGATTTGAAGCGTTCCATTGAAAAATAAACACATTTCCACAGAAAATAAAATTAAACCACTGCTGTTCAAAGGTCCAGAGGCTCAGATAAAGGACTTCCGAGCCTAGAAACACTCGGAGGTGCCTCCAGGCAAAAAAAAAAAACGCATTTCGCATTGCCTAGCGCATTCGCAGTCCAAACTCTCTGGGCGTGATTTACAGAGACGCTGAGTACAGACAGACGGGGGTGGAACTGCATTTGCATTTCTTTTTTCGATCTGACGTCAATAAGGTGCTTTGTTCAAAATCGCCCGTTTGAGCTCCGATTTTTTGTTACGCAGAAAAGGATAGAAAATGCTCAGTTTAGACATTTCACAACTTTTAACCATGGGGGGGGGGGGGGGGGGGGGCTAAACAGGGTAGGGGAGCTCACATTAACGTTCAAAAACCTCAGAAAGTGAAAATTTCATGCCATGGGACCTTTAAAAGTTGTTTGATCCTGTTACTCCCCCTAGGAGTAGGTGGCGCTGTTTCAATGCCAACAAACCTCAGGGAGGCAGCAGAACCGTGATTTCTTTTGATATAATGTCTTGCTATAGCGTAATCAAAATGATTGTTTCTAATAGCTCCTTGTGTTCAGCAATTCTTCATTTAAGATTACGTTTGGTCTGGCCCACGTACATCAGGCCACAAGGGCATACAAGCACATAAATGACATGGGTCGTAAAGATGTTGTAATGCTTTGTTCATTTTTAATTGAAATAAATCACATGTTTTCTACATATCCCATGTTATTTTTTGCTCTTATGAGGTGGATTACCAAAACACTAAATCCACCTGCTTCTGGTCCGGCCCTTCTGTCAAATTTTGGAACCCTTTGTGGCCCACGAGTCAAAAAGTTTGCCCACCCCTGGTATATATGTAAGATATATTGAAAAAAAAATATGACTTTAAGTGAAAGAACATGTGACCAGATGGTATTTAGTCACACCTAGCACTAATCGGGCGAACCTGTAGAAGCAAAACGCGTTGTTCGCTCTAAACCCAATAAAGGAAGCGAGTGTGCGGTATATATGCACTCTATCTGCAGATTTAGGTAGTAACCGTAAGAGCTCAGGCTACATACAGTTCCTTTAATTGTTTATAACTCAACCTAACCCTAACCTTAACCATCCACTACTCTACATTAAGTATAGCCTTGCTCTTAAACATCGTCACAGCAAACTGTCCCAACAACAACAATTGATGTACACAATAAACAGGCTTTGTAATGTTGGTCAACTAAACATTCAACCTTTTCTTTGCTCGTACAACCAACCCCAACCTCTCTCTTTCTCTCGCCTCTATGCTTTTTCATTACAGATTAACCTTGTGAACTGGGCTTTGGACATGCCAAGTGACAACACATGAGAAATTTGTCAGGATCTAGTGAAGCTCCAGATATGCGCAAGCAAACACTGCCCCCTGGTGGAGATGTGCAAAAGGTTGGTTGGTTTAATGAAACGCAATTCTGAAGTCATTTCTCCTCTTTTCGTTAGCGAACAGATAAGGATTCAATTAAAAAGGTGTGGATGGCTGTTTTAGATTAAATGCAGCAGAAAGGGAGTGTTTCACAGACATACAACATAGTGAAGAGTATAGCTGTATGACATGGTTTAATTTAGAAGACTAGCAGACATATTGATTATACAAGGTCAAACTTGACGTACTGATAATATGAAAAAGAAAATGCACAATTCAGTATCTATTGATGACATTGTTTAAATTTAATCACAAAAACACAATGAGTAAAATAATAATAATAATAATAAAGTATCATGCCTGTCAGACTGATATTGCCAGAGATTATAATACAATTTTGTGTCATATGTTTTGCACTTTTTGGGGCTGTAGCTACAATTTATGTCTACCTCCAAACTTATTTTATAAAAGGATGCACAAGATTTTTATGTTAGCAGTACTGTGACAGTAAAAGTGAGATGCAAAGAACTGGAAATGTTAAAAGTCATGAAATGTGACAACCTAATGAACAGAATTTGACATTTTTACTATTCCTACACTTAATAAATGAACACTCAAATTAAAATAAAATGAATTTAATAATGATAATTGAACAATGGTTAAAAGTCTCTGCTCTAAAAAAATAGAAATGTAATGTATTTCATTTAAATCAACAAAAAAATTCAACATTAGGTTTTATAATGGCATATGTGGAGGGTTAAAAAATAAGATAAGGTAAGAAAATCCTTTATCGTCTGCCGTGGGAGACATTTGTCTTGGGACAGAGGGTCGACAAGCTTTAACACAGAGAAAAGACATCTACTGAACATAAATAAATACAGCATATATGGGTGTATGGTGCAGGATATGTATAGGACTGCCTGTGTTTCAGTCTAGTACAGGGGTGGGCAAAGTTTTTGACTCGTGGGCCACAAAAGGTTCTAAAATTTGACAGAAGGGCCGGACCAGGAGCAGCTGGATTTAGTGTTTTGGTAAAAACACTAAAAATACGAAGACCTTTATTTGTTTAAAATCATGCTGATGGCCAGTAAGGAAGTTGTAACTAAGAACTGGCAAAAAGTGACTCATTGGAACGGAAACAGTAGGTTGAAATAATTGAGGAAATTTATTTGATGGAAAGAATTACTCATTATCTAAGGTTGAAGGCGGCAAATTTGAGAAAAGTTGATCTAAATGGAGAGACTATAAGAACAAGAGAAATGTATAGTTTTTTTCCCTTTTTGTTTGCTTGTTTGTTTTTTCTGTAGAACCCCACAGATTTTGCTGTTCTATACCTCTGTTTTTGAAAAAAGCATAAATAAAAAGTAAAAAAAACAACAACAAAAAACTATAAATAACATGGGATATGTAGAAAACGTGCTTTATTTCAATTAAAAATGAACAAAAACATTACAACAAAATGTCCATCTTTCAAGTTCCACTGTATTTAGCTTTTTATTGAAATGACTCTTAAAACACAGAAACTTTTATTGAGAAAATACAGCTTTTTTTATTTTTATTACTAATAGTTATAAAGTACTGAAAGTTCTGAGTAAACGTGGAGCAAAACGCCGCACCTCAACAAAGCTCAATGTATGTAGTGCGTCAGCTGTTGGAAAACGCCAGAATTGCAGGGAAATTAAAACATTAAAACATTAACAAGGTTTATTAATATCATTTCTTCAAGTTCGGCGGGCCGGATTAAGAAGCTTAACGGGCCGCATATGGCCCCCGGGCCGTAGTTTGCCCATGCCTGGTCTAGTATCTGACAGCAGCAGACTCGATACTGGGCTGGACTTGTGTTCCTCACAAAAAGACACATTGATCAGACTGACCTGGACCAAACAATGTATTTGAGTAAAATTTGGACAGATATATTATACAAGCAGATTTTTAAAATTAAAAACTGGGACACACCCGGTTTGGGGTGGTTGATAATAAAATTGTAAAAAGAGTGCATAATTAAGAACATGATTAGGCACTCTCTTCATTCTGCACTCACTTGTGAATCAGTATAGGACGAGTCTTTTGGCAAAACAAGCACAGTTTTCTGTATTTAGACAAAAACATTTGACAATATATTCCCCTCTTTACTGTTGGCGGGTATCAAATTGGTCAAAAATAGGGAAATTTCTTGCATAAAACCGGGACAAATCAATGGTTTTGTATAAATCTGCTGGGACAGAGGTGTGAAAAACTTGTGGCATCATTCCCA
Organism: Paratrypauchen microcephalus; assembly: GCA_036785185.1. Classification (NCBI taxonomy): domain Eukaryota; kingdom Metazoa; phylum Chordata; class Actinopteri; order Gobiiformes; family Gobiidae; genus Paratrypauchen; species Paratrypauchen microcephalus. The sequence continues at coordinate 2,782,116 of JAVJIX010000083.1, read as the reverse complement.
AAAAGCTCATGGCTGTATTAGATCAAAAGGTGCTTCTACTAAATTGACCAAAGGGTTTGAATACTTATGACCAGTTTTTCTTTTTTAATCAATCTGGAAAAAATGTCAACAATACTTTTTTTTTTTTTGTCAATATGGGGTACTGTGATTACATTAATGAGAAAAAAATAACTTAAATGATTTTAGCAAACGGCTGCAATATCCTCCTGAGACCCGCCCATTCCTTTGTGTAGGACATTGACTTAACCAGTCTGTCAAAATAAATAATACATAAAAATAACAATAAAAAAAAAAAAAAAAAAAAAACTTAAAGGGAGGAGTGTGTAGGATTCGTGGCGCATAGGTGGTTAGTGGCTATTCCACTTCCTCTTTTGGCTATGGCAGACCTCGAGGGTCACCCGGGCGCGCCGTAGCGCGTGCCCGCGCCGCTGTATACATAAAACGCGGTCCCCCGTTCACTTTTTTTTTTTCTTTTCGCATGAAAACACACATTCCCGATCATGTACCATGACACTCTACACATCAAATGAAACCTTACAGTCTCCTCTTTTTGACTATGCAATTCATTTCCCGGCACAACAATCACTCCCCGAGCACATGGGGCTTTTATACAGAAAAGCACAAAACGAGGTTTGTTAGCTTACCTTTGAAGGCTCTGCACAGGTCAAACTCTGTATTTCACCATAAACTTGGTCTCAATCTGTCCATAAGGATCCAGCGAATAAAATCCAGTAAAACAATTTAGTCCAAAATACGTGTTATATCCATTACGACGTGTGATACAGCAGCATGCTTGTTTACACGAGGCTCCCCCTTCCCCCCTCCCCTTCCCCTTCTCTCCTTCGCTCCTCTGCTCCCACATGCAGCGCGGCTGAGCAGCTGTTAGCAGGAGCCTCGGCGAAGGATGAGCCCAAATGTCCTTCTGCGGCTCTCGTATTCAAAATGGCTGCCTCTATATGGGGAAGATCCCCCTTTTATGTGACTATATCTAAGTCCAAAAGAATACTTTGATTTCATGATGGAAGTGAAAAGGCTTGGAAAACAATGTATTTTTGAATGGGTATCTTCAATTTCAGTAATTAACGGGTAAAAATCTTACACACTGTCCCTTTAAATAAATTAATTAAAAATAAATAAATAAAAACTAAAATAAACAAATAAATAAATAAAAATAAATAGAAAATAAATAATACAGTACATAAAAATTAATTTTTTAAAAACTAAAATAAATAAATGAATACAAAATAAATACATAAAAATAAATAAAAAAAATACTAAAATAAATAAATACATAAATAATAAATTAAAGGGAGACTAAAAACTATTTGATGTGACTGTAGAAGCTTGTCAGAGATGTTGATCAACAAAAAAAAAAAAAGTTTTTGTGAGGTTGTTAACTTCACATGGATTTAACACCAAAATGTCCCTGACGTCCATTACGCAGGACACGTTATGAATATTATTACAGTGGTACCTCACCTTAAGAAATTAATTCGTTCCAGAAGTGGTTTCGTAACGTGAATTTTTCGTAAGTTGAGTAGCTATTTCAATGGAAAAAGCCTGATTCGTTCCAAGGCCCCGATCCAAGTTTTTTTTTTTTTATAGTGTAACTTTTTTTTATAGTGTAACACTGTGTTCTGCGTCCTGATTGGCTAAGAGACTGTAGACCCAGGACTAAACGTGGACTAAACCAGGTCTAAACAAGGTCTATACCTGGACTGGACCAGGACTAAACCTGGACTAAACCTGGACTAAACCAGGACTGGACACCAGGATTAAAGCGTCGCGTGCGGGTCCATTTCCTGGTTTCGTGCTAGCTCTGCTATTAGCAGCAGCACCGGTGTACCTCACGAGTCACGGCTGAGGCGAGCAGCGAGGAGGGGAGGGGATTTGCCTCCCCTCAGGACCGCACGCAGTCTGAGCACATGAACGAACGCAGGCAAGAGCTGCGGTGGTTTAATCCTGGTTTAGACCTGCTTGTAGCTTTGTGCTACAATTTTGTATGAAAAGCGCTTTATAAATATTGTTTGATTTGATTTGATTTGGTCTAGAGGAGGCACGGTTTGAGCACGGGTCTCGTGGTCGCAGCCCCGCGCCGGGTCATGCTGCGCTATCACACGTGTCCGTGCGCAGTCTTCTACCCCTCCCCCTTCCCCCCACACTTCACTATTAAGACATTTTGTTGAAAATCTATGAAAGTTTGAGTGTTTAAACGAGAGACAAATGTGAGAAAAGTTTCAATCCAGTCTGAGAAAAGCGTATAATGTGTGTGGCTGAGCGCGCATTATTTGAATTTTTGAGATTTCGCGTTTCGTAACTTGAATTTTCTTTCGTATCTAGAGACCAAAATTTAACGTGAAGGCGTTTCGTAACTTGGAATTTTCGTTTGTTGGGTCTTTCGTGAGGTGAGGTACCACTGTATTATGAATACAAATAACATTAACAAAATGGAAATGCTAAGGTGTTCATTTACCTCCAAATAGAAAATTAAAATTCAGTTACACTTTTTTTCTTCAGGTCCCAGGAAGATATAACAAAGAGTAAAAAAATTTAAGGGGTCTGAATACTTTCCGTACCCATAAGTCAATGTACTACGGACCACTGCAAACTAGTTCTGTTTTCATACTTTAAAAAAAACAAAACAGATACAGCTCCTTTAGCAAGTATTCAAAGTCATGTATGCATAATTTCAAACTCAGCACGCGTTTACAACTGCCAGTCTTTCAGTCCCTCTAGTATCTGACAGCAGCACTTGTCCAAAAACTAATTGCGGGCTGGGGCTGGACTTGTGCTCCTTACAAAAAGACACATATCGATTGGGGTGACTTCGCGCCCTTTCCTGTGGCGTGAGCATCATCCTGACCGCCGCTTGTCTAATGAGTGGACCTCCCGGGCTCACTACACCCCGACGGCGCGCACAGAGCTGCATTGATTTAATAGGGAGTGACCTTTTGTACCGCCGCAGGGTCATGTCAGGTTACACCCCAGCATATTCTGAGCTAACTTTCAAACTCTGTGATATTATTGGTCTACCACTCCAGCAGAATATGATTGGAATGCAATGCGTACAAACTTCTAAATTATACGGGCCAAAAAAACGCTGTCCAATATATTGAATCTTATTAAACATACTGTATATCTGTTTTGATTTTTCACAATTTTATTCTGTCATCTGGAGAAGGGTGAATATATGAATACATAAATAACAAAGGAACAAAAGGGTAATGGAAGGAGAGGAGGAAAGAAGGAACAGGGAAAGAAAGAATGATCATTAATTACAAGAATAATATTTTTTTTTTCCTTTTTCTTATTTTGCTTTGTTTTCCTTCCCACCCTTACCCTCCTACATCTCTTATGTATTACTTTTGACAAAAAAAATGAATACAGTGGTACCTCACCTTACGAAAGACCCAACAAACGAAAATTTCAAGTTACGAAACGCCTTCACGTTAAATTTTGGTCTCTAGATACGAAAGAAAATTCAAGTTATGAAACGCGAAATCTCAAAAATTCAAATAATGCGCGCTCAGCCACACACATTATACGCTTTTCTCAGACTGAATTTAAACTTTTCTCACATTTGTCTCTCGTTTAAACACTCAAACTTTCATAGATTTTCAACAAAATTATTAATAGTGAAGTGTGGGGGGAAGGGGGAGGGGGGAGAAGACTGTGCGCGGACACGTGTGATAGCGCAGCATGACCCGGCGCGGGGCTGCCAGCAGGTCTAGACCTGGACTAAACCAGGACTAAACCTGGACTAAACCTGGACTAAACCAGGACTAAACCTGGACTAAACCTGGACTAAACCAGGACTAAACCAGGACTAAACCTGGACTAAACCAGGACTAAACCTGGACTAAACCAGGACTAGACCAGGACTAGACCAGGTGGATTAAAGCGCCGCGCGCGGGTCTATTTCCTGGTTTCGTTTCGAGTCACGGCTGAGGCGAGCAGCGAGGGGGACCGCATGCAGGCTGAACGCATGAACAAACGCATGCAAGAGCTGCGGTGGTCTAGACCTGGTCTAGAGGAGGTCTAGAGGAGGCACGGTTTGAGCACGGGTCTCGTTCATGCGCTCAGACTGCGTGCGGTCCCCCTCGCTGCTCGCCTCAGCCGTGACTCGAAACGAAACCAGGAAATAGACCTGCGCGCGGCGCTTTAATCCACCTGGTCTAGTCCTGGTTTAGTCCTGGTCTAGTCCAGGTTTAGACCTTGGTCTAGACCTGGTATAGTCCACGTTTAGTCCTGGGTCTACAGTCTCTACGCAGAACACAATGTTACACGATAAAAAAAAGTTACACTATAAAAAAAAATCGGGGCCTTGGAACGAATCAGGCTTTTTCCATTGAAATAGTTACTCAACTTACGAAAAATTCACATTACGAAACCACTTCTGGAACGAATTAATTTCGTAAGGTGAGGTACCACTGTACCTCACCTTATACATACCTGTATATGAATATTTCGCTACTAAGTCTATTCCTCCAGGTAATGTACTCTAACAGTGTGTGGTAATGTGTACAACCTTTTACATTATACCGGCCAAAAAGTACTATTCAGTGTAATGAATCTTCTTTATTTCTGAGCAAAAGGTTTGATGGAAAATTTAATTCTCTCAACTGGGTACAACTGGAGTGAAAATGTATAGCGGCTTCTAAAACCAAACTTATGGATCAGGGGTGGGCAATTATTTTTCCATGGGGCCACAAGAGAAACAGAAAATATTGTGGAGAGCTGAGCCAAAGTTTTTAACTCAATTTTGCATAATATTAAGTGTATTTCTTTATTAAAAAGAAAAAAAGAAAAAAAAGTAAATAACATTGTTTTGACAAGACGGTAAGACTGGTAAGAGTGTGTTATGACCAAGCAATGAGAAAGTGAGGCTGCCGTTACAAATTATTCTGCAAATGATATTTTTCTCTGATTTTGCCAAATTGTCAAAATAAATGACACTGACAGTCATAATTTTCAAGTCATCAACCTTTAGAGTACAATTCAGATGTTACTAAACAAACCTCCCAATGATGAACGATGATGAATGATGAACAAAAATAAAAAACTTAAAGGGACAGTGTGTAAGATTTTTACCTGTTAATTACTGAAATTGAAGATACCAATTCAAAAATACATTGTTTTCCAAGCCTTTTCACTTCCATCATGAAATCAAAGTATTCTTTTGGACTTAGATATAGTCACATAAAAGGGGGATCTTCCCCATATAGAGGCAGCCATTTTGAATACGAGAGCCGCAGAAGGACATTTGGGCTCCGCCTTCGCCTTCGGCAAGGCTCGTGGTTTTGGGTAAACAACACAAGCATGCTGCCGGATCAGACGTCGTAATGGATCTAACACGTGTTTTGGACTAAATTGTTTTACTGGATTTTATTCACTGGATCCTTACGGACAAATTGAGAGCAAGTTTATGGTGAAATACAGAGTTTGACCTGTGCAAAGCATTCTAAGGTAAGCTAACCTCGTTTTGTGCTTTTCCGTATAAAAGCCCCATGTGCTTGGGGAGTGATTGTTTTGCAGGGAAGTGAATTACATAGTCAAAAAGAGGAGACTGTAAGGTTTCATTTGATGTGTAGAGTGTCATGGTACATGATCGGGAATGTGTGTTTTCATGAGAAAAAAAAAAAAAAAAAAAACGGGACCGCGTTTTATTTATACAGTAGCGGCGTGCGGCTCGTGTCCACGTTACGGCGCGCCCGGGTGACCCTCGAGGTCTGCCGTAGCTAAAACAGAAAGTACAATAGCACCATCCACCTATGCGCCACGAATCTTACACACTGGGGCTTTAAATGCACTGTTCCAAATTATTATGCACAACAGAGTTTCAAACCATGTTACTTGATAGCAGGAGAAGTTCAATTTGTCAACTGGACCAAGTTTGTTTGGTTGAAAACGTTTCGCCGCTCATGAGCGGATGAGTCAGCTCTGAGCTGACGAAGCCTCTCGGATGAGCGGCGAAACGTTTTCAACCAAACAAACTTGGTCCAGTTGACAAATTGAACTTCTCCTGCTATCATGGATTCTACCTGGACGACTGAGGGACTTTTCACGCAAACCATGTTACTGTTGTAAAGAACTGAAAATGGTCATTTGTTTATTTTTCAGTTAGAAGCATTAGCATTAGAGGTAAGATCTTAAGCCCGAGCTCGACCCGAGGCCTAAAATGTCAATCATTGCTTCGGGTCGGGCTCGGGCTCAGGCCGGGCTTCTCTCTCGCTGACTTTTTTAAAAATAAATATATGTTTATAAAAATGTATACTAAAACGATGTGTGGATACTAAACTAAGGAATACTTGTTTTAAAATAAATAATTTGGATAAAACAGAAGGCGCTGTAAGGTAATTGCTATTTAACTATTAAACAGGAGCCGCTCTTAATAATCTTCCCCTCCGCAAGTCCGCATCTATTTTGACCTGGTATCCCCAATATGGAGGAGCAAGAAGTTAAGGATAAACTAAAGACAGGAGAACTGAAAAGACAAACACACACCGGTAAGAGTGAGGTGTGGAAAAGCTTCAAATTGATTGTTGAAAATGCTACAGAAACTTGCGTTGGCTTCGCTGAATGTAGTCAATGTGGCGCTTTGCTTTCATACGAGAGCAAAAAGACTGGCACCTCGACCAACGTTCCCTCTAAGCTGCGTGCCTGTGCAATTGCGCACTGCACGCACATTCTCAGAGCACAAGAAAACCTCTGCAGCGCAGGGATGAAAGAGTTCCGCTTTTTTTTTTTTTTTTTTTTTTTTTTTCGTCCAGTATTCAGAAACAAAAGTATGTGTCTCGTATTAAACTTCTACCGGTGTAAGCCACGAGCACGTGCAAGCCGCGAGCACGCGCAGCTCTTTCGCAACAGCGTGTAGCGGGGGTGCATGTCGGATGTCGCGCACAGGGTTCCAAGGAGCGCTCAGGGAGTTAGTGTGTTTGCTCAGACACATAAAACATTAGGGGGAACATTGACCTCGACGCTGAGCAGGCATTTAAACAGCTGTACTAGCAAAATTGATGATCGTCAAACATCTATATTATCATTTGTTTCAAAAAACGCCCCTCACAAATAAAATATGAAATTTCGGGTTTGCTTCGGGCTCGGGCCTGCAAATCCAGTTAATTGGTCGGGCTCGGGCCGGCTCGGGCTTTAATACCCGCAGGCCGAGTCGGGTCGGGCTGGATTTTTTAGGCCCGATCTTACCTCTAATTAGCATATTACTGAAACCAAAAGCTATTTCAATCAAAACATCTTAACAGGTCAAGTTCCAATTGAACATAGGTCCTCTTATTTGACAGGAGCGTCACAATTCTTGCATCCATTGAACTTGTGAGTTTGTGGAGAGTTTCTGCTTGTATTTCTTTGCAGGATGTCAGAATAGCCTCCCAGAGCTGCTGTTTGGATGTGAACTGCCTCCTGTCCCTCACAGATCCTTAATTTGGGGAGCTCCAAAGGTTCTCAATAGGGCTGAGGTCAGGGGAGGATGGGCCCACACCACGAGTTTCTCTTCTTTTATGACCATAGCAGCCACTGATATGAAGGTATTCCTTTGAGCATGACATGGAGCATTGTCATGCATGAAGATGATGTTGCTACAGAAAACACGGTTCTTCTTTTTGTACATGGAAGAAAGTCAGTCAGAAAGTCCACATACTTTACAGAGGTCATTTTCACACCTTCAGGGACCCTAAAGGGGCCGACCAGCTCTCTCCCCATGATTCTGGCCCAAAACGTGACTCCGCCACCTCCTTGCTGACGTCGCAGCCTTGTTGGGACATGGTGGCCGTCCACCAACCATCCACCACTCCATCCATCTGGACCATCCAGGGTTGCAAGGCACTCATCAGTGAACAAGACTGTTTGAAAATGAGTCAAATAGAAGGCTTATGCATATTTATGCACCAGCAGCTTCAAATACCTGTTTGCTGCTTTGTAATGGCATTTTAGCAGCTGCTCTCTTAATCCAATGTATTTATCTGGCAGAAACCTTCCTCACTGTACCTTTATCTGCACAAATCCGTTTGTGCTCTGTGTGTGTTTTGCTACTGTCTAAGTCTACTCCTCCAGGTAATGTACTCTTAACAGAATATGGTTGTGTTGCAATGTGTGCAAATATTTATCTATTATCTATCCAATCTAGTGTGTGTGTGTGTGTGTGGCATCAATGTGGCATCAATTTCAACATTCTGTGGGTATAAAAAGCTGGTACTGTCAGTAAGTCATTCCAAGTTCATCATTCAAACAGCCATGAACACACGACGTCACTTAACGGACGAGCAGCGTCACCTGGCCATAGCGCGCCTTCGGGTCGGTAGCAGCAATCAGATGTTGCTCGTGAACTTGGTGTGTCTCAAAGTGTCATCAGCAGACTTGCATCAAGACACAGAACTACTGGCAGAGTTTGTGACAGATCCAGAAGTGGAACCCCACGAGTGACAGACTGCAACGATGACCAATACCTAAGGACCTACACACTTAGACATCGTCATGCAACAGCCACACAGCTGCAGGCCTGTTTACGAGAGGTGAGGAGGACGAGGGTTTCCAGACAAACCATACGCAACCGACGACACAGCTTTGGCTTGAATGCCAGACGACCGTTGCAGGTGACTCCACTGACACCAAGACACCGCCGTGAACGTTTGCAGTGGGCACAAGATCATGTGACCTGGACAATGCAAATTCTAGTTCACTGATGAGTGTCGGGTCATCTTGCACAGAAATGATGGTCGTCAGTGTTGCTGGGGAAGGCAAGGTGAGAGATACGCTGAGGTCAACATGGTCCCCAGGGTTTGGTGGAGGCGGTGCAACAGTCTGGGCAGCCATCACCAGTCAGCGCAAAACAAAACAACAAACAACAAAAAATGCTCCACTGGTTCCTTGTTACTGTGTGCCGTCTCCCACTTCCGCGTTTTAAGCGCGGAGGAAGAAAAGAGAGGCATTTCAATGAAAAAAACACATTTTCACAGAAAATAAAATTAAACCACTGCTGTTTCAGAGGTCCAGAGGGTCGGGTAAAGGACTTCCGAGCCTAGAAACACTCGCACGTGCCTCCAGGCAAATAAAAAAACGCATTTCGCATTGCGTAGCTCCTCCGCAGTCCAAACTCTCTGGGCGTGATTTCCAGAGACAGGAGGTGGACATCCAGACGGCGGTGGAACTGCATTTGCATTTCTTTTTTCGATGTTACATAACAGAGTTGCCTTGTTCAGAATTGCCCGTTTGAGCTGTGTTTTTTTCAAACGCAGAAAAGGATCGCAAATGCTCAGTTTAGACATTTCGCAACTTTTAGCCATTTGGGGGGCCTAAACAGGGTAGGGGAGCTCACATTAACGTTCAAAAACCTCAGAAAGTGAAAATTTCATGCCATGGGACCTTTAAGAATAATGAGCTGGTCTGAACAGGAAGAGGAAGTTTGAACCAGGATTGCACCAGCAATAAACCAGTGAAAATCTAGATTAAATCAAAACTAAACCAGGACTAAACTAGGACTAAACCAGGACTAAACCAGCCAAATGGAACAAGTAAAGAACAGCAGACAGCACCGGACAGACACAGCCACACTTTCACTTATTTTTCCATCCGCTTTTAACTTTTTTTTTGCATATCTGGCAATACAAATCTGATTATTGATACTATTTGTACAACAAACATTCCAAACATATCAGGTCATGTCAAATGGCACAGATCTGGGTGAATTCTACAAGATCATTTTTACCTCCCTTTTACCTCACTTTCCCTTTGTTGTTCTTTTCACAGTGCCTGCGGTTACATGCTCACTCAAAATCAAATTATCACATTTCTGGAGCTAAGAGATAAATAAAATGCAATGACAGCAAAATCATCAAATTTCTGTCTGAATATAGTCCCTCTGAGTGGCATTCATTTGCCACGTTTACATTAGAGGTTTAAATTTAAAAGTAAGTTAATTCCGAATAAAAGCTAATTCCGTTTTAAAAAGACCACATAATATTAAATTTATTTCCGAATTAAGTGGGTGGTTATCCCTATTTTAAAGCCAAATGAATTTGTTCCTTGATCATGTAAATGTTTATTCCGCTAAAAAATAATTCCGGTCGTTTGGCACATGCTCGTTGAGTCATCCTTCTGACACGATGACGCATGGCAAGATGTCAGCCCGGAGCAAATGTTGGTCTCGAACAAAACAGTTTTTTTAATAAGTATGCTGGAAAAACTAAACGGAATTAAATAATGACCATTTTATGTGTTTTCCATGTAAACCTCAATTTGGAATTATTATTTCCATGTAGGAGGAGAATAATTTAATTCTGAACCATTTCATTCAAACAATTAATTCATAATTAAAGGACATCATGTAAACATGGCCAGTGTTATTCCAATTTTCAAACACTGCCCTGCCTTAAAAATAAACATGCATAAATCCATAACTTACTTGATGCAGGGGACGCTTCCTCGGAGGAACTCTCTGGGTCCGGCACACTCGATGTCGTCAAGAGCCGTGCAGATGACCGGAGTGTGGTTCACCTCCTTCTTAGTCTGACCTCCCCACTAGAAAAGAAGACATGTTACATCAGCTACAGCTCAGATTGGCCTATAGTAGTAGTAATAGCAGTATTTTGCAGCGCTACAAAAACACAGACTACAAACCCATATGGATCATGACCGAAAGGGTTTAGGCTGAAGTAAAAATACTTATAACGCCTAGCCCTATGTCATAATGTTTCCTCATCAACAACATACCTGGAGTTGTACACAAACCATGTATATTTAGGATCAGTTCTTCTCTCAAACACAAAACACTTTGTTCCACCTTGTGATGTGATTTAAAGTTAAAAGAAAGCTGGCCACAGTTCGGAGCAGAGCGGTTTTAAGGGGGCTCAGACTGCAGTCAAGACTGCAGGTCCCAGTTCGATGAAGCTATCAGGACAAGATCATCTGCAAACAGCAGAGATGAGATCCTGTGGTTCCCAAACCGGATCCCCTCCGGCCCCTGACTGCGCCTAGAAATTCTGTCCATAAATATAATGAACAGAACCGGTGACAAAGGGCAGCCCTGGCGGAGTCCAACATGCACCGGGAACAGGTCCGACTTACTATCAGCAATGTGACCACAGCTCCTGCTCCGGTCATACAGGGACCGAACAGCCCTTAGCAAAGGGCCCCGAACCCCGTACTCCCAGAGCACTCTCCACAGGACCCCACGAGGGACACGGTCGAATGCCTTCTCCAGATCCACAAAGCACATGTGGACTGATTGGGCAAACTCCCATGCACCCTCGAGCACCCGATGGAGAGTATAGAGCTGGTCCAGTGTTCCCCGGCCGGGACAAAAACCACACTGCTCCTCCTGAATCCGAGGTTCGACTATCGGTCGAATTCTCCTCTCCAGCACCCTGGAATAAACCTTACGGGGAAGGCTGAGGCTGATTAAGTCATCCAGTACAATTTATTTGCATAAAATGTTGCTTTTGGGGGAAATGTAGTCATGCGATTAATTTAGATTAATTAATTACAAAGCCTGCGATTAATTAGTTCATTTTTTTAAATCAAGTCGCACCCCTAATTAAAAGATTATTCAATGAAACAAACAGAACTCTGGGTATGTTTCTGATGAGGTAACAACCTTCTAACATGGCTTAAAGCGCACAACAAACAATTTTGAGTAATATATGCCCTTTAAGGATTAAGGACTCAGGTATTTATTGAATTGCTATTTTGCAGATGTCTGGAGTGTGGTTCAGTCCAGAAAAGAAGCGTATGAACAGCAAGTTTGTGTTTACAGCTTCACGTAGGACTTACTGTATATATGAGTAAAAATACTGTACAGTCAAACTTGAATACATAGTTCAAAGTGACATTTATAAAGGCTCTCTCAGCGGATATAGACAGGACAGAAGAGAGAATCAAGTACAAAGTTACCCCGACACAGCCATGGCCCAGTTCCTGTAGAGCAGTGTAGTTCCCTGCGTGGTCCACTGGGTCCTGACAGAAGATGAACTCCTCAGGTCTATGGTATGAGAAGAGAAAAACGGTATGGTATATTCTGAGCACAAAGGGAGCATTTCAAAACATAGCGCTCTCATTTAGGTTAGATGGGGGTTCAGTGTTTCCCACTTGTTTACACCAAGACTATGGTGGCATAAACAATCCTTGAATCATTTTATTTAATACAATATGTTGGTGTATAATGTCACTTATAGCCTGTACTAAACAAAAAAGCTGATTACAAATTAAAAATGGTTTCTTCTATTTATTCATGGTAACACTACAAGCATAAAGTATCATTTGTTTTCCAATATTTTGAAAGTTAGTCTATAGGGGGGGTCAGTATAGTCTACTGTATTAATGGGAAACATTAGGAGGAAAAAACTAACAGCAATATAATGGCCCCCAAGGGACTAGCACTTGCTGTTCATTACTCTACACTGTCCCATTCAAATATACAGTGCCGTGAAAAAGTATTTGCCCCCTTCCTGATTTCTGTGTTTTTTGCATATTTATCACTCAAAACATTGTCAGATCATCAAACCAATTTTAATATCACACAGAAACAACCCAAGGAAAGACAAAATTCAGTTTTTGAATGATGATTCCATTTATTAGTGCACAAAAAAAATCTAAACCTATCTGGCCCTATGTGAAAAAGTAATTGCCCCCTTAATCTAATAGCCAGTTGAGCCTCCTTTGACAGCAATAACTGTAACCAAACGTTTGCGATAATTGGTGATGAGTCTTTCACACCGCTGGGGAGGGATTTTGGCCCTTTCTTCTATGCAGAATTGTTTCAATTCTGCCATATTGGAGGGTTTTCTTGTATGAACTGCCCGTTTAAGGTCACACCACAGCATCTCAATCGGATTTAAATCCGGACTTTGACTTGGCCACTCCAAAACCTTAATTTTGTTTTCTTTGAGCCATTCAGAGGTGGACTTGCTGGTGTGTTTTGGATCATTGTCCTGTTGCATGATCCAAGAGCGCTTGAGTTTGAGGGCACGAACTGATGGCCGGACATTCTCCTTCAGGATCTTCTGGTAAACAGCAGAATTCATTTTTCCGTCAATCACAGCAAGTTGTCCTGGTCCTGAGGCAGCAAAGCAGGCCCAGACCATCACACTGCCACCACCATGCTTTACTGTGGGCACCATGTTCTTTTTATCAAATGCTGTGCCATTTTTACGCCAGATGAAACGGGCTGCAGACCTTCCAAAAAGTTCAATTTTAGACTCATCGGTCCACAAAATGTTTCTCCAAAAGTCTTGAGGGTCATCAAGGTGCTTTTTGGCAAAGGTGAGACGAGCCTTTGTGTTCTTTTGTGAAAGCAGTGGTTTTCTCCTGGGAACTCTTCCATGGATGCCATTTTTGGCCAGTGTTTTTCTAATGGTGGAGTCATGAACACTGACCTTAACTGAGGCCAACGAGGCCTGTAGTTCTTTCGATGTGCGTCTAGGTTCTTTTGTGACTTCCTGAATGAGCCGTCGTCGCACTCTTGGAGTAATCTTAGTTGGTCGACCACTCCTGGGAAGGGTTGCAACTGTTCCCAGTTTCCTCCATTTTTGAATAATGGCTCTGACAGTGGTTCGCTGGAGCCCCAGAGCTTTGGGAATGGCTTTGTAACCTTTTCCTGAATTATAGACTTCTATCACTTTTTTTCTCATTTGTTCTTGAATTTCTTTGGATCGTGGCATGATGTGTTTGTTCTTGAGATGTTGTAGCCAACTTCACTTTGTTTGACAGGAACTATTTAAGTGATTTCTTGATTCAACTAGAGCTGCAACTATCGAGTATTTTTGGAATCGAGTACTCTGTCGATTATTTTTTCGAGTAATCGAGTACTCTAACGATTCATACTTTTTTTTTTTTTTTGAATTCTGAAATCAAAGCACACAAAAAACACATGTTATTAACAGGTAGTGGTGAAATACACATACCTGGTACAAATGTTGAGATCTGCTCCACTTTACACTGACACTCCTCTGTCACATAGTTGGACACTGTAGTTGAACACTGTAGCTGAACACTGACAGCCCTAAACTGTAAATGCTTTGGTATATTTCCATTGTTCCTTGAAGGGATTTTTAAAAATCTATTTGACTTAAACCTGAATTGAATTAGGTGCATATTTGAGTGATAAGAACACATGGAAAATAAATAATTATTAGCAATTTATTTTTAACACAAAATAATAAGATTAACAGAATAAAATAAATATCTGTCCTGCTTAACTTAAAACTGTATAAATTAATATAAAACAATACAAGGCACAACATGTCTGGACAGTACAAGTGATGCATGTTCTATCTAATGATCTCTCTCTCTCTCCTCTCTCTCTCTCTTTCTCTCTCTCTTTCTCTCTCTCCTCTCTCTCTCTCTGTCTCCTCTTTCTCTCTCTCTCTCTCTCTGTCTCCTCTTTCTCTCTCTCTTTCTCTCCTCTCTCTCTTTCTCTCTCTCCTCTCTCTTTCTCTCTCCTCTGTCTCTCTCTCTTTCTCTCTCTCCTCTCTCTCTCTGTCTCCTCTTTCTCTCTCTCTCTTTCTCTCTCTCCTCTCTCTCTGTCTCCTCTTTCTCTCCCTCTCTCTCTCCTCTCTCTTTCTCTCTCTCTCTCTCCCTCTCTCTTTCTCTCTCCTCTGTCTCTCCTCTTTCTCTCTCTCTCCTCTTTCTCTCTCTCCTCTCTTCTCTCTCTCTCTCCTCCCTCTCTCTCTCTCTCTCTCTCTCTCTCTCTCCTCTTTCTCTCTCTCTTCCCTCTCTCTCTCTCCCCCCTCTCTCTCCTCTCTCTCTCCTCTCTCTCTCCTCTCTCCTCTCTCTCTCCTCTCTCTCTCCTCTCTCTCCTCTCTCTCTCCTCTCTCTCGCGAAACAGCTGCGCGCGCTCGCGGCTCGTGTCCGCGGCTCCACGCGGGCTGCAGTCAGAAGCTTCGCGAAAAAGCAGAGATCCACTAAAAAGCAGAACTCTTTCATTCCTGATTTTATAAATGTTTAAATAGTTTCTATGTAAATGGAAACAGTGATGCAGTCTGTCCGAACAGCGCAGTAGTCTGACAATGCCGCGATGATGCATGAATTGAAATATATCGCCACGTGATGATAATTAAACGATGCCTCGAGGCAAATAATTTGCCTCGATTATTTTTTGTACTCGAGTTACTCGATTTACTCGAGTAATCGTTGCAGCCCTAGATTCAACACAGGTGGTGACAATCAGGTGTGGGTGTGGCATGTAGAACTGAACTAAGTTTTCTCAAAACTGTGGTTAGTCACAGTTAGTTTGTGATTTAACAAGGGGGGGCAATTACTTTTTCACATAGGGCCAGATAGGTTTAGATTTTTTTTGTGCACTAATAAATGGAATCATCATTCAAAAACTGAATTTTGTCTTTCCTTGGGTTGTTTCTGTGTGATATTAAAATTGGTTTGATGATCTGACAATGTTTTGAGTGATAAATATGCAAAAAACACAGAAATCAGGAAGGGGGCAAATACTTTTTCACGGCACTGTATATCTAAACTAAAATGAATAAAAGATGTGCAAATATGCTTTTCATCAATATTCAGTGCACAAAAATACATGAAATTACAGAAATGACAATTTATGAGAGCACTGTCGTATTACATGCATGGTCACATGGGGAAAATCACATGACTCAATAGATACTCTGATCTTTACACGACATCAAATTAAATGAGCTTCACAATTTGTCCGTTGCATCCCAATAGGTGCTTAAATTGTATATAATTAGTTATGAATGAAACATTGATTTAGATGTACATATGGACAAATTGGTAAAGGGAGAAATTCAATTTGTCAACCGGACAACGTTTATTTGGTCGAAGACGTTTCGCAGCTCATCCAAGCTACTTTGTCAGTTCTGGTTAGAGTGCTGGTGGACACCGCTTATATCTGCCTGAAGGGAGGAGCTAACTACAATGAAATTACTATGAAACTATTCCACCTCTTTGTTTTCAGTTTCTGTCTGGACCCCCGGATAGTTTCATAGTAATTTCATTGTAGAGTGGTACCTCACCTTACGAAAGACCCAACAAACGAAAATTTCAAGTTACGAAACGCCTTCACGTTAAATTTTGGTCTCTAGATACGAAAGAAAATTACGAAACGTGAAATCTCAAAAATTCAAATAATGCGCGCTCAGCCACACACATTATACGCTTTTCTCAGACTGGATTTTAACTTTTCTCACATTTGTCTCTCGTTTAAACACTCAAACTTTCATAGATTTTCAACAAAATGTATAAATAGTGAAGCGTGGGGGGAAGGGGGAGGGCGGACACGTGTGTGTGACACGTGTGTGATAGCAGCATGACCCGGCGCGGGGCTGCCAGCAGGTCTAGACCTGGACTAAACCAGGACTGGACCAGGACTAAACCTGGACTAAACCTGGACTAAACCTGGACTAAACCTGGACTAAACCTGGACTAAACCTGGACTAAACCAGGACTAAACCAGGACTAGACCAGGTGGATTAAAGTGCCGCGCGCGGGTCTATTTCCTGGTTTCGTTTCGAGTCACGGCTGAGGCGAGCAGCGAGGGGGACCGCACGCAGTCTGAGCGCATGAACGAGACCCGTGCTCAAACCGTGCCTCCTCTAAACCAGGATTAAACCAGGTCTGAACCAGGTCTAAACCAGATCTAAACCAGGATTAGACCACCGCGGCTCTTACCTGCGTTTGTTCATACGCTCGGACTTCGTGCGGTCCCCTCCTCGCTGCTCGCCTCAGCCGTGGCTCGTGAGAAACCAGGAAATAGACCCGCACGCGGCGCTTTAATCCACCTGGTCTAGTCCTGGTTTAGTCCAGGTTTAGTCCTGGTCCAGTCCAGGTATAGACCTTGTTTAGACCTGGTTTAGTCCACGTTTAGTCCTGGGTCTACAGTCTCTTAGCCAATCAGGACGCAGAACACAGTGTTACACTATAAAAAAAAAAAGTTACACTACAAAAAAAAAACTTGGAACGGGGCCTTGGAACCAATCAGGCTTTTTCCATTGAAATAGCTACTCAACTTACGAAACCACTTCTGTAACGAATTAATTTCGTAAGGTGAGGTACCACTGTAGTTAGCTCCTCCCTTCAGGCAGATATAAGCAGTGTTCACCAGGACTCTAGCCAGAACTGACGAAGTAGCTTGGATGAGCAGCGAAACGTCTTTGACCAAATAAACCTTGTCCGGTTGACAAATTGAATTTCTCCCTTTACCAATTTGTCCATTTGTACATCAGAATCAATGTGTCATTCATAACTAATTATATACAATTTAAGCACCTAACAGGATGCAGTACAAGTACAGTACAGTGCAAACCGGGACCTTACTTCTGATTACCCTAATAAGAAATCATAATAACACGTTTGTCATTTATTATGCAACTTACAGCAATCAAGAGGTCAAAATAAGCTAATTAGGCTGTATTTAGGCTATTCCCTTCTTATAATAAAGGTAATCAAACGGCAGATTTATAAGTGAACAATTTAGATTTGTCTTTCTTAGGGATGTCAACAATTAATCGACTTACAATTAATTGTCGATCAAGACGTTGGCCGAACAAAATGCGTTAACTGTAACTAATCGCTAGAGGGCGCTACTCTGGAATGTGAACACGAGATGCGAACCCACTCGCGAGAAAGACCATAGCGTTACATCATGTAACCCTTTCCTCTCTGGATGTTGCCGTACAACTCACAGTAGAGCTGGACCTAGAACCATATATTTTTGAAATTATAAAAGCATGTAACTTACATGCTTTTATAATTTCTTGATTGTTCTGGTTTGAGGCCCTGTAATGTTTTATGCTGTGTCCAGGGGCCCTGTGAAATGTATATTTTGTACTGTAACCCTTCACAGATTAAGGGAGAGAAATATTGTTGATGCCTTAGTTCAAAATAAATGTTGAGAATGTCCTAAAAACAGCCTGGATTCGCTGGTTTCATCATAATATGTAGACTAAATAACATTCTGTTATTTAATTTCTTCTGTTCCTTTTAATTTCAAGATTTCCATGCTGCAAGTGCAACAACTGAGCCAGTCCTCAATTTATTTTCAGTAAAGAATGTATTTTGTTATTAAGCATCAATACATTTGTCTGCTTTTTACTAAGGAATAATTAATTGAGGAATATACAATATAATAATACTATGATATATTTTTGACTCAGTGTTATGTATACTATAGCTTATATTCTTAAAGACCCTATTGAAACACTAAAATTCAAGTGAAAAACACCGCTTATCAGTTTATAATAAGGTCAACCAACTATAGATTAATGAATTAATCGATAATTTGTATCCCTATTTTCTTTCTTCATAATAAACTGCAGAGCTGATGCTTCAGTCTGAACCTTGGACTCTCACTCACAGAAAGCTGCAGAGGACCACGGGGGACGGGGGCTTATACTCGTACTCCGCCTGGGTCGTGTTCTCCGCGGGGATCTCGTATCGGATGACTTCGGAGGGCTGCTCGCTGAACGGGAGCATCGTAGCCGTGTTCCCCGCTGTGGAGGTGGAGGTCTGGGTCTCCGCTGCTGTGGTTGTTGTGGTGGTGGTGGTGGTGGTGGAGGTTGTGGTGGAGTTTTGGGAGTGAATTCCCGCTAAACATTGTAACAAAATGACGGTCAGGAGAAGAAGGAACTGCCCCCCCAGAAGGATGTAGTTGAGAGAAATCATTTTCAGCCTCAAATCAAAGCAGTTCGGTGGATAAAGAGCCGATCATGGCTGAAAGCGAAAGGAGGGCTTTATTTTGGTGGTGGGCGTCGCGATGCTATGACGCAATCAGTACGCGACAATGACGTTCACAGCGTTGCTTTTACTGACCTCTAGTGGACTATTTTCATTTTCATTTTCAAATAGAAATTTAATTAACATATCATATAATAATAATAATAATAATAATAATAATAATAATAATAATAATAATTATTATTATTATTATTATTATTATTATTATTATTATTATTATTATTATTATTATTTAAATTTTCTATTTGGAGGTAAATGAACACCTTAGCATTTACATTTTGTTAATTTTACTTTTTATTCATAATGTTGTAACATGTCCTCTGTAATGGACGGTGTTAAATCCATGTCAAGTTAACGACCTAACAAAAACATTTTTTCGGTCGGTTCTACAGTCACCTCAAAAAAAATTTTAGACTCCCTTTTAATTTCTTATTTATTTTTTTTATTATTTTTAATTTATTATTATTATTACTATTATTATTATTATTAATTTATTTTTATTTATATTTTTTTATTTATTATTTATTTATTTATTTTATATATTGTTTATTTTTATGCATTATTATGATTATTATTATTATTATTAATAATAATAACAACAACAATAATAATTAAAGCCGCAAGCGGCGTTGGTCGGGACCTCGCACCTGCGTTTGTTCGTCTTACTGAGACGCACAGCCATACCAAATTTCGTGTGCCTGGCACAATTATCTCACTTCCTGTTGGGCGTGGCCATGACATTGTAGATACCCTGTCAGAACAGACCCTGTCAGACCCTGTCAGACCCTGTCAGACCCTGTCAGACTCTGTTAGACCCTGTCAGACCCTGCATGTGGCCTCCATGCTGAGGCCTACATGAACCTTCGATGCTTGTCCCCACATTGCTGCTTGCAGCTATATCAGATCAAAGGTACAAAGATCAAAGACCTTTGATCAGGGCGTTGCCTAGCAACATATACCTCCCATTCATAACTCATCACTCCCATTCAATAAATACCTAATTTTATCGATCCGCCGTATCGTCATATTACCGCCTATTTGAAAATCCTTCGCAATTTTACATCTCCAACGTCTTAAGATTATGTTCACCAAAATTTAAGCCTATCTGAGGTACGGTGTAGGAGAAGTGTTTCAAATTCCATACCTAACTTTATCGATCCGCCGTATCGTCATATTACCGCCTATTTGAAAATCCTTCGCAATTTAACATCTCCAACGTCTTAAGATTATGTTCACTAAAATTTAAGCCCATCTGAGGTACGGTGTAGGAGAAGTGTTTCAAATTCCATTGTATGTCAAATACCCAAAAATCACACAAAAGGCCAATTATCTCACTTCCTGTTGGGCGTGGCCATGACATTGCAGTGAGGCGTTTGTTCGTCTTATTGAGATACACGTCCCTACCGAATTTCATGCTCCTATCTTAAACGGTATGCCAGCCCCGAAAGACAACGCGCTAGGGGGCGCTATCGAGCTCCTGGGGGTCACTGGGGGACGGGACTTTGTGTGGTCGTACTGGCAGCACTTTGTGATGCCCGTGCAAAGTTTCGTTCGTTTTGAAGCATGGGAACATGCTCAAAATTGCCCCAGCGAGTGTGAACAAGAACAAGAATAATAATAATAATAATAATAATAATAATTAAAGCCGCAAGCGGCGTTGGTCGGGACCTCGCACCTGCGTTTGTTCGTCTTACTGAGACGCACAACCATACCAAATTTTGTGTGCCTGGCACAATTATCTCACTTCCTGTTGGGCGTGGCCATGACATTGTAGATACCCTGTCAGAACAGACCCTGTCAGACCCTGTCAGACCCTGTCAGACCCTGCATGTGGCCTACATGCTGAGGCCTACATGAACCTTCGATGCTTGTCCCCCACATTGCTGCTTGCAGCTATATCAGATCAAAGGTACAAAGATCAAAGACCTTTGATCAGGGCGTTGCCTAGCAACAAATACCTCCCATTCATAACTCATCACTCCTATTCAATAAATACCTAACTTTATTGATCCGCCGTATCGTCATATCACCGCCTATTTGAAAATCCTTCGCAATTTAACATCTCCAACGTCTTAAGATTATGTTCACCAAAATTTAAGCCTATCTGAGGTACGGTGTAGGAGAAGTGTTTCAAATTCCATACCTAACTTTATCGATCCGCCGTATCGTCATATTACCGCCTATTTGAAAATCCTTCGCAATTTAACATCTCCAACGTCTTAAGATTATGTTCATTAAAATTTAAGCCCATCTGAGGTACGGTGTAGGAGAAGTGTTTCAAATTCCATTCTATGTCAAATACCCCAAAATCACACAAAAGGCCAATTATCTCACTTCCTGTTGGGCGTGGCCATGACATTGCAGTGAGGCATTTGTTCGTCTTATTGAGATACACGTCCCTACCGAATTTCATGCTCCTATCTTAAACGGTATGCCAGCCCCGAAAGACAACGCGCTAGGGGGCGCTATCGAGCTCCTGGGGGTCACTGGGGGACGGGACTTTGTGTGGTCGTACTGGCAGCACTTTGTGATGCCCGTGCAAAGTTTCGTTCGTTTTGAAGCATGGGAACATGCTCAAAATTGCCCCAGCGAGTGTGAACAAGAACAAGAATAATAATAATTAAAGCCGCAAGCGGCGTTGGTCGGGACCTCGCACCTGCGTTTGTTCGTCTTACTGAGACGCACAGCCATACGAAATTTCGTGTGCCTGGCACAATTATCTCACTTCCTGTTGGGCGTGGCCATGACATTGTAGATACCCTGTCAGAACAGACCCTGTCAGACCCTGTCAGACCCTGTCAGACTCTGTTAGACCCTGTCAGACTCTGTCAGACCCTGTCAGACCCTGCATGTGGCCTACATGCTGAGGCCTACATGAACCTTCGATGCTTGTCCCCACATTGCTGCTTGCAGCTATATCAGATCAAAGGTACAAAGATCAAAGACCTTTGATCAGGGCGTTGCCTAGCAACAAATACCTCCCATTCATAACTCATCACTTCCATTCAATAAATACCTAATTTTATCGATCCGCCGTATCGTCATATTCCCGCCTATTTGAAAATCCTTCGCAATTTAACATCTCCAACGTCTTAAGATTATGTTCACCAAAATTTAAGCCTATCTGAGGTACGGTGTAGGAGAAGTGTTTCAAATTCCATTCCTAACTTTATCGATCCGCCGTATCGTCATATTACCGCCTATTTGAAAATCCTTCGCAATTTAACATCTCCAACGTCTTAAGATTATTTTCACCAAAATTTAAGCCCATCTGAGGTACGGTGTAGGAGAAGTGTTTCAAATTCCATTCTATGTCCAATACCCAAAAATCACACAAAAGCCCAATTATCTCACTTCCTGTTGGGCGTGGCCATGACATTGCAGTGAGGCGTTTGTTCGTCTTATTGAGATACACGTCCCTACCGAATTTCGTGCGCCTATCTTAAACGGTATGCCAGCCCCGAAAGACAACGCGCTAGGGGGCGCTATCGAGCTCCTGGGGGTCACTGGGGGACGGGACTTTGTGTGGTCGTACTGGCAGCACTTTGTGATGCCCGTGCAAAGTTTCGTTCGTTTTGAAGCATGGGAACATGCTCAAAATTGCCCCAGCGAGTGTGAACAAGAACAAGAATAATAATAATAATAATAATAGGGAAACAAAGCAACAACAATAGGGACCTTCGTCCCCCTTCGGGGCTCGGTCCCTAATAATAATAATAATAATAATAATAATAGGGAAACAAAGCAACAACAATAGGGACCTTCGTCCCCCTTCGGGGCTCGGTCCCTAATAATAATAATAATAATTCATTTATTTGTATTTATTATTTTTTATGTTTTATGTTTTATGTACTATTTATTTATTTATTTATTTATTAAAAAAAAAAAAAAAAGTGGCAGTAGCTCAGTTGGTAGAGCATATGCCTCGTGATCCAGGGGTTGGCGGTTCGAATCCCGCTCTTGACGGGTTGACCGCATATGATCCCAGCTCCCACAGATGAGCGCTGCCGTTGTGTCCTTGGGCAAGCCATTTAACCCAACCTCGCCCCCAGTGTCTGCGGACACCAGTAGCCCCCATGGCAGAAGATACATCAAGGCCTGTTGTGACGTGAGCTGTCCTCCTGTGGACCCACCACCCGCGCAAGGATTCATGGGGGCTGGTGCATTGTGTTCTGGGCAGCAGAACACTGATTGGACTGCTGCCTCCACGACCCAGAAAATGGAAAAGCGGAACAAAATGAATGAATATTTATTTTATTGTTTAATCATAGTGCAGCCACAAACTAGGGTCTATCGCAAAACTTAAAAGATGTCCACTATAAAGGACACAAATGAATGGGCGGGTCTCAGGAGGATATTGTTATTTATTTATTTATTTATTTATTTATTTATTTATTTATTTATTTATTTATTTATTTATTTATTTATTTATTTATTTTGGGCAAGTAAGCAATTTACATTCTTTTAAAAGTGCAATAACAGAAATAATTTGCCCCAAAAAGAGTGGGAAGAAGAAAATTTATTTAATCCCACCCCCTCTTCTAATTTAGCATAATGAGCTTTCTTTTGCATTTATCGGACATCTTACATTAGACTTGAACTGTTTACAAAGGGATACAAGCAATGGTAAAGAAATTAAGGATACTAACAATGGAAACAGACAGCAGATACAAGTAATGGACAGAACAAGTCAACAAGGGTGCAGAAACAACAAGCACAAACCCGCACTACATTAGGCAGTTTGTTCTAATATTCAGACCCACTCTATAAACTGTAACCAGACTATATGTTTATAGAACAACTTGAATTTATGGATATTTTGGCATTTCTTGAGATGTGTATCCAGACTGTTCCAGAGTTTTACACCATATATAGACACACAGAAACTTTTATGGCTAGTTTGTAGATTACTTGGTAGTAAATTGTTCAATGCTTTAAATACAGTGGTACCTCACCTTACGAATGACCCAACAAACGAAAATTTCAAGTTACGAAACGCCTTCACGGTAAATTTTGGTCTCTAGATACGAATGAAATTTCAAGTTACGAAACGCGAAATCTCAAAAATTCAAATAATGCGCGCTCAGCCACACACATTATACGCTTTTCTCAGACTGAATTTAAACTTTTCTCACATTTGTCTCTCGTTTAAACACTCAAACTTTCATAGATTTTCAACAAAATTATTAATAGTGAAGTGTGGGGGGAAGGGGGAGGGGGGAGAAGTGTGCGCTCTGACACGTGTGATAGCGGCATGTGTGACAGCTGACCCGGCGCTGCCAGCAGGTCTAGACCTGGACTAAATCAGGATTAAACCTGGACTAAACCTGGACTAAACCTGGACTAGACCAGGTGGATTAAAGCGCCGCGCGTGGGTCTATTTCCTGGTTTTGTTTCGAGTCACAGCTGAGGCGAGCTGCTGCTCGCATGCAAGAGCCGCGGTCTAGACCTGCTCTCCAGGGCCCCTCCAGGCACGGAGCCCCAGACAGGGACCCAGGGGGGCAGCCCGCCTTAAGAGCTCCCTAAGCGGGCATGGGTCCGGGGATTGTCCCGGTCACCGGCCTGGAGGTCTTGAAGAGGCCGACCTCACGGTTCTATCCAGGCCGCTCTGTGAGCACCTTACGCGGGCAGGTCTAGAGCAGCGGCTCACCTCAGCTGTGACTCGAAGCGAAACCAGGAAATAGACCCACGCGCGGCGCTTTAATCCACCTGGTCTAGTCCTGGTCTAGTCCTGGTCTAGTCCTGGTCTAGTCCTGGTCTAGTCCTGGTCTAGTCCTGGTCTAGTCCTGGTCTAGTCCTGGTCTAGTCCTGGTCTAGTCCTGGTTTAGACCTTGGTCTAGACCTGGTTTAGACCTTGGTCTAGACCTGCTGTCAGCTCCGCGCCGGGTCATGCTGCGCTATCACACGTGTCAGAGCGCAGTCTTCTCCACCCTCCCCCTTCCCCCCACACTTCACTATTAATAATTTTGTTGAAAATCTATGAAAGTTTGAGTGTTTAAACGAGAAACAAATGTGAGAAAAGGACGTAGGACGCAGAACACAATGTTACACTATAAAAAAAGTTACACTATTAAAAAAAAAACTTGGATCGGGGCCTTGGAACGAATCAGGCTTTTTCCATTGAAATAGCTACTCAACTTACGAATTTTTCACGTTACGAAACCACTTCTGGAACTAATTAATTTCGTAAGGTGAGGTACCACTGTAATATTATCAGTGTATAATATTTTACAAGGTCAGGAATCTTTAGGAGCTTGGATTGAATAAAAAGATTATGGGTGTGCTCTAAAAATCCAACTTTATGGATGAGTCGCTGATTATATTTGTAATATACTCAGTGGATTAACTGTACATTGGTAAGTGTTCTCCCAAACTTCTACACACATTTTATTTTTTATATGTCTAATGTGGGCTTTCCATGATAATTTACTGTCTATTATAACTCCCAGGAATTTATTTACATTTACATTTTCAATTTGGACACCGTCAGAATCAGAATTGCTTTAATCTTGTGATTGCCAAACATCATTGCGTTGGTCTTATTCATATTTAATGGCAATTTATTAATATCCACCCACTTTGTTTAATATAACACTATTATTTTAACACATTGCACCATTTTAGGGTGAAGGAGGTCTGGGCGTCCCTGCTTAGACTGTTGCGGAAGAAAATGGATGGATGGCACTACTTTAGTTGTTCAAGTGCCTGCACTCCTTTATTTTACATTTTACCACCTCTTTTGTTTTTGTTATTTTGCTCGGGGTTTTTTTTTTTTTTGCAACAAATTAAAGGAAATCTGTGTATTTATTTTATTCATCTATTCATTCAATAAATGGCAGCTACAATGTGGGCAGAAAACAACCTATGTAAAATTGCTTTATCCAAAAATATGATTCCATTACATATTAAATCTCGATCTCAAAAAATGTGTGTAAAGGTCCCATGACATGGTACTTCTTGATGCTTTTATATGGCTCCTTACGGCCTTTCCGTGTGTGTTCTGTGTGGAGTTTGCATGCATGGTCTGGGTTCGATCCCCGGGTCGTCCGGGCCTTTCTGTGTGGAGTTTGCATGTTCTCCCCGTGTCTGGGTGGGTTTCCTCCGGGCACTCCGGTTTCTCCATCAACCCAAAACATGCTCCAAGTAAAATCCTCCAGCTGAGGTCCTGACCAAACTGAAGCAGGAAGATCATGGAGATGGTCCCCGGGCGCAGTAATGTGCTGCCCACTGCTCCTAATATATATATATATATATAGGATGGGTTAAATGCAGAGAAGAATTTCTCCAGTGTGAGATCAATAAAGTTGCTTCTTCTTCTTCTTAATGGTTCCCTAATACTGTAAATGAATCCTTCTCCAAAATCAAGACTCAGTGCATGAGAAACAGAGAGAGTCATACATCTCTCTCTGGAACAGTCCATTATGGGCGTTGCTTGAATGCAAATGAGGACAGAGATGGCCTATAGTAGCGAGTGGGGGCGTGGACAAACTCTCCACTCTCTCCTCTTCAGCTGCGCTCTGCGCTGGCCCCACTTCCGCGTTTTTGCGCAGAGGAGGAGATGAGAAGCGTTCCATTGAAACATAAACACATTTCCACAGAAAATAAAATTAAACCACTGCTGTTTCAGAGGTCCAGAGGGTCGGGTAAAGGACTTCCAAGCCTAGAAACACTCGCACGTGCCTCCAGGCAAATAAAAAAACGCATTTTGCATTGCGTAGCTCCTCCGCAGTCCAAACTCTATGGGCGTGATATACAGAGACGCTGACTACAGACATAGACGGGGGTGGAGCTGCATTTTTCAATCTGACGTCAATAAGGTGCCTTGTTCAGAATCGCCTGTTTGAGCTGAAAAGGATCGCAAATGCTCAGTTTAGACATTTCGCAACTTTTAACCATGAAGGGGGGGGCTAAACAGGGTAGGGGAGCTCACATTAACGTTAAAAAACCTCAGAAAGTGAAAATTTCATGCCATGGGACCTTTAAATGTGTAAGACATAAATATTGTAAACTGCTTCAATATTTCATTGATAAGACTAAAACCACTTTCTATATTTTAATTAAACACACAATGTAGTACAATTATATGTACAATTTCACATTTTATTTTGTATTTACATAAACAACACCACAAAAAAAACAACAACAGAAAACTGGGCAATTTGTATTCACTAACCAGTTGACTATTTGTTTATTTATTTATTTGTCATACAGTAATGTAATGTGGGTTCAATCTTTGTTTCCTCAAAAGTGCTGTCAAGTTGAAGAGGTTTTAACACATCTCATGCAGGTACAGATTGAAGAGCATAAGACAGGTTTTCATGTTTTTGTAATTATTACTTCGTTTGGTGGGATAATACCTGTGGTAACATAGTTTCACATTTGTTAGTATGTGAAAGAAAAGTTTAGAAGAAAAGCACAAAAATACAGCAGGGAAAAAAGTAAAAAAAAAAAAAAAAAAAAGTAGCGATAAGTTCTAAAACTGTATCCCTGTCATCAACTTTTCCAAAATTCATGGACAAGTTATGCTCAAGGTACCCATTTTCCTGACAATATAGCATTCATTTAACAAAATAATGGTGTTGATATTTAATTTTTATTAACTTAAATATGATCCTTGTTGACATTATGGTTGCTACAATAGGTAACAATACAGTATTAGCCTCAATTTATGTCACATCTATTGTTATTTTGTAAAATGTAATTATGGTTTATGGTAAAGGGAGAAATGATCAAAGGAGAAGTTCAATTTGTCAACTGGATAAAGTTTGTTTGGTTGAAAACGTTTCGCCGCTCATCCGAGAGGCTTCGTCAGGGAGAAATTCAATTCGTCAACTGGACAAAGTTTATTTGGTCGAAGACGCTTCGCAGCTCATCTGAGCTACTTCGTCAGTTCTGGCTAGAGTGCTGGTGGACACTGCTTATGTCTGCCTGAAGGGAGGAGCTAACTACAATGAAATTACTATGAAACTATTCCACCTCTTTGTTTGAAGTTTCTGTCTTTTGTTTGAAGTTTCTGTCTGGGGTCTTGTTTAGCATACCCATTCAGTACCATAATGGATGTTTTCACACCTCTGGACGTGGCCTGGCCCTATTGTTTTCTTTGTTTGTTTTGATTTAGGTTTGAGAATGGAATTATATATGGGAGACAAAAGAGCTGGTTCAAGAGGGGAGTTAAAGAGGCTACTTTTGTCCAAAAAAAAAAAAAAAAGAGAATCCTTTAAAGGTCCCATGGCATGAAATTTTCACTTTCTGAGGTTTTTGAACGTTAATGTGAGCTCCCCTACCCTGTTTAGGCCCCCCCCCCATGGCTAAAAGTTGTGAAATGTCTAAACTGAGCATTTGCGATCCTTTTCTGCGTTACAAAAAAATCGGAGCTCAAACAGGCGATTTTGAACAAGGCACCTTATTGACGTCAGATCGAAAAAAGAAATGCAAATGCAGTTCCACCCCCGTCTGTCTGTACTCAGCGTCTCTGTAAATCACGCCCAGAGAGTTTGGACTGCAAATGCGCTAGGCAATGCGAAATGCGTTTTTTTATTTGCCTGGAGGCACTTCCGAGTGTTTCTAGGCTCGGAAGTCCTTTATCTGAGCCTCTGGACCTTTGAACAGCAGTGGTTTAATTTTATTTTCTGTGGAAATGTGTTTATTTTTCAATGGAACGCTTCTAATCTCTCCCCCCGTGCAAAAACACAGAAATGGATCCGCTGAGAGCGGAGAGTTTGGCCATGCCCCCACCCTCTACTATAGGCCATCTCTTTTCTCCTCATTTGCATTCAAGCAACAACGCCCATAATGGCCTGTTCAGAGAGAGAAAAAATACTCTTTCTCATCTTATCTCTGTTTCTCATGCACTGAGTGTTGATTTTGAAGAAGGATTCATTTACAGTATTAGGGAACCATTAAGGAGCCATATAAAAGCATCAAGAAGTACCATGTCATGGGATCTTTAAACAGGAATGGAGGGGTCAGACAATTTGTCTCCCATATATTTCCATTCTCAAACCTAAATCAAAACAAACAAAGAAAACAATAGGAACAGCTAGGCCAGGTCCAGAGGTGTGAAAACACCTTTGGTTTAGTGAAACAGTAGTATTCCAACCTGCCATATGCACTTTCAGATATATCCTTGTTAATAATAATAAATTACAATTGTAATGTATTTTATTTTATTGAACCATCTTGTACTTTCTTCTGTCCACAGTCCATCTCTATATCTTTCTCTTCTGTCTCCTTCCCTTGTGTTTTACAGACCTGGGGCAATACCGGGTCTGTCGGCAGGTATTTGAAGGCACCATCAGCGGTGTCGCAGGTGGCGGACGTTACAGAGGACCCTGAAGGAGATGCGGGCCGGAGAGACGAGCAGTAGTCCCAGCCGTGAACGCTGAGATCACGCTTTAAATCGGGCGTGGTTCTGGGAGGAGGGAGGAGGTAGTGAGCAGGCGGTGTGCACAGGCCGAGGTAAGGGTAAAACACAAAGCTGCCAAAGTGAGACAAGTTCAGCAGGTCCTATAAGAGATAAAGAAACAAATGAAAGAATGGACATTAAAGGCAGATAAAGTACTGCACTGTTCTCAATAACATAGACAGAGCTCCTCTGTTTTAAAACGATGCTGCTTCCTGTATTATTGACTGTTCTCCTCAACATTTTTTGCTATGCTAAAGGTGCATCGTGTAACTTTTCTGGTGGAGGGTCCATCAAATGCTTTTCTCCATGGAGATGTTATTGCTTTGTCTGGAATGTTTCACAGTGTGGTATTAAAACTTTCTATCTCCAGGGAGACCAAACCAGACCAAGTTACAGGTCAGATCTGTGGAGAGGCGACCCTGCTCAGTCACAATGCCTGTTTTTAAGTATTTTTGAGCTATAAAACCACCTGCAATTGAATAAATCTAAGTTAGAGCTGTTTAATATCATACTGTGGAATATTCACAGATTCAAAAGAGAGTTTTTTTTTAAAGAAATTGGGTTAAAATTATATTTAGTATCCACAGTGTGTAATTTATTTTGCTACATGTAAATTTGTAAGGTTTCATGATCAATGTACATAAGCAACCATATATCATTTTTGAAACTACGTCAGGGCTGGGTTCAAGGTCCCATGGCATGAAATTTTCACTTTCTGAGGTTTCTGAACGTTAATGTGAGCTCCCCTACCCTGTTTAGGGCCCCCCCATGGCTAAAAGTTGCGAAATGTGTAAACTGAGCATTTGCGGTTCTTTTCTGCGTTTTCTGCGAAAAATGCAGCTCCACCCCCCGTCTGGATGTCTACCCACCGTCTCTGTAAATCATGCCCAGAGAGTTTGGACCGCGAATGAGCTACGCAATGCGAAATGTGTTTTTTTATTTGCCTGGAGGCACGTGCGAGTGTTTCTAGGCTCGGAAGTCCTTTACCCGACCCTCTGGACCTCTGAAACAGCAGTGGTTTAATTTTATTTTCTGTGAAAATGTGTTTTTTTCATTGAAATGCCTCTCCTTTCTTCCTCCGCGTTTAAAACGCAGAAGTGGGAGACAGCGCACAGACGCAGGGCTAATCCAGGAACCAGCGGCGCATTTGGCCACCCCCACCCGCTCCTCTAACCTATCTCTGTCCTTCTCATTTGCATTCAAGCAACAAGGCCCAGAATGAGTTGTTCAGAGAGAGATTTTCTGACTCTGACTGTGTACATGTGTCTTTCTCATGCACTGAGTGTTGATTTTGAAGAAGGATTCATTTACAGTATTAGGGAACCATTAAGGAGCCATATAAAAGCATCAAGAAGTACCATGTCATGGGTTAGAAACTAGCAGGTCAGGTGGACCCTCCACCAGAAAAGTTACACAATGCACCTTTAAAAGATGTAAAACTATGAATATTACCACATCACCACCAAACCAAGTAATAAATAGAAAAACTGTCATTTTATTAAATGTTATTGTAAAAATGTGCTGCGTTCAGTGGTGGAAGAAGTACTCAATGTTGTTACTTAAGTAAAAGTACAGATACCAGAGCAGAAAAATACTCAAAGTCAAAGTATCACAAGACAGATAAAGACTAATATTCTCACTCAAGTGTATAACTTGAGTGTAGGGATTTCAAAGACAACAATTTAAGATATAATATATATATATATATATGTGTGTATGTATGTGTATATATAGATATATACAGTGTTTTCTGTTCAATTTATTGGTAAAAGCAAAGTAGTATTGTATATATATATACACACATTATATATATATACACACATTATATATATATACACACATTATATATATATATATATATATATATATATATATATATATATATATATATATATATATATATATATATATATATATATATATATATATATGGCGCACCTGTGAGGTGGGGTGGATTGTCTCGGCGGGGCAGAGGTGCTCGCTGTCACACATTTGGACAGATTTGTGAACAATGTTTGAGAGAAATGGTAGTGTTGTGTATCTGGAGTGAATTTTGGATCTTTGGGTCCATCTCAGGAAAAATGGGAGCAAAAACAAAAGTGTTGCGTTTATATTTTTGTTGAGTATATATATATATATATATATATATATATATATATATATATATATATATATATATATATATATATATATATATAGATATATATATGTATATAGTATGTATAGTTGTACAGGACAATGATGAGAAGTGTATATTATATTGTATTATATTATATTATATTGTATTGTATTGTATTATATTATTATATTATATATATTATAATAGCTGTCAATATGGAATGTGTGAGAATATGGAGCAGGAGTAAATAAGTTTATACTTCCACCTGCTCCATTTTAAGGAAAAGGAACTGCAGAGACATGTGACATAAGTTTGTATTTGTTTGTATTTTGAGTTTGTATTTGTGAAATTTTGCTTAAGTGGAACCTGCAAGCTGCTCAAATAAACATAAACACTATAAACACACTGTAATATGTAAACTTCTGTATGCTACATTTACACATTTATTTCTGAAAATAACACTAAAGCAGATTTAGTATTAAAGGGCCCATATTACACATTATTTATTTTTTAGTTATAATGTTGTTTCCTCATCACAAACAGACCTGGAGTTGTGTTTTGTTTCTTTCACATGTTTAACACACAAATCCTGCATATTTAGGCTGAGCTCTTCTCTCAAACAGAAAACGCTTTGTGATGTCATGTGATAATACAGGACATTTTTTTTTATTATTATTACTTATTTTATCATTACTTATTAGGGACCGAGCCCGAAGGGGGACGAAGGTCCCTATTGTTGTTGCTTTGTTTCCGTATTATTATTCTTGTTCATACACGCTGGGGCAATTTTGAGCATGTTCCCATGCTTCAAAACAAACGAAACTTTGCACGGGCATCACAAAGTGCTGCCAGTACGACCACACAAAGTCTCGTCCCTGGGGGACCTGGGGGTCCCTGGGAGACCCCCCACTGGGGGTCCCCCAGTGGGGGGTCTCCTAGACCGTACCTCAGATGGGCATAAATTTTGGTAAGCATAATCTTAAGACGTTGGAGATGTTAAATTGCGAAGGATTTTCAAATAGGCGGTAATATGACGATACGGCGGATCGATAAAGTTAGGTATGGAATTTGAAACACTTCTCCTACACCGTACCTCAGATAGGCTTAAATTTTGGTGAACATAATCTTAAGACGTTGGAGATGTTAAATTGCGAAGGATTTTCAAATAGGCGGTAATATGACGACACGGCGGATCGATAAAATTAGGTATTTATTGAATGGGAGTGATGAGTTATGAATGGGAGGTATTTGTTGCTAGGCAACGCCCTGATCAAAGGTCTTTGATCTTTGTACCTTTGATCTGATATAGCTGCAAGCAGCAATGTGGGGACAAGCATCGAAGGTTCATGTAGGCCTCAGCATGGAGGCCACATGCAGGGTCTGACAGGGTCTAACAGAGTCTGACAGGGTCTGACAGGGTCTGACAGGGTCTGACAGGGTCTGACAGGGTCTAACAGAGTCTGACAGGGTCTGACAGGGTCTGTTCTGACAGGGTATCTACAATGTCATGGCCACGCCCAACAGGAAGTGAGATAATTGGGGCAATTTTGAGCATGTTCCCATGCTTCAAAACAAAACTTTGCACGGGCATCACAAAGTGCTGCCAGTACGACCACACAAAGTCCCGTCCCCCAGTGACCCCCAGGAGCTCGATAGCGCCCCCTAGCGCGTTGTCTTTCGGGGCTGGCATACCGTTTAAGATAGGCGCACGAAATTCGGTAGGGACGTGTATCTCAATAAGACGAACAAATGCGTACATTCAGTACGACCACACAAAGTCCCGTCCCCCAGTGACCCCCAGGAGCTCGATAGCGCCCCCTAGCGCGTTGTCTTTCGGGGCTGGCATACCGTTTAAGATAGGCGCACGAAATTCGGTAGGGACGTGTATCTCAATAAGCCGAACAAATGCCTCACTGCAATGTCATGGCCACGCCCAACAGGAAGTGAGATAATTGGCCTTTTGTGTGATTTTGGGGTATTTGACATAGAATGGAATTTGAAACACTTCTCCTACACCGTACCTCAGATGGGCTTAAATTTTGAAGTAAATGCATGGAGAATTCTGTAGTTGTGTAGTCATCTTGGTACAAATGAAAATATAGCTGCAAGCAGCAATGTGGGGGCCAAGCACCGTTTGACAGGGTCTAACAAGGTCTGACAGGATCTAACAGAGTCTGACAGGGTCTGACAGGGTCAGGGTCTAACCCTGTCAGAACAGACACATCAAAGACAGATCAAAGGTTGCTAGGTGCGTTGCTAGGCAGTTGACAAATTTCTGCAACTTTGACCTGCTGCTGCCACTAGACGGTTGGAGCTGGGGACCTATAAATTGCTGTGGGTAACGAGGAGACAGGCTGGAATGTGCATGCCAAATTTCACAACTTTTTACCAAACGGTTCTAGGGGCTGCCATAGACTTCCTATGGAACAAGCATAATAATAAATATAGCTGCAAGCAGCAATGTGGGGGCCAAGCACCATCAGACCTTTTTAGAACAAGGTCTGACAGGATCTAACAGAGTCTGACAGGCTCTGACAGGGTCAGGCACACGAAATTCAGTATGGGTGTGCGTCTCAGTAAGACGAACAAACGCAGGGGCGAGGTCCCGACCAACGCCGCTTGCGGCTTTAATTTTATTTTATTCTTGCCTGCATGGACTTTCTTTCCTGTTCAAACTGTCCCTACCTGGAGCTACTGTGGCAAATAAATTTCTCCTTTGTGAGATCAATAAAGTCTTATCTTATCTTAGGAAATGCTCCACTGTGTTTTTAAACTCCGTACACCTTCACTTGTATCGTTTGGATGATTTCGGCCCTGGAATTGCCAATCTCTGCTGAACAAAAGGTAAAAGCTGTTAACTTAAAAACTGCAGCTTCATGACATCACAAGGTGGAACAGAGCATTTTGAGCTTTGGAGATGTAGACGTACGTTTGTGATGAGATAACAACAATATAACAATGTGCATTTGCGTTGTAATCTTGGAAAACCACCCCTAATTTCTCTCTTTTGCAACCAATATATGATTATGAGTTCTGTGGTCTGTGGTTTATTTACTTTACTTATTTATTGCTATTTTATGATTTTATACTTTTGCTTTTATTTGATTTTCATTTTGATTCTCATTTTAGGACTGGTGTGACCAAATTTTTTGCAATTACAGTAATCCCTCATTTATCGCGGGGGTTAGGTTCCAGAAATAACCCGCAATAAGAGAAATCCGCGAATTTGAATTTATTCTACATGTTTTAAGGCTGTAAATGCCTCACCACACACATTATACACTTTTCTCAGACTGGAATTAACATTTTCTCACATTTGTCTCTAGTTTAAAGGTCCCATGACATGGTACTTCTTGATGCTTTTATATGGCTCCTTAATGGTTCCCTAATACTGTAAATGAATCCTTCTTCAAAATCAAGACTCAGTGCATGAGAAAGACACATGTACACAGTCAGAGTCAGAAAGTCTCTCTCTGAACAACTCATTCTGGGCCTTGTTGCTTGAATGCAAATGAGAAGGACAGAGATAGGTTAGAGGAGCGGGTGGGGGGGGGCCAAATGCGCCCGCTGGTTAGGTGCGCTGTGCGCTGTCTCCCACTTCCGCGTTTTAAGCGCGGAGGAAAAAAGGAGAGGAATTTCAATGAAAAAAACACATTTTCACAGAAAATAAAATTAAACCACTGCTGTTTCAGAGGTCCAGAGGGTCGGGTAAAGGACTTCCGAGCCTAGAAACACTCACACGTGCCTCCAGGCAAATAAAAAAACGCATTTCGCATTGTGTAGCTCCTTCGCGGTCCAAACTCTCTGGGTGTGATTTCCAGAGACAGGGGGTGGACATCCAGACGGTGGTGTAACTGCATTTGCATTTCTTTTTTCGATGTGACGTAACATAGTTGCCTTGTTCAGAATCGCCCGTTTGAGAAAAGGATCGCAAATCCTCAGTTTAGACATTTCGCAACTTTTAACCATGGGGGCCCTAAACAGGGTAGGGGAGCTCACATTAACGTTCAAAAACCTCAGAAAGTGAAAATTTCATCCCATGGGACCTTTAAACACTCAAACTTTCATAGATTTTCAACAAAATGTAATAATAGGGACGCGTGGGGGAGACACGGCCCCGGAAGCCCCGCCGGACGCACGAGGAGCACTGCCACATCCCGGGACGTGACGTGCACCAAAACCTTGGAGAAGTGCGCGACACGCGCACCCCTCATCGTGGACAAATCCGAGACAGAGCAGCACGACCGGCGCGAGGCCGCGCGTACACCGGGGCTGCGAGCACGAGATCGAACCGCGACGCCCGAGCCACAAACTGAACACACACAAACGAACGCAAGAGCCGCACGGATTTAATTCTGGTTTAGACCTGGTCTAGTCCCGGTTTAGTCCAGGGCCAGTCCAGGTTTAGTCCTGGTCTAGTCTCTTAGCCAATCAGGACGCAGAACACAATGTTACACTATTAAAAAAAATGTTACACTATAAAAAAAATAAAAATAAAAATTCCACAAAACAGCAAGGCCACGAACAGTGAACCGCGATAGAGCAAGGGATTACTGTAAACCTTTTGTTGGCTTCATTTTACAATCTCTGTGCAGCACTTTGGAAACTGCTTTGTAAAACGTGCTATAGAAATAAAGTGGATTTGGGTTTGGATATGAACCAGTTTGTGACCTTCCTTACCTGTACAAACATATGCTGCTGTAGGCTG
The DNA here is from genome assembly GCA_036785185.1 of Paratrypauchen microcephalus. Lineage (NCBI taxonomy): Eukaryota > Metazoa > Chordata > Actinopteri > Gobiiformes > Gobiidae > Paratrypauchen > Paratrypauchen microcephalus. The sequence goes on along the minus strand of JAVJIX010000083.1, from coordinate 2,746,170 downwards.
ATGGGAACGGGGTAACCTCCTAGTGTCCTCAGAGCACAGGGCGTATCCACAGCCGGACACCCCACCCACGGGCCCCCAGACTGAGGCCCACAGCCCCCCTGGTCCTGGGTGTGTCTGTGGGGGTCTGGTGCTGGGTACAGGCAGCGCTGAAGTCCACCTCTTTCAGAATCACTCGCAACGTTTTGTTTCTGCGGACAAAGTGAAGATGGCCGCGCAGCGAAGTCCTTGCGCTCTGGTTGTGTTTGGTGCACACGACTTTCCTCCATGTTGTTGTCGCTGTCACTTTCATGGCCATCTGTAATTAGAAGGATCCAAAAAACACAACAACATTAAGGCTACGTTTATACGGCGACGATCAAAACAGAAGACGCAAAAGTGGCGTCTCGTCTTCAATTTTTTATCCGCGTTTAGACGAGCGTTCTCAACAGGAAATGCTTGTTTATACGAAGACGCAAAAGTGGACGCAAAAGCCAGCGAAGGGAGGCGCTGTAAATAACTGTACTGAGTTCAGCGTCAAGTTACATTTCTAACCACGACTGTAACGGAAAAGAGAAAGGTAAAACTTCAAAATAAAATGTTCTAGTTGTGTTTTAAATGAGTTGTTAAGTTCCGCTCCAAACATTTCAGTGACTTGTATTTTTGTTGACATGTTTTTGAATATTGTACTGAAAATAGTGACATTACAGGAGGATTACAGTGAATTAGAAAATATAAAATCACATGGGGTTTTACATTTGAAGTGCCTCATGCCGAAGTCGCTTGTCTTGGCGTCTATGTGGCTGTGAGAGTGTGAGAAAGACTTGTACGGGAAGAAGAGAAAAGACCGTAGACGTGTGTGGGTGCCATTTATACAATTGTTGAAATGACTCTTGTATTGCCGCATCTATGTGACGTAAACGCGTACACGACGTGAGCAGGACCAGTTTTGCGTCTTGGGCAGTTTACACGGAAACACTACAGCGGAGCGTATTGAACTTTTCCACTCTGGAGGGTGGTTTCAGATTTTTGCATTTTTAGGCCCCAAAAACGCCGTCACCGTTTAAACGAAAGGCACTTCCGATAAAATATTTTGTCGTTTTTACCCGTAAGCGTTCTCGTGTAAACAGGCCCTAAATCAATGAAATAATGTTCATTTCAACTAAAGTATATAATAAAAAACTGTCAAAACAAAAGAGCCAAGAGACACATCTACACATCTACACATCTACTACTAAAAAAAACAAACAGTAAAGTTTGTCTTAGTTGTCTAAGTCTAAAGGACAAATAGCAATAACAGTAATAGCAATTTCTCATTTGTTATGGATCTGACCAGGGCGATTAGGGATTACACAACTTAACGTAATCAGCTTTTGTGATCAAAGGAGAAGTTCAATTTGTCAAATCTTTCTCTGGCGACGTTAGACTCCAGTCTAAGGCGGAGGAGCTGCAGATACCGCGGCGGTCAGTGGCGACAGACTCGGACAATGGCTGGGTGAGCAGGAAAACGCTTTCCACCACTTATTTTAGTCTCTGGACTGTGGGGAGATGCCCAAATTTGCCCTGGGGGTGGCATATCCCTTTAATGGTTCCCTAATACTGTAAATGAATCCTTCTTCAAAATCAACACTCAGTGCATGAGAAAGACAAATGTACACAGTCGGAGTCAGAAAGTCTCTCTCTGTAGAACTCATTCTGGACCTTGTTGCTTGAATGCAAATGAGCGTAGACTTTTAGTAGATTCCAAAACGGCCTGAAACCCGATATCGCAACAGAAAAGTAAAGTTCAGAGCGGTGTTAGCTTCTTTCGGACTAGCGGTGTTTACAAAACAGCTGAGTTCACGCATGCGCACTGTCCTCTCTGATGACGTCATCAAATGAAACTATAGCTGCATATCTGGTTTCAGGCCGTTTTGGAATCCACTAAAAGTCTACCCTGACACAGCGATCTTCTGTGATTTGAAAAGTGCTAAAGTTTGTGTTATCTGGACACCGCAAAGTAATGCCCCGAGCACTCATGCTAACGGATACGGGATCATTAGTAGAACAGAACGGCTCAACATAACTTCTGCGATACTGCTCCAATTGACACCAAACTGCTATGGGTGAGTAAAACTACTTGTTTTATTGCCGAAAGAAGGCTCAGATTGTAAAAAAAAACGTTACTTTTCCTTTAATAGAATCCCAGCTTCAGCTAGTACATACTCTTATTTTGTTGTTGGGTAAAACACTTCAAACATTTAATTAGTGGTGGATTGAGAAGTCATAGGCACAAACTTTATTGATCCACAAGGGAAATAATTTAGGTACAGTAGCTCACTCATCAAATATAATATACAACAGATTGATATAACACAGATTGGTAAACCTTGTTTTCATCAGTCTACCCCAGGGCAGCTGCGGCTATAGTGGTATCTTACAACTAGGGCTGTAACAATAACTGAAATATTGTAATATTGTATCGTCAAAAATCTCACAATAATATCGGAGGCCATCACAATGTATCGAATTACAAGTCTCTTTGCTTAAATACATTTTGATGGTGATTTTAAAGTCTTTCTTATTGTGTACAGTAACGCACTTTGTGTTTGAATTGTGCTTTACAGATAAACTTGCCTTACCTCGCCATGGTGCAGCGATAGCTAAAAAAAACAGAAGGAACTACATAGACCATGATCCTTTGGTGTTGTCAGTGCAGACTACATGAAGAAATAACTGTTATTAAAGGAGAATTAACGTTTTTTTACAATCTGAGCCTTATTTCGGTAATAAAACAAGTTGTTTTACTCACCCATAGCACTTTGGTGTCATATGAAGCACTTCTAGAGATGTTTTACATTAGCGATATCCGTAACGTGAGTTCTCGGGGCACATGTTTGTGGTCTCCAAATAACACAAACTTTAGCACTTTTCAAATCATAGAAGCTCGATGTCTTAGTCTACGCCTTCGTTTGAGTCAAAAGTGGCCTGTAATCCGAGACTTATCCATAGTTTCGAGTAGATGAGGACGCCAGTGCGCATGTGCGGACTGTGCTCTCATCTCCCGGGACCCAAACATGAAACGCAAAACTGTAAACTATGGATAAATCTCGGATTACAGGCCACTTTTGACTCAAACGAAAGCGTAGACTAAGACATCGAGTTTCTATGATTTGAAAAGTGCTAAAGTTTGTGTTATTTGGAGACCGCTCAGGGCATATATTACATGCTCGGGGCATATATTATATGCCCCGAGAACTCACATTACGGATATCGCTAATCTAAAACATCTCCGGAAGTGCTCCATATGACACCAAAGTGCTACGGGTGAGTAAAACAACTTGTTTTATTACCGAAATAAGGCTCAGATTGTAAAAAACGTTAATTCTCCTTTAAGCACTTTTAAATCTTAATTGTTCATACTGTAACAGTATCGAAGGCTTTTCCAAGGCTTTTAAAGAGAAAAAGTAGCACATTCACAATTTTAAAAGCCTCAACCAATTATTTCGCCTATCGTGAAAATGTTGCATCGAGGGATTTTGATACCGTTACATCCCTACTCACAACCACCAAATGCTGAGACATTCTTATGCAATATGATACTGTTCTAATGGCTTATGGGACACTTGGACTGGCTGTTGTGTAATGGCAGCCAGGTTGGAGGTCCACACTGATACTGATACGACTGGTGACGATCCAGAATTATTTGCTGCGTGGGTTTCTGGATGTCAACATTATAACTTGTTGTAATAGAAATATCTACTGGCTGCTGGCCCAGAACATCTCAAAATAATGTAACTTGTATTCAAACAGCTGTTCTGTAGTTACTTGAAGGATAAATCGCAGTTACAGAACACAGTTTGGATCTGGTATGTTACATCTTCGTTATGTTTTCATGCTATTTCCAGTCTCTGCATCGGCATTGGTTGATATCAGGTGTTGGCAGATACTTAAAACCTTTAAATGTATTTATATCAGTAGCCCGTTAAATCTGAAAAAGTTGAATCTTTACTGTTCCTGTGGGTGTTAAGGTGCATATGACAGGTTAGACTATGTATACTTTGCATTTTGGAGGGAATATTTGGTGCTGCTGACATAGATAGACCTATTCTGTTTAATAACTTGATGCTATTTCCTGTATTTTGTACTTTTATTCTCAACTATTTTTGCCACATAACAGATAAAACTATGAATATTATTAACACAGGCACTAACTATCCCACCAGACTGAGAAATAATTAGAAAAATGCACTCATATGCACTATACTAAATGTTATTGTAAAAATGCGCTAGAACTTGATGCTACTTCCTGTATTTTCTACTTTTCTTCTCCACTTAAAGGGACAGTGTGTAAGATTTTTACCCGTTAATTACTGAAATTGAAGATACCCATTCAAAAATACATTGTTTTCCAAGCCTTTTCACTTCCATCATGAAATCAAAGTATTCTTTTGGACTTAGATATAGTCACATGAAAGGGGGATCTTCCCCATGCAGAGGCAGCCATTTTGAATACGAGAGCCGCAGAAGGACATTTGGGCTCCGCCTTCGCCTTCGGCAAGGCTCGTGGTTTTGGGTAAACAACACAAGCATGCTGCCGGATCACACATTGTAATGGATCTAACACGTGTTTTGGACTAAATTGTTTGACTGGATTTTATTCGCTGGATCCTTACGGACAAATTGAGAGCAAGTTTATGGTGAAATACAGAGTTTGACCTGTGCAAAGCATTCTAAGGTAAGCTAACCTCGTTTTGTGCTTTTCCGTATAAAAGCCCCATGTGCTCGGGGAGTGATTGTTTTGCAGGGAAATGAATTGCATAGTCAAAAAGAGGAGACTGTAAGGTTTCATTTGATGTGTAGAGTGTCATGGTACATGATCGGGAATGTGTGTTTTCATGAGAAAAGAAAAAACATAAAAATAACCGGGACCGCGTTTTATTTATACAGTAGCGGCGCGCGGCTCGTGCGCGGGTACGAGAGCTGTCCGCGTTACGGCGCGCCCGGGTGACCCTCGAGGTCTGCCGTAGCTAAAACAGAAAGTGCAATAGCACCATCCACCTATGCGCTACGGATCCTACACACTGGGGCACGGTGGCTGAGTGGGTAGCACTCATGCTTCACAGCAAGAAGGTTCCGGGTTCGATCCCCGGGTCGCCCAGACCTTTCTGTGTGTGTTCTGTGTGGAGTTTGCATGCATGGTCTGGGTTCGATCCCCGGGTCACCCGAGCCTTTCTGTGTGGAGTTTGCATGTTCTCCCCGTGTCTGGGTGGGTTTCCTCCGGGCACTCCGGTTTCCCCCACCAACCCAAAACATGCACCATAGGTAAAATCCTCCAGCTTTGGTCCTGACCAAACCGAAGCAAGAAGATCATGGAGATGGTCCCCGGGCGCAGTAATGTGCTGCCCACTGCTCCTGATAACAGGATGGGTTAAATGCAGAACTGGAATTTCCCCACTGTGGGACTAATAAAGGCATAGCTTTCTTTCCTTCTTTTAAAGGTTCATTGTGTAACTTTTTTGGTGCAGGGTTCGTCAACTGATTTTCTCCATGAAAATATTATTGCTTTGTCTGGAATGTTTCACAGTATGGCATTAAAACCTTTCTATCTTCACGAAAACCAAACCAGACCAAGTTACAGGTCGGATCTGTGGAGAGGCGACCCCGCTCATAGTCAGAATGCCTGTTTTTCTAGGTATTTTTGAGCAATAAAACCACCTATACATGAAAAAAACGTAAGTTAGAGCTGTTTAATGGAACATTCCAGGTAGAGAAATAACATATCCATAGAAACAAGCAGTTGATAAATAGAAAAACACTCATGTGCACTTTACTAAATGTTATGGTAAAAATGTGCTATGTTGTTGCTAGGTGACAAAGTGCAGCCATGCTTTGTACCTGATGACTTGGAGTGGTCGGAGTGCAGTTGGGTCCTTGGATCCTGGATGTCATTCGGCCTCAGCTCTTTGCACGGCTCTGAGGCATGTGGCAGTTTCCTGTTAAACACAAGAAGGGAAAACTATCCACTCACTATCACTTCTCACAAACTGATTTATGGAAAAGCTCACAACATCAATTGCTTTGAGCGCCATGGCAACAAGTGGAGAGAAAATAAAAATACTACGTGAAGTCTTAAAAGTGAACTGTGTAAATATTCTAGTGACGGGATGTGCTTGTCTTCATGAAGATTTTATTGTTACCTCTGGAATGTTCCACAGTATAGCATTACACTAGTTTACAGTTTTTTTTATTGCTCAAATAACCCTTGAAAAACATTGTGCTCTGAGCAGGTCGCCTTTCCACAGATCAGACCAGTAAATTGGCCTGATTGTCTAGATCAGGGGTGCTCAATACGTCGATCATGATCTACCAGTCGATCGCTAAGGTAGTGTGGGTAGATCGTCGTGTCGTAGCACTCGACACTGGTCTTGGTCTCGATATGATTACGATCATATTTCATAACGGCCGCTGCCGTTAGCAATAAAGTTTTACTGGTGTGCGGGACCGCGCAGGGCTTCTCACTGCAGCCTGTGCACTCAACTGGAGCTGCGGACACTGCACAGCGCATCACCACCAGCGCACACAGCTTGTCTGCAACGGCGTGAATCACAGAGGAGGTTAAACCTTTTAAAACATCCTACCTGTCCATGCCTCATGTCAGCGCGCCTCTGCTTTTCACGCTCTCGCTCCTCCTGCTCATAGCGCACACAGGCTCCTCCTCAATGCGATCTGATTATAAGTGCAAGGACGAAATGCAAAGCAAAAACTAATCTAAATGTTTGTTACAGTGTCCGCACAGAGCAGGACGACCACATGTGGTTGAATTTTGCCAAATAAAAGTGCACAAATGCATCTGTTTGTCACAACATGCGTTTGGTAAATGTGTAAGAGTAAGGTAATGACAAAAACTGTACAGAATGTACATGAAGTTATGCAACAGGCATTGTACATGTAAAGAACTGTCAATATAGTTATTCATTCATCTTCTTCCGCTTTTCCATTTTCTGGGTCGCGGAGGCAGCATCTCCATGGAGACAAGCAGGCGGTAGACTCTCCACCAGCAAAGTTACACAGTCTAGCTTTAAGTTTATGGATTTGAGAAGTTTTAGTTAAAAAGTCTGGAGGCAGAGCGGAATAAAGCGGGGAGGAGCGAGCGGAATCCAATGTCGTTTTGCATATTTGAATATTCATGATGATATCTATGTGGGAGGAAGGGGAGTCACCTCTTCATACGCACTGGATAAGTCCGATGTTGTCATTAGTACCAAGGCAAAATTTGGACCCAGAGCTCTGTATTAGTCTTTTTTGTGAGGGGAATAAACTTTTGGTAAATTTGAACCTTTTTGAATCTTGGTCATCTCTTGATAGAACACGCAATACACAACAGATTCCACAGAAGTATTTGGATTAAAAGGTCCCATGGCATGAAATTATCACTTTCTGAGGTTTTTGAACGTTAATGTGAGCTCCCCTACCCTGTTTAGTGCCCCCCCATAGCTAAAAGTTGCGAAATGTATAAACTGAGCATTTGCGATCCTTTTCCACGTTTGAAAAAAAGACAGCCCAAACGGGCGATTCTGAACAAGGGAACTTTCTGACGTCACACTCGCAGAAAGGTTTCCACCCCTCGTCTGGATGTCTACCCACTGTCTCTGGAAATCACGCCCAGAGAGTTTGGACCGCAAACGAGCTACGAAATGCGAGATGCGTTTTTTTATTTGCCTGGAGACATGTGAGAGTGTTTCCAGGCTCGGATGTCCTTTATCCGAGCATCCGAACCCCTGAAACAGCTGTGGTTTAATTTTATTTTCTGTGGAAATGTGTTTTTTTTTAATGGAAAGCGTCTCATATCTTCCTCCGCTCTTAAAACACGGAAGTGGGGCCTGCGCACCAGCGCACCGCTAATCCAGGAAAAAGCAGAACATTTGGCCACAACCCACCCGCTGCACTGGCCTGTCTCTGTCCTCCTCATTTGCATTCAAGCAACAACGCCCAGAATAAAGCATTTCAGAGACATATTTAGCCTCATGAAGACAGTCAGAGTCATATCTCATGCACTGAGGTTTGATTTTGAAGAAGGATTCATTTACAGTATTAGGGAACCATTAAGGCACCATATAAAAGCATCAAGAAGTACCATGTCATGGGATCTTTAAGGCAATTCGCCATTTTAAAACTTCATAACTTGGTAAAAGGTAAATGATCATTTAGCAAGTAATTACTGAACACATTTTTGACTTTCTAAATCTACTGAACATGTGTCTTACCTCTTCTCTCGTCTGCCGTTTCCTGTGTCTCTGAATCCCTTTGCGAATGGATTATTGTCTATTTTCAGCTGCGTTATCTGGGGACACAACATGCACAAGACGTATGTATTTGTACAATTATTAGTGTACACTAGTTACCTATCAAAACAAATTTAAAATAAATTTTATGCAAATTAATTAATCCATCATTGATTTATATACAGCGCCTCTCATGACACCCAAAGTTCCAAGTAATCTTTATTGTCAAAAACCATATGTACAGGTTGCACACACAGAATTTGAAATTGCAGTGCCCCCTAGGCCCACAGTGAACATAAAACATCTGACAAACAAGACAATAAACACAATCACTAAAACATTACATATACCCGCAGCAAAAGTACAGTAAACTTGTATATAATAGAAAAAGCTCAAATGGTGTCATTTAAGCAGCAGTGTCAGTGTCATTTAAGTGTTATTTAAGCAGCAGTGTTACTGGGGGAGGGAGGGCAGGGCATGGAGAGAGTTCAGCATCCTGATAGTGTGGTGGATGAAGCTGTCTTTCAGTCTGCTGGTCTTGGCCCTGAGGCTCCTCAGTCTCCTTCCTGATGGCAGCAGACTGAAGAGGCAGTTGGATGGGTGGGTGGGATCTCTCAGAGGGCTTTGCGGGTGAGGCGGGTACGGTAGATGTCCTGCAGGGAGGGGAGAGAGACACCCACAATTCTCTCAGCTGCTCTCACTACTCGGTGTAGCTTTTTCCAGCACGGCACGGTGCAGGTGCCATACCACACAGTGATGCAGCTGGTGAGGATGTGACCTATGGTGCCTCTGTAGAAGGTGCTCATGATGGAGCTGGGGCTCTGGCTCTCTTCAGCTTGTGGAGGAAGTAGAGTCACTGTTGGGCTTTACTGGCCAGTTTACAGTGATGCAGTGTTCTTTGACCAGGAGAGGTCCTCAGAGATGTGCACAACCAGGAACTTGGTGCTGCTTACTCTCTCCACAGCAGCCCCGGTGATGGTGAGGGGGGCGTGCTGTGTGTGTGCTCTCCTGAAGTCTACGACAATCTCCTTTGTCTTCTCCACGTTCAGGGAGAGACTTTACAGAGCACTGTTCATTCCCTCCACACTTGGTGGTGTAAGATACTATTGTAGCCACAGCTGCCCTGGGGCAGACTGATGGAAGTGAGGCTGCCAATCTGCACCATTGGCCCCTCTGACCACCACCAATCAATCAATCAATCAAACAATATTTATAAGGCGCTTTTCATACAAATCACTCATGCACACACCACTTTCATTTCCTAAGTAATGATAAAAGACGAAATTCAATTTGTCAACTGGACAAAGTTTGTTTGGTTGAAAACGTTTCGCCGCTCATCCGAGAGGCTTCGTCAGCTCTAATAAGAATACTGGTAAGACACTTGCTTATATCTTGCTGCAGGGAGGAGCTAACTAGCTAACTACTTTCCGAAACTATCTCATTGGTTTCAGTCTTTTGTTTCTCTGGCGTCTAGATTACCATACCTATTCATCCCTACAACGACCGTTTTTCACACCTCTGGCCCTGACCTGGCTAGCCCTATTGTTCCCCTGTTTGCTTGATCTAGGCTTAAGAATGGAATTATAGATGGGAGACAAATTATGTCTGACTCCACCATTTCTGTTCAGAGAAGGATTCTCTTTTTGACAAAAATAGCCTCATTTGAGGACAGTGAGGTTCAGATCTTAGCCAGGGAAAATAATTGGTTTGAGAGGGGAGTTAAAGAGGCTGTTTGTGTCAAAAAGAGACATAATTTGTCTCCCATCTACAATTCCATTCTTAAGCCTAGATCAAGCAAACAGGGGAACAATAGGGCTAGCCAGGTCAGGGCCAGAGGTGTGAAAAACAGTCGTTGTAGGGATGAATAGGTATGGTAATCTAGACGCCAGAGAAACAAAAGAGTGAAACCAATGAGATAGTTTTGGAAAGTAGTTAGCTAGTTAGCTCCTCCCTGCAGCAAGATATAAGCAAGTGTCTTACCAGCATTCTAATTAGAGCTGACGAAGCCTCTCGGATAAGCGGCGAAACGTTTTCGACCAAACAAACTTTGTCCAGTTGACAAATTGAATTTCTTCTTTTATCATGGATTCTACCTGGACGACTGAGGGACTCTTCACGCATCTTCCTAAGTAATGGTAAATGGTCACATCTTTATATAGCGCTTCTCCACCTCCAAGGCTCCCAAAGTGCTTTACAACAAGGAACCACTCACCCATTCACATACACACATTCACACACCAGTGTACGCAGACACTGGGGGCGAGGTGGGTTAAGTGTCTTTCCCAAGGACACAACGGCAGCATTCATCTGTGGGAGCTGGAATCATACCAACCAACCTGTGGGTCAGTGGATCTGACCACTCAACCACTGATGTTTCTTATGTCAAGAGCAGGATTTGAACCGCCAACCTTTGGATCAGTGGACAAAGACTCTACCAACTGAGCTACTGCCGCCCTGACACAATGTTTTTTGCCACTGGCACTTGCAATACTCTATTCTCTAAATCATAGTCATTACAGTTTTTTTTTTTTCTATTCACCTTTCGGCTTTACTCTTACCAATCTTCCATTTCACTCTGGATTCTATCAAATGTACAGGTATACATTTGAGATTTTGTACCTTGTCGTTCTGGTAGGCGGTGACTGCGATGAACTGAGTCTCAGAGAACACATAGGTCCTGAAGGTGCTGTAGGGGAGCTTCAGGATGTCGTTGGCCTTCACGATGTGGAACCTGGGCTGGTACTTGTGCATGGAGTTCAGAATGGTCTGTGAGAAGAAAGTAACATAAGGTGCATGTATTTTCTGAGTTTTGTTTTGCTTTGTAACAGGAAAGTGTAATCATATCTTGCAAAGGTATTCATTAAAGTATAAAGGACTTAATTATACAGCAAGACATGATGTCAACTTTATTAACTAACAGACCTTACACTTAAAATAGAAAATGCATACAACCCATAACCCCAGAAGTTTTATAACTCATGTTTAATGCAGTTGTAAAGAAAGCAATTGGAATGAGACAAGCAATGATTTACTAGTATGGACTTGAAACCTGCATAGGGCTTGTACCTGTAATGCCACAATCCTGGGAAAATTTTAACTGCTTATTTTGGCTCAGAGGCTTACTGCACAAATTTCATCAAACAGGTGTAAATTATGCTAAATACAGCTCCAGGTATGTTTTTGTTGAGGGAACAATGCTATAACAAAAATTTGCAATTTTGCTTTAAAGGTCCCATGACATGGTACTTCTTGATGCTTTTATATGGCTCCTTAATGGTTCCCTAATACTGTAAATGAATCCTTCTTCAAAATCAACACTCAGTGCATGAGAAACAGAGATAAGATGAGAAAGAGTAATTTTTCTCTCTCTGAACAGTCCATTATGGGAGTTGTTGCTTGAATGCAAATGAGGAGAAAAGAGATGGCCTATAGTAGAGGGTGGGGGCGTGGCCAAGCTCTCCGCTCCGCTCTGTGACCCACTTCCATGTTTTTGCGCGGAAGGAGAGATAAGAAGCCTTCCATTGAAAAATAAACACATTTCCACAGAAAATAAAATTAAACCACTGCTGTTTCAGATATCCACAGGCTCAGATAAAGGACTTCCGAGCCTAGAAACACTCGCAAGTTCCTCCAGGCAAATAAAAAAACGTATTTCGCATTGCGTAGCTCCTCCGCAGTCCAAACTTTCTGGGCGTGATTTACAGAGACGCTGAGTAGAGACAGACGGGGGTGGAACTGCATTTGCATTTCTTTTTTCGAGCTGACGTCAAAAAGTTTCCTTGTTCAAAATCGCCCGTTTGAGCTCTGATTTTTTTCTAACGCAGAAAAGGATCGCAAATGCTCAGTTTAGACATTTCACAACTTTTAACCATGGGGGGGCTAAACAGGGTAGGGGAGCTCACATTAACGTTCAAAAACCTCAGAAAGTGAAAATTTCATGCCATGGGACCTTTAATGATATTTAAACCAAATTAAAAACATTTTTTTAAAAATAACACACACAAAAAAAAATCTTTTTGGAGAACCATTCAAGGCCATAATGGGTGTTTTCACACCTCTGGACCTGACCTGGCTAGCCCTATTGTTTTCTTTGTCCCTCAAAGTTCAACGTCAGCTTTATTGTCAAAAACCCTATGTACAGGTTGCACACAGGATTTGAAATTGCAGCGCTCCCTAGGCCCACAGTGAACATAAAACATCTGATAAACAAGACAATAAACACAATGACTAAAACATCACATACACCCATAGCACCCATTGTTTGTTTTGATTTAGGTTCGAGGATAGAGACAAATGATGTCTTAAACCTCCATTTCTGTTCAAGGAAGGATTCTCCTTCTTGACAAAAATCTCTTCTTAAACCTCTTTAACTCCCCTCCAGTTCTTTTCTCTGGCTAAGATCTGAAAAGAACTGGTTTGAGAGGGGAGTTATAGAGGCTATTTTTGTCAAGAAAGAGAATCCTTCCTTGAACAGAAATGGAGGTCTCAGACATCATTTGTCTCCCATCTATAACTCTATCCTCAAACCTAAATCAAAACAAACAAAGAAAACAATAGGGCAGCAGGTCAGGTCCAGAGGTGTGAAAACACCCATTATGGCCCTGAATGGTTCTGTTAACAAGACCCCACACTCCACTCCCACTGCATATTTAATAGGCTCACCTAACTAACAGAAACTGTAAACAAGTAGGTGAAGTAGTCTCAGAGTTATTTCATTGCAGTTCCCTTCAGGCAGATATAGGCAGTGTCCACCAGCGACTGACCAGAACTGAAGAAGCAGCTTGGATGAGCTACGAAACATATTTCACCAAATAAACTTTTGTCCAGTTGACAAATTGAATTTCTCCTTTTGCCGTGGATTCTACCTGGACGACAGAGGGATTCAATTTTTGAACTAATATTATATTTGTTATTTCCCCTCTAAAAGCAAATGACAGGTTCATTTACAATTACACAGCCTGATTACACAATTCAAAATGATTACAATTCTAACACACAGGGCAGTAGACAGCAAAAGGGTCTGTTGTCCCAGGCCCCAGGGTTTTAGGGGCCTAGAATTGAACCCTCTTCCTATTCATTTATATTACAGGAGGCCCATGTTAGACTTCTTGCCCCAGGCCCCCAAATTTCTGTTGACGGGCCTGCTAAGACAATAGAATTTCAGGAACGAAATGTACTCACAAATCCATGCTTGTCGGAGATGTTGTTGGTGAGTTTGACTTTGTGGAAGTTGATGATCTTGTTCATCCACTGCTGTCCCGTGGAGGGGCTGTCCGGGTGGATGTACATGCGTTTGGGCAGCTCTGGGTCAGCTTGCCCTGCCACAGTCCAGCGGCCCTGGTGGAACTTGTAGCGGCTCTCGTCTGCTGCCACTATGTCCAACAGAACCATGTATTTGGACTTTGGTTCCAGACCTGAGCATCGCAGTCTGAGCGGGGGGAACATGCGCCTGGGAAAATAGAAGTTAATATAATAATGACCTCTATGAAGAATTGGTGTATAAATTTGTAATGATGGAAGAAATACTCAATTTTGTTACTTAAAGGTGCACTGTGCAAATTTTTCTGGTGGAGGGTCCGTCACCAGCTTGTCTTCATGGAGATGTTATTACTTTGTCTTGAATATTCCACGATAGCGATTAAACCTACAGTGGTACCTCACCTTACGAAAGACCCAACAAACGAAAATTTCAAGTTACGAAACGCCTTCACGTTAAATTTTGGTCTCTAGATACAAAAGAAAATTCAAGTTACGAAACGCGAAATCTCAAAAATTCAAATAATGCGCGCTCAGCCACACACATTATACGCTTTTCTCAGACTGGATTTAAACTTTTCTCACATTTGTCTCTCGTTTAAACACTCAAACTTTCATAGATTTTCAACAAAATTATTAATAGTGAAGTGTGGGGGGAAGGGGGAGGGGGGAGAAAACTGCGCGCGGACACGTGTGATAGCGCAGCATGACCCGGCGCTGCCAGCAGGTCTAGACCTGGACTAAACCAGAACTGGACCAGGACTAAACCTGGACTAAACCAGGACTAAACCTGGACTAAACCAGGACCAAACCAGGACTAGACCAGGTGGATTAAAGTGCCACGCGTGGGTCTATTTCCTGGTTTCGTTTCGAGTCACGGCTGAGGCGAGCAGCGAGGGGGACCGCACGCAGTCTGAGCGCATGAACGAACGCATGAAAGAGCCGCGGTGGTCTAGACCAGGTCTAGACCAGGTCTAGAGGAGGTCTAGAGGAGGCACGGTTTGAGCACGGGTCTCGTTCATGCGCTCAGACTGCGTGCGGTCCCCCTCGCTGCTCGCCTCAGCCGTGACTCGAAACGAAACCAGGAAATAGACCCGCGCGCGGCGCTTTAATCCACCTGGTCTAGTCCTGGTTTAGTCCAGGTTTAGTCCTGGTTTAGTCCAGGTTTAGACCTTGGTCTAGACCTGGTATAGTCCACGTTTAGTCCTGGGTCTACAGTCTCTACGCAGAACACAATGTTACACTATAAAAAAAGTTACACTATTAAAAAAAAACTTGGATCGGGGCCTTGGAACGAATCAGGCTTTTTCCATTGAAATAGCTACTCAACTTACGAAAAATTCACGTTACGAAACCACTTCTGGAACGAATTAATTTCGTAAGGTGAGGTACCACTGTATTTATCTCAAGGGAGACAACTATAGGCTACATTACAGGTCAGATCTGTGGAGAGGTAACACTATTCACAGAAAGAATGATTGTATTTTTGAGCAATAGAAACACCTGTAACGAATAAATGAAATACAGATGTGTTTAATGTCATACCATGGACAATTCCAGCCAAAGTCATAACGTCTCCACTAGACCTTCCACCAGAAAAGTTACACAATACACCTTTAAAGATACAGAAAAATACTCAAGTAAAAAGTAAAATCATCACATGAAAAAGTATACTTAAAGGAAAAGTAATGTTTTTTTTACAATCTGAGCCTTCTTTCGACAATAAAACAAGTAGTTTCACTCACCCATAGCAGTTTGGTGTCATTTTGAGCAGTTTCGTAGAAGTTATGTTGTAGCGTATCGGTTAACTTGAGTGCTCGGGGCATTACTTTGCGGTCTCCAAATAACACAAACTTTAGCACTTTTCAAATCATAGAAGCCCGATGTCTTAGTCTACGATTTCGTTTGAAACAAAAGTGGCCTGTAATCCGAGATTTAGCCATAGTTTCGAGTAGATGAGGAGGCCAGTGCGCATGTGCGGACTGTGCTCTCAGCTCCCGGGACCCAAACATGAAACGCAAAGCTGTAAACTATGGATAAATCTCGGATTACAGGCCACTTTTGCTTCAAACGAAATCGTAGACTAAGACATCGGGCTTCTATGATTTGAAAAGTGCTAAAGTTTGTGCTATTTGGAGCCCGCACGGTGCATATTACATGCTCTGGGAATATATTATATGCCCCGAGCTATGGCTAGAAGTTGCGCTAGGCTAACCGCAAATCTAAAACATCTCTGGAAGTGCTCCATATGACACCAAAGTGCAATGGGTGAGTAAAACAACTTGTTTTCATTACCGAAATAAGGCTCAAATTGTAATAAAACATTACTTTTCCTTTAAGTAAAAGTAATAAAGTATCCATTTAAATTGTGTGTAGAATCCCTCAGTCGTCCAGGTAGAATCCACGGCAAAAGGAAAAATTCAATTTGTCAACTGGACAAAAGTTTATTTGGTCGAATACGTTTCGCAGCTCATCCAAGCTGCTTCTTCAGTTCTGGTCAGACGCTGGTGGACACTGCCTGAAGGGAGGAGCTAACTATAATAAAATTACTTTGAGACTACCACACCTATTTGTTTTCAGTTTCTGTTAGTTTAGGTTGGCCTATTAGATCTGCAGTGGGAGTGTAGTGGGGGAAGGTCTTGTTAGCAGAGCCATTCAAGGCCATAATGGGTGTTTTCACACCTCTGGGCCTGATCTGGCTAGCCCTATTGTTTTCTTTGTTTGTTTTGATTTAGCTTTGAGGATAGAGTTATAGATGGGAGACAAATGATGTCTGAGACCTCCATTTCTGTTCAAGGAAGGATTCTCTTTCTTGACAAAAATAGCCTCTTTCCCCTCTCAAACCAGTTCAAGTAGAACTGGTTTGAGAGGGGAGTTAAAGAGACTATTTATAACTCTATCCTCAACCCTCAATCAAAACAAACAAAGAAAACAATAGGGCTAGCCAGGTCAGGTCCAGAAGTGTGAAAACACCCATTATGGCCTTGAATGGCTCTGCTAACAAGACCCCACACTCCACTCCCACTGCATATTGAATAGGCTTACCTAACTAACAGAAACTGTAAACAAATAGGTGTGGTAGTCTCAGAGTAATTTCATTGTAGTTAGCGCCCCCTTCAGGCAGATATAGGCAGTGTCCACCAGCGTCTGACCAGAACTGAAGAAGCAGCTTGGATGAGCTGAGAAACGTATTTGACCAAATAAACTTTGTCCAATTGACAAATTGAATTTCTCCTTTGTCTATCCATTTTAAAATGTACTTTTTAAAATAAGTGCAGATTTTCAGGTATAATAAAGTTAAATATAGTGGTTTTGATCAAGATCAGTGCAGTTGAAAATTAACTGTTTAATAAACCCCTCAGCCTTTTCAGATCTCAGACTATCATAAAATACATGCTTCTACTTTTCAGTGCATTTCAAAAATGTAGTGGAGTAGAAAGTACAGATACCTGCTCTCAAATGCATTAAAGTAAAAATGAGCCACTTTAACATGTACTTCAGTAAAGTACAGATACCTAAAATGTATAATTAAGTACAGTACTATAGTACTTTTTACTTTTACTGTCCACCACAGATAATATTATGGCTTGACATCGTTCAAACAGTTCACTATGCTTGCAAAAACAGACAAAAAATGTATATATATATATATATATATATATATATATATATATATATATATATATATATATATATATATATATATATATATATATAGTTTTACTCTATACTTGCAGAGTAATTTTTTTATTATTATTTTTAAGATGCGTAAAGAGTCCCTCAGTCGTCCAGGTAGAATCCATGATAAAAGAAGAAATTCAATTTGTCTGGACTGGACAAAGTTTGTTTGGTCGAAAACGTTTCGCCGCTCATCCAAGAGGCTTCGTCAGTTCTGGTTCGAGTGCTGGTAAGACACTGCTTATATCTCGCTGCAGGGAGGAGCTAACTATTCTGCAGTTTTTCTGAAACTAGCTTTCCTATTTGTTTCTGTCTTTTGTTTCTCTGGCGTCTAGTTGGCCCTAGTGGCGTCTAGGGCAGGCATGGGCAAACTATGGCCCGGGGGCCATATGCGGCCGGCCCATTAAGCTTCTTAATCTGGCCCGCCAAACTTGAAGAAATTATATTAATAAACCTTGTTAATGTTTTAATGTTTTAATTTCCCTGCAATTCTGGCGTTTTCCAATAGCTGGCGCACTACATACATTGATCTTTGTTGAGGTGCGGCGTTTTGCTCCAGGTTTGTGCTTTACTCTTTAACCCCTCAGCCTCCTGTAAAGATGAGCGGAGCTAAGAAAAGAAAAGTGGACAGAGAATGTTGAGTGTTTAATAAGGAGTGGACAAGTAAATCTTTTTTCACCGAATACTTATCAGCTGCTGTATGCCTGATATGCCAAGAGACTGTAGCGTTTTTTAAAGAATATAAAATCAGCCGTCACTTTGCCACAAAACATGCTAACAAGCAGTCAACGAAAGAACAAAGAACCTGAAGGAGAACAGAACTTTCAGTGCTTTAAAATAGTAACTGTTAGTAATAAAAAAGCTGTATTTTATTAATAAAATTTCCTGTGTTTTAAGAGTCATTTTAATAAATAGCTAAATACTGTGGAACTTGAAAGATGGACATTTTGTAGTAATGCGTGAAAAGTCCCTCAGTCGTCCAGGTAGAATCCATGATAACAGGAGAAGTTCAATTTGTCAACTGGACAAAGTTTGTTTGGTTGAAAATGTTTCGCCGCTCATCCGAGAGGCTTCGTCAGCTCTAATAAGAATACTGGTAAGACACTTGCTTATATCTTGCTGTAGGGAGGAGCTACCTAGCTAACTACTTTCCGAAACTATCTCATTGGTTTCCGTCTTTTGTTTCTCTGGCGTCTAGCTGACGATCTCTATTCATCCCTACACGCCTGTTTTTCACACCTCTGGCCCTGACCTGGCTAACCCTATTGTTTCCCTGTTTGTTTGATCTAGGCTTAATAATGGAATTGTGGAATTGAACAGAAATGGTGGAGTAAGACATAATTTGCATCCCATCTACAATTCCATTATTAAGCCTAGATCAAACAAACAGGGAAACAATAGGGTTAGCCAGGTCAGGGCCAGAGGTGTGAAAAACAGGCGTGTAGGGATGAATAGAGATCGTCAGCTAGACGCCAGAGAAACAAAAGACGGAAACCAATGAGATAGTTCCGGAAAGTAGTTAGCTAGTTAGCTCCTCCCTACAGCAAGATATAAGCAAGTGTCTTACCAGTATTCTTATTAGAGCTGACGAAGCCTCTCGGATGAGCGGCGAAACGTTTTCAACCAAACAAACTTTGTCCAGTTGACAAATTGAACTTCTCCTGTTATCATTTTGTAGTAATGCTTTTTTTTTAATATTTTTAATAAATAAAGTACATGTTTTCTACATATCCCATGTTATTTTTAGTGTTTTTACCAAAACACTAAATCCAGCTGCTCCTGGTCCGGCCCTTCTGTCAAATTTTAGAACCCTTTATGGCCTACGAGTCAAAAAGTTTGCCCATCCCTGGTCTAGGGCCATTCATTTGAGGACAGTGAGGTTCAGATCTTAGCCAGGGAAAAGAATTGGTTTGAGAGGGGAGTTAAAGAGGCTATTTTTGTCAAAAAAGAGAATCCTTCTTTAAACAGAAATGGTCCAGTCAGACATAATTTGTCTCCCATCTATAATTCCATTCTTAAACCTAAATCAAAACAAACAAAAGACACAATAGGGCTAGCCAGGTCAGGGCCAGAGGTGTGAAAAACAGTCGTGTAGGGATGAATAGGTATGCTAATCTAGACGCCAGAGAAACAAAAGACAGAAACAAATAGGCGAGATAGTTTCGGAAAAACTGCAGTATAGTTAGCTCCTCCCTGCAGTGAGATATAAGCAGTGTCTTACCAGCACTCTAACCAGAACTGACGAAGCCTCTCGGATGAGCGGCGAAACGTTTTCGACCAAACAAACTTTGTCCAGTTGACAAATTGAATTTCTTCTATCATTAAGTAAAGTACAGATATCTAAAATGTATAATTAAGTACAGTACTATACTACTTTTTACTTTTACTTTACACCACAGATAATATTATGGCTTGACATCGTTCAAACAGTTCACTATGCTTGCAAAAACAGACAAAAAATTGATATATACAGTATATAGTTTTACTCTATTCTTGCAAAGTAATTTTTAAATTATTTTTATGTGTTTTTCTATCTTGATCTGTACTCAATATACTCAACAATATTTAAAGGAAAAGCAATGGGTTTTTTTTTTTACAATTTGAGCCTTATTTCGGTAATAAAACAAGTTGTTTTACTCACCCATAGCACTTTGGTGTCATATGGAGCATTTCCGGAGATGTTTTAGATTAGCGTTAGCCTAGCACAACTTCTAGCCATAGCTCGGGGCATATAATATATTCCCCAAGCATGTAATATGCCCCGTGTGGTCTCCAATTAACACAAACTTTAGCACTTTTCAAATCATAGAAGCCCGATGTCTTAGTCTACGATTTCGTTTGAAGCAAAAGTGGCCTGTAATCCGAGATTTATCCATAGTTTACAGCTTTGCGTTTCATGTTTGGGTCCCGGGAGCTGAGAGAACAGTCCGCACATGCGCACTGGCGTCCTCATCTACTCGAAACTATGGCTAAATCTCGGATTACAGGCCACTTTTGACCACACGAAATCGTAGACTAAAGACATCGAGCTTCTATGGTTTGAAAAGTGCTAAAGTTTGTGTTATTTGGAGCCCGCACGGGGCATATTACATGCTTGGGGAATATATTATATGCCCCGAGCTATGGCTAGAAGTTGCGCTAGGCTAACTGCAAATCTAAAACATCTCTGGAAGTGCTCCATATGACACCAAAGTCTTTGTCTTTGGACCTAGCATACAGTCCCAACTTTAAAGGAAAAGTAACGTTTTTTTTTTTACAATCTGAGCCTTATTTCGGTAATAAAACAAGTTGTTTTACTCACCCATATCACTTTGGGGTCATATGGAGCACTTCCAGAGATGTTTTAGATTAGCGTTAGCCTAGCGCGACTTCTAGCCATAGCTCGGGGCATATAATATATTCCCTGAGCATGTAATATGCCCCGTGCGGGCAACAAATAACACAAACTTTAGCACTTTTCAAATTATAGAAGCCCGATGTCTTAGTCTACGCTTTCATTTGAGTCAAAAGTGGCCTGTAATCTGAGATTTATCCATAATTTACAGCTTTGTGTTTCATGTTTGGGTCCCGGGAGCTGAGAGTGAAATAAACTGTGACTCCGCACATGCGCACTGGCGTCCTCATCTACTCGAAACTATGGATAAATCTCGGATTACAGGCCACTTTTGACCAAACGAAATCGTAGACTAAGACATCGAGCTTCTATGATTTGAAAGTGCTAAAGTTTGTGTTATTTGGAGACCACACGGGGCATATTACATGGTTGGGGAATATATTATATGCCCCGAGCTATGGCTAGAAGTCGCGCTAGGCTAATGCTAATCTAAAACATCTCTGGAAGTGCTCCATATGACACCAAAGTGCTATGGGTGAGTAAAACAACTTGTTTTATTACCGAAATAAGGCTCAGATTGTAAAAAAAACAAAAAAAAAAACAACGTTACTTTTCCTTTAATTTAGAATTGTAGGGCTTGGACTTTTTTTTTAAGTAAATTTAACTTTTTCAAGTGTATCATAAATAGTTTTTGACCGTTTATAACGCACCTGACTCACCACTTCTGTTGGCGTTGTTTTTGAAACGTGAGTCACAGCGTGAGGAAGCAGATAGAAAGTAAGCTGAAATACAGATGAATTTCGCAGACTAAATGTGAGTTTTTAAAATGATTCCAAAAGGCAAACGTTTGTATATCAACGTTATGTTAACGAGTGGTGACAGAGGCTCACATATTCTACTCTAACGTGTTTAAAACTCAGTGCCAAAGTACAGTACCTTCCAGATTTTGTGATAACCATTTCTGTGCCACACTTGTCAAACTGCCTCCACAAATCCCCGGCCTCCAGGTGAACTTGCGGCTCCTCTTCCTCCTCTTCCTGACCGCATGTGTCCTCCGAACTCTCGGGGCGCCTGCTGCACAAACCAGCGCGGTGCTCCATCATCCCCGACCCGCCGTGACGCACCGACCCGCTGTGACGCACCACCGATCTGATCCAAATCCCCGCGGGGAAACAGGAAAAAACACCCGCTCAGACGCGATCCACGACTCCGAGTTGCATTTTCTCTGCTTTGTTAACAAACTGCCTGGTGGCGTGACTCAGACGAGCGCGTTCCACAACTTTTACGCGCGGGTTAAAAGTGTTAAAAAGTTCTTCGTGACGCTTTGGAGGGCATGGCGATTTGACGCGCCCGCATCGCGCTTAAGTTACGTTACGATCCCGTGTCTGTCCAGTAATGAAGTGCGGTGTGGTCAGCTGCTCTTTGACACTTTGCTCTTCGCAGTTGCAGGCGGCGGTGGGCGGGACCTGTCTGGCCTCTCTCTGGAGTTAATGCGCAGTGGAGTGCTGTCGTGTTCATCGCCTTGTCCAAGCTATTACTTCTCTCACTATTCTCTTTTATCTATAATAAGAATGAATGGTAGAACTAAGGTTAGACCGGTGCTTAACTAGGGCTATAATTGACTTAAAGAGCCTGCATTAAAACCAAATGTTAACTGCAGACTACCAGGGCATCCAGTTTTACTTTGATCTACAGTTTAAAGGAGAATTAACGTGTTTTTTTAAACAATCTGAGCCTTATTTCGATAATAAAACAAGTTGTTTTACTCACCCATAGTACTTTGGTGTCATATGGAGTACTTCTAGAGATGTTTTGGATTAGCGATAGCCATAGCGCTAATATATGCCCCGAGCGGTCTCCAAATAACACAAACTTTAGCACTTTTGAAATCATAGAAGCTCGATGTCTTAGACTACGATTTCGTTTGAGTCAAAAGTGGCCTGTAATCCGAGATTTATCCATAGTTTACAGCTTTGCATTTCATGTTTACGTCCCGGGAGCTGAGAGCGAAATAAGCTGTGACTCCGCACATGCGCACTGGCGTCCTCATCTACTCGAAACTATGGATAAATCTCGGATTACAGGCCACTTTTGACTCAAATGAAAGTGTAGACTTAAGACATCGAGCTTCTATGATTTGAAAAGTGCTAAAGTTTGTGTTATTTGGAGACCGCTTGGGGCATACTCGCGCTACGGCTATCGCTAATCTAAAACATCTCTGGAAGTGCTCCATATGACACCAAAGTGCTATGGGTGAGTAAAACAACTTGTTTTATTACCGAAATAAGGCTCAGATTGTAAAGAAAAGATGATAACAGGAGAAGTTCAATTTGTCAACTGGACAAAGTTTGTTTGGTTGAAAACGTTTCGCCGCTCATCCGAGAGGCTTCGTCAGCTCTAATAAGAATACTGGTAAGACACTTGCTTATATCTTGCTGTAGGGAGGAGCTACCTAGCTAACTACTTTCCGGAACTATCTCATTGGTTTCCGTCTTTTGTTTCTCTGGCGTCTAGCTGACGATCCCTATTCATCCCTACACGCCTGTTTTTCACACCTCTGGCCCTGACCTGGCTAACCCTATTGTTTCCCTGTTTGTTTGATCTGGGCTTAATAATGGAATTGTATATGGGATGCAAATTATGTCTTACTCCACCATTTCTGTTCAGAGAAGGATTCTCTTTTTGAACAGAAATGGTGGAGTAAGACATAATTTGCATCCCATATACAATTCCATTATTAAGCCCAGATCAAACAAACAGGGAAACAATAGGGTTAGCCAGGTCAGGGCCAGAGGTGTGAAAAACAGGCGTGTAGGGATGAATAGGGATCGTCAGCTAGACGCCAGAGAAACAAAAGACGGAAACCAATGAGATAGTTCCGGAAAGTAGTTAGCTAGGTAGCTCCTCCCTACAGCAAGATATAAGCAAGTAGTCTGGTTAACACCTGACCATATCACAAGTGAGATATGGGTCTGGAAACTCGCTTCGAAAAATCCCGTAGCGGAGGTGTGGTTAGCGATTGCCAACGGCCGTTTATTGGGCGTTATGAATGTCTATCATTGAGCGTATACGTAAGTCCATAGCCAATCATGTCAGTTGTCAGTTCAAGCTACAAGCTTCCGTTTGTCATGTGGTACGCGTCACCGTCTTGCCACACCTCCCCGCTCTCTGATTGGGGCCCTAAATCTGGGACTCTCGCTTGGACGAGTTTCCAGGCCGCCTTCCAGTTCGAAACGAACGGAAGCGGCCTGGGAATTCCCAGGCTAATAAGCAAGTGTCTTACCAGTATTCTTATTAGAGCTGACGAAGCCTCTCGGATGAGCGGCGAAACGTTTTCAACCAAACAAACTTTGTCCAGTTGACAAATTGAACTTCTCCTGTTATCATGGATTCTACCTGGACGACTGAGGGACTTTTCACGCATTGTAAAGAAAAGTTAATTATCCTTTAATAAAAATTGAGGTGCTCCAAAATATTGCAGTGCCAATCCTTTTTTTCCTTACGCACATTTTTTGTCTTTGGACCTAGCACACAGTCCCAACTTTAAAGGAAAAGTAACGTTTTTTTTTACAATCTGAGCCTTATGTCGGTAATAAAACAAGTTGTTTTACTCACCCTTTGGTGTCATATGGAGCACTTCCAGAGATGTTTTAGATTAGTGTTAGCCATAGCTCGGGGCATATAATATATTCCCCGAGCATGTAATATGCCCCGTGCGGGCAACAAATAACACAAACTTTAGCACTTTTCAAATCATAGAAGCTCGATGTCTTCGTCTACGATTTCGTTTGAGTCAAAAGTGGCCTGTAATCTGAGATTTATCCATAGTTTACAGCTTTGGGTTTCATGTTTGGGTCCCGGGAGCTGAGAGCACACTCCGCGCATGCGCACTGGCGTCCTCATCTACTCGAAACTATGGCTAAATCTCGGATTACAGGCCACTTTTGACCAAACGAAAGCGTAGACTAAGACATCGAGCTTCTATGATTTGAAAAGTGCTAAAATTTGTGCTATTTGGAGACCGCAAACATGTGCCCCGAGAACTCAGATTATGGAGATCGCAAATCTAAAACATCTCTGGGAGTGCTCCATATGACACCAAAGTGCTATGGGTGAGTAAAACAATTACCGAAATAAGGCTCAGATTGTAAAAAACGTTACTTTTCCTGTCACAGGCTATAATTCAAAATAGAACAGCAGAAAAGGGAACTAGCAAAATAGAGAACTAGCTAAATAAAGAGAAAGTGCTTACTCTATAACAGCCCTGAACATGTTTCCTCAATAATTAACCAAAATATTGTGATGTCCTATCTACAAAAGTCTCTTAATAATATTGTGTACTGTCACAATATACAGTATAATGAATGACATGTCTGTTCGCTATTGTTTTGGTGCAGCAACAGCTAAAAAAGAGGCGGAATTACATAGATCATGATCTTTTGCTGTGTTGAAATAACTGTTATTAAGGACATTTTAAAGGAATTTTAAGTTGAATAGCATATTTGCAATTTTGTTAGCCTCCGCCTAAAATATTTCTACAACTATCGTACGGTGGAAAATTTTGGATATCATTACATCCCTAATAATTAAACAAGTAATGTAAATTAATATGAGGGAATCAATAGCAATAACATGTTTTTCTCTGTCCTTATAACAGCTGAAAAAGTTTTATCTGTTCATTAGTGGCTCGACGCTTTGAGCACTCACCCGCCAACCCAAAGACGAGCCACTGCTTGTCAGTTGGTGTGTCCTTGGGCAAGACACTTCATGGTATGCGCCTTTAGTGTCCTTGTACCCACAAATATATGATTGAGTGTGTATGTGAGAGAATGACACTGGAGTTCTAAGTAGGGATGTGACAATAACGGAAATATCGCAGTGTCGTCTCGTCAAAGGTCTCGCAATAATATCGTGGACATCACAATTACATGAAAAATGACATGAAGAAATAACTGTTCTAAGCACTTTTATATCTTAGTTCTTTGGATAAAGGCATTTTAAGAAGAAAAAGTAGCGTATTCACAGTTTTGTTGGCCTCCATAGACATGAACCTTGATAGTGTTGACCATTCCAGTCTAGTCCAGTACAATGTGGCTATGCTTCCGTTGTAGGGAGTATTACACCTCTAGTGACTTACTATAGTAACATAACACTGAGTCATAAATATATCATAGTATTATTATATTGTATATTCCTCAATTATTCCTTAGTAAAAAGCAGACAAATGTATTGATGCTGAATAACAAAATACATTCTTTATTGAAAATAAATTGAGGACTGGCTCAGTTGTTGCACTTGCAGCATGGAAATCTTGAAATTAAAAGGAACAGAAGAATTTAAATAACAGAATGTTATTTAGTCTACATATTATGATGAAACCAGTGAAACCAGGCTGTTTTTAGGACATTCTCAACATTTATTTTGAACTAAGGCATCAACAATATTTCTCTCCCTTAATCTGTGAAGGGTTACAGTACAAAATATAAATTTCACAGGGCCCCTGGACACAGCATAAAACATTACAGGGCCTCAAACCAGAACAATCAAGAAATTATAAAAGCATGTAAGTTACATGCTTTTATCATTTCAAAAATATATGGTTCTAGGTCCAGCTCTACTGTGAGTTGTACGGCAACATCCAGAGAGGAAAGGGTTACATGATGTAACACTATGGTCTTTCTCGCGAGTCTCGTGTTCACATTCCAGAGTAGCGCCCTCTAGCGATTAGTTACAATTAACGCATTTTGTTCGGCCAACGTCTTGATCGACAATTAATTGTAAGTCGATTAATTGTTGACATCCCTTGTTTCAACCCAATAAGGAAAATCATCATTATGTAAATTTGTACTCTCTTCACTGTTTCGGTGTTTGGTATTGGTGTTTGATTTGTCTGTGGGTAGAACTCAGGCTACGTTTATACGGCGACGATCAAAACCGAAGACGCAAAAGTGGGGTCTCGTCTTCAATTTTTTTATCCGCGTTTAGACGAGCGTTCTCAACAGGAAATGTTTGTTTATACGAAGACGCAAAAGTGGGCGAATTCGATTGAATATGCATGCCACGCCGCTAATATAATGTCAGAGCTACCTTTTTCAGGACACCGACAGGGGCTCTCATCACGGTTGTTTGGCCCTCGATGTGGAGGGTCGGAGCTCTTTGCTTAATGCTTGTTTAGTCATTCTGAAGTTTTCCACCCAAGCACTGTCATCAACTAATCCATTCTCAAAATTGTCCCACCACTGACTGGTTCTGCCCGGTCTTGTCCAAACTCGCCTCTGTCGCCTGCGACGTATTGTTATTGTTTTTACCGGCTTGGTGCATCCAGTGTGACGTCAGGTGTATGCGGCGTGAACATGTTTTGCGCTTCTTGCCGTTTAGACGGAGACACGACCCGGGCCGTCTTCAAAACTCCACACTCTGGAAGGAGTCTTCAGATTTTTGCGGTTTCAGAGCCCGACGGCGCCGCCGCCGTGTAAATGAAAGACACTTTCGATAGAATATTTTGTCGTTTTCAGTCGCAATCGTCCTCGTCTAAACGGCCCCTCAGCCTAAGGCTTTTGCAGGCTTTGTGTGTGAATGAAACAAAACACACCTCTTGGTATGTTTGTGATGAAGAAACAACATTATAACATAGATCAGAAAATAGTGTAATGGATACTTTAAAACATTCGCCTGTGTTTTTTATTTTTTTTATTTAGTTATTACTTTCAAAAACTGGCCTATGCTCTATACATGAAATTTGGTTTTGGTATTTTGGAACTTGTGTAATCTTTTCAATCCAATACCAGCAGTGGGCCATTCCTGTTGGTGTAGAGTGGGTGTCAAACTGAGTAAAGTAATAATACGCAATCTGTCTTTAACAGTGTAACTCAGCTCTTTAACCCGGGGTGCTGATATGAACCCCTCCTGTGGTGCCCTGAGCCCCAGCCCTGGACAGTCTGCAGCTTGAGCCCGTCCTGTCAGGCCAGCCATTGTCCCATCAGGATTATGGGCTCTGGCTTTGGTTACAGCCTGGTTTTTATGGCTGAAAATCCCAGAGTGTTAGGGGAAGATTCAGTGTCGGCGACAGGTTTAGGACATGTGACAGTGAGATGTGGGAAACTCTGAATGCTCTGTTGGTTCAGAGCAGTCGAATCAGATGGCTCATTTGGTATGTCAAGTCCAAATTTGTCACTTTCTTTGCCTTAATGACTTCCTTTCATCAGTACATAAAGGCTGATTTTCACTTTGTATAGCTCTATGACTATGTAAGTGGTGGTATTATTCAGTCATAAAGCTGGAATTGTTGTCAGCTGAAAGGGTACTAAAGGTCCTATATTATGCAAAATTGACTCTTGTGAGCTTTAAGCCATGTTAGAATGTTGTTACGTCCTCAAAAACATACCTGAAGTTGTGTTTATAAAATAGAATGTATGGTCTGTTTCCGTCAAAAACAGATTTTAACAGATTTTTAACATCAACCATCGAAGCGCCAAACTGTTACATATCTCAGCTAAAAAAAAGTTATATCCTCCTGAGACCCACCTATTCATTTGTGTACTTTATAGTGGACACTGAGTTAACCAATAATAATGTCAAAAATAAATAATACATAAAAATAACAGTAAATAAAAAAATACTCAAATAAATAAATAAAAACAAATAATACATACAAATAAAAATAAATAAAAAAAATACTTAAATAAATAAATAAATAAAACTAAATAAATAAATAAATAGAAAATACATTTTAATAAATAAAAATAGAAAATAAATAATACATAAAAATAAAAATACATAAAAAAACTAAAATAAATAAATAAAACTAAATAAATAAATACAAAATAAATAATATAAAAATGAATAAAAAATACTAAAATAAATAAATAAACCAAATAATACATTTAAAAAACTAAAATAAATAAATAAATAAATAAATAAATAAAAATAAATAAATAGAAAATAAATTATAATAAATAAAAATAGAAAATAAATAATACATAAAAATAAAAATAAATTAAAAACTAAAATAAATAAATAAAAATAAATAAATGAATACAAAATAAATAATCTAAAAATGAATTTAAAAATACTAAAATAAATAAATAAAAACAAATAATACATGAAAAATAAAATAAAAAATACTAAAATAAATAAATTAATAAAAATAAATAAATAGAAAATAAATTATAATAAATAAAAATTGAAAATAAATAATACATAAAAATAAAAATACATAAAAAAACTAAAATAAATAAATAAAACTAAATAAATAAATACAAAATAAATAATATAAAAATGAATAAAAAATACTAAAATAAATAAATAAACCAAATAATACATTTAAAAAACTAAAATAAATAAATAAATAAATAAATAAAAATAAATAAATAGAAAATAAATTATAATAAATAAAAATAGAAAATAAATAATACATAAAAATAAAAATAAATTAAAAACTAAAATAAATAAATTAAAAATAAATAAATAAATAAATACAAAATAAATAATATAAAAATGAATAAAAAAATACTAAAATAAATAAATAAAAACAAATAATACATGAAAAATAAAATAAAAAATACTAAAATAAATAAATTAATAAAAATAAATAAATAGAAAATAAATTATAATAAATAAAAATTGAAAATAAATAATACATAAAAATAAAAATAAATAAATAAAAAACTAAAATAAATAAATAAAAATAAATAAATAAATTCAAAATAAATAATACATAAAAATGAATTTAAAAAACAACTAAAATAAATAAATAAATAAAATGTTAAAAGCGAGACTAAAAACTATTTGACGTGACTGTAGAAGCTTGTCAGAGATGTTGGTCATCAAAAAAAAAAGGTTGTTAAAAGGTTGTGAGGTTGTTAAAACTTCATATGGATTTAACACCAAAATGTCCCTGACGTCCATTACGCAGGACATGTTACGAATATTATTATTATGAATACAAATAAAATTAACAAAATGTAAATGTGTTCATTTACCTCCAAATAGAAAATTTAAATAATAATAATAATTCAGATACACTTTTTTTCTTCAGGTCCCAGGAGGATATACTTTGTTTGTCGGAATGTCCAAATTTGAGACGTGATACAAATTAGGGACTGGTTGGATCATTTTAAGGATTTTCACCCTCTTGTCTGGTTCCAGTCCCTTCTGGATACAAACAGAATGTAGAAGGTACTAGTATGAACTCTTAGGATAAGGTCAATGCCCTTTAGAAACAATAAGGAACTCTTCTGGACGACCGCTGGACGGGCTAAGCATTCTGCACAGACTTCCTTCACAGTTCGATATTAGCTTTGGCTCATTTAGCATAGCACCTCTAGAGTTTGTTGAGCTAAACTACATTCCTCCCACCTCCAGAAGCCAAATATGTTCTTTGACACTGGGCTGTTACCACTGGCTCATCCATCAGGCCCTGAGGTGTGAGAGAGACAGCACCGGTGACCCAGGCGCCACACACTGGATTTGGAAGGGTGTGAATAGACACTGGACTAGCTCAGTTTTATGGGATAATTAGTTTGAGATGTTTGAGACATGATTGAGAAAATATATACAGTGGTACGTCACCTTACGAAAGACCCTACATACGAAAAATCCAAGTTACGAAACGCGCTCTCGTTAAATTTTGGTCTCTAGATACGAAAGAAAATTCAAGTTACGAAACGGGAAATTTCAAAAATTCGAATAATGCGCGCTCAGATGCAGCCCCGCTGTTATCCCCGCTCAAAGAGCACCTTTCTCGGCCTCTTAGCTCTAGCGCCGAACACGCAAGATTTTCAACAAAATGTATTAAATAGTGAAGCGTGGGGGGAGACACGACTCCGGAAGCAGCGCAGAGACATGAACACATCGCGCGGCGAGGAGCACGGCACCCCTATTCCTGGTCTGCACGACCGGCACCGGGGCTGCAAGGACGAGATAGAACCGCGGCGCCCGGACCGCGTCCTCTGGAGCCCGAGCCACAAACCAGCCGCACGAAACCAGCAAAGAGCGGCACGTGGTAGTTTAATCCTGGTCCAGTTCTGGTTTAGTCCAGGTCCAGTCCAGGTTTAGACCTGGTCTAGACCTGGTTTAGTCCACGTTTAGTCCTGTCTAGTCTCTTAGCCAATCAGGACGCAGAACCAATGTTACACTATAAAAAAAAAAGTTACACTATAAAAAAAAACAACCTTGGAACGAATCAGGCCTTTTCCATTGAAATAGCTACTCAACTTACGAAAAATTCACGTTACGAAACCACTTCTGGAACGAATTAATTTCGTAAGGTGAGGTACCACTGTATATTTTTTGCTTCCCTTCAACCAAGAAAATAAATTACACTCTGCCTATATTTATTTAAAAAAATAAACAAAAAATAAATAAAGAGCCAAGGATTCCAAGGAAAATTAAATTTGGGTCAATGTCATTTTTACAAGGTTGACACCCCAAAATAACCAGGGACTTGTACATGTACACAGTTACCTCGTTCTACTTTAACTGCTAATTAGATCAGGGAAGTTCAACTGACTTGAAGCTGCATTGTGGAACTTTTCAGGTGGAGTGTCTCTCAAGTTTTTAGTTTTTCTCCATGGAGATGTTATTGCTTTGTCTGTAATGTTTCACAGTATGGTATTAAACCTTTCTACCAAACCAAACCAAACCAAGTTGCAGGTCAGATCAGTGGAGAGGCGACCCCGCTCAGTCAGAATGTCTGTTTTTCTAGGTATTTCTAAGCTATAAAACCACCTGTAATTGAATAAATGTAAAGTAGAGCTGTTTAATGTCATACTGTGGAACATTCCAGGCTCAGGAATGGCATATCCATAGAAAAAAAAAGCAGGTGAGTTTTTGATTTGATCCGTATCAAACCAAAAACTTATGTACAGGGGGTCCTCGGGTTACGACGGTCTCGACTTACGACGTTTCGTGGTTACGAACGTGCCCCCATTTAAAAAATAATAATAATATTACGCGTCAGTCCGTCTTAAGCGGTTTAGCGTGGTAAGCGACGTAAACAAACGCGAACGGCGCGCGGCGCACGGCAGAAGAACATGCTCTGTTGTGGTTGTAGGGCGGAGAAGACGGCCTTGTGTGCGTGCCCAATGTGAGCGGAAGTACCTGATGTGGGCTCTGATCTGCTCCTATGAAAGCGACAGTGATAACCAAGCAGCGTAGTGGTCTAATTATTGAGATGGAAAGGTTATTGGTGCTTTGGTTGGAAGATCAAAGTCAAAATCCGACTTACGACGAAATTCGGGTTACGACACGTCTTAAGAACAGATCAACGTCGTAACCCGAGGACCCCCTGTAGTGCATCTTTAAACGTGTGTTGGTGATTGTGTGGCACGTATGGAATTTTTACATGTCTCCATCTAATGTTAAACATTATAGAAGCAAGTGATCCGCTTCGGACCCCTCAAACAGCCCAGTATGCTTCAATTAAAGGTCCTATGTGTAGAATCCCTCAGTCGTCCAGGTAGAATCCATAGCAAAAAGAGAAATTCAATTTGTTAACTGGACAAAAGTTTATTTGGTGGAATACGTTTCGTAGCTCATCCAAGCTGCTTCTTCAGTTCTGGACAGACACTGGTGGACACTGTTTATATCTGGCTGAAGGGAGGAGCTAACTACAATGAAACTATTCTGAGACTACCACACCTGTTTTTGTTGTTGTTTTCAGTTTCTGTTAGTGAGGAGAGCCTATTAAATATACAGTGAGATTGGAGCGTGGGGTGTTGTTAGCAGAACCATTCAGGGCCTTAATGGATGTTTTTACACCTCTGGACCTGACCTGGCTAGCCCTATTGTTTTCTTTCAAAAATCAAAACAAACAAAGAAAACAATAGGGCAGCCAGGTCAGGTCCAGAGGTGTGAAAACACCCATTATGGCCCTGAATGGTTTCTATTTAATAGACCTACCTACCTAACAGAAACTGTAAACAAATAGGTGTGAGTCACAGAGTAATTTCATTGTAGTCAGCTCCTCCCTTCAGGCAGATATAGGCAGTGTTCACCAGCGTCTGACCAGAACTGAAGAAGCAGCTTGGATGAGCTGCGAAACATTTTCGACCAAATAAACTTTTGTCCAGTTGACAAATTGAATTTCTCCCATTGCCATGGCATGAAATTTTCACTTTCTGAGGTTTTTGAACGTTAATGTGAGCTCCCCTATCCTGTTTAGGCCCCCCCCCCCCCCCATGGCTAAAAGTTGCGAAATGTCTAAACTGAGCATTTGCGGTCCTTTTCTGCGTTAGAAAAAAACACAGCTCAAATGGACGATTCTGAACAAGGCAACTATGTTACGTCACATCGAAAAATGCAGCTCCACCCCCCGTCTGGATGTCTACCCACCGTCTCTGTAAATCACGCCCAGAGAGTTTGGACCGCGAATGAGCTACGCAATGCGAAATGCGTTTTTTTATTTGCCTGGAGGCACGTGCGAGTGTTTCTAGGCTCGGAAGTCCTTTACCCGACCCTCTGGACCTCTGAAACAGCAGTGGTTTAATTTTATTTTCTGTGAAAATGTGTTATTTTCATTGAAACTCCTCTCCTTTCTTCCTCCGCGCTTAAAATGCGGAAGTGGGGCCAGCGCACAGCGCACCGCTAAAACAAGGAACCAGCGGCACATTTTCCCCCACCCCCCCACCCGCTCCTCTAACCTATCTCTGTCCTTCTCATTTGCATTCAAGCAACAAGGCCCAGAACGAGTTGTTCAGAGAGAGATATTCTGACTCTGACTGTGTACATGTGTCTTTCTCATGCACTGAGTCTTGATTTTGAAGAAGGATTCATTTACAGTATTAGGATTAGTATTAGATAAGACACATTAAGGAGCCATATAAAAGCATCAAGAAGTACCATGTCATGGGACCTTTAAAGGGCCTATGTTATGCAAAAGGCATTCCTTCATGAGCTTTAAGCCATAGTATAATGTTACCTCATCCAAAACATTCATTTATTAACGTTCATAACACATGCTTCATTTACACATGCTTGAATAATCCTTTATTATCAGTCATAGCTCATACATCTCCAAAGCTCAAAATGCTCAGTTCGACCTTGTGATGTCATGTAGTGGTAGTTTTCAAGTTAACAGCTACCTTTAGTTAGAGGGACAGAGGAGCTCAATCTTCAACAGTCTCCCACAGCTCCACTCAAACAGTGAGAGGTACAGGACTATATTCATACCATACTCCATACAACTGTACAACAACTCACCCTTGTGCAATACCCTTTTGAGATAATGATAAAAGAAGAAATTCAATTTGTCAACTGGACAAAGTTTGTTTGGTCGAAAACGTTTCGCCGCTCATCTGAGAGGCTTCATCAGCTCTAATTAGAATGCTGGTAAGACACTTGCTTATATCTTGCTGCAGGGAGGAGCTAACTAGCTAACTACTTTCCGAAACTATCTCATTGGTTTCAGTCTTTTGTTTCTCTGGCGTCTAGATTACCATACCTATTCATCCCTATAACGACTGTTTTTCACACCTCTGGCCCTGACCTGGCTAGCCCTATTGTTCCCCTGTTTGCTTGATTTAGGTTTAAGAATGGAATTATAGATGGGAGACAAATTATGTCTGACTCCACCATTTCTGTTCAGAGGATTCTCTTTTTTGACAGGGAAAAGAATTGGTTTGAGAGGGGAGTTAAAGAGGCTATTTTTGTCAAAAAAGAGAATCCTTCTCTGAACAGAAATGGTGGAGTCAGACATTTGTCTCCCATCTATAATTCCATTCTTAAACCTAGATCAAGCAAACAGGGGAACAATAGGGCTAGCCAGGTCAGGGCCAGAGGTGTGAAAAACAGTCGTTGTAGGGATGAATAGGTATGCTAATCTAGACGCCAGAGAAACAAAAGACTGAAACCAATGAGATAGTTTCGGAAAGTAGTTAGCTAGTGAGCTCCTCCCTGCACCAAGATATAAGCAAGTGTCTTACCAGCATTCTAATTAGAGCTGACGAAGCCTCTCAGATGAGCGGCGAAACGTTTTCGACCAAACAAACTTTGTCCAGTTGACAAATTGAATTTCTTCTTTTATCATGGATTCTACCTGGACGACTGAGGGACTCTTCACCCTTGTGAGATACTTTATAACACTCCCTAGACAATACTCCCTACAACTGTATACAGCTGGTATTGTACATCGTATTTGATATTGTATTGTATTTTATATTTGATTACTACTTTTCTATTTAAATCTGATTTGACCACCTCCATGATCTTCTTGCTTCGGTTTGGTCAGGACCTGAGCTGGAGGATTCACCTCTCAAACAATCTCCACCTAGAAGCCACGGGCCACTCCTTTGAGGACAGTGAGGTTCAGATCTTGGCCAGAGAAAAGAACTGGTTTGAGAGGGGAGATAAAGAGGCTATTTTTGTCAAAAAAAAAAGAGAGAATCCTTCCTTGAACAGGAATGGAGGGGTCAGACACAATTTGTCTCCCATATACAATTCCATTCTCAAAGCTAAATCAAAACAAACAAACAAAACAATAGGACTAGCCAGGTCAGGTCCAGAGGTGTGAAAAGACCCATTATGTAACTGAATGGTTCTGCTAAACTAGACGCCAGACAGAAACTGAAAGGTCCCATGACATGGTACTTCTTGATGCTTTTATATGGCTCCTTAATGGTTCCCTAATACTGTAAATGAATCCTTCTTCAAAATCAAGACTCAGTGCATGAGAAAGAGAGATAAGATGAGAAAGAGTCATAAATGTCACTCTGGAACACTCCATTATGGGCGTTGTTGCTTGAATGCAAATGAGGAGGACAGAGATGGCCTATAGTAGCGGGTGGGGGCGTGGCCAAACTCTCCACTCTTTCCTTTTCAGCTGTGCCCTGTGCGCTCTGACCCTCTTCTGTGTTTTTGCGCGGAGGGAGAGATGAGAAGCGTTGCATTGAAAAATAAACACATTTCCACAGAAAATAAAATTAAACCACTGCTGTTTCAGATATCCACAGGCTCAGATAAAGGACTTCCGAGCCTAGAAACACTCGCAAGTTCCTCCAGGCAAATAAAAAAACACATTTCGCATTGCGTAGCTCCTCCGCAGTCCAAACTCTCTGGGCGTGATTTACAGAGACGCCGAGTAGAGACTGACGGGGGTGGAACTGCATTTGCATTTCTTTTTTCGAGCTGACGTCAATAAGTTTCCTCGTTCAAAATCGCCTGTTTGAGCTCTGATTTTTTGTAACGCAGAAAAGGATCGCAAATGCTCAGTTTAGACATTTCGCAAAACAGGGTAGGGGAGCTCACATTAACGTTCAAAAACCTCAGAAAGTGAAAATTTCATGCCATGGGACCTTGAAAACAAAGTGGTGGGATAGTTTCATAGTAATTTCATTGTAGTTAGCTCCTCCCTGCAGCTAGATATAAGCACTGTCCACCAGCACTCTAGCCAGAACTGACGAAGTAGCTTGGATGAGCTGCGAAACGTCTTCGACCAAATAAATTTCCCTTGTGGATTAATAAAGTTTGTCTAAGTCTAAGTTCAGCAGAGATTTGCAATTCCGGGGATGAAATAATTCAAATGATTCTAGTGAAGGTTTAAAAACACAGCGGAGCATTTCCTGTATTACCACTTGACATCACAAGGTGGAACAAAGTGTTTTTGGTTATAGAGAAGAACTCTGCAGGTTCTGTGTGTTAAACATGTATGGTTGAACTACATTACAAACTACATTAACCAAAACAGAAAGTACATTAGAACATAAATCAGAAAACGGCATAATATGGGCCCTTTACAGACATTCTCTACTGAACTAAAAGTAAAAGGTAGCTGTTAACTTTCAAACTATCACTACATGACATCACAAGGTGGGACAGAGACAGACTAATCAATTACGATTACTGAAACACGTGCGAATGAAACAAAATACAACTTCAGGTATGTTTTTGACGAGGTGACAGAATTCTAACATGACTAAAAGCGACTAAAAGAGTCAGCGTTGTGTCATATCCTCCTGGGACCTGAAGAAAAACGTGTATCTTATTATTATTATTATTTTAATTTTCTATTTGGAGGTAAATGAACACCTTAGCATTTACATTTTGTTAATAAAATTTTTATTCCAAATGTTGTAACACGTCCTGTGTAATGGACTGTAATGGTGTTAAAATGTGACATTAACAACCTGACAAAAACATTGTTTTTGTTTGTTTTGATGACGAACATCTCCGACAAGTTTCTACAATCACCTAAAAAAA
Source organism: Paratrypauchen microcephalus (assembly GCA_036785185.1). Lineage (NCBI taxonomy): Eukaryota > Metazoa > Chordata > Actinopteri > Gobiiformes > Gobiidae > Paratrypauchen > Paratrypauchen microcephalus. The sequence continues at coordinate 2,709,468 of JAVJIX010000083.1, read as the reverse complement.
ATTTAGATTCCCTTTTAATTTCTTATTTATTTATTTATTTATTTATTTATTTTTATATATTTTTATTTATATTTTTATTTATAATTAATTTATTTGTTTACTTATTTATGCATATTTTTTTATTATTTTGATTTATATTTTTATTTATAATTTTTTATTATTTTATTTACTTATTTATGTATTTATTTATGCATTTTTATGTATTTTTTATTTTGTTTATATTTTTATTTATTATTTATTATTATTTTATTTACTTATTTACGTATTTATTCATGCATTTTTATGTATTTTTTTATTTTATTTATATTTGTATTTATATTTTTATTTATAATTTATTTATTTGTTTACTTATTTATGCATATTTATTTATTATTTTTATTTTTATTTTTATTTATGTATTTATTTATGTATTTATTTATTTTTAATTTTATTTATATTTTTATTTATATTTATATTTTATTTATTTGTTTACTTATTTATGCACATTTTTTATTATTTGTGTTTATATTTTTATTTATAATTTTTGTTATTATTTTATGTACTTATTTATGCATTTTTATGTATTTTTAAAATGTTATTTATATTTTTATTTATAATTTATTTATTTGTTTACTTATGTATGCATTTTTTAATATTTTTATTTATTATTTTTTATTATTTTATTTATTTATGCATTTTATGTATTTTTTTTATTTTATTTATATTTTTATTTATATTTTTATTTATAATGTATTTATTTGTTTACTAATTTATGCATATTTATTTATTATTTATATTTGCATTTATTTATGTATTTATTATTATTATTATTATTATTATTATTATTATTATTATTATTTTATCATAGTGCAGCCACAAACTAGAGTGTATCTCAAAACACTTCAAAGATCGACTGGTTAACTCGATGTCCACTTTAAAGGACACAAATGAACGGGCGGGTCTCAGGAGGATATAGGACCTTTAAGATTTTACGTATTTTGTTCCACCAAGTAAAAGGTCTCCATCAAAGTAAACGAAGTAATTATCTCCATTATCTCATCCGGCTCTGTCCAGTAAAGCTGACGTGTGGCTGTATTCTGACGACAGTGCAGTAGTGTGAGCCCAAACCACAAATACCCCCCGGCGTCTTGCTTGCCACCACTGTCCTGTTTCAGATTACCGTACTCTTTGAAGCTTTGTATGGTTATCCTCGACTCTCTGCCAGAAAACATTGGGTCATCTACAGCTCTGTCACCCATGCCATATCTCCAGCGCCCTCTCGAAACTTATTGCTTACTTAGGCTTCCGATCAGACAGCTCCAACAAAAAAAATCCCTGGTGTGAAGTCTTTAGCGATTTCACAGCACGATCCTCATTGAAACTTTAGCCCTCGCGGCGGAGCACTCCCGGAACAATGCGGTGGGAGAAATTCAAAATGGTGGCACGCTATGGATAAACTTCAAACGCCACACAGCAGCGGTGAGGAGATAGAAGAAAGAGTCTGGAGCTTTTATGGACTGAGATGGGGCCAATTTATAATTGTAGACGGTGAAAGGGGAGGCGCGTGACACTTCATAGTACAGCACAGTTATGTAAACTACAAACTAAACATACATCAACATGGTGAGGGAACAGTTTTCATGACTGTTGTTGTTGGCCTGGTTTAAGCTTTTTCTTTCATCTACAGAGGTGGGTATTATTTAGGTACATTTAGCCAACTTATGTAAATAATAATAATAATAATTCATTCATTTATCTTCTTCCGCTTTTTCCATTTTTTGGGTCACTGGGGCAGCAGTCCAAGCAGATCTGCTGCCCAGAACACAATGCACCAGCCTCCAAATAATAATACAGTGGTACCTCACCTTACGAATGACCCAACAAACGAAAATTTCAAGTTACGATACGCCTTCACGTTAAATTTTGGTCTCTAGATACGAAAGAAAATTCAAGTTACGAAACGCGAAATCTCAAAAATTCAAATAATGCGCGCTCAGCCACACACATTATACGCTTTTCTCAGACTGAATTTAAACTTTTAAACTCAAACTTTCATAGATTTTCAACAAAATTATTAATAGTGAAGTGTGGGGGGAAGGGGGAGGGGGGAGAAAACTGCGCTCTGACACGTGTGATAGCGCAGCATGACCCGGCGCGGGGCTGCCAGCAGGTCTAGACCTGGACTAAACCAGGACTGGACCAGGACTAAACCTGGACTAAACCAGGACTAAACCAGGACTAGACCAGGTGGATTAAAGCGCCGCGTGCGGGTCTATTTCCTGGTTTTGTTTCGAGTCACGGCTGAGGCGAGCAGCGAGGGGGACCGCACGCAGTCTGAGCGCATGAACGAGACCCGTGTTCAAACCTCCTCTAGACCTGCGGCGCTTACTAAAATAAATAAATACATAAAAATAACAATAAATAAAAAAATACTAAAATAAATAAATAAAAATAAACAGAAAATAAATAATATATAAAAATAAAAAAACTAAAATAAATAAATAAATAAAAATAAATAAATAAATAGAAAGTAAATAATACAGTACATAAAAATAAATAAATAAAAATATTAAAATACATAAATACATAAAAATAACAATAAATAAAAAAATACTAAAATCAATAAATAAAAATAAATAGAAAATAAATAATATATAAAAATAAAAAACTAAAATAAATAAATAAATAAATAAATAGAAAGTAAATAATACAGTACATAAAAATAAAAAATACTAAAATAAATAAATAAAAATAAATAAATGAATACAAAATAAATAATACATAAAAATAAATTTAAAAAATATACTAAAATAAATAAATACATAAAAATAACAAAAAATAAAAAAAATACTAAAATAAATAAATAAAAATAAATAAATGAATACAAAATAAATAATACATAAAAATAAATTTTAAAAAATACTAAAATAAATAAATACATAAATAAGATGTTAAAAGGGAGACTAAAAACTATTTGACGTGACTGTAGAAGCTTGTCAGAGATGTTGGTCATCAAAAAAAAGAAATAAAAAAAGTTTTTGTGAGGTTGTTAACTTCACATGGTTTTAACACCAAAATGTCCCCGACGTCCATTATGCAGGACACGTTACGAATATTATTATTATGAATACAAATAAAATTAACAAAATGTAAATGCTAAGGTGTTCATTTACCTCCAAGTAGAACTGGTGAGACGCGGTGAGACGCGGTGAGACGCGGTGAGACGCGGTGAGACGCGGTGAGACGCGGTGAGACGCGGTGAGATGCGGTGAGACGCGGGCCCGGTGCATTAACCAGACTCTTACATGAATCCGTTAAAATTCATGTAAGAGTCCCCCGATGTCTTAGTCTACGATTTCGTGTGGTCAAAAGGGGCCTGTAATCTGAGATTTAGCCATAGTTTCGAGTAGATGAGGACGCCAGTGCGCATGTGCGGACTGTGCTCTCAGCTCCCGGGACCCAAACATGAAACGCAAAGCTGTAAACTATGGATAAATCTCGGATTACAGGCCACTTTTGACTCAAACGAAATCGTAGACTAAGACATCTGGCTTCTATGATTTGAAAAGTGCTAAAGTTTGTGTTATTTGGAGCCCGCACGAGGCATATTACATGCTCGGGGAATATATTATATGCCCCGAGCTATGGCTAGAAGTTGCGCTAGGCTAACCGCTAATCTAAAACATCTCTGGAAGTGCTCCATATGACACCAAAGTGCTATGGGTGAGTAAAACAACTTGTTTTATTACTGAAATAAGGCTCAGATTGTAAAAAAATGTTACTTTTCCTTTAATTTACAACACTGCGAGAACACTGCGAAAGCAAAAGTGCTATGACTGAAACATGTCGAAACATTAGCTATTTTTTTTACAAATTTGTCTTGTTACTGTAGACGTAAACACAACGTTTCTATTCCTCAACTACTTTTTTATTCCATTCATTTCCTGGACCACTATTTCTGCATGAGCAATACTATTTTGAAGTAACTCTTTAGTAAAAGAAAAAAAGTTGGCTACTCTATCGACCTTTGCTATCTGGTCCCTTTTGCTAAACTGCAAAACTTAGAACAGTCGGTGATGAGGATGAAAAATCTCCCCCGGTATCAGCTTTGGTTTTCGCTTTGCGGAGCTTGTTTTGCTCACAAAGCACGAGTAGAAGCTTTCTACTACAAAGAAGAATGGCTTTCACAGTCCCAGTAAAAGCATAAGTCAGGAGAATGTGCAGGTGAGAGGAGCGAAGGATGACGGAGCACACGCCGGAGGAGGTGGAAATCAATGGCGACACATTAGAAGTATTAGTTATTGAGAGGAGGAGATGGATGGACAGAGCAGAGTGGAGAAGAAGAGGAGTTGCACTTAAATTTGACACTTATTTGTCCTCACACTCCAGCACGTCCTTCCATTAAAGGGCCCATTATGTGCCATTTTCTGATCTATGTTCTAATGTTATTTCCTCATCAAAAACATACCTAGAGTTGTGTTTTTATTAATTCACGCATGTTTTACACACAAACCCTCGTTTAAACACTCAAACTTTCGAGACAACGAGAGACAAATGTGAGAAACACAATGTTACACTCTAAAAAAGTTACACTATAAAAAAAAAAAAAACTTGGATCGGGGCCTTGGAACGAATCAGGCTTTTTCCATTGAAATAGCTACTCAATTTACGAATTTTTCACGTTACGAAACCACTTCTGGAACGAATTAATTTCGTAAGGTGAGGTACCACTGTATATGCCCCGAGCATGTAATATGCCCCGTGCGGTCTCCAAATAACACAAACTTTAGCACTTTTCAAATCATAGAAGCTCAATGTCTTAGTCTACAGTTTTGTTGAGTCAAAAGTGGCCTGTAATCTGAGATTTATCCATAATTTACAGCTTTGCTTTTCCTGTTAGGGTCCCGAGAACTGAGAGCAAAATAAGCTGTGACTCCGCACATGCGCACTGGCGTCCTCATCTACTCAAAACTATGGCTAAATCTTGGATTACAGGCCACTTTTGACTCAAACAAAAGTGTAGACTAAGACATTGAGATTCTATGATTTGAAAAGTGCTAAAGTTTGTGTTATTTGGAGACCGCTCGGGGCATATAATATATGCCCAGAGAACTCGCGCTACGACTATCGCTAATCTAAAACATCTCTGGAAGTGCTCCATATGACACCAAAGTGCTATGGGTGAGTAAAACAACTTGTTTTATTACTGAAATAAGGCTCAGATTGTAAAAAACATTAATTCTCCTTTAAATGATACCACTGCATGATATCAGTATTTTGAGCTTTGGAGATGTAGACAGACAATAATAAAGGATTACTCAAACGTGTGAATGAAACAAAACACAACTCCAGGTATGTTTTTGAGGACAACATTATAACAATATTATAAAATGGCTTGAAGCTCACAAGAGTCAATTTTGTGTAATATAGGACCTTTACGCATTACACTTTATAAGACGGCAGTGGTGCAGTGGGTTTAGTGTGTGCTAGGGATGCAAATGATCAATTAATTCATTAATCTATAGTTGATTGACCTTATCATAAACTGATAAGCGGCGTTTTTCACCTGAATTTGAGTGTTTCAATAGGGTCTTTAAGAATATAAACTATAGTAACATAACACTGAGTCATAAATATATCATAGTATTATTATATTGTATATTCCTCAATTAATTATTCCTTAGTAAACAATACATTCTTTATTGAAAATAAATTGAGGACTGGCTCAGTTGTTGCACTTGCAGCATGGAAATCTTGAAATTAAAAGGAACAGAAGAAATTAAATAACAGAATGTTATTTAGTCTACATATTATGATGAAACCAGTGAATCCAGGCTATTTTTTAGGACATTCTCAACATTTATTTTGAACTAAGGCATCAACAATATTTCTCTCCCTTAATCTGTGAAGGGTTACAGTCTCACGCTTGAATTGCGTGAGAAATGCCGTGTGAGCGTGTGAATTGCGTTGAATTTGCCTAAGAGCAAACTTAAACTACAAAGCAACTAATGAGAGTTATATAAATGAAGTTATTACTGATGGTTCTCAGTTTGTTTTATCATCACCGCAGTGTGCGCTTAGCAGCTGAAACTACACTCTACAGTCTGCCCAACAACAGAACAATCTATTTTCTGATTGGCTGAAAATGGTGCGGCGCCTGATAACTGAGATTTTTTTCCGGGGAGCGGGGCGGGAGGAGGAGGGGGGAGTTTTTTTCCGCTGAAAACGCGCGGTGCCTGCATAAACTGAGCCACACAGACCGATTTTCTGGGCACAAAAAACAAAACAAAATCAGCGTGAGAAATGCCATGTGTGGCGTGTGAACACGTCGAATTGCGTGTGTCACACTCTCAATGCGTGAGACTTGAGAGCCCTGCTTTTACACTACCAAATAAAGTAAAGCTAACAACAACTAGCATGCTAACACACACTGCCCGATTATCAGACAATAAAATTAAAATAGAATTAGACGTAGACAGCACGCGGCTGGCCTATTTTGTCCTCAACAGCTGCTTATACAATATAATCTGTTATGCTCATTTAATGAATGCACAGTGTGATAGAAAGCACTAGTAGGAAAGAGATGAAGACACAGATATTTAAATTATGTCCATTTGCCAAGAAAACCATTCATCTTCCTATGTAGTTGTTCAAGCTCAAACAGCATTTACGCTGATCCACTGTATATCCGGCCAAAAACAGTAAACTATTTTCTAAAGACGGATTTACCTTCCTAAAAATATTGACTTTTTAGAGCAGTGAAAAAGTACTTGAGAAAATGAGGTACCTGTGCCAGCTTCAGTAAATTAGCTGTAAAGTGCTGTGCATGGTTTGGGCTGAGTGAGGAATAGGAGTTTAGAGAACAGAGACCCATCCATCAGCTTCACACTTCACCAAGCACAAACACACGGTTATCTCCAGCCTGTTTGTCACGGGGATTATGCAATCTAATGTTATTTATTTACATTCTTACATTTTTATCCAAGGTGCAGACTGTAAAATATAAAACTGTTGTCATATGTCTTTGTAATCCTGCATTCCTCATCCATCCAGGAGAGTTCATAAAGGAGAAATAACGTTGCTTTGACATCTCATGGAGAACAACAAATCTGCACTCAAATGTTTCTTTTTTAGTTTAATTTAAACTAAGATGAACTGAAATGTCTCTGGACAATCTGAGGATTCTTAACATATACATGATTGTCCCTGTAGGGAAATTTGTCCTCTGCATTTGACTCACCCTTCACTGCTGCTGGAGCATCTCCTCAGGAGTAGTGAGCACCTCGGAGATGCATCCAACTCCATGATCTTAAGTTAGTCTTGGTCAGGACCTTAAAGGAGAATTAACTTTTTTTACAATCTGAGCCTTATTTCGGTAATAAATCAAGTTGTTTTACTCACCCATAGCACTTTGGTGTCATATGGAGCACTTCCAGAGATTTTTTTTTTTCTTGGTTTATTTTTTATTTGTCAGGATTCCCAATCTGTACAATATCAAGTCAAATTAAAAAATGTGGTAAATATACAAAAGAACAATCAAAATTGTAATGTCCAAGAAGGAGTGGGGGGAAGAAAACTTATTTAACCCCACCCCCATTACATCTATACATAATAAGATAAGTAAAGAAAAGAGAAAAAAAACACTTCCATTTTCCCATGGTAATTCTTATCTGTTATGTGCACTTCTTTCTTTTTTACTTGAAGACAAGTAACCATAGTTACGGATACAGGACCTGAATACTAGTACCAGCAATGGAGAAAAAACAGATCCCATAAGGTAAGGAAAAGCACGTACAGTGATCAGAGATGTTCCAGCAGAACTAGTTTTCCAGAAGACAGTGATGAAATGACCTTAGACACTCTCCACATACTGTGACCAGACCATATTTTTGTAATGTCATTTAAACGTATTGACACTTTGGTTTTGCTTGTAGAGTTTGTCCAAACTGTTTCAGAGTTTCACACCACGTACAGACATGCAAACACTTTTTTTTAGTGGTGCTCACTTTGGGCACTTTGAAGTCTCCGGTCACTCTCAAGTTGTGGGTTCTCTCACTCAAAGTAAATAGTATTTGCAGATGTTTTGGTAGTAGTTTATGGTGTGCTTTAAACATAATAATTACTGTGTAATACTGAGTAAGGTCTTCAAATTTTAAGAGCTTAGAATGTATAAAAAGATTATGAGTGTGTTCTAAAAACCCAACTTTGTAAATAATCCGTAGGGCTCGTGCTTGTGTTTTAGATTAGCGATAGCCGTAGCTATAATATATGCCCCGTGCGGTCTCCAAATAACACAAACTTTAGCACTTTTCAAATCATAGAAGCTCAATGTCTTAGTCTACACTTTCGTTTGAGTCAAAAGTGGCCTGTAATCCGGGTAGTGATGGGCGGATCGATACCAAAGTATCGATATATCGATCCTGATGGGGTATTGAATATGCATCGATCCTGGTATTAAAATATCGATACCAAGTCATGTTTTCTTACTGACTTAACTTTCAGTTTATTTAGTTCAAATTCATATGTGTTTTGTTCATTATTCAACCATTGCCAGTTGTCAGGCACTACTTTTCCTTCCGCGTTCTCACCAAACGTGGGGTAGTACGTCATTCCGCGATAGACTCACTGCTGTGAGATTTCAGTCAAAGCGGCGCGGGGCTGTGGGAGCCATGGGAGACTGCAAGAGAAGTGTGGTGTGGAGTTACTTCCACACCGTGGACGACAATGTTGCGAAGTGCAGTGTGTGCCAAAAAATGATCCGATATTGTGACAATACCACAAATTTAAATAAACACTTGATCATAAATCATAAACCTCAGCATGACGAAATGCTACTGACCAAACGACAACAGGAGGCGAGTCAGGCAACTCCCTCCAGCACAGTAGCAACAGCAGTACGACAGAGGTCAGCTGCCGAGGTGTTTGAGAGAGGGAGAATCCAGGGAACCATCAAACATGTAGAAGACTAAGAGTCGTGTATGTGAGAGGAGAATGTATGTATGTATGTATGAGAATACATACATAGTGAGAATAGTGATACTTCATTTGTTGTCTTTTTTCATAAGCTGCAAGTGCCCAACTTACAATAGATTTATTTTATTTTAATTTATTTATTTATTTGATAGGGACAATGCACATTAATGAACATAAGTATAAAACAAATGTAAATATGCCAAATTTTAGCTACAAAGCTAGTTTTCATCCGCAGTCCCTCGGCAGGCAAATACATAAAAATACAACGTGCAAAACAAGCAACACAAACAAAAGTCTAGTGGTCACATTTGATGTCTGCATTGCCATTTTCATTTAAAAGATTTTTTTTCAGATATCTGGTGTTAGAATGTGTGGAGCTAAGCCCCCTGGTGGAGCTTTGCGAAGCCAAGGTATCTAGAGCCAGGTTAGTGTTTTTCTGTAGTATTAAAAAATGTATGAAAGTATCGGTATCGGTATCGGTATCGCAATTATAACCCTGGTATTACTTGGTATCGTATCGAAACAAAAATAACTGGTATCGCCCATCCCTACTCCCGGGACCCAAACATGAAACGCAAAGCTGTAAATTATGGATAAATCTCAGATTACAGGCCACTTTTGACTCAAACGAAAGTGTAGACTAAGACATCGAGCTTCTAAGATTTGAAAAGTGCTAAACTTTGTGTTCTTTGGAGACCGCTCGGGGCATATATTAGCGCTACGGCTATCGCTAATCTAAAACATCTCTGGAAGTGCTCCATATGACACCAAAGTGCTATGGGTGAGTAAAACAACTTGTTTTATTACTGAAATAAGGCTCAGATTGTAAAAAACGTTAATTCTCCTTTAACTGGAGGATTGTTCCTATGGTGCATGTTTTGGGTTGATGGGGAAACCAGAGTGCCCAGAGGAACCCACTCAGACACAGACAGAATAAATGCAAGATAAGTTTAATGCTATACTGGAACATTCCAGGCAAAGCTAAACATGGACACAAGCAGATGACAAGTCAGTGCACTTTTAAGAAATCATTGTCTTTGCCATTTTCTGTTGAAAGTGTCCAGTTAACACATTGTTTGAGTGTTTTAATTCATCTCGTGTTTCCCTTGTGTCAGCACGAACAGTGAAAGAGCCTTTTAAAGTAGTGGATCTAACCCTCATTGACAGAATGTGAGGCCGTATTGTCTCACAGAGGCGCCTTTAACACCGTGAATATATATGTGTCCTATTCGCCTGATCACAGCGACATTTACGAGCTCCTCTAAGTGCTGTCCAGAAAGCACTAGGCCCGCTCATTATTCAAACATACACTGTTTTACACTCTGCATAGAGCCGCGAGGAGAGAGTTATACAGGTGAAAGCCAAGGTGATGCCATATAATTGTGAATATGTTGGGGAAAATAATATCATCTTCCATACAACATATTTGTAAACATATTTTTCAAGGTTTTCAGAAAAATATGAAAATAAATGGCCTATGTTAACAAGAAGACTTTGGGCCGTTTGAGTTTTCAGGCTGTTAATACAGTGGTACCTCACCTTACGAAAGACCCAACAAACGAAAATTTCAAGTTACGAAACGCCTTCACGTTAAATTTTGGTCTCTAGATACGAAAGAAAATTCAAGTTACGAAACGTGAAATCTCAAAAATTCAAATAATGCGCGCTCAGCCACACACATTATACGCTTTTCTCAGACTGGATTTAAACTTTTCTCATATTTGTGTCTCGTTTAAACACTCAAACTTTCATAGATTTTCGACAAATTTATTAATAGTGAAGTGTGCGGTGAAGGGGGAGGGGGGAGAAAACTGCGCTCTGACACGTGTGATAGCGCAGCATGACCCGGCGCGGGGCTGACAGCAGGTCTAAACCTGGACTAAACCAGGACTGGACCAGGACTAAACCTGGACTAAACCAGGACTAGACCAGGTGGATTAAAGCGCCGCGCGCGGGTCTATTTCCTGGTTTTGTTTCGAGTCACGGCTGAGGCGAGCAGCGAGGGGGACCGCACGCAGTCTGAGCACATGAACGAACGCATGCAAGAGTGGTCTAGACCAGGTCTAGAGGAGGTCTAGAGGAGGCACGGTTTGAGCACGGGTCTCGTTCATGCGCTCAGACTGCGTGCGGTCCCCCTCGCTGCTCGCCTCAGCCGTGACTCGAAACAAAACCAGGAAATAGACCCGCGCGTGGCGCTTTAATCCACCTGGTCTAGTCCTGGTTTAGTCCAGGTTTAGTCCAGGTTTAGACCTTGGTCTAGACCTGGTATAGTCCACGTTTAGCCCTGGGTCTACAGTCTCTACGCAGAACACAATGTTACACTATAAAAAAAGTTACACTATTAAAAAAAAAACTTGGATCGCGGCCTTGGAACGAATCAGGCTTTTTCCATTGAAATAGCTACTCAACTTACAAAAAATTTATGTTACGAAACCACTTCTGGAACGAATTAATTTCGTAAGGTGAGGTACCACTGTATTTGATTTCTGATTAGCCGAAGTCAGAGCCAATGAGCTATGAGATCTCCATGGAAAAAAAGTAGGTCGCAGACCCTGCACCAGAAAACCTGCGCAGTGCCCCATTAACTGTAAAAATTACTGAAATAAACACATTTTTCTGAAAACAAAACCAAAAAAACACAGTCATACAGTCCCCCAGCCCCAGCACTGTACCACACTGAACATAACCCATCCCCTCCCCCCCCTCTGTTACCCAGGGGAGGCACTGACTTTTCCACTTGTTTACACTAAAACAGGTGTGCTCGGCTTTATTCGCCCATCCCGTTGAACGCGGTTATTAAAATATCCCGTGACCTTGCAAACACGAATGACCCTGCTCATCTGCCCCAGCAAGAGCCAGCCCTGCCCCAATCAACAAGCCCCCAGCCTGGGCACAGACGCGAGGGCGGAGGGGTGCCAGACGGATCCAGTTTCGGCTCCGATTTGTGGTTTTGTGAGTGTAAGTGAGTGATACGTTTCTCAGGGGGCAAATAAAAGAGTTAAAGAGGACTTAGGGTTTTCATATACTCTGGTCTGTTTGCGCTAGTCCAGTCCCTAAAGTGTAGTATGTGGTATTTGTAGTATATGGCAATGGTATTTGTCTAGTTCTGTCATGCTATACAGTGTACATGCTTGAGTGGTGAAAAAGGGATACTGATGTCATGTTTTGTGTGTGTGTGTGTGTATGCGTGTGTGTGTGTGTGTGAGACAACACATTGAGAGGTTAAATGGATCTTTTCCGCCCTCATCTCTATTATCATGTTATTTCCTTATCAAAAACATACAGTGCCGTGAAAAAGTATTTGCCCCCTTCCTGATTTCTGTGTTTTTTGCATATTTATCACTCAAAACATTGTCAGATCATCAAACCAATTTTAATATCACACAGAAACAACCCAAGGAAAGACAAAATTCAGTTTTTGAATGATGATTCCATTTATTAGTGCACAAAAAAAATCTAAACCTATCTGGCCCTATGTGAAAAAGTAATTGCCCCCCCTTGTTAAATCACAAACTAACTGTGACTAACCACAGTTTTGAGAAAACTTAGTTCAGTTCTACATGCCACACCCACACCTGATTGTCACCACCTGTGTTGAATCAAGAAATCACTTAAATAGTTCCTGTCAAACAAAGTGAAGTTGGCTACAACATCTCAAGAACAAACACATCATGCCACGATCCAAAGAAATTCAAGAACAAATGAGAAAAAAAGTGATAGAAGTCTATAATTCAGGAAAAGGTTACAAAGCCATTCCCAAAGCTCTGGGGCTCCAGCGAACCACTGTCAGAGCCATTATTCAAAAATGGAGGAAACTGGGAACAGTTGCAACCCTTCCCAGGAGTGGTCGACCAACTAAGATTACTCCAAGAGTGCGACGACGGCTCATTCAGGAAGTCACAAAAGAACCTAGACGCACATCGAAAGAACTACAGGCCTCGTTGGCCTCAGTTAAGGTCAGTGTTCATGACTCCACCATTAGAAAAACACTGGCCAAAAATGGCATCCATGGAAGAGTTCCCAGGAGAAAACCACTGCTTTCACAAAAGAACACAAAGGCTCGTCTCACCTTTGCCAAAAAGCACCTTGATGACCCTCAAGACTTTTGGAGAAACATTTTGTGGACCGATGAGTCTAAAATTGAACTTTTTGGAAGGTCTGCAGCCCGTTTCATCTGGCGTAAAAATGGCACAGCATTTGATAAAAAGAACATGGTGCCCACAGTAAAGCATGGTGGTGGCAGTGTGATGGTCTGGGCCTGCTTTGCTGCCTCAGGACCAGGACAACTTGCTGTGATTGACGGAAAAATGAATTCTGCTGTTTACCAGAAGATCCTGAAGGAGAATGTCCGGCCATCAGTTCGTGCCCTCAAACTCAAGCGCTCTTGGATCATGCAACAGGACAATGATCCAAAACACACCAGCAAGTCCACCTCTGAATGGCTCAAAGAAAACAAAATTAAGGTTTTGGAGTGGCCAAGTCAAAGTCCGGATTTAAATCCGATTGAGATGCTGTGGTGTGACCTTAAACGGGCAGTTCATACAAGAAAACCCTCCAATATGGCAGAATTGAAACAATTCTGCATAGAAGAGTGGGCCAAAATCCCTCCCCAGCGGTGTGAAAGACTCATCACCAATTATCGCAAACGTTTGGTTACAGTTATTGCTGTCAAAGGAGGCTCAACTGGCTATTAGATTAAGGGGGCAATTACTTTTTCACATAGGGCCAGATAGGTTTAGATTTTTTTTGTGCACTAATAAATGGAATCATCATTCAAAAACTGAATTTTGTCTTTCCTTGGGTTGTTTCTGTGTGATATTAAAATTGGTTTGATGATCTGACAATGTTTTGAGTGATAAATATGCAAAAAACACAGAAATCAGGAAGGGGGCAAATACTTTTTCACGGCACTGTACATACCTGGAGTTGTGTTTCGTATTCACACATTAGCACACAAACCCTGCATATTTAGGCTGAGTTCTACAATACAGAGTAATACAGAAAGTGCTCCACTGTCCAAATCCAAATCCACTTTATTTCTATAGCGCATTTCATAAACATAAACAGTTTCCAAAGTGCTGTACAGACAGAAAAACTACAGCGAGCGACACAACAAACATCAGGTACTGTATATGATTTACTAGTCCCAAAACAATAAAACCAGTCAAATCAAATCAGAACCATGGAGTAAAAACTAAGTAAAAACTAAAACTAAGTAAAAATAAAATAAAGTAAAATAAAATTAATAAAATAAAATAAATACATAAATTAAATTAAATAAAAACACAGAGGACCACACAACTCATGCGGGATTAAAAGCCAGAGAATAAAAGTGGGTCTTAAGACGAGACTTAAAGGTCCCATGGCATGAAATTTTCACTTTCTGAGGTTTTTGAACGTTAATGTGAGCTCCCCTACCCTGTTTAGCCCCCCCCATGGTTAAAAGTTGTGAAATGTCTAAACTGAGCATTTGCGATCCTTTTCTGCGTTAGAAAAAATCGGAGCTCAAACGAGCGATTTTGAACAAGGAAACTTATTGACGTCAGATCGAAAAAAGAAATGCAAATGCAGTTCCACCCCCGTCTGTCTGTACTCAGCGTCTCTGTAAATCACGCCCAGAGAGTTTGGACTGCGAATGCGCTAGGCAATGTGAAATGCGTTTTTTTATTTGCCTGGAGGCACGTCCGAGTGTTTCTAGGCTCGGAAGTCCTTTATCTGAGCCTCTGGACCTTTGAACAGCAGTGGTTTAATTTTATTTTCTGTGGAAATGTGTTTATTTTTCAATGGAACGCTTCAAATCTCAAAAACACGGAAATGGATCAGCTGAGAGCTGACAGCGGAGAGTGGAGAGTTTGGCCACGCCCCCACCCTCTACTATAGGTCAGCTCTTTTCTCCTCATTTGCATTCAAGCAACAACGCCCAGAATAAAGTGTTTGAGAGAGATATTTATGACTCTTTCTCATCTTATCTCTGTTTCTCATGCACTGAGTGTTGATTTTGAAGAAGGATTCATTTACAGTATTAGGAAACCATTAAGGAGCCATATAAAAGCATCAAGAAGTACCATGTCATGGGATCTTTAAAACACTCCACAGTGGGAGCTGTTTTGATGTGAGGAGGCAGAGCGTTCCACAGCTTTTGTCCAGCCACAGAAAAGGCTCTGGTTTTAAGTCTCGTCTTAGGAACCACGAGCTGGAGCTGGCCCTCGGACCTCAGAGCGCGGGCGGGGTGTAAATCTGGATGAGGTCCGAAATGTAATCCGGGGCCAGTCCATTCAAAGCTTTAAAAACAAACAATAAAATTTTACTGTGTTTTTTTTAACTCCATACACCTTCACTAGAATCATTTGAATGATTTCAGCTCTACTGACCTAAAGGTAAAAGGCAGCTTTTAACTTGAAAACTATCACAACAAAGCATTTTGAGCCATGGAGATGTAATCGGACTAAAAATAAAGACTTAGTCAAACGTGTGAATGACACAAAACGCATATTCAGGTATGTTTGTGATGAGATAACAACATCATAACAAACCTAAAATCTCCCAGAACTCAATTTGTGTGATATAGGCTGTAGGAGCCATTTTGTACATTCTGTGTTCTGGAATATTCTGTTTATAACAGCACTTCCTGTCCCGCCTTCAGGTTCAGGAAATGCATTGTGACTGGTCCACTTTGATCTTTGTTCCTTGTTCCTTTATCTTTGATCTTACCTACTATAAATACAGATGTAGGAACCACACTGGCTCAGAGAGGACACAGACACCGAAGAAGACACACCAGAAGACAGAAGACACACCACACCAAGACACATACACACACACAAGAAGAAAGAGACCACGCTACGTAGGCAGTGTGGATAGAAGCCGCGGTCTGGTGGCCAGGAGGTTACCTCGAGCCAAGAGTTGGCAGGGTATTAGGACGCCTCGGGCCACAGAAGCTACACAGTCTTTTGACCGTCACGTAAATGTCACGTAAACGTCACGTAAACGTCACGTTAACGTCACGTAAACGTCACGTGAGGACGTCACGTAGGTAAGTCAAGAACGACGTTAGGTAGCGCATGAGGACGTCATGAGGTCGTCATGTAACGCCGCGTAATAGTCACGTAAGAGTGTAACATCGGACGGCTCCCGGGTGACAGACGGGATACGCACCGCTACAAGGCACATACGGACAGCAAGGAAGGACGTCGAATAGCATCATCAACAGTGCAACATAGGGTGAGTCCTGTCGGGAGCCAAGAAGTACAAGGAAGCCCGGTCTCCCAGTGACAGGCAGGAGCTCACCGCTATACGACACACAAAGACGTCAAGAAGGACATCACAACACGTACAGAGCCTAACACAACACGCATAGGAAAACCACAAGCCTCAGAAATTCATCTTTCCATCGCCCTCTTTATTCACCTTAATTTTATCCACTCTGTACAACCTTCACTTTAGTAAAGATAGAAAAGACAAACCATTTGATTCAAGACACTTTATTTACATTACGTGACGCGTCGGAAAGAAACTTCAAGAAACACCAAGGCCAAGGCTAGTGAGGCAGTTTGCTGCACTCACATAGGCCCTTTAATAGCGTTACACTGTATAATAAATTAACAAAAATAAGTCAAATGAAGCCTGTAGTGGTGCACTAATATGAGAGAGAACTAGGATATGAATTTGCATTAGGGGGCAGTGAGTTGTCTCAGTGTGCTGTGTGTTTTTGAACTTGAATTTCTGAGAAAAGTCCTTCTTGGGACAGCGAACTAATAGGTTAAGTAAATACTGATAAATCTGGCAACCTCTTTCAACCAATCAGAGAACGACAACAAGTGATGTCAGAAAGTTGCATTCATTTAGGTAAGAAAGGGAGTGCATCCTATTACCTGTCAAAATAAAATTCAACTTTTTGCTTCCTTGTGTTAATACTGAAAATATGGATGACAATGATTATAATTTGGTTGGGATATGTGGTCTATGTGAGTGTCTGCATTAATTTATGTATTTACTATACTGATGGGACAATATTTAAAGGAAGGCCATGATATAGGATATGCAGTATGTTGTAGGCTGTGTGCAGTACATAATGAGGGAGTGTGCAACAGAAGATGAACACTTGTGATTATGATGCAGACTGTGGACTGTGCGTTACTTGAATACTTCTGTGTATGCATGCATTTTGCTTATAGTGTGTAAACACGATTGTATGTGTATGTACCCGTCCCTAACAACAAAGGCTTATTGGTCAATTTAAAACATACCTCCATGATGTACAACAGTTTTTAGATGGCTTTGCATGTGGGTTTCCACCCTGGCATAGTCATCGTTGTACTGTGGACAGAAAGGGCAGTGGAGCAGTGTGCTGCCCCCCTGGTCCTGGCATCTTTGTAACAGCAGCTTCTGACCGCTGGGCAGTGCTGAACAATGGAACTACAATGAAAGGAAGACATATGGAGAACAGTGGCCAAACTCAAATGTATTTGTATACCATCTTACGGCAGTCAGAGGGCCCCTGGGCTATCGGGTATGGCAATCAGAGAGCCCCTGGGCCACAGGGGACCGCACTCAGAGGGCCCCTGGGCTATGGGGGACGGCAGTCAGAGGGCCCCTGGGCTATGGGGGACGGCAGTCAGAGGGCCCTAACGTATACCAACTAGGGGTTCAAGGAAGTAGGGGGGGAATGCTTTCAGAGGGCCCTATGATTATGAAAGCCCCTGCCAAGGGTTGTGACTTCTGGTTATGTGGGGACCCTAGGGAGAGCCCTAATGGGAGAGCATACTGTTAAGTATGCTCTGATTATAAATGTTCTTACAAAGGGCCTCTGATTTACCAAGGGTTGTGAATGAAAGTCCTTTCAGTGAGCCCTAAGGCCCAGGATATGCTAGCTGTGTGACTTAATTTACGTGTGCAACTGCACATACTTCAGATCAGAGCATTATGCACGATACTGGTAGTGTTGCCAAAAACAAATCACCAAAAGTCGCTATTGGCTCTCTGAAAAGTCGATAGATTACGTCATGACGTTACTATGATGTCATAACGTCACACATGACTCACTGATCTCAAGAAAATGTGTCTACATGGCTATGTTGACAATCCCAAAGGGTACAGTTTCGAGATCGGGGCTAATGTGCAGTGCTGCTTAACCATGAAATAAGCTTCTGGTGGCAGTGCAGAGCTGAAGTTACACTGAAAAACAATGATTTTGACACTCAAGAGATCTGTTTTTTTTGAAAGGAAAAGTAAGTTTCGTTTGAATCAAAAGTGGCCTGTAATCCGAGATTTATCCATAGTTTACAGCTATGCGTTCGAATACTCGAATACTCGAAACTATGGCTAAGTCTCGGATTACAGGACACTTTTGATTCAAACGAAATTGTAGACTAAAGACATCGAGCTTCTATGATTTGAAAAGTGCTAAAGTTTGTGTTATTTGGAGCCCGCACGGGGCATATTACATGCTCGGGGAATGCCCCGAGCTATGGCTATAAGTCGCGCTAGACTAACGGCGTTAGCCTAACGCTAATCTAAAACATCTCTGGAAATGCTCCATATGACACCAAAGTGATATGGGTGAGTAAAACAACTTGTTTTATTACCGAAATAAAGCTCAGATTGTAAACAACGTTACTTTTCCTTTAAAGTCGTGGCGTGATCCGGCCCTGCTCTCGGCCACCGTACAGAATTGACATTAAAACTGACGTTGATCGTTGACCTTGCTCATTGATCAATGTTACACTGAGAGCGTCCTCTTCAGGTTTGGAGAGTTCCTGACTGGTTGATTAAACGCTACAGGAACGCCCACTGGGAAGTTTCTGTGGCACGTTTACAACGCCCACGCTGCAGACCGACCCTCCTCATTCCTTTTGAATTGAGTAAAGATTAAGTACAGATTCACTTCAACAGTTTTATTTTGAAACGCCGCACCGGAAGTGTAGCTGTAGCCCCGTGTCACGTGACAGGTTTGAAGCCGCGGACGTAAAGATGGACTCCTCAGGACTCCCCGGTTTGAATCGGATCATAAGTTTACAGCCTTTAAGCGGCATGTCGCCTCTAGAAGTCCTCCGTAAATGTACATATCTGTTTATTGTCGTGTCCATTATGACTCGATCATCGCTAGCGGACGAATACGAGCTGGAGGAGTTTTTGAAACGAGAATATTCGCTGATCAAGCCCTATCGAGGTAAGTACCTGTGTGGGACTTGTGTAATTGGCCTAATTTGTACATTTTTAATCTTAGAAATGCACTGTGATTGCTCGAGTAATTTCCAATTTTTTATAATTAGGCTATTATTTATTAATGTGTAGGATAATAATCAACCACGAGGATCCATCTAATCAAACAATACGAGAAATCAAAGCTCCTTTAAAGTTAAATACTCAAATTTGTGAATATTCTCAATTTCGTAAAAATAAAAATGAGTTATTAGTTTATTTTTTCATTTCTAACTGTATTATACCATATAAATTAGCTATACTATTAGATGTATTGATTTAATTGTAACCAGGGCTGCAACTATTAATTGGAATAAATCGTGACTACTGAAGTGATCACTGACTATTTTTATAATCATAATTGTTATCTGGACGATACAGACTCTAAAACATGTCAAAATACCGTTTTGTAACAAAACTGCATTAATATTACATTTAAATAGAATGCATTAGAAGTCAGTTTTTATTCATTTGTAAATATTCTGTATCTAGAAGCTTTCAACCGTGCTATTTTTGAACTTTTAATTGATGAAAAATGTATTTTAAAAAGTTCAATGTACAATAAAATGAATCCTTAGACAAGTTGTATCAAAAAAATTCACTAACTTGTAGGGTTCGCAAAGATATCGAAAATCCAATACTAAAATCCAATACTAATTCATACTTAAACGAGTATCGAAACTAGATACAGTGGTACCTCACCTTACGAAATTAATTCGTTCCAGAAGTGGTTTCGTAACGTGAATTTTTCGTAAGTTGAGTAGCTATTTCAATGGAAAAAGCCTGATTCGTTCCAAGGCCCCGATCCAAGTTTTTTTTTTTTTTTATAGTGTAACTTTTTTTATAGTGTAACATTGTGTTCTGCGTAGAGACTGTAGACCCAGGACTAAACGTGGACTATACCAGGTCTAGACCAAGGTCTAAACCTGGACTAAACCTGGACTAAACCTGTACTAAACCAGGACTAAACCAGGACTAAACCAGGACTAGACCAGGACTAAACCAGGACTAAACCAGGACTAAACCAGGACTAGACCAGGACTAGACCAGGACTAGACCAGGACTAGACCAGGTGGATTAAAGCGCCGCACGCGAGTCTATTTCCTGGTTTCGTTTCGAGTCACGGCTGAGGCGAGCAGTGAGGGGGACCGCACGCAGTCTGAGCGCATGAACGAGACCCGTGCTCAAACCGTGCCTCCTCTAGACCTCCTCTAGACCTCCTCTAGACCTGGTCTAGTCTGGTTTAGTCCAGGTTTAGTCCTGGTCCAGTCCTGGTTTAGTCCAGGTCTAGACCTGCTGGCAGCCCTGCGCCGGGTCATGCTGCGCTATCACACGTGTCCGCGCGCAGTTTTCTCCCCCCTCCCCCCTCCCCCCCCCCTTCCCTATTAATAATTTTGTTGAAAATCTATGAAAGTTTGAGTGTTTAAACGAGAGACAAATGTGAGAAAAGTTTAAATTCAGTTTGAGAAAAGCGTATAATGTGTGTGGCTGAGCGCGCATTATTTGAATTTCTGAGATTTCGCGTTTCGTAACTTGAATTTTCTTTCGTATCTAGAGACCAGAATTTACCGTGAAGGCGTTTCGTAACTTGGAATTTTCGTTTGTTGGGTCTTTCGTAAGGTGAGGTACCACTGTACTCGTTTGATCATCAACTTTCAACTTTATTATTGTCCCAAAGGGAAATTTTTGTGCAGCAATGTCAGACG
The DNA here is from genome assembly GCA_036785185.1 of Paratrypauchen microcephalus. Classification (NCBI taxonomy): domain Eukaryota; kingdom Metazoa; phylum Chordata; class Actinopteri; order Gobiiformes; family Gobiidae; genus Paratrypauchen; species Paratrypauchen microcephalus. Next base: position 2,688,610 of record JAVJIX010000083.1, on the reverse strand, counting down.
TACAGTAGACATACAACACAATTCAATAATACACTTACCCACAGGTCAAGCTTAACTCAACAATGCATAAACAAAAAGCAACAGGAAATGTAACCACATTTCTCCACGACTGATCCAAGCTATACGAGAGCATTCATCCTATTCATCGTATTTATTTTCAGCAATAAAGGCACTCCGAGCTCTCCGAGTTCTGATCTGGGGCATCGATACTAAAAGGTCACATTCGCAGGACAGAAATGAACCTTTACTGAATAGCTTTAGAGTGTTCTTGAGCTGTATCAGAAGTATAATAAGGCCACACTGTAATTTATGTATAAAAAAGTATGATTTAATGTTGAAAATTACATTCTACTATCTAAATAAAGTGGGTTTTTTTGGGGGTACAATCATCATTGTATCGGTATCTGAAATCAAGTCTTTTCCATAATATTGAATTTGAGTTTCCAATTTTAGCATCATGACAATATTAACCAAACTAAACTAATACTTAAAAAAATCTTTTGTTACAGCCGTAATTGTAACTCGCCTACATTCTATGAAAACAACTGCATTTTGTATATGTACATCTTCAAAAATAACCTTATGCAGACCCCCCAGGATTTCGCGGGCATTTTTTGTGATTGTTTCAGGCTAAAATGCCTGAATTTGCGGGAGCTTTTCCAAAAAGTTGTGATGAAAGTTGCGGTGCTTTTAAGGTTTTTGTTTCGATTTTGTTGCGGGAGGAAGTGAAAGTTGCGATAAATAGTTGCGATTTTCCCTTTTTGTAATTAAAATTGAGTAATATTTTGAATACTGAGTTATTACTGACAAAGAATAATACAAAGACACAGAGATCACAGATATGGTCCTAAAACAACCTTACCAACATCAAAAATAAATTACTACTAGGAGGGGAACTGTTTCGGTCTTTTACTGTTATTTTTGTGGGCAAATGGCGCCGCAGACATGTTTCTTTGCCATTAGAAGCCGTGTCCCAATTCCCAGAGTGCGCAGTTCGGAGCGTGGTTTGAAGGGCATGTGCGTCATTTCTTTTTTGTCCCGTGTGCAGTTAACACGCATTCGCAGACCGCAGTCGTTTCCATGGAAATCGGGGCGTGGACCAAGCGCATGAAAAAGCATGCTTTGCACACTCATATATCCCAGCATGCACCGCGCCCTACTTCTTCTACAGGAGAAAATGGAGTCGGCGGCTGCTTCCCGTAGTTGCGAGACCTGTCGCATTTCGCAGACGGCCATGCGGTCCGCGGAGTGCACTCAGGGCTGAGCAAGTGTGCACCGCCTTGACTGCAGTCTGAGCCCCCTTCAAACCACGCTCCGAACTGGGGACACGGCCGCAGTTTCGTTTCGTCACACGGAAGTAAGGCAGAAGGAAGTTGGTCGACGTGAGTTCAATACGTCGCCGATGACTGGTCAAAATTGGTAAAAATTGCGGGAAAGTTGCGGCGGTTGATCAAAATTGCAACACCGCCCTGAATTCACGGGGATTGGCTGAAGTTGCGTTGAAGTTGCAAATCGCAACATCGCGAATTCCTGGAGGGTCTGAGTTATGATATCAAAACAAACATTATACCTGGATTAATTGTAGGGTTGTCATGCTTCTGTACCTGTAATACATTTTTTTTTCTCTTTTCAACACTCTTGCGTCATTGCATCTGCCCTCAGTGTAAAATGTACACGGGTCTGATTCTTGCACCAGCCTGCTCACTCCCAGCCACTCATCTTTCTCCCTTGACTTGAAGAAATAAGTAAGCCATTGTTTCGTCATGTTATAACGTTGGACCGTGCTTTATTGTTGTGGTGCAGGTTTAGGTTTCTCCAGCTCTTCACAGTGGGACCTGATGGGGACTGCAGTGGTCACGCCCGACTATATCAGACTGACCCCGGACTCCCAGAGCAGACAGGGGGCAGTGTGGAGCAGAATTGTAAGTGTTTAGGGAAATGGGTAAATACTATAAAACCATTTTAGTCAGTAACATCAAGGTAAAGTGCATTGTGTAATTTTTCCAGTGGAGGCTCTGCCACTCTCCATGGACAAATTGCTTTGTCTAGAATGCGGGAAAAGTCCCTCAGTCGTCCAGGTAGAATCCATGATAAAAGGAGAAGTTCAATTTGTCAACTGGACAAAGTTTGTTTGGTTGAAAACGTTTCGCCGCTCATCCGAGAGGCTTCTTCAGTTCTGGTTCTAGTGCTGGTTGGTCCCTGTTTATATCTAGCTGCAGGGAGGAGCTCCCTACACTGAAATAGTTCTGAAACTATCTCAACTAACCTGTATCTTTTGTTTCTCTGGCGTCTCGTTTAGCATCTCTATTCAGCCCTAGGCGGAGCTCACTGCACTGAAATTGCTCTGAAACTATCTCAACTCATTTGTTCCTTTTTGTTATTCGAATTTCTCTGGCGTATAGTTTAGCATCTCTATTCAGACTACAGACCGTCTCCACCCTTCTGTCCCTGACTCGTCTGCCCTAATGTTTCTTTCGTCTGTTCTGACTTGGTTTAAGAATCGAATTATAAATGGGAGACAAGTTATGTCTACCTCCCCCATTTCTGTTTAACGACAGATTCAAAAGATACAGATTAGTTGAGATAGTTTCAGAACGATTTCAGTGTAGGGAGCTCCTCCCTGCAGCTAGATATAAACAGGGTCTAACCAGCACTAGAACCAGAACTGAAGAAGCCTCTCGGATGAGCAGCGAAACGTTTTCAACCAAACAAACTTTGTCCAGTTGACAAATTGAACTTCTCCTTTTACCTTTGTCTAGAATGTTCCACAGTATTACAGTCATGGCCAAAAGTTTTGAGAATGACACAAATATTACATTTTCACAAAGTCTGCTGCTTCAGAGTTTTTATATGTTTTTGTCAGATGTTTCTATGTTATAATGAAATACAATTAAGAGCATTTCATAAGTATCAAATGCTTTTATTGAGAATTACACAGAATTCATGCAATAAGTCAATATTTGCAGTGTTGACCCTTCTTTTTCAAGACCTCTGCAATTCTCCCTGGCATGCTGTCAATCAATTTCTGGACCAAATCCTGACTGATGGCAGTCCATTCTTGCTTGGAGTTTGTCAGAATTTGTGGGTTTTTGATTGTCCACCCGCCTCTTGAGGATTGACCACAAGTTCTCAATGGGATTAAGATCTGGGGAGTTTCCTGGCCAAGGGCCCAAAATCTTAATGTTTATTCCCCAAGCCATTTTGTTATGACTTTTGCTTTATGGCAAGGTGCTCCATCATGCCATCAGTCAGGATTTGGTCCAGAAGTTGATTGACAGCATGCCAGGGAGAATTGCAGAGGTCTTGAAAAAGAAGGGTCAACACTGCAAATAGTGACTTATTGCATGAATTTTGTGTAATTCTCAATAAAAGTGTTTGATACTTACGAAATGCTTTTAATTCTATTTCATTATAACACAGAAACATCTGACAAAAACATATAGAAACTCTGAAGCAGCAGACAGTGAAAATGTAATATTTGTGTCATTCTCAAAACTTTTGGCCATCACTGTAATACTGTGGAACATTCTAGACAATATGACGATACGGCGGATCGATAAAAAAGCGCCACCAACAGGTCAATTATGAACAACACTCAAAATGCTTCTCCTCCCTCAATTTTGGACCAATTTTGCTCAAATTTGGTACATAGCATCTTTGAACCGAGCCTCATCAGAAATATCGCTGGGTTTTTTATATCTCTTATCGTTTTGTTGTGACAGCCAATCAAACGCGTCTGTCCGAAAGCCGATCCACCCAATACTGACCTTTGTTGCTAGGCAACGCCCTGATCAAAGATCTTTGATCTTTATGTTCCTTTCATCTAATATAGCTGCAAGCAGCAATGTGGGGCCCAGCACCGAAGGTGCATGTAGGCCTCGGCATGTATTATTAAAATTCCTGCAACTTTGACCGTAACAGGGTCTACCAGGGTCTGTTAGCCAGGCTTCCCAGGCTCCCAGGCTTCCTATGAAGGGTTCCCAAGATATGAGCTCACTTTAAAAACTTGGTATCTCTGGGATCCTTGGGCGAAGACTGATCCAACGCACATCATCAAATTAGGCTGGGTCTGGTAAAAAGTTGTGAAATTTGGCATGCACATTCCAGCCAGTCTCCTCATTACCCACAGCAATTTATAGGCCCCCACCCCAAACTCTCTAGCGCCTCTCTAGGTCAAAGTTGCAGGAATTTTCAGGTACATTTCTGCGTGTAACCTTTGAACCGTATGTCCAATATTCAAAAACTTGGTATCCCTGGACTCCTTGGGCGAAGCCAAATCCAACGCACCCTATCACGACATTTTCCGCCAGGGTAGATTTTCCGCCATTTAGAATTTTATGAAAAACACTCAAAATGCTTCTCCTCCCTCAATTTTTGGCCAATTTTGCTCAAATTTGGTACATAGCATCTTTGGACTGAACTTCATCAGAAATATCCCTTGATTTTTTGATATCTCTTATCGTTTTGTCGTGACAGTTAATCAAACGCGTCCTAAAAGTCGCCAAACAGGAAGTGCGCTCATATCTCCGGAACCCTTCATAGGATTATTTTCAAACTTTTCACAGATAAGTTTGAAATGGCTACTACATCCCTGATATTTGAATTATATTATTTTTATTTAAAGGGGTGTTATGCAACATTCAGTGCATAATCTGTTTCCTACCTGTCACCATGGAGATTTTATATCTTTGCCTGGATCATACAATAAAATCAATCAATAAAACCAACCAATCAGTCAACCAATCAATCATTAAACTTGTTTATCTTTCATTAATTTAATTACAGTTCTGTTTATGGAAAATATATACCTTAAAAAGCAACTCCTGACCTCTTCATACAAAGCAATAACATCTCCATGGTGACAAGTACGTGAAATATGACATAGGCACAGATTTATTTATTTTTTCATTTGTTCCAAGATGACTACACAACTACAGAATTTTAATACCATTTGTTTCTATAATTAACCAGCTTGATTAGGAAGGCAGTATATTGCATTTTTTTCAACAAACTCTCATCATTGTGCACTATTCATAATGATAGTTGGCTCTCCCTTTTACCTAATTTTTTTAAAGTGAAAAATGACTTTGGACCACTCTCTGCAAACCTGTAAGTTTAGATTTTTACCTTTTTTTTAAAAGTAAAAATCAGGTATGGCGGCTTCATCTTCTTCAAAACTACATACATGACATACCAATGCTGAAATATGCATTCACTTTTTGAAATGCTGGTTTTAGCTGCAAGATAAGTTTTCTACATACCAACATATTTTCCTCACGTTAACTGCTTCAGGCAGTTAACTAAAACCTGAGAGATTTGAACGCTTTAAAGGAGAATTAACGTTTTTTTACAATCTGAGCCTTATTTCGGTAATAAAACAAGTTGTTTTACTCACCCATAGCACTTTGACACTGAGTCAAAAGTGGCCTGTGATTAGGGGTGTGCAAAATAATCGTCATGACAATGCATCGCGATACTAACTTTCACAATATACTGCATTGATTCTTGATGCCAAAAATCGATTTTTATTAATTAATTATTAATAAATAAATAAATAAATTATTAGTTTATTTTTTTTATAAACCCTATGCACTTTTTTCTTTGTGAAAGGGTATTGTTTGTCATGATGGTAGCTCCCTCCAAAATGGCAAATGTTTGAACATCATTTTTTGTTTTAGAAAAAATCCTATGCACTTTTTTGTTATCGGTTTGTTTTGTTTTTGTTATTCAATAAATTCAGTTATGAACTGAGTTGCTCAGAGTTCTGTATCAATTGAAGACACTACCCAGATACACAGCCACTGATATTTAAGTTATCCTCTTTTTTTGGGTACATTTTCACTGAAGTATGTCGAATATATTGCAATGCATCGCAATAATTCAAGTATCGTGATGCATCGTGATAGTATCGCATCGTGGCATATGAATCGTGATTCGAATTATCCATAATTTACAGTTTTGCGTTTCATGTTTGGGTCCCGGGAGCTGAGAGTGAAATAAACTCTGACTCCGCACATGCGCACTGTCCTCCTCATCTACTCGAAACTATGGCTAAATCTCGGATTACAGGCCACTTTTGACTCAAACGAAAGTGTAGACTAAGACATTGAGCTTCTATGATTTGAAAAGTGCTAAAGTTTGTGTTATTTGGAAACCGCTCGGGGCATATATTAGCGCTACGGCTATCGCTAATCTAAAACATCTCTGGAAGTGCTCCATATGACACCAAAGTGCTATGGGTGAGTAAAACAACGTGTTTTATTACCGAAATAAGGCTCAGATTGTAAAAAAACGTTAATTCTCCTTTAACATAATCATTTTTTTCCTATTTTTTGTAGCCTCTTTATCTGAGCGAATGGGAGCTAAAAGTGCATTTTAAAGTCCATGGACAAGGAAAGAAGAATTTCAATGGCGATGGTCTGGCTATTTGGTTGACAAAGGAGCGAATGCTGACTGGTGAGTAATGCTACAAACTAGGTTAACCAGGTTACTTTTACCCTTTTAATTGATTTAAACATATTCACAAAAACCATGTACACTAGAAATAATAGTTTGACTCGTCGACTAATTAATAAATACATAAAAAGTGCTAATACTAAAACCACTAATATCATTAGTTGTAGTACTAATTGTAACTCCATTGTCTAGAATCTAGATCTGTGAATTCAAGTACAGTGGTACCTCACCTTACGAAAGACCCAACAAACGAAAATTTCAAGTTACAAAACGCCTTCACGTTAAATTTTGGTCTCTAGATACGAAAGAAAATTCAAGTTACGAAACGTGAAATCTCAAAAATTCAAATAATGCGCGCTCAGCCACACACATTATACGCTTTTCTCAGACTGAATTTAAACTTTTCTCACATTTGTCTCTGTTTAAACACTCAAACTTTCATAGATTTTCAACAAAATTATTAAAAGTGAAGTGTGGGGGGAAGGGGGAGGGGGGAGAAAACTGCGCGCGGACACGTGTGATAGCGCAGCATGACCCGGCGCGGGGCTGCCAGCAGGTCTAGACTTGGACTAAACCAGGACTAAACCAGGACTAAACCAGGACTAAACCTGGACTAAACCTGGACTAAACCTGGACTAAACCTGGACTAAACCAGGACTAAACCAGGACTAAACCAGGACTAAACCTGGACTAAACCTGGACTAAACCTGGACTAAACCTGGACTAAACCTGGACTAAACCAGGACTAGACCAGGTGGCCGCACGCAGTCTGAGCGCATGAACGAATGCATGCAAGAGCCGCGGTGGTCTAGACCTGGTCTAGACCAGGTCTAGAGGAGGTCTAGAGGAGGCACGGTTTGAGCACGGGTCTCGTTCATGCGCTCAGACTGCGTGCGGTCCCCCTCGCTGCTCGCCTCAGCCGTGACTCGAAACGAAACCAGGAAATAGACCCGCGCGCGGCGCTTTAATCCACCTGGTCTAGTCCTGGTCTAGTCCAGGTTTAGTCCTGGTTTAGACCTTGGTCTAGACCTGGTATAGTCCACGTTTAGTCCTGGGTCTTCAGTCTCTATGCAGAACACAATGTTACACTATAAAAAAGTTACACTATAAAAAAAAAAACTTGGATCGGGGCCTTGGAACGAATCAGGCTTTTTCCATTGAAATAGCTTCTCAACTTACGAAAAATTCACGTTACGAAACCACTTCTGGAACGAATTAATTTTGTAAGGTGAGGTACCACTGTATTTGTTTTACTAAACACGAAATGCAGAATGGGAAGTACGGCTAGTAAACAGAATAAGGAGAGATTGCTAAATGTGCATTGCGTAACTTTTCTGGTGGAGGGGCTGTCAAATGCTTTTCTGCATGGAGATGTTATTGGTTTGTCTGGAATGTTTCACAGTATGGCATTAAACCTGTCTATCTTCAGACCAGACCAAGTTCCAGGTCTGATCTGTGGAGAGAGTGTCTCTTTTGAGCTATAAAACCACCTGTAACTGAATAAATGTAAGGTAGAGCTGTTTAATGTCACACTGTGGAACATTCCAGGCAGAGCAATGACATCCATAGAAACAAGCAGGTGACAGACCCTCAACCAAAAAGTTACATAGTGCACTTATAACTTGTAAGTTCCGCACTCATCATTACAGTTGTGCTACGTTTTAGCAGTTTAGCAGGAAATAGACAACCCTGAGCAGCTGGGAACAGCTTAACCACAGATCTGAGTTATAACAGAAATGCCCAACTTATGAAAAACAGAACATAATCCAGAGAATATGACCTATATGACTAAAAAGTTCATAAATAAATCTGCTGCAGTTTAAGTTCATTGTTTAAAGCAGGGGTGCTCAACCTTTTTTTTTTTACCGAGATCTACTTTTGAGGTTGATGGTGTGCCGAGATCTACCAAGAAGGGGGGTTTGGGGGCGGAAAAATTGGATTTGGGTCACTTCAGGCTGCAGTGTGAGCGTAGCCCAAGATATGTGGTCCTAAAACCGATACAAATCCGATCTTTTGGAATGCGACTTCAGTCTGAACAGCCAGGTCACATTCATCCGACCTGGGCGTGTTTCCTCCAGCGAGAGTGGTACAAGTAGGCGCTCACAAATGTGACACACCACGGACTTTGAGCCCTCATGTCGGCATTACAGATCCTGAGAAAATGCGATTGAAATGCGATGAAATTTTTGTGATTTTCGTTTTTTTGCAGAATATGCTAGTTGAGATCATGAAGAAGCCTCTTCATGTTTCAGATAACAGCATTAGTGACGTTAAAAACATACATTTTTAATTTCAAATTGGCTTGTTTTTGAGGAAAGAAACAGGGCGTGTATAAATCAACATATTTTGCCATGCTCGCGTGCCCGCCAATCCCTCGTGCATACAGTATGTAAGCGGCACTGCAGGACACTAAAGAACATGAAAAATGGACTTTTAACTTCTACTTGGTCACATGACACGTTCGGGAGACCTTCGGGACAGGTTCGGGACACGTCCATTTCTCCGGATCTCACGTACAGAGTGCGATTTAGCTCCGAAACACACGATGCGCGTTTACACGTGGAGATGCGCCGCAAAAACTGCAACACGGGGTGAATCATAATTGTTATCATATTTCTGCATCAAATGGACTTCATAGATTTTAGGACATGTTTAAATACTAATTCAGCTGTCGTGTGGCGATCATCTGTGCTCTGTGCAGGACCGCGGCTGCTCACTGCATATTGTGAAATTCCCAAGTTTCCATGGAAATTTTCCGGAAACTTACCAGAAATTTTCCGCCCCTTTGCAACCCTAATAAGGACGGAGGAGCTTAGACTTAAACTTAGACAAACTTAATTGATCCACAAGGGAAATTATTTGGGTATTTGAGCTCAGAGACGTACAGCTGGGTGGCACCGTTCAAACACTTAAAACAAATAAAAGCAGTTTAAAATAGATCCTAAAGTCCACAGGCAGAAGGGAGGATAAAATGGGAGTCGGGTGAATAAGAGAGATTTAGTTGTTTGTGAAGGAAATTACGGTATTGGAAAAACTGCTGCCTTTTCGATTTTCTGATTTACACCCATTCAAATTGCAATTTCCATATGATTGCGATTAATCGTGCACCCTACTATTTACCTACATTTCCTTGCCCAAATGAATATGTAAATATACTGTTTAATATATATTTTCTATTATATATATTGCATATAGGCCCTGTATTTGGGAACATGAACAAATTCACTGGACTGGGTATTTTTGTGGACACCTACCCCAACGCTGAGAAGCAACACGACGTGAGTATCAGCAGTCAATTTGTGACAAAAATATAATCAAAGAATCTAAATATTTAAAGGTCCCATGGCATGAAATTTTCACTTTCTGAGGTTTTTGAACGTTAATGTGAGCTCCCCTACCCTGTTTAGCCCCCCCCATGGTTAAAAGTTGCGAAATGTCTAAACTGAGCATTTGCGGTCCTTTTCTGCGTTAGAAAAAATCAGAGCTGAAACGGGCGATTCTGAACAAGGCAACTTTGTTACGTCAGATCGAAAAAAGAAATGCAAATGCAGTTCCACCCCCGTCTGTCTGAACTCAGCGTCTGTGTAAATCACGCCCAGAGAGTTTGGACTGCGGAGGAGCTACGCAATGCGAAATGCGTTTTTTTATTTGCCTGGAGGAACTTGCGAGTGTTTTTAGGCTCGGAAGTCCTTTATCTGAGCCTGTGGATATCTGAAACAGCAGTGGTTTAATTTTATTTTCTGTGGAAATTTGTTTATTTTTCAATGGAACGCTTCTCATCTCCCCCTCCGCGCAAAAACGCAGAAATGGGTCAGAGCGCACAGGGCACAGCTGAAAAGGAAAGAGCGGAGAGTTTGGCCACGCCCCCACCCGCTACTATAGGCCATCTCAGTCCTCCTCATTTGCATTCAAGCAACAACGCCTGTAATGGAGTGTTCCAGAGTGACATTTATGACTCTTTCTCATCTTATCTCTCTTTCTCATGCACTGTTGATTTTGAAGAAGGATTCATTTACAGTATTAGGGAACCATTAAGGAGCCATATAAAAGCATCAAGAAGTACCATGTCATGGGACCTTTAAATTAAGTCATATAGTGTTAAAAAGTATATCTGGACTTTAATATTCATTGTTGCATTGTGACTTTTGAGCAGAAGCTTCAGATTGGGGCTCAGGTAGAACCACTACTACATGAATGGATACAGAGCATGTCCACTGTCTTGTGTTCATCTCATTTTATGTCATTTTTTCCCCCATTTATTTGCTAACAAGTGACTGATTCCACAAGCATGCAATTTAAGTAGACATTTTATGCATTTGTCTCATTTAGGGGTAAATTATTTTTTAAATTTTATCTAGGGAGGGACCGATGTGAAAGTTTTAGCCGATACCGATACAGTGGTACCTCACCTTACGAAAGACCCGACAAACGAAAATTTAAAGTTACGAAACGCCTTCACGTTAAAGTTTGGTCTCTAGATACGAAAGAAAATTCAAGTTACGAAACGCGAAATCTCAAAAATTCAAATAATGCGCGCTCAGCCACACACATTATACGCTTTTCTCAGACTGAATTTAAACTTTTCTTACATTTGTCTCTCGTTTAAACACTCAAACTTTCATAGATTTTCAACAAAATTATTAATAGTGAAGTGTGGGGGGGGAGGGGGGAGAAAACTGCTCGCGGACACGTGTGATAGCGCAGCATGACCCGGTGCGGGGCTGCCAGCAGGTCTAGACCTGGACTAAACCAGGACTGGACCAGGACTAAACCAGGACTAGACCAGGTGGATTAAAGCGCCGCGCCTATTTCCTGGTTTCGTTTCGAGTCACGGCTGAGGTGAGCAGAGAGGGGGACCACACGCAGTCTGAGCGCATGAACGAACGCATGCAAGAGCCGCGGTGGTCTAGACCAGGTCTAGAGGAGGTCTAGAGGAGGCACGGTTTGAGCACGGGTCTCGTTCATGCGCTCAGACTGCGTGCGGTCCCCCTCGCTGCTCGCCTCAGCCGTGACTCGAAACGAAACCAGGAAATAGACCCGCACGCGGAGCTTTAATCCACCTGGTCTAGTCCTGGTTTAGTCCAGGTTTAGACCTTGGTCTAGACCTGGTATAGTCCACGTTTAGTCCTGGGTCTACAGTCTCTACGCAGAACACAATGTTACACTATAAAAAAGTTACACTATAAAAAAAAAACTTGGATCGGGGCCTTGGAACGAATCAGGCTTTTTCCATTGAAATAGCTACTCAACTTACGAAAAATTCACGTTACGAAACCACTTCTGGAACGAATTAATTTCGTAAGGTGAGGTACCACTGTATTATTCAAAAACCTCAGAAAGTGAAAATTTCATGCCATGGGACCTTTAACAATTTACAAATATGAAATGAACTCATTTATAACCTTTAACTAACTTACTGACCTTATGAAATATTGATGCCTTTTAACACAAAGACATGACACACCACGTCACTTTTAATCTGGTATTTATAGTACTGACAAATATCGGTCGTTAATATCGGGCCGATACTGATATGTTAAATGTGCAATGACGGCCGATACCGATCTAATGCCGATTATATCATGCATCCCTAATTTTATCTTCTTGTGAACTATATGCACAAATTGACTCCTGTGAGCTTTTAGCCATATTAAAATGCTGTTACCTCATCAAAAACATACTTGGAGTTTTGTTTTGTTTCATTCACACAGGTTCATTATCATTGTCTGTCTACATCCCCAAAGCTCAAAATGCCCTGTTCCACCTTGTGACATCATGAATGTAGTGGTACTTTTCAAGTTAACAGCTACCTTTTTCTTTTGTTTGGTAGAAATGGCAATTCTAGGGCTGAAATCATCCAGATGATTCTAGTAAAGGTGCCTGGAGTTTAAAAACTCAGTGGAGCCCTTACTGTATTACCACATGACCTCACAAGTTGGAACAGAGCGTTTTCAGTTTGAGAGAAGAACTCGGCCTAAATATGCAGGATTTGTGGGTTAAACATGTGTGAATGTAACAAAACACAAGTCCATGTATGTTTTTTCTGTGATCTGAAAACACAATATAGGCCGTTCAAATACTGATCTGAAATTAAAACATGCCACTCTATTGACTTTTGTGCCAACATTGCAAACAAATATTACATCAATGTCATAATCAAATAAAGGCTAATATAAGACTACCTAAACATGTGTGAATCACTCAAAGTTTAAAACTATAAGATAAGCCCACGTTTTTTGTTTTCTTGGGCAAGACACTAAACCTACATTGTCTCGACCCGAAAAAGATGGTTTGTCCTCTCCGGGTCGGTGGGGAGTCCTTGCCTCAAGTGGAGGAGTTCAAGTATTTCGGGGTCTTGTTCACGAGGTCGCGCGCAGTGTACGCGCGGCCTCGTGCCGGTGGTGGTGCACATGGTGCATGCATTGCGTCCCAGGACATGGCAGTGCCGTTGAATGAGCACGAAAACATTATGTGAACAGGCAAGTCATTCAAGTCATCGTGTCTCAAGTCAAGTCAAGTCCCGAGTCCTAGACTTCCAAGTCCGAGTCAAGTCTCAAGTATTTCATTTTTTGTCGAGTCAAGTCACAAGTCATAAAAACAGCGACTCGAGTCGACTCGAGTCCAAGTCACTAAGTCTCAAGTCCCCATGTCTGAAAAGTGTGAGAACTTACCTGTGCTCTCAGAGATGCACCTGGGTCTTCAACCCGCCACATTCCTCCAATATGGGTGGAAGCTGGGAGCGCATGATAGGCACAGCACGTCGAATCCGAGAGAAATGTGAGAAAAGGTTAATTCCAGTCTGAGAAAAGCGTATAATGTGTGTGGTGAGGCGTTTACAGCCTTAAAACATGTAGAATAATTGTAAAATATAAAGTTGTCTTATTTTGCGGATATCGCTTATTGCGGGTTATTTCTGGAACCTAACCCCCGTGATAAACGAGGGATTACTGTATACCAAAAGATACTCTTGGCAATATATCGATACGGCGGTCCACGATATCAATACTGTATCAACAAATGAAATAATACGAAATATCAGTATTTAAATTTTTGCTCACCCTTACGTATAGCACTCTTATTTTAATATTTCCTCCCAAGTCTGATGCTCTGAGGTCATTCTGGGAATGACACATGAACTCACACAGAGACTGGGGCAGTGCCAAAACAATATCAGTATTGATTATCAATATCTGATGATGCCATATCAACAGTTCTGGATGTCTGAACCGTTATATATCACCCATCCCTAATGTGAACAATACAGACTTTTAATTATTGCCATTTTACCCCAAAAATGCCCACATTTCTTCCTCCAAAGTTTGAACTCCGCTCCAAACCACATTCATTTACTGACAGAGGATTGGCTGTAGACCTCTCCATTAAAAAGAGATTATTAGAAATGACTGATTCTGAATCTCGATTGAAATTACATACCCTACATACCTTTTTATGACATTGTAAAAAGCTCACAAAAGGTGATTCTTGCATAATATGTCTCCTTTAATCACAACGCAAATTTTAATCATTATCCAGTCACCTTTGAGCCTATTATGTGATGTTCTGCTTGACCCATCACGCCATTGTAAAACTGGTTGTGGTTTTGTTGTAGATGAATTGAAATTGAAATCCTTTTGTTTTCCGTGCTCAGAGGGCGTTTCCGTACGTGTCGGTGATGCTGGGGAACGGTACCCTGGAGTATGACCATGACAAAGATGGCCGCTCCACTGAATTGGGAGGCTGCACCGCATTGATCCGAAACTCCGTCCACGACTCCTTCCTGCTCATCAGATACATGCGCAATGAGCTCACGGTATTTGTACAGCAGTGTTTTCATCAGTGGAAGAGACTACAGTGGTACCTCACCTTACGAAATTAATTCGTTCCAGAAGTGGTTTCGTAACGTGAATTTTTCGTAAGGTGAGTAGCTATTTCAATGGAAAAAGCTTGATTTGTTCCAAGGCCCCGATCCAATTTTTTTTTTTTTATAGTGTAACTTTTTTTTATAGTGTAACATTGTGTTCTGCGTAGAGACTGTAGACCCAGGACTAAACATGGACTATACCAGGTCTAGACCAAGGTCTAAACCTGGACTAAACCAGGACTAGACCAGGTGGATTAAAGCGCCGCGCGCGGGTCTATTTCCTGGTTTCGTTTCGAGTCACAGCTGAGGCGAGCAGCGAGGGGGACCGCACGCAGTCTGAGCGCATGAACGAGACCCGTGCTCAAACCGTGCCTCCTCTAGACCTTCTCTAGACCTGGTCTAGACCAGGCTCTTGCATGCGTTCGTTCATGCGCTCAGACTGCGTGCGGTCCCCTTCGCTGCTCGCCTCAGCCGTGACTCGAAACGAAACCAGGAAATAGACCCGCACGCGGCGCTTTAATCCACCTGGTCTAGTCCTGGTTTAGTCCAGGTTTAGTCCTGGTCCAGTCCTGGTTTAGTCCAGGTCTAGACCTGCTGGCAGCCCCGCGCCAGGTCATGCTGCGCTATCACACGTGTCCGCGCGCAGTTTTCTCCCCCCTCCCCCTTCCCCCCACACTTCACTATTAATAATTTTGTTGAAAATTTATGAAAGTTTGAGTGTTTAAACGAGAGACAAATGTGAGAAAAGTTTAAATTCAGTGTGAGAAATTGCGTATAATGTGTGTGGCTGAGCGCGCATTATTTGAATTTTTGAGATTTCGCGTTTCGTAACTTGAATTTTCTTTCGTATCTAGAGAGAAAATTTAACGTGAAGGCGTTTCGTAACTTAAAATTTTCGTTTGTTGGGTCTTTCGTAAGGTGAAGTACCACTGTATTGAGGTTTCCCAAACAAGCTATACTTATTTCTTTCATATAAAATGTAGTGCTTAAAGGGATAGTTCGTTTTTTTTTATGTGAATCTGTACGGCGTCCCCTTCAGCGGTGTCGTGCATTAACACTGACTTACCCCTGACAGTGTCCTCTGAGCCGAGTTCTGCCCCAGTTCTGGTGCTGACGAAAGTATTTCCGGCAAGTTAGCGGGGACAGTTAATAAAGCTTGTTTTTCTTCTCAAAACATTATTTGTCCAAAAAGTGATATATTTGCATCACAAAACAGTTGCCCACAAAAAAGTCAGAAGTCTAAATCGCTTGGTGCTATTTTCTCTTGAGTTGTATCACTGCGCGCCTATTATTATTATTATTATTATTATTATTATTATTATTATTATTAGCCTGTTCACTTGTAAGTGGTGATGTTTACAAGTAAAAAAACAAACAAAAACGAACTATCCCTTTAAAGGTGCACTGTGTAACATTTCGGATGGGTGTCTTTCATTGTCTTGTTTCTATGGATATATCATTGCTCTGCCTGGAATGTTCCACAGTATGACATTAAACAGCTCTACTTTACATGTATTCATTTACAGATGGTTTTATAGCTCAAAAATGCCTAGAAAAACAGGCATTCTGAGTGAAAGCAGGGTCACCTCTCCACAGATCTGACCTGTAAGATAGAAATGTTTAATGCCATACTGTGAAACATGTAGAAAAGCATTTGACGGACTCTCTACCAGAAAGTTACACAATGCACCTTTTAAAAATATGATGGAGCATTTTCAATGGAGCATTTATAGCTCTTTTTGTACTTGTTGGCTCATTTGCATTTTATGATCAAACCTGTTTCTTGACTTGTACCTGTGCCAGTTATGTTGCTGTGACATGTATGCTCAGCTGATTTAAACTGGTTTTGGTGCTGTTTTCCTGCTTCGCGCAGTAGGACAACATCGCCATCTGCTGTCCAACTTTTTTTTTTTTTTTTTCCATTGCATTTATATAGCGCCTTTCATGACATGCCTTGTCATCCCAAAGCGCTCCATAGTTCATTGTTCATTCACTCCACACTTGGTGGTGGTAAGCTACCTTCTGTAGCCACAGCTGCCCTGGGGCAGACTGACGAAAAAAAAAACAAAAAAAAAAAAAAAAAAAACTTTGGCAGAACTTTATCCCAGGCATAGACTGTATACAGTGGTACCTCACCTTACGAAATTAATTCGTTCCAGAAGTGGTTTTGTAACGTGAATTTTTCGTAAGTTGAGTCGCTATTTCAATGGAAAAAACCTGATTCGTTCCAAGGCCCTGTTCCAAGTTTTTTTTTTAATATAGTGTAACTTTTTTTTATAGTGTAACACTGTGTTCTGCGTCCTGATTGGCTAAGAGACTGTAGACCCAGGACTAAACGTGGACTAAACCAGGTCTAAACAAGGTCTATACCTGGACTGGACCAGGACTAAACCTGGACTAAACCAGGACTGGACACCAGGATTAAAGCGCCGCATGGGGGTCTTTTTCCTGGTTTCGTGCTAGCTCTGCTATTAGCAGCAGCACCGGTGTACCTCACGAGTCACGGCTGAGGCGAGCAGCGACTGCGTGCGTGGGGGGAAGGGGGAGGGCGGACACGTGTGTGATAGCGCAGCATGACCCGGCGCGGGGCTGCGAGCACAAGACCTGTGCTCAAACCGTGCCTCCTCTAGACCAGGTCTAAACCAGGATTAAACCACCGTGTGTGGGTCTATTTCCTGGTTTCGTGTTAGCTCTGCCAGTGTACCTCACGAGTCACAGCTGAGGCGAGCAGCGAGGAGGGGAGCGGATGTGCCTCCCCTCGGGAACGAACGCAGGCAAGAGCCGCGGTGGTTTAATCCTGGTTTAGACCTGGTTTAGACCTGGTTTAGACCTGGTTTAGACCTGGTTTAGACCTGGTTTAGACCTGGTTTAGACCTGGTTTAGACCTGGTCTAGAGGAGGCACCCGTGCTCGCAGCCAGGTCATGCTGCGCTATCACACACGTATCCGCGCACACTTCTCCGCCCTCCCCCTTCCCCCCACACTTCACTGTTAATAATTTTGTTGAAAATCTATGAAAGTTTGAGTGTTTAAACGAGAGACAAATGTGAGAAAAGTTTAAATCCAGTCCGAGAAAAGCGTATAATGTGTGTGGCTGAGTGCGCATTATTTGAATTTTTGAGATTTCGCGTTTCGTAACTTGAATTTTCTTTCGTATCTAGAGACCAAAATTAAACATGAAGGCGTTTTGTAACTTGGAATTTTCATTTGTTGGGTCTTTTGTAAGGTGAGGTACCACTGTATATGTATATACTGTATATAAATGGACATAATTAACCCGCTAGCTGACACGATGAGCAAGAGGGCGTTTCAGGCTCCATCGACTTTACGTTGTCATTTTGGTCTTAAAATGTTCATACTAACCCACTCTACATGATCCTGTGGTTTTTATTTCACTATTTTGTCCGTACAGAACTTCCTATTCCTAATTGCTTCATTCAGCTGGAGCCAAACGCCGTCACACTATCTTAGTCCACTTCTTTATACAGTGTGTGCAGAATTATTAGCTACCCCTATGTTTTTGCATTTTATATTGTTGTGATCACTTACTTAAACCTGTTGGGTAGTATAACTCATTCACAAGTGTAACCTGAATGCAAGTAAACAGTTCTCTTTGTCAGACTACTAGTAGGTGTAATCACTACAATTTGTCAGCAATGTCTGTGCAGAATTATTAGGTACTGAAGACTGAACACTAAAGACTTAACTTCTACTGAAAAGGATGAAATAGTGAAGCTGCTGGCTGAAGGACTGAGTATTGTTGAGTCAATATAAACACACTAGATGAGAGCGATAACTATTTTACTACCATCTTGTTAGCATTACAGGAAACAGGAAAAAGTGCCGCCCAGAAAACAAATATCGCATGAACTCCCAATGTACACAAACATCCCGTAACTCACCAGCCTTCATACACTGCCTGACAAAAGTATTAGGACGATTGTGTATTTCTGAACTTTCATAATGATAACAAGACGTATTGGTAATGACAACAAATCAATTTATTGATATATTAAAGCAAATTTCATCATGTGTAAAGGCGTATTATTGCAAAAATGTAACAATATCAAGTTAAATAGCTTTTTCATCAAAATAACCACCTTTGGCCTTAATCACAGCTTCTGTCCCACAACTTTTCAAGATATCCATCCTCTATAGTTTTCCACTCATCCTGAAGACATTTCCACAGGTGTTTAACGTTAGTCGGATTCCTGGAGCGCACTTTAATATCCAAATAATCCCACACTTTTTCGATGGGTGACAGGTCAGGAGACTGGGGCGGCCGTGTCATAACCTGCAGTTGATGACGCCGTTCACACGTCTCCAAATGACCCTTACACAGTTTGGACGAGTGCTTTGGGTCATTATATTGTTGGAACCAGAACTTTCGTCCAGAGTTCAGAAATACACAATTGTCCTAATACTTTTGTCAGGCAGTGTACATGGGCACATGGGAAAAACGTAACTTAACAATCTCCCCTTTCTTTTAAGAAAAGTGCTACAACAATTAAACATGTAAACATTACCTATGAAGGTAAACAATGAAAATGTATTTTTAACACATAATAGCATAGCAGAGTTCAATCACATTTTAAGATGGTAAACACCTTCACTGAGGGCCTTTAGAAGCCCAAGTGCGGAAGCCCCTGTTTTGGTCAAGCAGTTAGCCAACTGCTCTTTGGTGGCTGACCACACGATCTGCTGATCTGCAGTCTTTTCTCTGTGACAGATTTTGTAGATTTGACTGCATCCAGAAGAGCGTGATTATCTGTTACACACACAATGGCCACAGCTTTAGACAAACAGTCCCCGTTAGTGATTTCTGAGTAAAGTGTTGCTGGAAAGACTGCACTATCAATCCCATCTGCAAGTGCCAAAGTACTCCGCACCACTCTCCGGATGCGCTTAGACTGCCAGGCTATAGGTGAGAACTTTCCATTTTCCCCCATGAGCATGAGGAAATGTCCACCCTGCGTTCCTCCAGGTTTCCCCTGGAGGAGTCACTGTACACCACCAGTTTGAGGGAGCTGTTCTCTCCCAGTTGCTGAAACTTCAACATGACATCTTGTGATTTTACTTTTCTAATGAGTTTATTTGCATAGTGCAGAGTCTGAACAGTAGCATGTTTGGTTTTAGATGCCAAGATGGATAGGTCACACATAATGTCTGGCCTACTCTGTCTTGCTACCCACAGTATTTATCCAATCTTTGATTTAAGCATGTCCATTTCATTGTTTGTCAGTGTTGCTTAACGCTGTGTTGCTCTGGCGGGGTCAATAGGAATGACCTGCAGATTTTGAATGTAGGATCTTTGTTGCACTTGTATCTCACCGTTCACAGAATGAACTTCCATTCCATTCCATTCCAAGTTGTTGTGCTGTTCCCTGCCACCCTGAAAGGCAGCTTTCAATTGAGGGATGACACTTGTGGAAAATTCACAGGTTCCCCCCCAAATAAAGTCATCCACATGAGATGCAAGGATCCCCTTCATCTTGCCACGCTGATCGAGCCAGTAAAACACAGCTGGGTCCACCTTTGACACTTGAGCTCCTAACTGCTGCATGGCGTCTCTGACTCTGTGATACCAGTACAAAGAAGCAACCGTTAGACCATAAACACACTTCTTTGACTTCCATTGAGTTCCTTTGCTCTGTGCTTCCTGTGGTGGACGAATGTAAATGTCTCTATCCAGTGTTTTACCTTGCAGAAAAGCTGCTTTAATGTCTATGGAATTCAGCTGCCTTTTGTTTTGACTTTCAACTGCCATTATCATTGGCATCAAGGATTCTGTAGCGCATGTAGGTGAGTCTTTTGGTAAATGTTGTGTGTTTAGCTCTTCAAAGCCTCTTGCCACTAGTCTAGCTTTCGGCACGACCCCTACAGCTGTTTCTTTAAGTGTGCACACCCACCTTGTTGAGACACATTTCTGACCTTCATCTTTGATTTCTTCAAATACATCATTTTTCTTCCAGTTAATGAGTTCTGCATGTTTGGCCTGCATAAAGACATCATGCACAACAAAAATATCATCTCCACTGTTGTAAGCACACTCCTCACTCTCTGATGGAACCACTTGAACACTGTCCATTATTCCAAGGTTGACTGATCTTGATTTGCCGGCTATTTCCTGAGGCTGGCTGAATTGCAAGTTGTACCAGTCTTTTTGTATTTTCCTGTAGCCTTTCCTGCTCGGTTAAGAATGTTTCCTGTATGGCATTGATAACTTTCATTGTCTATATATTTAACCACCTGGCCAATTTGTAGCTTTAGGCCGTCATAGGAGGAACAGGCTTGTGATGTTTGAGACTGCTCCAGACTGTCCCCTGCGGTTGGCTCTGTTGCATTAGGGGGTACATTTATTTCAGCATTAAGTGGCTCAATGTCTGCTTGTGTTCCATCTTCATTGTCACTATCAGTGTCACATAGATCTGCTGCTGGTGGCGTAGTAGTGTGCTCAGTAGTTTTTATCTCTGTTTCTGTATAATCTGCTTTATTTTGAGTCTCATTCACCTTTCTTAATCTGGACTGATGCACCCCATGTCTCACAAATACATCAGCTCCATCTTGTCCTATCACCACTCCTGGACCTTTCCACTCATTACAGTCCACCCTCTTGTAATAGACTTTATCTCCTGTGACATACCTGTCATCAACTGGTCGTAGTTGTTTGCGAATAGCTCTCCTGAGTCTCTCGGAGCATTCTGCCTCTTCACTTTGTGTCTCCTTTTTATCCCAACTGCTCTTGTCTCTCAAGTTCACAGTAATGTCCAGAAGATGTCAGTTCAGGTTTAATGGGTTGTTTGAACATTGTTGCTTTGTCATGTGCAATGTCTAACACTGCACTTGCCCTTTTCAGTGAAGCCTTGCTTAACAGCATTGATATGTTTACAGGCACAACCTCTGTTTCTATTTTGCATTTGGTCTAACCTGTCTTTGCTGGTAGGGTCACTTTACTTGTAGAATAAACAACTTTTCCATCACCAAATCTGAAAGGTCTGGCACTGATTTCACCTATTATTTTGTGTAACTCACTTTGCGGCAGACCAGTTGTATAGTCCTCAAGCCATTTTTCTCCACACACTTCTTGTGCAGGCTGTGTCAGTCACTGCTGACCCCAACGCCTCTACCATGAAGATATCTGTGTCAGACAGAGTCTCATTTGACAAAGTGATGTTGCACTCCTCATATTCAGTTTTTTGTCCTTCATCTTCTGTCACTTTAACATGTTCTTTTTTTTCGGACAGCTCGCGTACCCGCGCACGAACGCGTGAAGCGCACCCGGCGCTACTGTATAAATAAAACACGGTCCCGTTCACCGGTTGTTTTTTTTTTCTTTTCGCATGAGAACACACATTCCCGATCATGTACCATGGCAATCTACACATCAAATGAAACCTTACAGTCTCCTCTTTTTGACTATGCAATTCATTTCCCTGCACAACAATCACTCCCCGAGCACATGGGGCTTTTATACGGAAAAGCACAAAACGAGGTTTGTTACTTAGCTTACCTTTGAAGGCTCTGGACAGGTCAAACTCTGTATTTCACCATAAACTTGGTCTCAATCTGTCCGTAAGGATCCAGTGAATAAAATCCAGTAAAACAATTTAGTCCAAAACACGTGTTAGATCCATTACGACGTGTGATCCGGCAACATGCTTGTCGTTGTTTATCCAAATGCGTACTATCTCGTGTGAAAACCACGAGCCTTGCCGAAGGCGAAGGCGGAGCCCAAATGTCCTTCTGCGGCTCTCGTAATCAAAATGGCTGCCTCTATATGGGGAAGATCCCCCTTTTATGTGACTATATCCAAGTCCAACAGAATACTTTGGTTTCATGATGGAAGTGAAAATGCTTGGAAAACACTATTTTTGAATGGGTATCTTCAATTTCGGTAATTAACGGGTAAAAATCTTACACACTGTCCCTTTAAATCATATCCGCAAGCATGTTAGGCTACCCAACAGGTTTAAGTAAGTGATCACATTAATGTAAAATGCAAAAACATATTGGTACCTAATAATTCTGCACACACTGTACAGTCTATGATCCCAGGTGTGAGAAAGTTGATATGCCCCTGCCCCCGATTTACAGTCTGGTGGGCACGTTCCAGATCTCAATGGTATGGTACAAAAATGCAGGTCTGACTATCATGAACATCATGATATGACTATGGATTAGGAATATTCATCTTGTCCTTTAGAAGGTGAATTTAGTAGTTAATAATAATGACATGATTTATTGTATACATGTATTGTATGTATGTGTGTGTATGTATATATATATATATATGTTAAATCTTTGTATTTTGCAGCTGATGACTGATGTTGACGGGAAACAAACGTTCAAAGACTGTGCCTCTATATCAGGACTGAGGCTGCCTCTGGGATACTACCTTGGAGCCTCCTCTGCCACTGGGGATCTGACAGGTAGGAAGGAGTTTAAAGGTCCCATGACATGGTACTTCTTGATGCTTTTATATGGCTCCTTAATGGTTCCCTAATACTGTAAATGAATCCTTCTTCAAAATCAAGACTCAGTGCATGAGAAAGAGAGATAAGATGAGAAAGAGTCATAAATGTCACTCTGGAACACTCCATTATGGGCATTGTTGCTTGAATGCAAATGAGGAGGACAGAGATGGCCTATAGTAGGGGGTGGTGGCGTGGCCAAACTCTCCGCTCTTTCCTTTTCAGCTGTGCGCTGTGACCCACTTCTGTGTTTTTGCACGGAGGGAGAGATGAGAAGCCTCCCATTGAAAAATAAACACATTTCCACAGAAAATAAAATTAAACCACTGCTGTTTAAGATATCCACAGGCTCAGATAAAGGACTTCCGAGCCTAGAAACACTCGCAAGTTCCTCCAGGCAAATAAAAAAACGTATTTCGCATTGCGTAGCTCCTCCGCAGTCCAAACTCTCTGAGCGTGATTTACAGAGACGCTGAATACAGACAGACGGGGGTGGAACTGCATTTGCATTTCTTTTTTTGATCTGACGTAACAAAGTTGCCTTGTTCAAAATCGCCCGTTTCAGCTCTGATTTTTTCTAACCCAGAAAAGGACCGCAAATGCTCAGTTTAGACATTTCGCAACTTTTAGCCATGGGGGGGCCTAAACAGGGTAGGGGAGCTCACATTAATGTTCAAAAACCTCAGAAAGTGAAAATTTCATGCCATGGGACCTTTAAATAGAGTACTGAAATTTTGTGCTGCCTTTTTGAAAGCAGAAGTGTCCTCCGCTGACTCATTCATTTTACTTGCATAACATATTGTCAGTCACATCCACCCACCGCTCCCTGTTCACTGTCTTATCTTTAAATATTTATGAATTTTAGCACGCCTCCATAAACTCCAAAGAGCCCATGGATACACAGATGGACAGGAAGTAGTGAGGCTGAAACTTGAAAATGGTTTAACCTGTTGCCTTATGTTGTTGCCGTAGACAACCATGACCTGATCTCGCTGAAGGTGTACCAGCTGACTATGGAGAGGGGGCCTGGGGAGGAGGAAGAGGAGGAGGTGCTGCTGCCCAGAGTGGACAACATGGACCAGTTTCATGGTACATACTGTGTACACTGTTACACACACACCAATGTAAATACAGTTGAACCGGCCACCTTCTGGTTGGTGGGTGAGGGCTGAATCCATTGCAACTATGGCCTTGAAAGTTTGAATCCACTTTATAATGTCATGAAAGTGAATATTCTGTAATTTCAAACATCTTCTAACCCAGGGGTCACTAAACTAAGGCCCGCGGGCCGACTCCGGCCCACCACGCCCCTTTGACCGGCCCCCCAGCCCCTCTGCCTCCCACCACTTGACCTGGCCCTATGAGGCAATTCGCAAAAGTTGTCATGGCCTATTTTTTTTTTATTACTTTTTGTAATGCATCTTGTATTCTGCTGTTAAAAAATGATATTTATATGAAGTATTTATAGTTATATAATTACATATTAAAGGGGTCATTCCAGAATTGGAGGACATTTTGGCTTTAAAATTCTTGAAAAATAAACCTTCACTTTTCTGATTTTCTGCTACATATTCATCAATAATAGGTAATAAACTATCAAATGCTTGATTAGCTCAGCTTACGGTCAATGGTAAAATTTTTATTATACGATTTATTTGGTTTATTTATTTATTTACTCTAATCACAGTAACAGGGTTGCAGGTAACAGGGTTGCAAAACCGCGCTAATGTTCGCTTTATCTCAGGAGTAGAAGCCGTTTAGCTGTTATTACTAATCAAGAGGAAAAACTTATTTATGCAAATACGTAAAGGAAAACAATAATAATAATTGTCTTATTCTGATCATTTGCATAACAGGGTTGCATGAGGCAGAGTGAGACATTCAATCAAGGCTAACTATGTTATAAAAATATGAAAAATAGAAGAGAAGATAAACCTTTGCTCTGCCCATTCTTTTGGAAAACTGTTTGATGATGTCAAGTCCAGGGGATCATGTGGTTTTCTGTTTTCTTCTTCTTCTACCAGACTAAAAATGTTCTGGTAACAGGGTTGGTGCAGGTTGTGGGACACATGTTCCATGAATAATAATTATTATTTGAAATATTATGTCTATTAAAACAAATGTTCCACAGTTAAGAAGTGAACTTTATTGATCTCACACTGGAGAAATTCTTCTCTGCATTTTAACCCATCCTATATACACTGTATATACAGTATATATATACAGTATATATATTAGGAGCAGTGGGCAGCACACAAATTAGGGCGCCCGGGGACCATCTCCATGATCTTCTTGCTTCGGCTTGGTCAGGACCTAAGCTGGAGGTACCTATGGTGCATGTTTTTGGGTTGATGGGGGAAACCGGAGTGCCCGGAGGAAACCCACCCAGACACGGGGAGAACATGCAAACTCCACACAGAAAGGCTCAGTCGACCCGGGGATCAAACCCAGACCATGCATGCAAACTCCACACAGAACACACATCTTTCCTTGACATTTCTTAACTTTGATGTTATTGTTATTAGAAAATAAATAAACGGAATATCTGAGGTATTTAAATTTAAAACAAAGTGTGAAGTACTTACTACTTTTGCAAACCACTAGTAACGATAAACAAATATGTGCCAGGAATTCTGTGTTGATATAGTTCTGTGGGTGGCTGTACCAGGCTAGTCATGAGGCCCGCTGGTGGTCATTTTGGTCCAGGTCGTACAATTCTGGTATACGGCCGTCACAGTCAGGAGAGATAATGTGGCCCCCAGAGAAAAAAGTTGGGTGACCCCTGTTCTAACCTGTTCTTTCAGCACTTAGCTTCCAAATAACCTTTACCGAATGACCAAATTTCTTGATCATTGTTTCAACTTACACTCAACAAAAATATAAACGCAACACTTTTGTTTTTGCTCCCATTTTTCCTGAGATGGACCCAAAGATCCAAAATTCACTCCAGATACACAACACTACCATTTCTCTCAAACATTGTTCACAAATCTGTCCAAATGTGTGACAGCGAGCACCTCTGCCCCGCCGAGACAATCCACCCCACCTCACAGGTGCGCCACATCAAGATGCCGACCAGTGCACAGGTGCGCCGCAGACTGCCCACAATAAAAGGCCACCCCGAAATGTGCATTTTTTTTTTTTCTTTATTGGGGGTCTGGGGACTCAGAACCAGTCAGTATCTGGTGTGACCACCATTTGCCTCATGCAGTGCAACACATCTTCTTCGCATAGAGTTTATCAGATTGTCAGTTGTGGCCTGTGGAATGTTGGTCCACTCCTCTTCAAAGGCTGTTATGGACGAAGAACACCATACATCCATGAACATCACCTCGTGCGCCCCAGACCCCCAATAAAGCCAAAAAACATTTCGGGGTGGCCTTTTATTGTGGGCAGTCTGGGGCGCACCTGTGCACTGGTCATGATGTCGGATCGGCATCTTGATGTGGCGCACCTGTGAGGTGGGGTGGATTGTCTCGGTGGGGCAGAGGTGCTCGCTGTCACACATTTGGTCATGGTCACATCTTTATATAGCGCTTTTCCACCTTCAAGGCACCCAAAGCGCTTTACAACAAGGAACCAGTCACCCATTCACACACGCATTCACACACCAGTGTACGCAGACACTGGGGGCGAGGAGGGTTAAGTGTCTTGCCCAAGGACACAACGGCAGTATTCATCTGTGGGAGCTGGAATCACACCTGCCAACCTGTGGGTCAGTGGATCTGACCGCTCAACCACTGATGTTGCTTATGTCAAGAGCGGGATTTGAACCGCCAACCTTTGGATCAGTGGACAAACGCTCTACCAACTGAGCTACTGCCGCCCACATTTGTGACAGATTTGTGAACAATGTTTGAGAGAAATGGTAGTGTTGTGTATCTGGAGTGAATTTTGGATCTTTGGGTCCATCTCAGGAAAAATGGGAACAAAAACAAAAGTGTTGCATTTATATTTTTGTTGAGTATATTTGAATGATTAGTTGCGAATCAGCCCTAAATGTTCATGTCTGTGTTTGCAGTGGAGGTCCAGGAGGAGGGCATGACTGGGGTCCAGATCTTCATCACCTTCCTCTTCTCCGCTATGGGCCTTGGGGTGCTGGGCGTGGTCGGACTCATATTGTACGGACGCTGGAATGAAAACAAGCGCAAGAGATTCTATTGATGCTAAATCACAGTGGTATTTTACACAAAACCAACTCAAATAATATTATATTCAAAGTGGTCTCCAGGTTATTGTAAACAAAATGGGGTGTGTTTACATTTTAGAATTTTACATTAAAAAAACTCAGATGGAGGTGTAGTAAAAACACAGAAAATTCACAAATTCTAAGTTTTCTATGTTACGATTTGATCCACTTCTTGACACAATAGAGGAAAATGTAAATCAATTTTGTCTTATTTTTGCTGATAGAGAAGATGTTGTACTTTGTAATTTATATTCTCCAAAAAAAAAATTGAATCTTTGAATTCTTAACTGTCCTTCATCTCTTTTTTGAACAAATGGCCCAATATAATCAAATATAATCATATAATGGTATGACAAGAACTCTACCTATTTGCTGTAAATGGATGTGAACATCTTTTTAGTATTTTTCAAAAAACAACGGAAAGCTGCTCTGAATTTAAAGGTGCATTGTGTAACTTTTCTGGCGGAGGGTCCAACAAATGCCTTTTTTCCATGAAGATGTTCTTGCTTTGTCTGGAATGTTTCACAGTATGGCTTTAAACCTTTGTTTCCCTGGAGATTTTTGAGCTCTAAAATCATCTGTAATTGAATAAACGTAAGGTAGAGCTGTTTAATGTCATACTGCGGAACATTCTAAGCAGAACAATGACATCTTAGAAACGAGAAGATGACTAACTCGCGACTGAAAAGTTGCACAATGGATTTTTTAAAGGTTAAAGGAAAAGTAACGTTTTTTACAATCTGAGCCTTATTTCGGTAATAAAACAAGTTGTTTTACTCACCCATAGCACTTTGGTGTCATATGGAGCATTTCCGGAGATGTTTTAGATTAGCGTTAGGCTAACGCCGTTAGCCTAGCGCGACTTATAGCCATAGCTCGGGGCATTCCCCGAGCATGTAATATGCCCCGTGCGGGCTCCAAATAACACAAACTTTAGCACTTTTCAAATCATAGAAGCTCGATGTCTTTAGTCTACGATTTCGTTTGAATCAAAAGTGGCCTGTAATCCGAGATTTATCCATAGTTTACAGCTTTGCGTTCCATGTTTGGGTCCCGGGAGCTGAGAGCACAGTCCGCACATGCGCACTGGCGTCCTCATCTACTCGAAACTATGGCTAAATCTTGGATTACAGGCCACTTTTGACCAAACGAAATCGTAGACTAAGACATCGAGCTTCTATGATTTGAAAAGTGCTAAAGTTTGTGTTATTTGGAGCCCGCACGGGGCATATTACATGCTCGGGGAATGCCCCGAGCTATGGCTATAAGTCGCGCTAGGCTAACGGCGTTAGCCTAATGCTAATCTAAAACATCTCCGGAAATGCTCCTTATGACACCAAAGTGATATGGGTGAGTAAAACAACTTGTTTTATGACCAAAATAAGGCTCAAATTGTAAAAAACGTTACTTTTCCTTTAAGCCCAAATGTGGCTGTAGTGAAATAACTTCATGCATAAAACACAATTACAAATTTGCAAATGAGCACTGATAATATGTAACACAAATTTTATACAAAAAAAAAAAAGAAAAAAAAAAAGAAAAAACAAGTCCGTAGGCCAACAGGGTAAAATGGAATAACTGAAACTTGTGCATCTGGCTGGTAACGCTGAATAGTCTTATCATGGACAGTTAGAATTTACATACTAAAATCTGAAAATATTTTAGATTACTGAAGCATTTTTGGACTGTAAAAAGAACTGATAGAATTCTAATGAAATTTCTTAATAGTCAAAGCGTGGAATTTTTAGTAGCCAAGC
The DNA here is from genome assembly GCA_036785185.1 of Paratrypauchen microcephalus. NCBI lineage: Eukaryota > Metazoa > Chordata > Actinopteri > Gobiiformes > Gobiidae > Paratrypauchen > Paratrypauchen microcephalus. Next base: position 2,659,877 of record JAVJIX010000083.1, on the reverse strand, counting down.
AAAGCACTGTGAATTATTCATCTGTTATTCATCATGTAGCATATATGTACTTTCTGATTTAGAAGATAATTTTTAGATGAGCGGTGGCCATTTACTAACGCAAGCCAAATATTTACATACAACTTCTAAAAAAAATAAAAATAAAAAAACTTTCCATGCACTGAAAAGTCAATTTATGTTTCAAGGAGAATTAATGTTTTTTTTTACAATCTGAGACTTATTTTGGTAATAAAACAAGTTGTTTTACTCACCCATAGCACTTTGGTGTCATATGGAGCACGTCCAGAGATGTTTTAGATTAGCGATAGCCGTAGCGCTAATATATGCCCTGAGCAGTCTCCAAATAACACAAACTTTAGCACTTTTTAAATCATAGAAGCTCGATGTCTTAGTCTATGCTTTCGTTTGAGTCAAAAGTGGCCTGTAATCTGAGATTTATCCATAATTTACAGCTTTGCGTTTCATGTTTGGGTCCCGGGAGCTGCAAGTGAAATAAACTGTGACTCCGCACATGCGCACTGGCGTCCTCATCTACTCGAAACTATGGCCACTTTTGACCAAACGAAAGCCTAGCCGTAGACTAAGACATCGAGCTTCTACGATTTGAAAAGTGTTAAAGTTTGTGTTATTTGGAGACCGCTCGGGGCATATATTAGCACTGCAGCTATCGCTAATCTAAAACATCTCTGGAAGTGCTTCATATGACACCAAAGTGCTATGGGTGAGTAAAACAACTTGTTTTATTACCGAAATAAGGCTCAGATTGTAAAAAACGTTAATTCTCCTTTAATTTGACACTACTCGTCTTGGAAATTTTAAAGGTGCATTGTGTAATTTTTCTGGTGGAGGGTCCGTCAAATGCTTTACTTCATGGAAATTGAAGTTGTTGTTTTGTCTGGAATGTTTCACAGTGTGGTATTAAACTTTTCTATCTTCATGGAGACCAAACCAGACTACTCCATTGAAAGTAGCTCGCCAAGGGATTTTGGAATTAGGGTTAGGGTTGTGCTGAAAAAATTTGGTTAATTACATGCCTATTACCATTGTAAATGTATCATTTTGAAGCCCAATTTTGTGCAATAGTAAATGGTGCGAGTGAACCATTTTTCCCGAGGGGAAGGGGCTAGAATTGCGTGAGAAATGCCGTGTGAGCGTGTGAACGCGTCGAATTGTCTCTCAATGCGTGAGACTTGAGAGCCCTGCTGTAAATGTTTGTCTAAAGAGCAAACTTAAACTACAAAGCAACTAATGAGAGTTATATAAATGAAGTTATTACCTGATGGTTCTCAGTTTGTTTTATCATCACCGCAGTGTGCGCTTAGCAGCTGAAATTACACTCTACAGTCTGTCCAACAACAGAACAATCTATTTTCTGATTGGCAGATTTTTTTCCGGGGAGCGGGACGGGGAGGAGGGGGAGAGTTTTTTTCGCTGAAAACGCGCGGTGCCTGCATAAACTGAGCCACACAGACCAATTTTCTGGGCACAAAAAAAACCAAAAAAACAAACAAAACAAAAAAGTCAGCGTGAGAAATGCCATGTGTGGCGTGTGAGCGTGTGAACACGTCAAATTGCGTGTGTCACACTCTCAATGCGTGAGACTTGAGAGCCCTGCCTTTCAGGTTTGGGTCCCGAGAGCTGAGAGTGAAATAAACTGTGACTCCGCACATGCGCTCTGGCCTCCTCATCTACTCGAATCTATGGATAAATTAGAGGCTACGGCTATTGCTAATCTAAAACATCTCTGGAAGTGCTCCATATGACACCAAAGTGCTATGGGTGAGTAAAACAACTTGTTTTATTACCGAAATAAGGCTCAGATTGTAAAAAACGTTAATTCTCCTTTAATGTCATACCATGGATCGTGCCAAGCAATACCATCTCCATGGATACAAGCAGGTGGCGTACACTCCTCCAGAAAAGTGACATAATGCGCCTTAAATTTCAAAAACTCAATATACATACATGTTACTCTGCCACTTTTTTCCACGTTTTCCTTTTGTTGTGTTTTAGAACAATTTTGAAGGTGCATTGTGGAACTTTGCCATCACCTGGTTGTTTCTATGCATATGTCACTGCTCTGCCTGGAATGTTCCACAGTATGAGATTAAACGGCTCTACCTTGCGCTTTTTCAATTACAGGTGGTTTTACAGCTCAGAAATTTCTAGAAAAACAGGCATTTTGACTGTGAACGGGGTCGCATCTCCACAGATCCGTTAACTTGGTCCGATTTGGTCTCCATGAAGCTAGAAACATTTACTCTGAAGCATTCCAGACATTCCAGAAAAACATTTCACAGCCTCTCCACCAGAAAAGTTACACAGTGCACCTTTTAATATTCAATTCACACGTTAAACTTTTGTATATTTCTCATTTTGGTTTTTTTAGAACAAATCTCTTGCTGTAGCCTATACTGCCCGATCATGTTTTGAAATATCTCGTCTCAATAATGACACGTACTTTGAATGTCCATGTCTACTGTATCACCAGCTAATGACATTTTGCATACGTTTTTTATCAAATTTGAATTTTTGAATCACACTTTCATAAACCACTATTGAAGCAGGGGTGGGACGAGGCACGATTTTCACGAGATGAGACGCGCCACGAGATTGGGTCCACGAGACGCTTTCGTGTAACGCTTTAGTGATCATGTGATTTGTGTAACTACAGCTTCTCAAACTAGCTCATAAAGGCGCATTGTGCCACTTTTGTGCTCAAGGGTCCGTCACTTTTTTGATTCTATGGAGATGATAAAAGGAGAAGTTCAATTTGTCAACTGGACAAAGTTTGTTTGGTTGAAAACGTTTCGCCGCTCATCCGAGAGGCTTCTTCAGTTCTGGTTCTAGTGCTGGTTAGACCCTGTTTATATCTCGCTGCAGGGAGGAGCTCACTACCCTGGAATCGTTCTGAAACTATCTCAACTAATCTGTATCTTTTGTTTCTCTGGCGTCTCGTTTAGCATCTCTATTCAGCCCTAGGAGGAGCTCATTGCACTGAAATAGCTCTGAAACTATCTCAACTCATTTGTTCCTTTTGTTTTTCGAATTTCTCTGGCGTGTAGTTTAGCATCTCTATTCAGCCCTCTGTCCCTGACTTGTCTGCCCTAATGTTTCTTTCGTCTGTTCTGACTTGGTTTAAGAATCGAATTATAAATGGGAGACAAGTTATGTCTAACTCTCCCATTTCTGTTTAACGACGGATTCTCTTTTTTGACAAAAATTGCCTCTTTAACTCCCCTCTCAAACCAATTCGATTCTTAAACCAAGTCAGAACAGACGAAAGAAACATTAGGGCAGACAAGTCAGGGACAGAGGGCTGAATAGAGATGCTAAACTATACGCCAGAGAAATTCGAATAACAAAAAGGAACAAATGAGTTGGGATAGTTTCAGAGCTATTTCAGTGCAGTGAGCTCCTCCTAGGGCTGAATAGAGATGCTAAACGAGACGCCAGAGAAACAAAAGATACAGATTAGTTGAGATAGTTTCAGAACGATTTCAGTGTAGTGAGCTCCTCCCTGCAGCTAGATATAAATAGGGTCTAACCAGCACTAGAACCAGAACTGAAGAAGCCTCTCGGATGAGCAGCGAAACGTTTTCAACCAAACAAACTTTGTCCAGTTGACAAATTGAACTTCTCCTTTTATCATGGATTCTACCTGGACGACTGAGGGACTTTTCCCGCATTCTATGGAGATGTCATTGCTCTGCCTGGACTATTCCACACAGCTTTACCTTACATTTATTCAATTACAGGTGGGTTTATAGCTCAAAATATGTAGAAAAACAGACATTCAGACTGTAAACAGCATCACCTCTCCAAAGGTTTAATGTCATACTGTGAAACATTCCAGACAAAGAAATAACATCTTCATGGAGAAAAACATTTGACGGACCCTCCATCAGAAAAGTTGCACAATGAACCTTTAACTCCAAGCCAAAGGTAAATTTAAGGGGAAAAAGATGCCAATTGCCAATGTTGTGGCAATTTTGTCTCGTAAGATCTTGTGGTACAAAATTTTGGTCCCATCCCTAATTGAAGCGCATTGATTGTCACTTGTCTTTTAGATGTGTGTTTTTTCTTGAAAATGTCTGTGTAGTTTGTACTGTTGAACATGTGAAAGCTCTTTAACCAACAAACTCAACCTCTAGGAACTTATTAAATTAAAAAGACAATTGTGAACGATTTTTCCTAAATAAATGTTTCTTACATTGTCTTTCTTGGCTTTGTGGTTTAAAGGGACAGTGTGTAAGATTTTTACCTGTTAATTACTGAAATTGAAGATACCCATTCAAAAATACATTGTTTTCCAAGCCTTTTCACTTCCATCATGAAATCAAAGTATTCTTTTGGACTTAGATATAGTCACATAAAAGGGGGATCTTCCCCATATAGAGGCAGCCATTTTGAATACGAGAGCCGCAGAAGGACATTTGGGCTCATCCTTCGCCTCGGCTCCTGCTAACAGCTGCACAGCCGCGCTGTATATGGGTCCCCCCTTCCCCCCTCCCCTTCCCCTTCTCTCCTTCGGTCCTCTGCTCCCATATGCAGCCAGGACCGAAGGAGAGAAGGGGAAGGGGAGGGGGGAGGGGGAGCATGCTGCCGGATCACACATCGTAATGGATATAACACGTATTTTGGACTAAATTGTTTTACTGGATTTTATTCGCTGGATCCTTATGGACAGATTGAGACCAAGTTTATGATGAAATACAGAGTTTGACCTGTGCAAAGCCTTCAAAGGTAAGCTAAGTAAGCTAAGTTTTGTGCTTTTCTGTATAAAAGCCCCATGTGCTCGGGGAGTGATTGTTTTGCAGGGAAATGAATTGCATAGTCAAAAAGAGGAGACTGTAAGGTTTCATTTGATGTGTAGATTGTCATGAATCATGATCGGGATTGTGTGTTTTCATGCGAAAAAAAAAAAAAAAAGTGAACGGGGGACCGCGGTTTATGTATACAGCGGTGCGCGGTTCGTGCGCGGGCACGCGAGATTTCGGCGCTACGTCGCGTCCGGGTGACCCTCGAGGTCTGCCATAGCCAAAAGAGGAAGTGGAATAGCTAGTAACCACCTATGCGCCACGAATCCTACACACTGTCCCTTTAAGTATTTTTATTGTTAGAATGATTGGTGGTTGTTGGTTTTTTTCCTCAGTACAGTGGTACCTCACCTTACGAAATTAATTCGTTCCAGAAGTGGTTTCGTAACGTGAATTTCTCGTAAGTTGAGTAGCTATTTCAATGGAAAAAGCCTGATTCGTTCCAAGGCCCCGATCCAAGTTTTTTTTAATAGTGTAACTTTTTTTATAGTGTAACATTGTGTTCTGCGTAGAGACTGTAGACCCAGGACTAAACGTGGACTATACCAGGTCTAGACCAAGGTCTAAACCAGGACTAAACCAGGACTAAACCAGGACTAAACCAGGACTAAACCAGGACTAAACCAGGACTAAACCAGGACTAAACCAGGACTAAACCAGGACTAGACCTGGACTAGACCTGGACTAGACCTGGACTAGACCTGGACTAGACCTGGACTAGACCTGGACTAGACCTGGACTAGACCAGGTGGATTAAAGCGCCGCGCGCGGGTCTATTTCCTGGTTTCGTTTCGAGTCACGGCTGAGGCGAGCAGCGAGGGGGACCGCACGCAGTCTGAGCGCATGAACGAGACCCGTGCTCAAACCGTGCCTCCTCTAGACCTCCTCTAGACCAGGTCTAGACCAGGTCTAGAGGAGGTCTAGACCAGGTCTAGAGGAGGTCTAGACCACCGCGGCTCTTGCATGCGTTCGTTCATGCGCTCAGACTGCGTGCGGTCCCCCTCGCTGCTCGCCTCAGCCGTGACTCGAAACGAAACCAGGAAATAGACCCGCGCACGGCGCTTTAATCCACCTGGTCTAGTCCTGGTCTAGTCCTGGTCTAGTCCTGGTCTAGTCCAGGTTTAGTCCAGGTTTAGTCCAGGTTTAGTCCAGGTTTAGTCCTGGTTTAGTCCTGGTTTAGTCCAGGTCTAGACCTGCTGGCAGCCCCGCGCCGGGTCATGCTGCGCTATCACACGTGTCAGAGTGCAGTTTTCTCCCCCCTCCCCCTTCTCCCCACACTTCACTATTAATAATTTTGTTGAAAATCTATGAAAGTTTGAGTGTTTAAACGAGAGACAAATGTGAGAAAAGTTTAAATCCAGTCTGAGAAAAGCGTATAATGTGTGTGGCTGAGCACGCATTATTTGAATTTTTGAGATTTTGCGTTTCGTAACTTGAATTTTCTTTCGTATCTAGAGACCAAAATTTAACGTGAAGGCGTTAACAAGTTTCGTAACTTGAAATTTTCGTTGGTTGGGTCTTTCGTAAGGTGAGGTACCACTGTATATGGACAGGCCATACCTCATGTGAAAGCTCAGTACAATTTCTTATTTTTTATCCTCCTAAGTGACATAAAGGAAGTAAGAGATAATAAATGTTTTGGATAAAGGGCTCATATGACGCTATATTCTGATCTAGGTTCTAATGTTTCTTCATCACCGGCAGGCCTGGAGTTGTTTTGTTTTTTTCATTGACACATGTTTAACACACACTGAGCTGCAGCGGCTGCACTAGCACTGATTCATGATGCTCCAGGTGCTCCGAGAGAGGCATTTTAACTTTTAATGAAACCAACTGGATTTCAGCATTGAAACTGGCAACTCAAAATCAGAGCGTCATCTCAGGCTCATTCTGCTTTCTGAGTGGAGAATCCTCTAGAGAAGGAAAAACACAACGTTAGAACTTAAACAGCTTGTCCATCTTGGCCAGTGTTTTTCTAATGAACAATTGTAATGCTGATTTATTTATTTTGGGGCGGCAGTAGCTGAGTTGGTAGTTTGTCTGCTGATCCACAGGTTGGCGGTTCAAATCCCGCTCTCGACAATGTACCGTTGGATCCACTGTTCCGCGGGTTGGCGGTGCGATCCTAGCTCCCAAAGCTCCCACAGATGAGTGCTGCTGTTGTGTCCTTGGGCAAGACACTTAACCCCACCTCACTCCCAATGTCTGTGCACACTGGAAGTTAACCCCACCTCACTCCCAATGTCTGTGCACACTGGAAGTGAACCCCCCATGTCACAAGTACAAGTGATCACCCGCGGGAGGATCCACGGGGGCTGGTGTGTCTGTCTGGACCGTTGCCTGAAATACGGAGAAAGCGGAAGAAGATGGATGGATGCTGATTTATTCTTATCAGTAAAAATATCATTTGATTTTAATTTGTGGTTTTCAGATTCTAGAATGTGCTGTCATAGACCACGGCCCCTCGAGACCAAATCAAGTCTATCTTTGTCATTTTCAATATTTGGATCTTACAGTTGTTTTGGGGCATATATAGTATATATATATATATATATATATATATATATATATATATATATAAAATAATTAGTGAGGAAAATAAGTATTTGAACACCCTGCGATATTGCAAGTTCTCCTACTTAGAAATCATGGAGGGGTCTGAAATTTTCATCGTAGGTGCATGTCCACTGTGAGAGACATAATCTAAAAAAAAAATCCAGAACTCAGTGTATGATTTTTTTTAAACAATTTATTTGTATGATACTGCTGCAAATAAGTATTTGAACACCTGTCCATCAGCTAGAATTGTGAGCCTCAAAGACCTGTTAGTCGCCTTTAAAAAGTCCACCTCCACTCCACTTATTATCCTAAATTAGAAGCACCTGTTTGAGGTGGTTAACACCTGTCCACCCCATACAATCAGTAAGACTCCAACTACTAACATTGTCAAGACCAAAGAGCTGTCCAAAGACACCAGAGGCAAAATTGTAGACCTCCACAAGGCTGGAAAGGGTTTCAGGGCAATTGCCAAGCAGCTTGGTGAAAAAAGACCCACTGGAGGAGCAATTATTAGAAAATGGAAGAAGCTAAACATGGCTGTCAATCTCCCTCGGACTGGGGCTCCATGCAAGATCTCACCTCGTGGGGTCTCAGTGATGCTAAGAAAGGTGAGGAATCACGGGAGGATCTGGTCAATGACCTGAAAAGCGCTGGGATCACCGTTTCCAAGGTTACTGTTGGTAATACACTAAGACGTCATGGTTTAAAATCATGCATGGCACGGAAGGTTCCCCTGTTTAAACCAGCACATGTCCAGGCCTGTCTTAAGTTTGCCAATGACCATTTGGATGATCCAGAGGAGTCATAGAAGAAAGTCATGTGTTTGTTTGTTTTTTAATTATTTGTATTGTAGTATTTATGTATGTATTATTTTGTATTCATTTATTTATTTTTTATTTATTTTAGTATTTTATTTTTATGTACTGTATTATTTATTTTCTATTTATTTTTATTTATTTATTTTATTTATTTATTTTTTATGTATTATTTATTTTGACAGACTGGTTAACTCAGTGTCCACTATAAAGGACACAAATGAATGGGCGGGTCTCAGGAGGATATACAAAGTGGGTAGGATTTAAATATCGGAAAGGTAAATTCCCAAATAATGGAACCCGATCATTTCTTTTACTGACTAGATCCAGGACCATGCTGTATTACGACAAAAATCTGCAGTTGAACAATATTCCTTTTAGCGGCCCTTCATCTATATTAAATGATATTGGCCAATGTTTATCGCTTATCTGGAGAATGACACCAAAAAGAAGTATATTTAAAAGCTGATTGTGTTTTCAAAATGTAACACCAACAATACATAAATGTGAATAGGTCAGAAGTGGCTGTTTTGTTGCCATACCAAACACCGTTCTACATACAGTATAAACAGAAGGACCAGAGGAGCCTCCATATGCCTGTGAGTACTGCATCTAGAGGAAGTACTTCTGCAACTCGTACGTGTCATTTTCTATATTCAGGTTTAAGTTAATTTTACACATTTTATCAGGTTCCATTTAGGATATAATCAAGATGGATCGATCGTGTGTCAACTGTCTCAAGTCCTTCATTCTCTTTCTTAGCTTCCTGTGTTGGGTAAGTAAAATGTGCATGTTTTCAGTCCTGGAAATCTCTACTAAACTAAAAGGTTAAAGGTAAGGTAAGGTGTTAACTTGAAAGGAGATGTAGAAAGACTAGTAATCAGGGTTACTCAAACATGTGTGCATGAAACAAAACACATTATAACGTGTCTTAAAGCTCACACGGGTCAATTTAGCCTAATAAAGGACTTTTAACACTGGTATCCTCCAGGGACCCGAAGAAAAAAAGTGTGTCTAAATTATTATTATTTAAATTTTCTATTTGGAGGTAAATGAACACCTTAGCATTTACATTTTGTTGATTTTACTTTTTATTCATAATGTAGTAACATGTCCTTTGTAATGGACATCTGGGACATTTTGGTGTTAAATCCAACGATCTAGCAATTTTTTTTTTTTTTTTTTTGATGACCAACATCTCTGACCAGCTTCTACAGTCACCTCAAAAAGTTTTTAGACTCTTTTAATTAATTTATTGATGTATTTATTGATGTACAGTGGTACCTCACCTTACGAAAGACCCAACAAACGAAAATTTCAAGTTACGAAACGCCTTCACGTTAAATTTTGGTCAAGAAAATTCAAGTTACGAAATGCGAAATCTCAAAAATTCAAATAATGCGCGCTCAGCCACACACATTATACGCTTTTCTCAGACTGAATTTAAACTTTTCTCACATTTGTCTCTCGTTTAAACACTCAAACTTGGAATATGTTGATAGTGAAGCGTGGGGGGAACACGGCTCAATATAGCGCCGAACGTGCGAGGGGAGCGGAGACACAGGATTACTATCAACAACACATCATCAGTGGGTAAAACTCACCTGTCTCACGACGGTCTAAACCCAGCTCACGTTCCCTTAGTCCAGTGCTTCTCAAATAGTGGGGCGGGCCCCCCTGGGGGGGCGTGGCGTGATGCCAGGGGGGGGCGCGTATGACCCTGGGAAACATGTTTTTTTGCTGTACTGTACTAGAACTAAGTGTAATTGCACATCAACAACAGTAGTTGGCAGTGGCGTTCTCACATGCGATTTACGCACAGTCTCACCATTAACAGAACATCCTCTGTCACAGAAAAAACACGTATATTCCACTGAGTCGTGTCCTTTAGTCCGACAGAAGCTGACGCATCAGTGGCACAAGGAGAGAGCGGGTTTTTTTCAGTGCTTTTAGCTTATGCAAATGAGGTGGTTTTAAGTTTCATTTCTGTAAAACGTAAACAAATGTGCACAAAGCTGCATTAAAAACACATTAATATTTGAGTCCTCAGTGCAGTCTTTGTTGTAAGTTTCTTTTTTTTGTTTATAATGTTAATAAAAGGATACAATGGTGTTCTAATAACAATTTTCTAGACAAATGATACTATTTATAGTCGCGCGCAGGAAGGGGGGCGTGAAATTTTTTCTTCTTCCTAGGGGGGGCGTCACAGAAAATAGAGAAACACTGCCTTAGTGAGTGAACAATCCAACGCTTGGTGAATTCTGCTTCACAATGATAGGAAGAGCCGACATCGAAGGATCAAAAAGCGACGTCAACACGGCGCGGGATGGAGCCGCGGCGCCCGGGCCGTGCCTCCCCCTCGGGCCGCACAGCTCACAGTGTCAGCCCCCCGGCTCTGGAAGTCACATAGAACCAGAGCCCGCCCCGAGCGAGAACCCGCGGTCTTGCCCGCCGATAGAGCACCTTTCTCGGCCTGTTAGCTCACAGTGTCAGCGCCCCGGCTCTGGAGGTCAGATAGAACCAGAGCCCGCCCCGCTCTTATTCCCGCTGAAAGAGCGTCTTTCTCGGCCTCTTAGCTCTAGCACGGAACGCGCAAGGAGCGCGGAGACACGAGCAACGCGCTCCTCCAACGGCACTGCCATGTCCCGGGATAATCCTGGTTTAGTCCAGGTCCAGTCCAGGTTTAGACCTGGTTTAGTTCTGGTCTAGACCTGGTTTATTCCAATCAGGACGCAGAACACAAATGTTACGCTATAAAAAAAAAAGTTACACTATAAAAAAAAAAACCCTTGGAACGAATCAGGCCTTTTCCATTGAAATAGCTACTCAACTTACGAAAAATTCACGTTACGAAACCACTTCTGGAACGAATTAATTTCGTAAGGTGAGGTACCACTGTATTTATTGATGTATTTATTGATGTATTAAATTTATTTAATTAAAAAAAAAAATATATTTATTTATTGATGTATTCATTGATGTATTTAATTATTACTTTTTGATTTATTTTATTTATTTATGTATTTATGTATTTTTTATTATTATTATTATTATTATTATGTAGTAGTAGTAGTAGTATTTTAATTATTTATTTTATCGTAGTGCAGCCACAAACTAGAGTCTATTTCAAAACACACGCAGACAGACTGGTGAACTCAATGTCCACTATAAAGGACACAAATGAACGAGCGGGTCTCAGGAGGTTAAAACAGACAGAGTATTATCTTCATCCCCTCTTTACTATAAGATAACACTGAACGTAATCAATACTAGTACTATTACAGCTACTGCTATGAAAGCTACCAACATTAAATATTTTGTTTATTACTATTACATTTCCAGATAGTCAAGATTTAGTATTTTAAATGGTAAAAGGTATAAAATCTTGGTTACAGCTCTTACAGGTTTGAACTGTGGAGATGTGAGCCAAGAAATAATGCATTTTTTAAAGCAATAAAACACCTGTTATTGAATAAAGTTTACTGCCATACTGTAGAACATCCCTGGTAAATCATTAAATAATTCATCTCCATAGAGAAAAGAGAAAAGTTGTATATTGTGCCTTTTTAAAGCACAACTAGTTCTGCTACTACTACAAATACTACTAAAGTGAAAAATGCAACGCTACCTACTATTCCCCGAAATATAAAACTGGGAAAGTATTAAAGGAAAAGTAACGTTTTTTACAATTTGAGCCTTATTTCGGTAATAAAACAAGTTGTTTTACTCACCCATAGCACTTTGGTGTCATATGGAGCATTTCCGGAGATGTTTTAGATTAGCATTAGGCTAACGCCGTTAGCCTAGCATGTAATATGCCCCGTGCGGGCTCCAAATAACACAAACTTTAGCACTTTTCAAATCATAGAAGCTCGATGTCTTTAGTCTATGATTTCGTTTGAATCAAAAGTGGCCTGTAATCCGAGATTTATCCATAGTTTACAGCTTTGCGTTCCATGTTTGGGCCCGGGAGCTGAGAGCACACTCCGCGCATGCGCACTGGCGTCCTCATCTACTCGAAACTATAGCTAAATCTCGGATTACAGGCCACTTTTGACCAAACGAAATCGTAGACTAAAGACATCGGGCTTCTATGATTTGAAAAGTGCTAAAGTTTGTGTTATTTGGAGACCGCACGGGGCATATTACATGCTCGGGGAATGCCTCGAGCTATGGCTATAAGTCGCGCTAGGCTAACGGCGTTAGCCTAACGCTAATCTAAAACATCTCTGGAAGTGCTCCATATGACACCAAAGTGATACGGGTGAGTAAAACAACTTGTTTTATTACCGAAATAAGGCTCAAATTGTAAAAAACGTTACTTTTCCTTTAAGGTTACTATACATTTACATTATTGGTTTTAGTAGAATTATATAAACTTTAATTGCACCACACACCACAAACTTGTCCCTTTGTTTCAGCTGTGTGGTGCGTTTGTGGTGGCCTTTGGAGAGTTCCAGATGATGCATTCAACGTTCGCGTCTCTGGTCACGACGTTTTGGCCCATCTATCCGGCGAACACTCTGGTGGTGACCGGGACCATCGTGACCTGTGTGTGCTACCTGGGAATACTGGGCGGATTCAAGGAAAATCGCTGTATCCTCGTCACTGTGAGTAAGGATTATGTTCAAGGAGAATAAACATTTTTTACAATTTGAGCCTTATTTCGGTAATAAAACAAGTTGTTTTACTCACCCATAGCACTTTGGTGTCATATGGAGCACTTCCAGAGATGTTTTACATTAGCGATAGCAGTAGCGCTAATATATGCCCCGTGCGGTCTCCAAATAACACAAACTTTAGCACTTTTCAAATCATAGAAGCTCGATGTCTTAGTCTACGATTTTGTTTGAGTCAAAAGTGGCCTGTAATCTAAGATTTATCCATAATTTACAGCTTTGCATTTCATGTTTGGGTCCTGGGAGTTGAGAGTGAAATAAACTGTGACTCCGCACATGCGCACTGGCGTCCTCATCTACTCGAAACTATGGATAAATCTCGGATTACAGGCCACTTTTGACTCAAACGAAGAGAAAAGAATGCTTGAAAATAGTTTTTAAAATACCAAATAAGTCTGGAGTACTCCCCAAAATGCCATTTTCCTCTTGTCCCACCCCTCTAATGACCAAATTGAATCTCAAATAAAACAGTTAAAATTGAATTGAAATTTCTTGTTTTTTCTATAATTTGTTTCATTTCCATCTCTTGTAATTGTGGAACATTTGTTTTAATAGACATAATATTTCAAACAATAATTATTATTCATAGAACATGTGTCCCACAACCTGCACCAACCCTGTTACCAGAACATTTTTAGTCTGGTAGAAGAAGAAGAAAACAGAAAACCACATGATCCCCTGGACTTGACATCATCAAACAGTTTTCCAAAAGAATGGGCAGAGCAAAGGTTTATCCTCTCTTCTATTTTTCATATTTTTATAACATTGTTAGCCTTGATTGAATGTCTCACTCTGCCTCATGCAACCCTGTTATGCAAATGATCAGAATAAGACAATTTTTTTTTTTCCTTTACGTATTTGCATAAATAAGTTTTTCCTCTTGATTAGCAGTAACAGCTAAACAGCTTCTACTCCTGAGATAAAGCTAACATTAGCGCGATTTTGCAACCCTGTTACCTGCAACCCTGTTACTGTGATTAGAGTAAATAAATAAACCATATAAATCATATAATAAAAATTTTACCATTGACCGTCAGCTGAGCTAATCAAGCATTTAATAGTTTATTACCGATTATTGATGAATATGTAGCAGAAAATCAGAAAAGTGAAGGTTTATTTTTCAAGAATTTTAAAGCCAAAATGTCCTCCAATTCTGGAATGACCCTAAAGTTAATGTTATTTGGAGACCGCTCGGTCATATATTAGCGCTACGGCTATCGCTAATCTAAAACATCTCTGGAAGTGCTCCATATGACACCAAAGTGCTATGGGTGAGTAAAACAACTTGTTTTATTACCGAAATAAGGCTCAGATTGTAAAAAAAAGTTAATTCTCCTTTAAGAATGTATTCACATTTACCAAACTGAAGTCAGGACCACAAAACTTAAACCTGGCCTTAATAAAGTATGAATTAAGTAATCCCTCAGTACTTAGTAACGATATACATCGATATACATCTCACTGTACTATATTTATTGCAATATTTTATGCTGGCCTAACTTTTCAAGTGGGGGATCCGGCAAATGATTTTATTGATTTTATATTAAATTATGTTATTGCTTTGTCTGGAATGTTTCACAGTTGCCGTTAAACCATCTTCATGGAGACCAAACCAGGTTAAAGGAAAAGTAATGTTTTTTACAATTTGAGCCTTATTTCGGTAATAAAACAAGTTGTTTTACTCACCCATAGCACTTTGGTGTCATATGGAGCATTTACGGAGATGTTTTAGATTAGCGTTAGGCTAACGCCGTTAGCCTAGCGCGACTTATAGCCATAGCTCGGGGCATTCCCCGAGCATGTAATATGCCCCATGCGGGCTCCAAATAACACAAACTTTAGCACTTTTCAAATCATAGAAGCTCGATGTCTTTAGTCTACGCTTTAGTTTTAGTCAAAAGTGGCCTGTAATCCGAGATTTAGCCATAGTTTCGAGTAGATGAGGACGCCAGTGCGCATGCGCGGAGTGTGCTCTCAGCTCTCGGGACCCAAACATGGAACGCAAAGCTGTAAACTATGGATAAATCTCGGATTACAGGCCACTTTTGATTCAAACGAAATCGTAGACTAAAGACATTGAGCTTCTATGATTTGAAAAGTGCTAAAGTTTGTTATTTGGAGCCCGCACGGGCTAACGGCGTTAGCCTAACGCTAATCTAAAACATCTCCGGAAATTCTCCATATGACACCAAAGTGCTATGGGTGAGTAAAACAACTTGTTTTATTACCGAAATAAGGCTCAGATTGTAAAAAACGTTACTTTTCCTTTAAGTTACAGGTCAGATCTGTGGAGAGTCAGAATGCCTGTTTTGTTTTTTGTGGGTTTTTTTTTTTTTTTTTTGAGCTATAAAACCACCTGTGATTTAATAAATGTAAGGTAGAGATGGTTAATATTAAACTGTGTAACATTCCAGGCAGATCAATGACATGTCCATAGAAACAAGCAGGCAAGGGCGGACTGGCAATCTGCACATTCTGGAAAAGTCCAGAATGGCCGTCCGGTCTACTCATTATTAATTATTTAAATGATCAAAATCCCCTCATGATAGGCCTATTTGTGGGGGAAAAGTCCAGGGCTGTTTTTTGGTCCCAATTCGTCCCTGCAAGTATGAGGCACCCCCTACCAGAAAAGTTACACAATGCACCTTTAAATATGCTTTTATACAAATAATTATATATATCCCAGGCCCATTCATTTGTGTCCGTTATAGTGGACGTCGAGTTGACCAGTCTGTCTTTGAATTGTTTTGAGACTCTAGTTATGATTTAAAGAAAGTTAAAATTTTTTTTTTTTTTTTTTTTTTATCTAAAAATGTAAAAAAATATATATAATAAATTATACATAAAAAATAAAAATATGTAAATAAATGCTAAAATAAATCAAAAAATAAATCATACATAACATATAAAATAAATAAATAAATAAGAAATTAAAAAGGAGTCTTTTTGAGGCAACTGTAGAAGCTTGTTAGAGATGTTGGTCATCAAAAAAAAAAATGTTTTTGTTAGGTTGTTAATAGGGATGTCAACAATTAATTGATTAACGATTAGTTGTCGATTAAGACGTTGGTCGAACAAAATGCATTATTTGTAATTAATCGCTAATCGCGGACACGTGCACCCGCGTGGTCACGAAACAAGGCAACCGCGCCGCGCCAAGCTCGACTCACAGCCGGCCGCAGGCGCCAACGGCACTGCTCAGCAGCCCCGGGTGTACGCGCAAGGCGAGATCGAACCGCGGCGCCCAGAATGCCCCCGGCCGTGCCGCTGCTGGTTTCGTGCGGCTGGTTTGTGGCTCGGGGCCAGCCGCACAAAATCAGCAGTGGCACGTGGTGGTTTAATCCTGGTTTAGTCCAGATCTAGACCTGGTCGAGTCCTGGTTTAGTCCAGGTCTAGTCCAGGTTTAGACCTGGTCTACACCTGGTTTAGTTCTGGTCTACACCTGGTTACGTTTAGTCGTTTAGACGTTTAGTCCTGTTCTAGTCTCTTAGCCAATCAGGACAGAACACAATGTTACACGATAAAAAAAAAAATCCTCGAACCACGATAGAGCGAGGGATTACTGTATTTTGTTATTCAGCATCAATACATTTGTCTGCTTTTTACTAAGGAATAATTAATTGAGGAATATACAATATAATAATACTATGATATATTTTTGACTCAGTGTTATGTTACTATAGCTTATATTCTTAAAGACCCTATTGAAACACTCAAATTCAGGTGAAAAACGCTGTTTATCAGTTAATCGTTAATCGATCGATAAGGTCAATCAACTATCAATTAATGAATTAATCGATAATTTGCATCCCTAGTTGTTAACTTGACATGGATTTAACACCAAAATGTCCCTGACGTCCACTACAGAGGACATGTTACATACTTATGAATACAAATAAATGAACAAAATGTAAATGCTAAGGTGTTAATTTACCTCCAAATAGAACTTTTAAATAATAATAATAATAATTTAGGTACACTTTTTTTCTTCAGGTCCCAGGAGGATATGCATAACAGTGAGAAAAACAAATCACTTTAGTCATTAAAACATTCTCTTTCAGTTCTTCGTCCTGCTCTTCATCCTCATGTTGGTGGAGTTGGCCATGGCTTGTGTTTTCCTCGTCTACAGCAGCAAGGTACATGCACATTAAAGGTCCTATATGATGCCAAATTTACTATTGTGAGTTTTTAGTCACGTTAGATTGTTTTTATCTCACCCAAAACGTGCCTGGATTTGTGTTTTGTTTCATTCACACATGTTTGAGTAATCCTTTATTAGTCTGTCTACATCCCCAAAGCTCGAAATGCTCAGTTCCACCTGTTTTCAGTTTGAGAAAAGAACCCAAGCTAAATCTGCAGGGTTTGTGTGTTAAACATGTGTGAATGAAACAAAACACAACTCCAAGTCTGTTTGTGATGAGGAAACGACAGAAAAGAATGTAATATGAGCCCTTTAAATTCAATCTCATAATGGATCTCATTTCTTTCTGTCCAGATCCACACTTATTTTGAAGATGACCTGATGAAGAGCCTTGTGAGCTACAGAGACAAAACTCCAGAGGCCACCGAGGAACTCAAAGAAGACTTTGATTCTGTTCAGTTCCTGGTAAAATATTTTAAAGGTCCCATGGCATGAAATTTTCACTTTCTGAGGTTTTTGAACGTTAATGTGAGCTCCCCCTAATGTGAGCTCCCCTACCCTGTTTAGCCCCCCCCCATCAGAGCTCAAATGGGCGATTTTGAACAAGGAAAGTTATTGACGTCAGCTCGAAAAAAGAAATGCAAATGCAGTTCCACCCCCGTCTGTCTCTACTCAGCGTCTCTGTAAATCACGCCCAGAGAGTTTGGACTGTGAATGCGCTAGGCAATGCGAAATGCGTTTTTTTTATTTGCCTGGAGGAACTTGCGAGTGTTTCTAGGCTCGGAAGTCCTTTATCTGAGCCTGTGGATATCTGAAACAGCAGTGGTTTAATTTTATTTTCTGTGAAAATGTGTTTTTTTCAATGGAAGGCTTCTCATCTCTCCCTCCGCTCAAAAACTAGGGATGGGCGATACCAGTTATTTTTGTTTCGATACGATACCAAGTAATACCAGGGTTAGAATCGCGATATCGATACCGATACCGATACTTTTATACATTTTTTTTAACACTACAGAAAAACATTAACCTGGCTCTAACTAGATACCTTGGCTTCACAAAGCTCCACCAGGGGGCTTAGCTCCACACATTCTAACAGCAGATATCTGAAAAAAAATATTTGATGAAATGAAAATGGCAATGCAGACATCAAATGTGACCACTAGACTTTTGTTTGTGCTGCTTGTATTGCACGTTGTATTTTTATGTATTTGCCTGCCGAGGGACTGCGGATGAAAACTAGCTTTGTGGCTAAAATTCGGCATATTTACATTTGTTTTATACTTATGTTCATTAATGTGCATTGTCCCCATCAAATAAATAAATAAATAAATAAATCTATTGTAAGTTGGGCACTTGCAGCTTATGAAAAAAGACAACAAATGAAGTATCACTATTCTCACTATGTATGTATTCTCATACATACATACATACATTCTCCTCTCACATACACGACTCTTAGTCTTCTACATGCTTGATGGTTCCCTGGATTCTCCCTCTCTCAAACGCCTCGGCAGCTGACCTCTGTCGTGCTGCTGTTGCTGCTGTGCTGGAGGGAGCTGCCTGACTCGCCTCCTGTCGTCGTTTGGTCAGTAGCATTTCGTCATGCAGAGGTTTATGATTTATGATCAAGTGTTTATTTAAAATGTGTGGTATTGTCACAATATCGGATCATTTTTTGGCACAAAGTGCACTTCGCAACATTGTCGTCCACGGTGTGGAAGTAACTCCACACCACACTTCTCTTGCGGTCTCCCATGGCTCCCGCAGCCCTGTGCCGCTTTGACTGAAATCTCACAGCAGTGAGTCTATCGCGGGATGACGTACTACCCCACGTTTGGTGAGAACGCGGAAGGAAAAGTAGTGCCTGACAAGTGGCAATGGTTGAATAATGAACAAAACACATATGAATTTGAACTAAATAAACTGAAAGTTAAGTCAGTAAGAAAACATGACTTGGTATCGATATTTTAATACCAAGATCGATGCATATTCAATACCCCATCAGGATCGATATATCGATACTTTGGTATCGATCCGCCCATCACTATCAAAAACACGAAAGTGGGTCAGAGCGCACATCGCACAGCTGAAAAGGAAAGAGTGGAGAGTTTGGCCACGCCCCCACCCGCTACTATAGGCCATCTCTGTCCTCCTCATTTGCATTCAAGCAACAACGCCCATAATGGAGTGTTCCAGAGAGAGATGTATGACTCTTTCTCATCTTATCTCATGTTTCTCATGCACTGAGTGTTGATTTTGAAGAAGGATTCATTTACAGTATTAGGGAACCATTAAGGAGCCATAGAAAAGCATCAAGAAGTACCATGTCATGGGACCTTTAACAATAAACAAATGCAGTATATATACACACTTTTTATTATATGCACACTTAAATTTGGTATTTTTTTGTGTTTGCTAACATGTCTTTGTATTATATTTTTAAATACACTTTGTTTTTCAGTTTCAGTGCTGTGGAGTGCATGGATCAGCTGACTGGGGAGATGAGGTCCCGATCTCCTGCTGCACTGAAGACCCATGTAACTCTGCCAACTTCACCACCTGGAAGGAGGTACTGGATCTTATGGCATCTCCCTATAATAACAAAAAATATATATACACCTAAATGTTATAAATGTGAATAAACGTAAATGTTACTTCACAGTATTAGGATGCCTGGGTTACTTCTAATATAGAGTCGGGTTGGTTCTATTCTAGTCCTGTTTTAATCCTGGTCCAGTCCAGGTTTCAGAGTTTAGTCCCACTTTAGTCCCAGTCTGGATGTAGTCAGATAAAGCCATTCAAATCTGAAAGATACAGTTCATCTTCTCTAATGGTGGTTTTCAGGTTCTATAATGTGTCATAGGACCAAATGGGGGTCAAGAGCCAGAATGTCTCACTGATCACATTGTACTTTGTCATGAAATATCCAAAAGGTTCTGCAGGGCTCAGGGACTGCAGATAGAAATTAGCTTTGAGAGTTATAATCTGGTACAAATCATCTTTTCAATGTTTGGTTAAAGGAGAATTAAAGTTTTTTACAATCTGAGCCTTATTTCGGTAATAAAACAAGTTGTTTTACTCACCCATAGCACTTTGGTGTCATATGGAGCACTTCCAGAGATGTTTTAGATTAGCGATAGCTGTAGCGCGAGTTCTCGGGGCATGTAATATATTCCCCGTGCGGGCTCCAAATAACACAAACTTTAGCACTTTTCAAATCATAGAACCTCAATGTCTTAGTCTACACTTTCGTTTGAGTCAAAAGTGGCCTGTAATCCGAGATTTATCCATAATTTACAGCTTTGCGTTTCATGTTTGGGTCCCGGGAGCTGAGAGTGAAATAAGCTGTGACTCCGCACATGCGCACTGACCTCCTCATCTACTCGAAACTATGGCTAAATCTCGGATTACAGGCCACTTTTGACTCAAACGAAATCGTAGACTAAGACATTGAGCTTATATGATTTGAAAAGTGCTAAAGTTTGTGTTATTTGGAGACCGCAAACATGTGCCCCGAGAACTCGCGTTACGGAGATCGCTAATCTAAAACATCTCTGGAAATGCTCCATATGACACCAAAGTGCTATGGGTGAGTAAAACAACTTGTTTTATTACCGAAATAAGGCTCAGATTGTAAAAAACGTTAATTCTCCTTTAATGCACCTGTACATGATTCCTGTCAAATAAACAAAATGAACTCAACTAGATGCCCATATCATTCTATTAGCAAGACTATTAGTAACTCATTGTATTACAACAGGACTCTGCATTTTAACAATATTCATTTTTCATTTTTGCTTCTTCTTAGGGCTGTATGGTGAAACTGAGGGACTGGTTTTCTCACAATTATCGCAGCACCGGAGCTGGAGTGGTCACTATGTTCATTATCCAGGTACTATTGGTGCAGTAACAGGTATATTAATCAGACCCCCCAGGATTTCGCGGGCATTTTTTGTGATTGTTGCGGGGCTAAAATGCCTGAATTTGCGTGAGCTTTTCCAAAAAGTTGCGATGAAAGTTGCGGTGCTTTTAAGGTTTTTGTTGTGATTTTGTTGCGGGAGGAAGTGAAAGTTGCGATAAATAGTTGCGATTTTCGCTTTTTGTAATTAAAATTGAGTAATATTTTGAATACTGAGTTATTACTGACAAAGAATAATACAAAGACACAGAGATCACAGATATGGTCCTAAAACAACCTTACCAACATCGAAAATAAATTACTACTAGGAGGGGAACTGTTTGGGTCTTTTGCTGTTATTTTTGTGGGCAAATGGCGCCGCAGACATGTTTCTTTGCCATTAGAAGCCGTGTCCCAATTCCCAGAGTGCACAGTTCAGAGCGTGGTTTGAAGGGCATGTGCGTCATTTCTTTTTTGTCCCATGTGCAGTTAACACGCGTTCTGAAGACCGCAGTCGTTTCCATGGAAATCGGGGCGTGGACCAAGCGCGTGAAAAAGCACGCTTCACACACTCATATATCCCAGCATGCACCGCGCGCTACTTCTTCTACGGGAGAAAAGCGAGACCTGTCGCATTTTGCAGACAACCATGCGGTCCGCGGAGTGCACTCAGGGCTGAGCAAGTGTGCACCACCTTGACTGCAGTCTGAGCCCCTTCAAACCACGCTCCGAACTGGGGACACGGCCGCAGTATCGTTTCGTCACACGGAAGTAAGGCAGAAGGAAGTTGGTCGACGTGAGTTCAATACGTCGCTGATGACCGGTCAAAATTGGTAAAAATTGTGGGAAAGTTGCGGTGATTGGTCAAAATTGCAACACCGCCCTGAATTCACGGGGATTGGCTGAAGTTGCGTTGAAGTTGCAAATCGCAACATCGCGAATTCCTGGAGGGTCTGATTAATAGAAAACAGTTTACTCCCACCTAGGGATGAAACAATTATTGAAATATCGTGACATTGTGTCGTCAGATGTCTCACAATGATCATGGACCATCACAATATCGATCGCTCCATTTCAGTGCAGATACTATTGTGATTAGAACTTTTCTTAATCTTAATTATTTGGCCTAAAAGAGTAATATTGCACTAAAGGCGTGTCAAAGCTTTTTAACAGGAAAGGCATATTTTCTTTAGTTCTCATAGCATCTCCAAAATATTGCAAGAAATATCATATCCTCCTGAGACCCGGCCCATGCATTTGTGTCTTTTATAGTGGACGTCAAGTTAACCAGTCTATCTTTTAAGTGTTTTGAGATTCTAGTTTGTGGCTGCTCTATACAGACGCTCCTCAACTTACGAACGAGTTACGTTCCGGACGCCCGTTCGTTAGTTGAATTTGTTCGTAAGTCGTTATTATATGTTTAAAGGTACAGTGTGTAGGATTCGTGGCGCATAGGTGGTGTAGGTACCATGCACTTCCTCTTTTGGCTACGGCAGACCTCGAGGGTCACCCGGGCGCGCCGACAGCTCGCGTACCCGCGCACGAACCGCGCGCCGCTGTATACATAAAACGCGGTTCCCCGTTCACTTTTTTTTTTTTCTTTTCGCATGAAAACACACAATCCCGATCATGATTCATGACAATCTACACATCAAATGAAACCTTACAGTCTCCTCTTTTTGACTATGCAATTAATTTCCCTGCAAAACAATCACTCCCCGAGCACATGGGGCTTTTATACAGAAAAGCACAAAACGAGGTTTGTTAGCTTACCTTTGAAGGCTCTGCACAGGTCAAACTCAGTATTTCACCATAAACTTGGCCTCAATCTGTCCATAAGGATCCAGCGAATAAAATCCAGTAAAACAATTTAGTCCAAAATACGTGTTATATCCATTACGATGTGTGATACAGCAGCATGCTTGTTTACACGAGGCTCCCCCCTTCCCCCCTCCCCTTCCCCTTCTCTCCTTCGCTCCTCCGCTCCCTCAGGCAGCGCGGCTGAGCAGGCGCTAGCAGGAGCCGAGGCGAAGGATGAGCCCAAATGTCCTTCTGCGGCTCTCGTATTCAAAATGGCTGCCTCTATATGGGGAAGATCCCCCTTTTATGTGACTATATCTAAGTCCAAAAGAATACTTTGATTTCATGATGGAAGTGAAAAGGCTTGGAAAACAATGTATTTTTGAATGGGTATCTTCAATTTCGGTAATTAACAGGTAAAAATCTTACACACTGTCCCTTTAAGGTCATTAAAAAGCGATATGGCCTTCTCACTGATCAGCATAAGGCTCAAAGGAACACGCCACTGCCGCTGATTTTCGAGCCAAATACCAAGAAGTTTCTCCATCTCTTCCATGAGTTTCCCTCTCTTCTTGCTTATGATGGTGGACTGCATACCCGCTGCACTTTTCACATGCTTCATAATGCGGTCCTTTTGTTTATATATCGTACCAATTGTCGAACGGTTCACGTTGTACGCGTGTGCCACATTCACCATCTTCTCACCAGCATCAAGTTTCTTTATTATCGCCACCTTCTTTTCAAATGAGATGGCTGCCGCTTTTTCACAGAAGCTTCACTAGAAACTTTTCGCTTTTCACCAACCATATTGGATTACTGTACGCATGCAAGAAAAACAACAAAGTTCATAACACCGCACCGTAGTAACACCGTAGTAACACCGTAGTACGCCCACTCAGTTGAAGTTCTGAACACTTCTACTGAGTGGGCGTGACGCTTGGGGGATGCTGTGCAGCACCTGCCTGTGCCTCAGCGGCGGAAATACGCACTACGTACTGTACCCGGAAGTCGGAATAGGCGCTAAATACAAAAACTCACTTTTGCCCAAACATTTAACTTTTTTTTTTAAATTTTCGACCCTGTTCATAACTCCAAATGTTCGTAAATCGAATGTTCGTAAATCGAATGGTCGTATGTCGAGGAGCGTCTGTAATTTAAAAATTAAAACATCTAAAAAAAAAATCTTTAAACAAATCTAAAAATGTTAAAAATATATAAATAATAAATAAATAAATTATACATAAAAAATAAATAAATATGTAAATAAATAATAAAGGTGCAATGTGTAACTTTTGTGGTAGACTGTCCGTCAAATGCTTTGTCTGCCTGGAATGTTCCACAGTATGGCATTAAACAGCTCTACTTTACATTTATTTAACTCCAGGTGGTTTTATAGCTCAAAAATACTTAGAAAAACAGACATTCTGACTGTGAGCGGGGTCGCCTCTCCACAGATCTGACCTGTAACTTGGTCTGGTTTGGTCTCCATAAAGATAGAAAGGTTTAATGCCATACTGTGGAACATTCCAGACAAAGTAATAACATTTCCCCATGGAGAAAAGCATTTGACGGACCCTCCACTACAAAAGTTACACAGTGCATTTTTAAATCATTTCATTTCCTCCTTATATGTTGTTTTTTAATCTCCTCTCTTTATTTGCAGTTCATTTCCATGTGCATAAGTGTGCCTCTCTTCTGCCACTTCAGTCGACGGGGCCTTGGTTACCAGTGAAAATGAAAGCTGCAAATTACATGTATGGATTTGTGCCTCTCTTTTTTTTCCGTAATAGCACTTTAACTAACTAAACATCATTAAAGGAGAATTAACGTTTTTTTTACAACCTGAGCCTTATTTCGGTAATAAAACAAGTTGTTTTACTCACCCATAGCACTTTGGTGTCATATGGAGCACTTAGTCTACGCTTTCGTTTGAGTCAAGTTGAACAATTTTTACCGGGGGGGGGCTTGAATTGCGTGAGAAATGCCGTGTGAATGCGTCGAATTGTCTCTCTCAATGCGTGAGACTTGAGAGCCCTGCTGTAAATGTTTGTCTAAAGAGCAAACTTAAACTACAAAGCAACTAATGAGAGTTCTATAAATGAAGTTATTACCTGATGGTTCTCAGTTTGTTTTATCATCACCGCAGTGTGCGCTTTGCAGCTGGAACTACACTCTACAGTCTGCCCAACAACAGAACAATCTATTTTCTGATTGGCTGATTTTTTTCCGGGGAGCGGGACGGGGAGGAGGGGGAGAGTTTTTTTCGCTGAAAACGTGCGGTGCCTGTATAAACTGAGCCACACAGACCGATTTTCTGGGCACAAAAAAAAAAAAATCAGCGTGAGAAATGCCATGTGTGGCGTGTGAGCGTGTGAACACGTCGAATTGCGTGTCACACTCTCAATGCGTGAGACTTGAGCTTGGAGCTTCTGTGATTTGAAAAGTGCTAAAGTGTTATTTGGAGACCGCACGGGGCATATAATATAACGTAACTCGCTCTACGGCTATCGCTAATCTAAAACATCTCTGGAAGTGCTCCATATGACACCAAAGTGCTATGGGTGAGTAAAACTACTTGTTTGACTCAGATTGTAAAAAACGTAAATTCTCCTTTAAGCATTGTGTATCGTGGATTCTTGTCTGTACTTGTCTGTAATGTCAACAAATTTGAATTAAATGTTATAGGTATGTTGCGTAACTTTTCTGATGGGGGGTCCGCCACCTGCGTGTCTCCATGGAGATGTAGTTGCCTTGCTTGGACATCTCCACAATATGGTATTTAACTCGTCTATAGTATCTTGGGATTCATTCATTTCAATTAGAGATGGTTTTATTTCTTCAAGGTCCTATAATACACAGAGTTGTCTCTTTTTAGAGAGCTTTTAAACATGTTAGAATGTCGTTACCTCCTCAAAACCATATACCTGGAATTGTGTTTTGTTACGTTCATGTTTGAGTAACCCTGAATTATTAGTCTGTCTACATTTCCAAAGCTAAAAATGCTCTGTTCCACCTTGTGATGTCATGAAGCGGTAGTTTTCAAGTTATCACCTTCCCTTTTAGTCCCTTGGATATTGGCAATTCCAGGGGTAAGATCATTCAAATTTTTAGATTTTAGTGAAGGTGTATAGAGTTTAAAGGTCCCATGGCATGAAATTTTCACTTTCTGAGGTTTTTGAATGTTAATGTGAGCCCCCCCCCCCCCCATGGCTAAAAGTTGCGAAATGTCTAAACTGAGCGATTCTGAACAAGGAACCTTATTGACGTCAGATCGAAAAATGCAGCTCCACCCCCGTCTGTGTCTACTCAGCGTCTCTGTAAATCACGCCCAGAGAGTTTGGACCGCGAATGCGCTAGGCAATGCGAAATGCGTTTTTTTTATTTGCCTGGAGGAACTTACGAGTGTTTCTAGGCTCAGAAGTCCTTTATCTGAGCCTGTGGATATCTGAAACAGCAGTGGTTTAATTTTATTTTCTGTGGAAATGTGTTTACTTTTCAATGGAACGCTTCTAATCTCTCCCCCCGTGCAAAAACACGGAAATGGGTCAAAGTGCATAGCTGAGAGCTGAGAGCAGAGAGTTTGGCCACGCCCCCACCCTCTACTATAGGCCATCTCTGTCGTCCTCATTTGCATTCAAGCAACAACGCCCATAATGGAGTGTTCAGAGAGAGAAAAATTACTCTTTCTCATCTTATCTCTCTTTCTCATGCACTGAGTGTTGATTTTGAAGAAGGATTCATTTACAGTATTAGGGAACCATTAAGGAGCCATATAAAAGCATCAAGAAGTACCATGTCATGGGACCTTTAAAAACACAGTGGAGCACTTCTTGTATCACAGCATTACATCGCGAGTGTTTTCTGTTTGAGAGCAGAACTCTAAATACACAATTCCAGGTATGTTTTTGAGGAGAAATCAGCTTTATAACGGACACAAGATGGCATAAAAAATATATTGAAAAAGCTGCGTTCTTACGGAGTGGCCTCTTCCCTGTACGTGTGCTTGGTGCTCTCACTTGCTTGTCTCCATGGAGATCAGTTTAAATTACATGCTGTATAACATTACGGCAAAGAAATAGCATTTTTATGAGACAAACAGGCAATAGACTTTCTACCAGAAAAGTTCCACAGTGCATCTTTAATATAATGAATGTATACATAAATAAATCGTAAGAAGTACTTTTCTTGAATATCCTCCTGAGACCCGGGCCATTCATTTGTGTCCTTTATCATGGACATTGAATTAATCAGTCTCTTTTAAGTGTTTTGAGATAGTGCAGCCACAAACTAGTCTATGATAATAAAAAAAAAAAAAAAAAATAATAATAATAATAATAATAATAATAATTAATAATAATTAAATAAATAATGGAATTATTGTGGAATTAGTTTGGAAATATTGTGGAAATCTTGTGTGATAAAAATATAAATAAAAAATAATAAACATGCACAAATAAGTAAACCAATAAATAAAAATATAAATAAAATAAATAAATAAATAAAAATGCATAAATAAAAAAAATAAAAAATAAATAAATAAAAATACATAAATAAATAAAAAATTAAAATATAAATAAAAAATAATAAACATGCAGAAGTAAGTAAACAAATAAAAATTAAATAAATAAAATAAAAAAATAAATAAAAATACATGAATAAATAAAATTTTAAAAATTAAATAAAAATAGATAAATAAATACAATTTTAAAAATTAAAAATTTTATAAATAAAAAAATTATAAACATGCACAAGTAAGTAAACAAATAAATAAAAAAATAAATAAAATAAATAAATAAATAAAAATAAATACAATTTTAAAAAATTAAATAAAAAATACATAAGTAAATAAAATTAAAAAAATAAAATATAAATAAAAAATAATAAACATGCACAAGTAAGTAAATAAAAAAATATATATAAATAAAATAAATAAATAAATAAAAATACATAAATAAAATTTTTAAAATTAAATAAAAATACACAAATAAATAAATAAATAAATTAAATATAAATAAAAAATAATAAACATGCACAAGTAAGTAAACAAATAAATAAATAAAAAATAATAAAAATAATAATAAAAATAATAAAAAATACATAAGTAAATAAATAAATAATAAATATAAATAAAAAATAATACATAAACATGCACATATAAGTAAAAAATAAATAAATAATAAATAAAAATATAAATAAAATAAAAAATAAATAAAAATACATGACTAAGTAAATAAATAAATAAGAAATTTAAAGGGAATCTAAAAACTTTTTGAGGTGAGGTTTGTCAGAGACGTTGGTCGTCACTTGGATTTAACACTATTCCAGTCCATTACAGAGGACATGTTACAGCATTATGAATAAAAATAAAATTAACAAAATGTAAATGCTAAGGTGTTCATTCACCTCCAAATAGAAAATTAAAATAACAATAATAATTTAGATGCACTTTTTTCTTCGGGTCCCAGGAGGATATAAGTATTATGAATTATTGTCAATTTGCTTTGAACAGTGCTCCTGTTGGTGTAAGGCAGTGACTTTAACATGCCACTAGATGGAGCTATTAGTGTGAGAATTTGAATGGGTGAACTGCTTTGTTTGGTTTAATAACTGACACACTGCACCATAATGCAAGCCTAGAGTACACGCAAAATCAGTAACCAATCAATATTAAAACTAGATACTCATTTGAGCAGGTATCGATACTAAAAAAGTCACATTCACAGGACAGAAATGAAGCTTTCCTGAATGTCTTTAGAATGATCTTAAGCTGTATCAGAACAAGTATAAAAGCACATACACTAGTATATGCATGGACCAGAAATGGAGCAAAGGATCATGGTCTATACCTGGATGACTGAGGGATTACACAGATATTAAAAACAGATGGTAATATTTAAAAAAAGTACAGTGGTACCTCACCTTACGAAATTAATTTGTTCCAGAAGTGGTTTTGTAACGTGAATTTTTCGTAAGTTGAGTAGCTATTTCAATGGAAATGGCCTGATCCGTTCCAAGGTTGTTGTTTTTTTATAGTGTAACATTTGTGTTCTGCGTCCTGATTGGAATAAACCAGGTCTAGACCAGAACTAAACCAGGTCTAAACCTGGACTGGACCTGGACTAAACCAGGATTATCCCGGGACATGGCAGTGCCGTTGGAGGAGCGCGTTGCTCGTTGCTCGTGTCTCCGCGCTAGAGCTAAGAGGCCGAGAAAGACTCTTTCAGCGGGAATAAGAGCGGGGCGGGGCGGGCTCTGGTTCTATCTGACCTCCAGAGCCGGGGGGCTGACACTGTGAGCTAACAGGCCGAGAAAGGTGCTCTATCGGCGGGCAAGACCGCGGGGTCTCGCTCGGGGCGGGCTCTGCTTCTATGTGATTTCCAGAGCCGGGGGGCTGACACTGTGAGCTGTGAGCCGCGCGGGTGGGCTGACACTGTGAGCTGTGAGCCGCACGGGTGGGCCGAGCCACGTGGGCCCGCGGCCCCGAGGGGGAGGCACAGCCCGGGCGCCGTGTCGACGTCGCTTTTTGATCCTTCGATGTCGGCTCTTCCTATCATTGTGAAGCAGAATTCACCAAGCGTTGGATTGTTCACTCACTAAGGGAACGTGAGCGGGGTTTAGACCGTCGTGAGACAGGTGAGTTTTACCATACTGATCATGTGTTGCGATAGTAATCCTGTGTTTCCGCTCCCCTCGCACGTTCGGCGAGCTGTGTCCCCCCCCACGCTTCACTATCAACACATTCCATTGAAAATCTATGAAAGTTCGAGTGTTCAAACGAGAGAGAAATGCGAGAAAAGCCCAACTCCAGTCTGAGAAAAGCGTAGAATGTGTGTGGTGAGGCATTTACAGCCCTAAAACATGTAGAACAATTGCAAAATACAAAGTTGTCCTACCTCGTGGACCTCTCCCACCACGGGCCACCTCTGGAACCTAACCCCGCGTGTGTTGATAAAGTGTATTTACGTTTTGGGGCGTGCATCTGAGCGCGCATCTGAGCGCGCATTAATTAAATTTTTAAGATTTCGCGTTTCATAACTTGGATTTTTCGTTTGTTGGGTCTTTCGTAAGGTGAGGTACCACTGTACTACGATTTAATGTTGAAAATGATTCTACTGTCTAAATCAGGGGTGTCAAACTCATTTTGGTCCGGGGGCCGTATCCAACCTACTTTGATCCCAAAGGGGCCGGATCAGAAAACTCATGGCAAATATACCCCAAAAATTGCAATAAGTCCAAATATTTGTGCAGAGAAACACAAATCTATTACAGAAGTCTTTTTTATTTGATGAACTCTTTCTTTTATAAAATATTATAATATTATGAACAACCTGAAACTTTAAGAAAAATGCAATTTTAACAAGCGTACAGGTTCCCCATTCACCTCCATGAACAAATAGGAATTAGTCAATTTTTCTTGGAAAATCCTGCACTCGGCGTTCACTTTTCTCATTTTTGACATTTTGCTGATGAGGGTGTCACGTCAACAGTCAAAACGATGGTCCTTTAAGCGTTTGGAAAGAGAAAATTACCAATATTTAAAAAGAAAATGAAAATACAATTTAAATATTTTAATAGAAAATCAGCCGAGGGCCAGATCTGGCCTCTGGGCCGCATGTTTGACACCCGTGTTCTAAATCGTGTTTTTTAACATTTGTTTTTTAATATCACTATGGTATCTGAGACTGGAAACTAAAGGAACTGGTCTCTATAGGACAGTTTAAAATCTTGCTCAAAGGTTTGGAATTGAAATCTATGGTTTGTAAATGTTTTTAATTCTGAAACATTTTATTGCTTGTAATTGCTTAAATTGTTTTTGAAATGGTTTTGTAATTGTATTGTATTGTATCTGTGCCGCTGTCTTGGCCATGACTCCCTTTAATCTCAATGGGACTTTCTTGGTTAAATAAAGGTTAAATTTAAAAAAGTATCAAAGTAGTATCAAAATCAAGTTTGAAATGTTAGTATTCAGTAGTATACTAAACGTACGGTTAACATAGTCTTCCCCAGCACTAACTCTTTAATAAAGAGGGCAGTTATTTTTCCTGAGGGCCATATTTGGATCCAGGCATGTGGCCACTATAATCCATTATTTCACTACAATAATCATCAGCAGAAAGTTGCGAGGGGGCTGCATTAACCTCCTGAGACCCGGGCCGTTCATTTGTGTCCTTTATAATGGACATTGAGTTAACCAGTCGATCTTTTAAGTGTTTTGAGATAGACTCTAGTTTGTGGCTGCACTATGATTTAAAAAAAAAACTTAAAAAAAAAAAACTAAAACTAACTAAATAAATACAGTAAATAAAATTAATAAATAAAAAATAAAACTAAATAAATAAAAATAATAAATAAAAATAAAACGAAATAAATAAAAAAAAAAATAATAATAAATAAAAATATAAATAAAAATAAATAAACATGCATAAATAAGTGAACAAATACATAATAAATGTAAAATAAAATAAATAAAGATAAAATGGCGGCAAGGGGCGGCAGTAGCTCAGTTGGTAGAGCGCATGCCTAGTGATCCAGGGGTTGGTGGTTCGAATCCCGGACGGATGGACCACTCCCACAGATGAGCGCTGCCATTGTGTCCTTGGGCAAGACACTTAACCCCACCTCGCCCCCAGTGGCTGCGGACACTGGTAGCCCCTTTGGCAGAAGATACATCAGGCCTGTTGTGACGTGAGCCGTCCTCCTGTGGACCCACCACCCGCGGGAGGATTCATGAGGGCTGGTGCATTGTGTTCTGGACTTGGACTGCTGCCTCCGCGACCCAGAGAATGGAAAAAGCGGAAGAAGATGAATGAATGAATAAATAAAAATAATAAATAAACATGCATGAATAAGTAAACAAATACATAATAAATTAAAATTAAATAAATAAGAAATTAAAAGTGAATCTATAAACTTTTTGAGGTGACTGTAGAAGTTTCTGTTCGGTTGTTAACTTCTCATGGATTTAACACTATTACAGTCCATTACAGAGGACATGTTACAACATTATGAATACAGGGGGTCCTCGGGTTACGACGTTGATCCGTTCTTAAGACGCGTCGTAACCCGAATTTCGTCGTAAACCGGATTTTGCCTTTGATCTTCCATCCAAAGCACCAATAACCTTTCCATCTCAATAATTAGACCACTACGCTGCTTGGTTATCACTGTCGCTTTCATAGGAGCAGATCAGAGCCCACATCAGGTACTTCCGCCCACATTGGGCACGCACATGAGGCCGTCGTCTTCTCCCTACAACCACAACAGAGCGTATTCTTCCGCCGTGCGCCGTGCGCCGTTCGCGTTTGTTTACATCTCTTACCACGCTAAACCGCGTAAGACGGAATGACGCGTAATATATACATATTTTTTTTAATGGGGGCGCGTTCGTAACCACGAAACGTCGTAACCCGAGACCGTCGTAACCCGAGGACCCCCTGTACAAATAAAATTAACAAAATGTAAATGCTGAGGTGTTCATTTACCTCCAAATAGAAAATTAAAATAATAATAACAATAATAATTTAGATACACTTTTTTTCTTCAGGTCCCAGGAGGTTAAAACAAGCTAAGGGCCGAATGTGTCCCATGGGCACCAAGAAGTCCAAGTCTGGTGTAATGCGTTTGGTGTTGGACCTGTACACTAAACGGAAGGGCCCGTGTTATTTTCTGTTATAATGTTCTTTCCTCATCAAAAACACACCTGGAGTTGTGTTTTGTTTAATTCACACATGTTTAACACACAAACCCTGCATATTTCAGCGGAGTTTTAGAGAATTTTAGCCCTGGAATTGCCAATCTCTACTGGACTAAAGGTAAAACTACCACTGCATGACATCACAAGGTGGAATAGAGCATTTTGGCCAGGATTACTCAAACATGTGTGAACGAAACAAAACTCCAGTGATGTTTTTGATGAGGTATGATGTTAAAAAGCTCACAGAAGTCAATTTTACATAATATAGAACCTCCAAACTAGTCAAAACTAAAATTCCAATATTCATATTTTGAATTCTATCCTTTTTGTAGATGTTTTTTATATCGTTGAGAGTGATGCAGAGAATACATCGAAAAAGAACATTTGCTAAATGAACGGCTGAAATTCTACCAACAAAAACGTGATTGCTTTTGTCTTTTTTTAATTACCATGAACATTTCCAGTTGGTTGACGCAGGCCCCCAAAGCACCAGATCCTGATTAAAAATAACACCACTGGACCTGCTTGTCAAACACTTAGGCACTGCACCAAATCAATACGCAATAAAACTGGTCAATTTCTATGGATTCAAAGCACGTTTAGACTGGATTTAGTCTTATTATTCATTGATCAGAGACGTTATAACGGGGCATGGGAATCGGAGCATGTGATTTGTTTTCCAGTGGCTGCGTGTGGGTAATACAAAAATATGACGCTGGCTTCACTGCAGCAAGTGGGTCAAGATTCAGGATATAACACAACAGAGATCGGCCATAACATTACGATCACATGTATGTTTAAATACAGTGGTACCTCACCTTACGAATGACCCAACAAACGAAAATTTCAAGTTACGAAACGCCTTCACGTTAAATTTTGGTCTCTAGATACGAAAGAAAATTCAAGTTACGAAACGCGAAATCTCAAAAATTCATAATGCGCGCTCAGCCACACACATTATACGCTTTTCTCAGACTGAATTTAAACTTTTCTCACATTTGTCTCTCGTTTAAACACTCAAACTTTCATAGATTTTCAACAAAATTATTAATATTGAAGTGTGGGGGGAAGGGGGAGGGGGGAGAAAACTGCGCTCTGACGCGTGTGATAGCGCAGCATGACCCGGCGCGGGGCTGCCAGCAGGTCTAGACCTGGACTAAACCAGGACTAAACCAGGACTAGACCAGGACTAGACCAGGACTAGACCAGGACTAGACCAGGACTAGACCAGGACTAGACCAGGACTAGCGGCTTGCCTCAGCTGGAGGACCGCACGCAGTCTGAGCGCATGAACGAGACCCACGAATGCAAGCATGCAAGCGCCGCAGTGGTCTAGACCTGCTCTAGACCTGGTCTAGACCTGGTCTAGACCTGGTCTCGCCTCAGCTGTGACTCGAAACGAAACCAGGAAATAGACCTTTAATCCACCTGGTCTAGTCCTGGTCTAGTCCAGGTTTAGTCCTGGTTTAGTCCAGGTCTAGACCTGCTGGCAGCCCCGCGCCGGGTCATGCTGCGCTATCACACGTGTCAGAGCGCAGTTTTCTCCCCCCTCCCCCTTCCCCCCACACTTCACACTTAATAATTTTGTTGAAAATCTATGAAAGTTTGAGTGTTTAAACGAGAGACAAATGTGAGAAAAGTTTAAATTCAGTCTGAGAAACCAATCAGGACGCAGAACACAATGTTACACTATTTAAAAAAAACTTGATCGGGGCCTTGGAACGAATCAGGCTTTTTCCATTGAAATAGCTACTCAACTTACGAATTTTTCACGTTACGAAACCACTTCTGGAACGAATTAATTTCGTAAGGTGAGGTACCACTGTATATTGCAATGAATGTCGTGTTTCAGATTACTGTAGCTGTACTGATAATTAAAGGCCTGTACCTATTTTTTATTGTCTTAAAAAGTATGTAGAATCCCTCATTCGTCCAGGTAGACTCCATGGCAAAAGGAGAAATTCAGTTTTTCAACTGGACAAAAATGTATTTGGTCCATTATGTTTTGCAGCTCATCCAAGCTGCTTCTTCAGTTCTGCCAGTTCTGATCAGAACTGAAGAAGCAGCTTGGATGAGCTGTGAAATGTATTCAACCAAATAAAGTTTTGTCCATTTGACAAATTGAATTTCTCCTTTTGCCATTCTCTTAAAAAGGGGAAAAACAGAACCAGTTCAACGGTTTGCACTGGTCCAATGTTATTCCCCAATTACCTTATGCATTCTGAGCATTCTAATGCTTGAGTTTATAAGCGCTTTTCAAAACTCTGAGGCCAGACTCAAGTTTTGCAGTCACCTTTTTTTTTTAAATCTTTTATTATTTAAGTTACATATCCTCAAAACGCGTGAAAAGTCCCTCAGTCGTCCAGGTAGAATCCATGATAACAGGAGAAGTTCAATTTGTCAACTGGACAAAGTTTGTTTGGTTGAAAACGTTTCGCCGCTCATCCGAGAGGCTTCGTCAGCTCTAAT
The DNA here is from genome assembly GCA_036785185.1 of Paratrypauchen microcephalus. Classification (NCBI taxonomy): domain Eukaryota; kingdom Metazoa; phylum Chordata; class Actinopteri; order Gobiiformes; family Gobiidae; genus Paratrypauchen; species Paratrypauchen microcephalus. Next base: position 2,625,002 of record JAVJIX010000083.1, on the reverse strand, counting down.
AAGAATACTGGTAAGACACTTGCTTATATCTTGCTGTAGGGAGGAGCTACCTAGCTAACTACTTTCCAGAACTATCTCATTGGTTTCCGTCTTTTGTTTCTCTGGCGTCTAGCTTAACGATCCCTATTCATCCCTACACGCCTGTTTTTCACACCTCTGGCCCTGGACAAAAAAGGACAAAACACCGAGCCACAAACAAAGCAATGTGGTCTACTCCATTCAGTGTAGTGAAGACTGCAGTGAGCGCTATATTGGAGAAACCAAGCAGCCACTTCACAAGAGGATGTACCAACACAGACGGGCGTGCCAGAGTGGACCGTCTTCTGCCGTATATCTACACCTAGAAGCCACGGGTCATTCATTTGAGGACAGTGAGGTTCAGATCTTAGCCAGGGAAAAGAATTGGTTTGAGAGGGGAGTTAAAGAGGCTATTTTTGTCAAAAAGAGAATCCTTCTCTGAACAGAAATGGTGGAGTAAGACATAATTTGCATCCCATCTACAATTCCATTATTAAGCCTAGATCAAACAAACAGGGAAACAATAGGGTTAGCCAGGTCAGGGCCAGAGGTGTGAAAAAACAGGCGTGTAGGGATGAATAGGGATCGTTAAGCTAGACACCAGAGAAACAAAAGACGGAAACCAATGAGATAGTTCTGGAAAGTAGTTAGCTAGGTAGCTCCTCCCTACAGCAAGATATAAGCAAGTGTCTTACCAGTATTCTTATTAGAGCTGACGAAGCCTCTCGGATGAGCGGTGAAACGTTTTCAACCAAACAAACTTTGTCCAGTTGACAAATTGAACTTCTCCTGTTATCATATCCTCAAAACCACAATAACATTTGCAAAGTACTCAGAAAACACAACGGGGGATGTGGGCACGAGAACAAACACCACTGGGTATAAGGGCCAAGGGGGGCAAGGGCGGCAGGGGTCAGACGTCCAACCGAGGGGAACCGGTTCAGGAGACGGAGAAAAAGTGTATTGTCTGGGGTGAAGGTGCTGCTTCTCGTGAACGTGGGCGCTAAGGAGCGCCGTGAAGAGGGGCCAGTGCTCCGTTCCGCGGCCGTCGTGGAGGTGGTGGGTCCGTGCCACGAAGATAGAATACCTGGCCATGGACAGGACGAGGCGGGCGGCATCCCAGTTGACCATGGAGGCGTCCGACCCCCGAGGTCGCTGCCGGATAGGTCTGAAGAGGCAGAACCAGAGCTCGGGGTCATCGATTCCATGGGTTGCCGGCGGTGGGAGCCTCAACACCAGCCTCCGAGCGAGAAGGTCCAGCAGAAATGCCGCACGACAGGACACCGGGCGGCGAAATGGAGGAGGTCTTCAGGCGCCTCACCGCACACCGGACAGTCACAGCCGTACCTGTCAGGGTGTATTGCGTGCAACCTGGTGCAGGTGTAAATGATCCTGTGTCTCAGTTTAAAGTTGCTGACTTGGGGTGGGGTGTACCAAGTATATACGTGAGCCCAGATGGAGGTGGTGTCACGTGTGGGAAATGTCTGTGACCATCTGTGTTCTGCAGAAGGGCGCTGAGCGACCCCGGCCACCAACAGCCAGTAGAAGGTGTGTGTTTTCGTCTCTGCCAGCCTCGACATCCTCTCCCCCCATACAATATCAAAATCCAGATGTCTGCTAACCACAACTAGCATGCTAACAGTGCACTTCCGGGTAATTAGACGAAAAAGCATTTTCATTTCGGATGTTTTCAGTGCAGTATAAAAAGCTGAGAAAAAAAGCGATATTACTGTGAGAGACCATGCAATGTGGTCTGGAGGAGGAGCTACACCTTCTTGTTGCTATGGAAATTTTATTTCACATATTTATATCTATTGGAAAATGTCTCATCTCTACTGAACTAAAGGTGAAAGGGAGCTAGTAACTTGAAAACTACCTCTTCATGACATCACAAGATGGAACAAAGCATCTTGAGCTTTGGACATGTAGACAGACTAATAAAGCGTTACTTAAATGTCCCATGGCATGAAATTTTCACTTTCTGAGGTTTTTGAACGTTAATGTGAGCTCCCCTGCCCTGTTTAGCCCCCCCCCCCATGGTTAAAAGTTGCGAAATGTCTAAACTGAGCATTTGCGATCCTTTTCTGCGTTAGAAAAAATCAGAGCTCAAACGGGCGATTTTGAACAAGGAAACTTATTGACGTCAGATCGAAAAAGAAATGCAAATGCAGTTCCACCCCCGTCTGTCTGTACTCAGCGTCTCTGTAAATCACGCCCAGAGAGTTTGGACTGCGGAGGAGCTACGCAATGCGAAATACGTTTTTTTATTTGCCTGGAGGAACTTGCGAGTGTTTCTAGGCTCGGAAGTCCTTTATCTGAGCCTGTGGATATCTGAAACAGCAGTGGTTTAATTTTATTTTCTGTGGAAATGTGTTTATTTTTCAATGGAACGCTTCTCATCTCTCCCTCCACGCAAAAACACGGAAGTGGGTCACAGAGCGGAGCGGAGAGCTTGGCCACGCCCCCACCCCCTACTATAGGCCAGCTCTGTCCTCCTCATTTGCATTCAAGCAACAACGCCCATAATGGAGTGTTCCAGAGTGACATTTATGACTCTTTCTCATCTTATCTCTCTTTCTCATGCACTGAGTGTTGATTTTGAAGAAGGATTCATTTACAGTATTAGGGAACCATTAAGGAGCCATATAAAAGCATCAAGAAGTACCATGTCATGGGATCTTTAAAACAAAAGATAGATATAAAGATGTAAAAGATAAAAATACAAATGATAAAAGATAAAACTGAAAGGTGTCCGTACCAGAGCCCATTGAACCTCTTGAGAATAATCTCTACATCCGTGATAGCGTAAAGCTCATCTTGTCGGTGGCATACATGATGAGCAGTCACCTTTAAACCAGAGAGAAGCCGGTTCAACTCTCTATAAGTGCATTGTTTTATTGTGTCCTTGGATGAGCCACTTAACTCACTTTGCCCACTCCAATCACAGTAATGTAGCTGGTTGCATCTGGAAGGGCATCCAGTTTAAAAGTACACTTGATAGATAAATACAGTGTTCTAATTGTGACTTGGTTTGGTGGAATAGTGTTTGTGAAGAAAAGTAGAAAACAAAAAGTTGGAAAATACAGGAAGTAGTGGTAGTAGTGGGAGTGGACAATTTACACACATTTTTCTGACAGTTTTAACCTTTATTTAACCAAGTATATGATTTTTATATATTATGTAAGTACAATTATAAACTTGAATTAAAAAAAGAAAAGAAAATAGAAAAAACTAGGCAAGATATTTTGTAGCATCTTAAATATAACTGTTAACTGTGTTTTACAGAAATGAACCTGTCATAGGCACTTTAAAGAGGGGTATTATGTTGGTTTTTTTGTTGTTGTTTTTTTAACTTTCTACCATGCTATCTCATGCTATCTCATCAAAAACATGCTCGAAGAGGTTTTAGATGTCATTCATGCATGTTTCAGTATTTCAGCAATCTCTCCTAGGCCCTATAGACCCCTTTACAGTTAGTAAACAGACGTGACGTCACCGGCATGTGCGCGCATTGTTGACCCAGAATCAACCATGGCGGACCATAGCGGAGTATCTGAACGATAGGGAGAGCTACATTCAAAAGTTCACGTTGAGCAACGGGGTTCGACTACCAGATCCTTATGTGATCACGGAGTGACAGTACGACCGCAGAAAGTGGCCAGATTTACAGTGGCCAAATATCCACTGTTATTTAGTGGAGAAGCCCAGCGTGTATACAAGAGAGAAAGTGCGCGCATACAAATCCATGGATGCCGACCAGTTTGCCGTGTGTGGCCATGTACAGGAGGTAAAATACCACGATATCGATGGGAGTTTTGCGTGTTGGCATCTGATGTTCTCCCCAGTCAAAGACAAGGCCACAAGACGACCATGTACAATGCTTGGGCTATCATCAACAAGCGCGAGAACTACGTTCTGACCGCCAACTGCACTTGCGTTGCGGAGTAAGTAACATTCTATGACTTAATTCACGAGTCACAGATGTGATCTCAGTCATGTCAAATGCCATTTATGATGGTCATGTGAAAACTTATCATGCATTTTAACAAAGTTATTCGTGTTCGTTTACATGTGTCTGTCGTAGAGGTTACCCGGTTAATATGTCTGTGAGCTTTGCGGTGTCCTGTGCTTGCTAGTTAATCAGCATGATTAAACACCATTGAACACCTGGGCAAATGACCCTAAACAAGCAGCAGGTGTTCACTTGTGTGTATGTCAGTTGAATGATATGAACTATCATTTATTCCATCTGTTTCTCTTTATTCGAGTTCTTCTCTTCTATATCTTCGCTGGGGGTTTTATGGCAGCGGTGGCTTTGTTTTGAGTCAACACTGCGTGCGCATTCAGTGATGACGTAGCTTTGAAACTGGTCTATTCAAATACTCCTTACGATTAGCTGTAAGATTCTGTCCAAAGCTCCACCCCCAAGCCTATGTCTCCCATGCTCCCACATGACAATTCTCCATAAATACTCAAAAACATGATACAAAACTGTACACAACAACTTGACAAACCTGATGCAATGTGCAGTAGTTTCATTAGCAGGATGCACGCTCTGAAGGGGCAGTGACTTAGCACTGAGAGCAAAGGGTGGAGCATCAAAAATGAAAATGAAGCTTATAAAACATGTTAATACGTTATTTTGGGAGAATATAGCATTTTGGAAACAATTAAAGGCAACACCAGGATGTAAATATGTTATGTGTTAGCAGTTACCCCTCTAGTAAAAGTAAACATAAACTGAAAATGATAGATATATCGCCGATGTATATTGCAAATCAAAATCAGCATAAGTTCTCCCTTCCAGTATAGCTTGCATCTCGAATTCTTGAATCAATTATTTTCCTACATAAAACATAATGTGGCGTACCCAGGTGTAAAGTAGGTCAGGGCCGTGGGAGGTCTGCACACGCTAACGATGCTAACAGAGACATGTGGAGAGCGCGCACGTTTCTTCTGACACAAATTCAATCCGTGAGCTCGGTGACCTGCTCAAATCCTCCCTGAATCCCGCCTGATTGTCTTTCTTCTCCCTCCACAGTCTGCACATGATCTGCACTGCAAATCAGGGTCTCACAGTTTCAAGTACTGCATTACACACATGGGTACAATAGTCAAAGATCGTACTTAACTGCACTATGTAACATTTCCTGGGGAAGATCTGTGACGTGCTTGTTGCCATGGTAATATGGCATTAGACTTACCTGTGGAGACTAAAGGGTAAACCATAAAAATGAGAAAAAAAACATCATAATTTAAAATTGTCAACATAACGCTTTTACTACTTATAGAGTTAATATCTGGGAAGAATTATATTACATTTTATGATATTATTATATTATTTTATTATTATATTGCTTGTCCAGGTAACTAGAAAAGCCTGTTCTGTGAGGCAGCCCAGTATCGTTACTGTAGGGATCTTAGATACAATGGCACGAAACGATGGTGAGTCAACAGTGTTCACAGGCAGCATTTCGTCAACCACATAATGCCCAACCGTCCTATTCAACTCCGCCCCACTTACTGGTTTTACACCGAAATCCAGCTTCCTTTGCTTGCTCGGTCTGGGACCTCCTTCACCTGTGACTTTCGCATCGGGCGGGTCTTGCTCTGTTAGCTTCGTTGTGCTGTGCAGTTTCTCCAGATGTTTTTTTGAAGGTAGACAGCACTCTGTCACCAGCACAGAGTGTACAACAGACCTTAAAGATCCCATGATATGGTACTTCTTGATGCTTTTATATGGCTCCTTAATGGTTCCCTAATACTGTAAATGAATCCTTCTTCAAAATCAACACTCAGTGCATGAGAAAGAGAGATAAGATGAGAAAGAGTCATAAATGTCTCTCTCAAACTCTTTATTCTGGGCGTTGTTGCTTGAATGCAAATGAGGAGAAAAGAGATGGCCAATAGTAGAATGTGGGGGCGTGGCCAAACTCTCCGCTCAGAGCTCTGAGCCCACAGCTGATCCATTTCCTTGTTTTTGCACGGGGGAGAGATTTGAAGCGTTCCATTGAAAAATAAACACATTTCCACAGAAAATAAAATTAAACCACTGCTGTTCAAAGGTCCAGAGGCTCAGATAAAGGACTTCCGAGCCTAGAAACACTCGGACGTGCCTCCAGGCAAATAAAAAAACGCATTTCGCATTGCCTAGCGCATTCGCAGTCCAAACTCTCTGGGCGTGATTTACAGAGACGCTGAGTACAGACAGACGGGGGTGGAACTGCATTTGCACTTCTTTTTGCGATCTGACGTCAATAAGGTGCCTTGTTCAAAATCGCCCGTTTGAGCTCCGACTTTTTGTAATGCAGAAAAGGATCGTAAATGCTCAGTTTAGACATTTCGCAACTTTTAACCATGGGGGGGGGGGGCTAAACAGGGTAGGGGAGCGCACATTAACATTCAAAAACCTCAGAAAGTGAAAATTTCATGCCATGGGACCTTTAATGTTGTCATGCTTAGCCGGAATAAAATCAAAATAATGCCTGTATTTCCAGCTGGAAAAGGCGAACCTCTCTCCTTCCATATTGTTTACATCGACTTTGGCGCCGCGGAGCCGAGATGACGTAACCTCGTAAGAAACGCGTAGCTAAAAAATAAGAATAAATAAATGTAACCTACATTCCCCCGAAATGCAGAAATGGTAACGCACGGTGTATTAGATAAGTAACTTTAATCTGACTACTGGTTTTGAAATAGTAGTTGCGTTACACTACTCGTTACTGAAAAAAGTAGTCCGACTACACGCAGTGCTTCTCAAATATTTTCTGTGACGCCCCCCCTAGGAAGAAGAAAATATTTCACACACCCCTTCCTGCGCGCGACTATAAATAGTATTATTTGTCTAGAAAATTGTTATTAGAACACCATTGTATCCTTTTATTAACATTATAAACAAAAAAAAAAGAAAGAAACTTACAACAAAGACTGCACTGAGGACTCAAATATTAATGTGTTTTTAATGCAGCTTTGCGCACATTTGTTTACATTTTACAGAAATGAAACTTAAAACCACCTCATTTGCATAAGCTAAAAGCACTGAAAAAAAACGCTCTCTCCTTGTGCCACTGATGCGTCAGCTTCTGTTGGACTAAAGGACATGACTCAGTGGAATATACGTGTTTTTTCTGTGACAGAGGATGTTCTGTTAATGGTGAGACTGTGCGTAAATCGCATGTGAGAACGCCACTGCCAACTACTGTTGTTGATGTGCAATTACACTTAGTTCTAGTACAGTACAGCAAAAAAACATGTTTCCCAGGGTCATACGCGCCCCCCCTGGCATCACGCCACGCCCCCCCAGGGGGGCCCGCCCCACTATTTGAGAAGCACTGGACTACAGTAACGCATTACCGGCATCACTGAGTAAGAGGATTGGTACTTCAATAAATACAGTACTAAATATAGTATAAGTAAAAGTAGGGTGTCAAAATACTACCCTTGGAAGTGCATTGGTTATGAAAATCAAATTTTAAAAAACACTTACTGTCTGTTTTTGGCCTGAAGCTCTCCTGGAAGAGTCCGCTGCTATTTATTTATGACAAATGCATAGTTACTTGCACAGTTAGCTTTGTGCGTGTTTATAATAATAATGCCTTATACTTGTAACGTGTGTTACAGGCCTGTCAAATCCTCCTTATTCATTCACTCGATGGCGGTACTGTTTTAGCCACAGCTGCCCTGGGACAGACTGTTGGAAGCACGGATCTTTCAAACCAGCTAAGAGTCCAAATCTATAAAAAGCCTGGAGCTACTCCTCATTTTCAGTTTTTAGCTTAAGGCAACCGCTGCAATTTGAAAATCCTCCTAACCAGGTCTCCGTCTCTCCCTGAGCACTGGTGGAGCTGTGGTCTGACTGATGTCGGTGGGATCAGCACAGGATGGTTCTGTTTTTAGACGTGTGACGGGGTCAATGACGCACACGTGGGTCAGTAATCACCTCCTCTGAGCCCCAAAAGCCAGTGAGAGCTGCACTAAATTAGACAGACCCAAATGTGTCCGGACATGGATACACACCAATCCCTTCACAGAGCTGCAGAGTTCTGATATGCTCAAATGGATTTGCAAATTTTATTAGCCATCCTCACCACATCTGGACATCTATTTTAAGATTAATAGAGAAAAGGGTATAGCTGTTCCAAGCCTGGTCACACAATGCAATTCTTGCACATAATTAGTGTGAATTTTTGTCTTTTTCCCCCCTTTTGTTTCTAAAATAATTGGACTGGACTTCACAAAGTAGTAGTATGATATTAACTATAATAAAAACATTACTAATTGTGACTGAATGTTTTTGATACAGAGCTGTGATTAGGTTCAAGTTTCATCTGGGTGTTTTGTATCTGACGAACTAAAATCAGAATTAGAAATGAAGCGTGGCCCGAGGGGAGTGACTCAAATAGTCCATATCCAGGATGAGAAGGGTCAGCTGTGATCCAACCTGCCCGTCCCCAAATCCTGGAGGCAGGTCCTGGAGAAATGGGAGGTTGAAGCTGATCACCTTCTCAGCAGACCCACAATGCTCTGCTGTAGTCTGTGTCTGTCCCTGTGTCCTTGGCATGCCTCACCGTGATGGAGGACGGGAGGATGGAATGGTAGAACTGCACCTTCATCTGAACTGGCAGCTTGGCTTTCCTCAGCTGCCTCCAAAGAGGTAATAATAATAATAAATATAGCTGCAAGCGGCGATGATCGGCCCTCGCTTGCACTCACAAGCCCGGCAAAAACTTTGTCGTAGCCAAACCAAATTTGGTACACAGAAACACCGTTGCTAGGCGACCAACAAGAAGTCAGCCATATTAGACCGAGCACGTGACCCGGCGCCGAAGGCAAATTTTCCTGTCCTCGTATTTTAACAAACTCCTCCTTGGGTTTTTGACCCAGACTCACCAGAATCGTGCTGGATCATCTCGACAAGTGGGACATTAAAAGTGATTAAAAGCGTTCTAAAAGACTGAACGGCGTTTCCGAAAACGCTTTTGCCGGGCGTCCCATTGGCGAGGACAGATATTTGGCCTGTTGCCATGGCAACAGGGGTATAGCCATAGGCGCAATGTATTTAGATTTTCCAGGAGGCGCTGTCAAGCCATTTTTAAAGATTTTTTTAAAGAGATTTTTTGTAAATTCCTTTTTTGGCGTTCTTGAATTTTGTGCAAAATTTCGTGAGTTTTCGTCAGTGGGAAGTACCTGAAACCTGAAAAAAAGGGGGGGGGGGGGGGGTAATAATAATAAGGAGAAGAAGAAGAAGAAGAAGAAAAACCAGAACAATAACAATAGGCCCTATGCTTTAGTGCTCGGCCCTAATAATAATAATAATAATAATAATAATAATAATAATAATAATAATAATAATAATAATAATAATAATAATAATAATAATACATAGCATTTATATAGCGCCTTTCATGACACCCAAAGCGTTTTACAGTTCATTGTTCATTCACTCCACACTTGGTGGTGGTAAGCTACTTTCTGTAGCCACAGCTGCCCTGGGGCAGACTGAGAGAAGCGAGGCTGCCAATCTGCGCCATCGGCCCCTCCAACCACCTCCAACACTCATGCACTAGGCAATGTGGGTGAAGTGTCTTGCCTAAGGACAAAACTGGCGCCCTCCTGTGGCACTTGGAATTCCCAGTGGTCTCCCATCCAAGTACTAACCAGGCCCTGCCTTGCTTAGCTTCTGAGATCTGACGGGATCAGGCTTTGACAGGCAGGTATGGCCACAACGTCATCTGCTGGGCCTTGATGAAGGAGCTGATGCTTCTGTTTGAGGTCCTGGGTGATGGTGGTGCCTAGGAAGTGGTAGGAGTCCACAGTGGTGATAGGGGTAAATGGTCACATCTTTATATAGCGCTTTTCCACCTTCAAGGCACCCAAAGCGCTTTACAACAAGGAACCACTCACACATTCACACACACATTCACACACCAGTGTACGCAGACACTGGGGGCGAGGTGGGTTAAGTGTCTTGCCCAAGGACACAACGGCAGCATTAATCTGTGGGAGCTGGAATCGTACCAACCAACCTGTGGGTCAGTGGATCTGACCGCTCAACCACTGATGTTTCTTATGTCAAGAGCGGGATTTGAACCGCCAACCTGTGGATCAGTGGACAAAACGATCCAAAGGTTGAGCTGAGCTACCAACTGAGCTACTGCCGCCCAATGTCAGTCCAGGCAATGGGGTGCAGGGGGGTTGGGACTTTCCAGAAGTTCACCATCATCTCCACTGTCTTCTGGCTGTTGGTCTCCAGGTTGTCATCCGAGATAAGCCTGGTGTATGTGGAGTAGGGGGGAAAATACACAGCCCTGTGGACGCCCTGGGCTGATTATCTCAGACAGTGGGACTTTCTTTCCCAGCCAAATATGCTGACTCCAGTCCGTGAGTCAGTGATCCACCTGTAGGGGGAGCCGGGCAGAGAGAGCTTGTCCTGGAGCTGAGCAGGAAGGATGGTGTTATACAAAGAGCCAAAGTCCCCAAACAGGATCCACATGTGATCACTTTGCAATTAGCTTGTTTATTTTGCAGTAGCAGAATTCCTATAAACACAACAGTCTAGACGCCCTAACTCCTTTTATCTGACATATTGAAAAGCTACCCACTCTGCAACATCTTTATTAACTTTCAACATAGAGCTATTTCCTCCTTGTCACTCGCACAAGTTTATCTGTGCTGAGAGTCCGAGATTATGCTCTATCCATCCATCAATATCAAAATTTATACAGCTATTGTGATGTGGCTACATCTTTTTATGAAGCCGCTTTAGCATCCTGGCAGGCGGAGTGAGGAATTGAAGAGATGCCATTGAAATGCATCCCTAGTGAGGAGACAGACTACGAGTTTCCCGGGTGATAAAATAAAAAGGTGAGTCAAGAACATTCAGACCATAAAACCTTCCCCATGTATAATGCGTGGTACTTAAGTTAGCTGCATCTAATGGTTGGTACCAGTGGTGGAAGGTAACGAAGTAAAGTGCAGTACTTAAAGGTACACCGTGTAACTTTTCTGGTGAAGGGTCCGTCATCAGCTTGTCTCCATGCTGATGTTATTGCTTTGCCTGGGATGTTCCACAGCACGGCATTAAACAAATATATTTTGTATTTTTTGAATTACAGTGGTCCCTCGCTCTATCGCGGTTCACTGTTCGCGGCCTCGCTGTTTCGCAGATTTTTTATATTTTTTTCCCATTTTTTTTTATAGTGTAACTTTTTTTTTAAAATAGTGTAACATTGTGTTCTGCGTCCTGATTCGCTAAGAGACTAGACCAGGACTAAACGTGGACTAAACCAGGTCTAGACCAGAACTAAACCAGGTCTAAACCTGGACTGGCCCTGGACTAAACCAGGACTGGACCAGGTCTAAATCAGGATTAAACCACTCTTTGCTGGTTTCGTGCGGCTGTTTTCTGGCTCAGGCTGAGATGGTTCGATGGCTGGTTCGATCTCGTGCTCGAGCCCTGGTGTACGCGCGGTCTTGCGCCGGTCGTGCTGCTCTGTCACGGATTTGTCCACGGTGAGGGGTGCACGTGTCGCGCACTTTTCCAAGGGGTTGGTGCGCGTCGCGTCCCGGGACGTGCCAGTGCTCCTCGCGCGTCCGGCGGGGCTTCTGGAGCCGTGTCTCCCCCCACGTGCCACTATTAATACATTTTGTTGAAAATGTAAGAAGTGAACTTTATTGATCTCACACTGGAGAAATTCTTCTCTGCATTTTAACCCATCCTATATATATATACATATATTAGGAGCAGTGGGCAGCACACACATTACTGCGCCCGGGGACCATCTCCATGATCTTCTTGCTTCGGTTTGATCAGGACCTAAGCTGGAGTACCTATGGTGCATGTTTTGGGTTAGTGGGGGAAACCGGAGTGCCCGGAGGAAACCCACCCAGACACGGGGAGAACATGCAAACTCCACACAGAAAGGCTCGGGTGACCGAACCCAGACCATGCATGCAACTCCACACAGAACACACATGGAAAGGTCTGGGCGACCCAGGGATGAAAGTTTGAGTGTTTAAACTAGAGACAAATGTGAGAAAATGTTAATTCCAGTCTGAGAAAAGTGTATAATGTGTGTGGTGAGGCATTTACAGCCTTAAAACATGTAGAATAATTGTAAAATATAAAGTTGTCCTACTTCGCGGATTTCTCTTATTGCGGGTTATTTCAGGAACCTAACCCCCGCGATAAACGAGGGATTACTGTATACATGTTTTTATTTCTCAAAAGTGTGTGTGAGTCCACTTCACCACAGATCTGATCTGTAACCTGACCTGGTGATGTGGCATGCTTGTCACCATGGAGAAAGCCATATAAATTAAAAGCCATATTGTAGAACATTTCAGGAAAAAACAACATGGAAAACGGTTAAAGACGTGGCAGACCCTCTACCAGAAAAGTTACACAGTGCACCTTTAAGTAAAAATCTTAGGTATGTGTACTTTACTTAAAGGTGCACTGTGTAACTTTTCTGTCACCTGCTTCTCTCTATGGAGATATTGCCTAGAATCCAGAATGTTCCACAGTATGGCTCTACACCAGGTCTGGACTGGGACAAAAAAATGGCCCTGGCATTTTGGCTTAGACCAGCCCCTCATAATTAGTCTTGGTTCAGACCTGATTTAGACCTGATTAGTCCTGGTTTAGTCCTGGTTCAGACCTGGTTTAGTCCTGGTTCAGACCTGATTTAGACCTGATCAGTCCTGGTTTAGTCCTGGTTCAGACCTGGTTTAGTCCTGGTTCAGACCTGGTTTAGTCCTGGTTCAGACCTGATTTAGACCTGATTAGTCCTGGTTTAGTCCTGGTTCAGACCTGGTTTAGTCCTGGTTCAGACCTGGTTTAGTCCTGGTTTAGTCCTGGTTTAGTCCTGGTTCAGACCTGGTTTAGTCCTGGTTCAGACCTGGTTTAGTCCTGGTTTAGTCCTGGTTCAGACCTGGTTTAGTCCTGGTTCAGACCTGGTTCAGACCTGGTTTAGTCTTGGTTCAGACCTGATGTAGTCCTGGTTTAGTCCTGGTTCAATCCTGATTTAGTCCTGGTTTAGTCCTGGTTCAGACCTGGTTTAGTCCTGGTTCAGACCTGGTTTAGTCCTGGTTTAGTCCTGGTTTAGTCCTGGTTCAGACCTGGTTTAGTCCTGGTTCAGACCTGGTTTAGTCCTGGTTTAGTCCTGGTTCAGACCTGGTTTAGTCCTGGTTCAGACCTGGTTTAGTCCTGGTTTAGTCCTGGTTCAGACCTGGTTTAGTCTTGGTTCAGACCTGATGTAGTCCTGGTTTAGTCCTGGTTCAATCCTGATTTAGTCCTGGTTTAGTCCTGGTTCAGACCTGGTTTAGTCCTGGTTCAATCCTGATTTAGTCCTGGGGTTTAGTCCTGGTTCAGACCTGATGTAGTCCTGGTTTAGTCCTGGTTCAGACCTATTTTAGTCCTGGTTTAGTCCTGGTTCAGTCCTAAATTGTGGGCCGGTCTCTAAGTAAAAAAAAAAAAAAAAAATCGGCATCGGCCCCTAGGACTGTCGGCCTACCGGGAAAATGCCCGGTATGCCCAATTACCAGTCCAGGCCTGCTCTACACTTATTTATCTCTAAGGCCCTGGAGGCGTGACACCACTTGGCCAATTTACATGTCAGATTTGTGGAAAGGCAAGCCCACTCATAGTAAGGCTACGTTTCTACGGCGACGATCAAAACAGAAGACGCAAAAGTGGCGTCTCGTCTTCAATTTTTTATCCGTGTTTAGACGAGCGTTCTCAACAGGAAATGTTTGTTTATACGAAGACACAAAAGCCAGCGAAGGGAGGCGCTGTAAATAACTGGACTGAAAAAAAAACCCATCACAACAGCGTCAAGTTACATTTCTTTTTTCCACGACTGTACCGGAAAAGAGAAAGGTAAAACTTCAAAATAAAATGTTCTAGTTGCGTTTTAAATGAGTTGTTAAGTTCCGCTCCAAACATTTCAGTGACTTGTATTTTTGTTGACATGTTTTTGAATATTGTACTGAAAATAGTGACATTACAGGAGGATTACAGTGAATTAGAAAATATAAAATCACATCGGGTTTTACATTTGAAGTGCCTCATGCGGAAGTCGCTTGTCTTGGCGTCTGTGTGGCTGTGAGAGTGTGAGAAAGACTTGTACGGGAAGAAGAGAAAAGACCGTAGACGTGTGTGGGTGCGATTTATACAATTGTTGAAATGACTCTTGTATTGCCGCATCTATGTGACGTAAACGCGTACGCGACGTGAGCAGTTCTGACCAGTTTTGCGTCTTGGGCAGTTTACACGGAAACGCTACAGCGGAGCGTATTTAACTTTTCCACTCTGGAGGGTGGTTTCAGATTTTTGCGTTTTTAGGCACATCCGATAAAATATTTTGTCGTTTTTACCCGTAAGCGTTCTTGTGTAAACAGGCCCTAAGAATGCAAAGTTTTAGGTCCTGGTGTTCTAAATATGGAACTTGGCTCCAAATTCGCCCCAATTACTGCTGTCCTTGATGAGCTTCATTTGACTGAACACTATGGGTGATGTCACACAGTCTGCTTGCTCAGACCCTCCCCTACAGTCTTTCTAATATACAGTACATAATATTACAGAGCGCACTGACTGCTGCTACCACAAATACTCAAAGCAATACTGCAACGGCCGCAGTTCGGCCTATGATTGGCTCTTGGGCACTGGCCATTTTGACTTAAAAACGGCGAAATTTGCCAAAAGTTTAGGGATTTTCATGCCTGATTGATAAAATGCCATAAGGGATGGAAGAAGGGATGCCCGTTTTAGAAGAGGGATGATTTTGACTATTTTTTCCCACAGGGGGGATGCCATCCCCCCTCAACTCGAGTACTGCATATAATGGATAATTATAGCCTAAGGGAGGAGGTTTTTAGACACGCAAGCCCACTCACAGTAGGGACACATGTTATTTTTAGATTTTCAATGCAATAAAAAGCATCCTCAAAATGTACATGGGGGTTACAACTTTGTTTAGTAAAAAAAAAAAAAACATACCTGGAGATGTGTTGTGTTTCATTTACACCTATTTTTCTTTTCTCAAGCAGAAAACACCACCTTGTGATGTCATGTGGTAATACCTGAAGTGCTCCACTGTGTTTTTAAACTCCATACACCTTCTCTAGAATCATTTGGATAATTTCAGCCGTGGAACTGCCAGTCTCCACTATCTGCAGACAGCCCAGTGATGCAGGATTACTCAAACAACATTATATCATGGAAAGGAAAAGTAAAGTTTTTTACAATTTGAGCCTTATTTCGGTTACCTGGCCAGCCAAATGATATCTCTCTGTATTTCCTATACAGCGCGATACCATATGGACACCCTCCCTCCACCCTCGCTCCTCCGGTTAAAAACGGACTCCGCGATTCTGATTCGTTCAAAGATGGTGACGTCAGTGCACCCGCCTTTGCCCGCAAAGTCACTCTTAGGCAGCGGAAGTTCCTCCTCAGTTTTGAATCAAGATGGCGCAATCTCTGATTGGTTCACTTAGCTGTCTGTCTACGCGCAACCGCAGCGCATTCTGGACCAAGCATTACCAGACTCATCCGCTGATACAGCGATCAGTCATAGATTCTTCCAGGCAATTATTTCGGTAATAAAACAAGTTGTTTTACTCACCCATAGCACTTTGGTGTCATATGGAGTGCTTCCAGAGATTTGCGGTTAGCCTAGCGCGACTTCCTAGCCATAGCTCGGGGCATATAATATATTCCCCAAGCATGTAATATGCCCCGTGCGGGCAACAAATAACACAAACTTTAGCACTTTTCAAATCATAGAAGCTCGATGTCTTAGTCTACGATTTCATTTGAGTCAAAAGTGGCCTGTAATCCAAGATTTATCCATAGTTTACAGCTTTGCGTTTCATGTTTGGGTCCCGGGAGCTGAGAGCACAGTCCGCACATGCGCACTGGCGTCCTCATCTACTCGAAACTATGGCTAAATCTCGGATTACAGGCCACTTTTGACCACACAAAATCGTAGACTAAGACATCGAGCTTCTATGATTTGAAAAGTGCTAAAGTTTGTGTTATTTGGAGACCGCAAACATGTGCCCCGAGAACTCACATTACGGAGATCGCAAATCTAAAACATCTCTGGAAGTGCTCCATATGACACCAAAGTGCTCTGGGTGAGTAAAACAACTTGTTTTATTACCGAAATAAGGCTCAGATTGTAAAAAATGTTACTTTTCCTTTAAAGCTCACAAGAGTCAATTTTGTGTAATATAGGACCTTTAATTTATGACACGGATTGTCAGAAATTGTTGCAGGAGTACAATGTCTTTTTAGGACCTTTTGAAAAAAAATAAACCCATTTTGAACAAAGTGCCTCTGGTGTATCCTTGAGTCAAACCATTAAAATGAAAGATGCCCCATTACTCTGCTTCCCTAACAGTAAATAAACCGTCCTCCAGCTCACTATGAACAGAACAATACAAGCCAACCATAAATCTGCTTTTTCACATTTTGCCCATCAGTCCAACCATTCTGGGAAAAATTGAAGTGAAGATAGAGCGGTTTGGCTGTTGGGGCGTAAATTGCAACACGTCATTGAAAAATCATTGCAATCAATCCAGAAAGAAGATACATGAGTTCAGCCTGGCGGAGCATTCCTCTCTGTGAAGGACAAAAACAAAGAATTGAAACTGAAATATTGTACAACATTCAATCAGAGAGAGGTACGTTTCAGTAAGAAATTATGATCGTCTGTTTTTCATGTTTACTTTGGCTCTTACAGAAAATGATTCATTATAAAGTGATGTCATGTACTTCCTGTTGCAACTTTTATTTATTAGAATTGTAATTATAAGGGTAAATAAACTCTAAAGGCCTAAATAAATAGTAAATATATAATAAATATTTGCCACAACTCAACAGGGAGAGAACCAAAACTCTAACAAAATCCAGGAGAAGTTTTATCCATGATTTATTACAGGAATGTAATTGTGAAAGATTGCAGGATTGGAGGCATGTCCGAGAGCAGCAGGTACAGTGGTACCTCACCTTACGAAATTAATTCGTTCCAGAAGTGGTTTCGTAACGTGAATTTTTCGTAAGTTGAGTAGCTATTTCAATGGAAAAAGCCTGATTCGTTCTAAGGCCCCGATCCAAGTTTTTTTTTTATAGTGTAACTTTTTTTTATAGTGTAACATTGTGTTCTGCGTAGAGACTGTAGACCCAGGACTAAACGTGGACTATACCAGGTCTAGACCAAGGTCTAAAGCTGGACTAAACCAGGACTAGGCCAGGTGGATTAAAGCGCCGCGCGCGGGTCTATTTCCTGGTTTCGTTTCGAGTCACGGCTGAGGCGAGTGTGAGGAAAATAATCTTTGTTATGAAATACGTCAAAGGTCGCTGATGTTCTGTTCTTGTGTTATCAATCAATAGTTACCAATACATTGAGGTTTACGACAACTATGGCTGATTTATGCTGATTCAGTGAATTACCTAGAGACGTGGTCTTTTAAACTGGACTTTGCCTGTGTTTTATTACCATGTTATGTGCCCCCTGACACGCTGTCTGCATAAAGTTCCTTCTTGAGGGTCCTAGTAATGAGTTAATGGTTAACTACTCTGTAGGTTAAATTTAGCTCAGTTCTGTACCAAGATTTAGGAGACGATGGGAGACGACAAGGATCTGAAGAATCATGTCTGTATCCTCTGCTGTTCAACATTAAAGTGCCTGCATTTTTCCTACGAGGTCTTGAGAATTTCTTCCACAATTTGGTGACACCGCGACGTGAAAGAACTATGCAGAAAGGACCAGGCCGTCGTCTCCCCAAAGGCCCCTTTGAGAAACAACGCATCCAGAGCTCTACAAAAACGGTATGGCAGTGCCTTTTTCAAAGAATATCTGTCACATTGGCCAAAACCAAAAATTATATGTGATGTTTTGTGAGGGACCTTTGTAATAAATTAAGTGGTAATTTCAAAACAATATAAAATCAGTAATTAAGAAGTCCGTGTTTATACGCCAACACGTGAGAAAAGAAGGAGCGTAGAATCCAAATAATAATGAACGTTTAAGCTTTAAATTTGATAAAGCGTGATTAAAAAACAAAGTTATTAATTAAGTTCCGTGTTTATTGCTTTGCACGAAGAGAGAAAAAAAGCGGATTTTGTAAGAAAAACACTTTTGTGGTTAAACTTTACACAAAAAGAAAAAACAAAAACTCCTAATTTGAGTTTACAAAAAAAGGAATTCCAAAAGTAACATTGGTGTTTTTGATTGCCTTAAGCTCTCAAGACACCCAAGATGCAGAAGTAAGAGTTCGAAGAACATGACGTCACTTGCTTCTGTAAAATTGGCCGAAGGTCAATTGTCCAACTAAACGCAACTAATACAAATTGACAGACACTCGTAGCATACTCAATCTTATAGGGGATGCGCAATTTTGTTTGTGACGAAATTAATAATACTTTGGTACAGGAAACTGATGTGACCGAAATTGAGTAAATTGAGTTGTACCTGGAAAAACCGACCTAAATCACAAGCAGGTTGCCTTTTTATGATTTTCCCCGTCTGGTAGTACTGTTACGAGAGCATCATCAAAAGTTTGTGAAAAAGAAATACACTTGAAACTAAAAGCTGAGCTTGTAAAGGAGATTACAGAAAAAGCTGAAAATATAACGAAAAGTCTGTGTTTGGCTAAATTCCACCAAAATTACGCAGATACTGAAAAAATTAAAAGACGAGTAGGACACATTTAGAATTACCTGGGAGATTTGTTTCTTGGTGTCGATTTAAAGAGGAAGACAGTATAAATGAATTGTTCAAATTGATGGCACTTTGTAAATAGTTGAAATTATTAAGAAGCACTTATTTGAGCAAGCATGAGATGAGGTGTTCAGAGTTGTTTATGATGGATAAACCCAGTTTTGATCTGAGTTAAATATTGGCTATGGTGGTTTATGTAAAGTTTTGTTGAAAGCTTTGATTATAAATAAAATGTGATAGAAGAATGTTGAAAGATAAGAATTATGGCATTTATTGGAGAGATGTTTGTGGAAATTCTGGTTGTGTGAGTGTTATGATCTAACAGATGATACTTGGACCAAATAATTCTGCATTTATTGAGTAATTTAAAATTGCATGTTCTTAGAAATAAATTGCATGTTCTTAAAATTCGGAATAAGTCTCTGAAATTATTGCATGTCCTGGAATATTTGGAGAATAATCTGAAATGGTAGATTTTTCTATTTACTGAAAATTGTCTTGTTTTGGCGAATCTCAATTAAAAGTCTTGTATTGTGTAATTTACTTAAACCAATAAATTCTAAATTTAATACAATTGTAAATATTTTAAATTCAGCTCTCAAAGATTTGCTAGCTTAATCAATTTCATGGGAATAATAAATCTTGTTATGGGTGTTTGTATTTGCCTGCGGTCTCTCTGAGTGTGTGTGTGTGTGAGTGTATGAGCGGCAGTGAGCAGAGAGGTCAAGAGGTCACAGGGAAAGATATGTCAGCCGTAATTTAGCTCTATTAATATTGTTGTTCTTGTTAATGTTGTAAGAGTTGAGAAAAAGGAATTAGAAAAATTAGGGACAAGGATAGAATAGTGTTAATCTGTATTTTGAGTGTTATGTGGGAATTAAAGAAAGCGCTTTGTTGCTTCAGGCTCGGAGCGCCTCTGGTCTGTATGTTTGCTCAGTACGAGTTGGACTAGTTTGAGTTTAAAGGAGCAGTGTGAGAATTACTCTTTGCACGGTGCCATCAATGAACGAAATAATAAATAAATAAGAAACAGTTTAAGCTATTGAGACAGCATTGCAATTATTAAAGTAAATATCTTATCGGCAATCAGGCCCTAAAACAATTGAGGAGGTAGATACATTTTAAAATTTAATACAAATAATTGGAGTATAGAGGTTTAAATTGCTAAAAGTTATTTTTAATTTATTACAGTTCATTTTTTCGGGTACAATTCAAAAATATAAAAGGTTATATCACCTGTCATATTAAAGGAGGTACTGGATAAACTAATTGCTTTTGTAATTAACTTAAAGATTGGGAGTTTTTCTTGTTTTATCTAAATTAAATATTAATAAAATAATTATTTTCAAAATTCTACGTTTACTCCTACGCTACTTTTCTCTCTCTTTGTTGCAGAAGCTTAAACTTAATAGCTGCAATTCGGACCGTCCCGCAGACAACAAAACGTGATAGACACATATTCTAATTGAGGCAAAAAAAAAAACTGTGCGTAAATCAGAGAACTGTCTATAGAACGGAGAAGCCCCCAAGAATTAAATTTTTTAGAGCCAAAGGTAGAATCAAAAGTACACAGTACTCAAAATAGCGATACATTCACTAAAAAGCCATAAACTGGACGTTGTGCCCAAAATTTGTATAATAAATAAATAATTCAACTTCAAAAAACAAATTACCACAAAATGTCCTCACACTTTATCATGGTTGGCCAGTTGACAGAATATTGGTTGAATAAAGCACTCCAGGATGAAGCGGACCCCAAACAAGCCCGAGCAAATCAAAAGTCCTGAAAGTCCTACAAGACACCAAAGAACTGTCTTCTATCTTGGTCCTAAAGAAAACCGTAAAAGAAGAGAAAATAAAGGAAGAATTCAGTGCTAACTCATAGACAATTCAGAGACTCTTGTTGTGACACCGAAGATGAAAAAGGGTCTGCTGAGAGAAGAGGAAGGTCACACAGAAGAAATAGAAGGGCATGGGATGAGGACACTGACAGAGAGATTTCTCTACTTGATAACATGTACCGATCATTACCCGACCCACCTATTGAACGATTATTACCACAAGTCACCAAGACCATACCATCCCTCACCCTACACCAGCGGCAAGCTGAGAAGCCCCGATACTAAAGCTGCTACATCCTCGAAGCCCTCCCAATTTGGAGAAGACTCATCCACCAGGGCAACACACAAAGTATTGACAGGAGTTTATACTCCCAGCCAGCGGAAGGAACGAGAGCCAAAAGCAAGTGTGTATCCAGTGAGAACAGATGGTCAAACTGTGGTCTATCAGCCATTTTCAATCAAAGACTGGAGTGCTTTGATGTTGACACTTCCAAGACTTACCAAAGGTTGCTTACCATGGCTAAGAGCTCTTTTCAAACAAACCGCAGGAGACCAACTTTGCTGGGGTGATATTCAGGCTGCTCTGACCAAAGCTGCTGACGAAACTGTTGCCAGAAACATCAAAAAAGCTATCGAAAGGAGCTTGAGATATGCACTGTGTAATCAAGAAGGCTTATACAACTATCGTGATGTGCTGGAGAGAGAACTCAGTCAACGTTATCCTTCTGTCGTGACTGAAGAATTGTTGTCAATGCAAATGAAAGACAACGAAGACTACTACAGTTACAAACAACGTGCCACCAATCTATACCATGATGCCACAGGAGAGCGGATCGATGCCAGAGCAGGAATGTCAATCATCTATCGCTCAGCTCTGGTGAAAGGTATGCCAAAAGCAGTGCAAGACGCTTTGGACAACGTGATGGGCATATACACTAAATCTGATGATGAGTTCGATGCACACTGCAGCCATCAAATAAACAAGTACCAGAGGGGTAAAAAAGAGGCCGAGGAGAAGAAGCAAGAGCTGGAACTGGCCACTATGAAACTCCAACTGCAGAAATACCAAAATGAACTCAAAGAAGAACAAGCAGCAGGAATTTAAGAAACCATCAATGGACTACTGGAACCAGGATGAAGCTGCCTATGCAGAACCGGATGCTGAAACCAGTGAACAGCTGATGACCCCACCCGACCCTTCGCCGCTGAGGCTCCAGAAGGGGAGGAAAAAGGGAGGAGATCGAGGAGATAGAGAAGAAAAAGGACAGTATAGGCCATATTATGATAATTTGTTAAATTTACAATGTGTAATCTTGACTACGCTGATTATATTATTCTGTTGTTATAGTATGGGGATACAATGCTACTGACTGAGACTGATCTCGGACGGCTGGCAAACAACACGACAACCACAACGACCACTCACGGCACGACCAACTCAGCCAACCATACGGGTAAGACACAAGGAGCACTAAAAAGGGCAAAAAGGGAACTTCCTAAAATTTCCAGAATTGAAAAATATTGCTATGAAGGCCAAATATGTAATGTTTTATTCGACGTATGTGAAATATTGGACCGTATGTTAAACATACCCGCTATAGATTATGTTTTTAATACCCAAATTGTTTGTCTGATCAGAGTTAATAATTATGAGGACCACAGGGTCACAAACAATACCAGAGCAATTTCTAGTACGGACGATCATCATAATACAGACCAAGGTGATTTTAGAACTGATCAACAGCAGAGAATTACCCTGACAGAGATCAGGAAAGATGAGGCATCTTATCAAGCAGATCTAAAGCATTGCAGAGGGAGTAAATCCCCTACTCAGCGATGCAACTATCAATTCAAAATCCAGAAGTTAGTGACTTAGGAATATATGCTATAGGTTTCCAGTGCTCAAAAATCACTACTGTTTCATGTAATCGGAGAATCAATTTAAATTTTGAAGGCTATATCCACATAACCATATTAGTAACTAATAAGATTGCTCCAGTGAATGAAATAAATTCTTTGACTGAAGCAATAAAAATAGAGACAGGATTGGAAATGATAGAAAACACTTGGTTAAAATGAGTACAGCATACTCTGACCATAGAAGATTGTATTGTATGTTCGGCTGCCAGACCACAACTAACTACTGCATCCATACCATATTCCAATAACAAGGACTTGACGAGTATACTTAAGCTCTTTATTAGAAAATCATTTGAACGGACTGATGAGTGTTATCAACTCCATGACAAGTTACTGGTTGTAACTTTAAAGGACATACCCACCACTTGGAAAATGGGAACTGCAATGTACATGTTTTCTCAGAGATACGATCACAAACGCAGACATAAGGACTGACAACAGAGTTGACATTGAGGGTTTCACTAATAATTTTTGTAATCAGACTTTTACTTCTGACAATTATGACAATTTTTTCACTTTTGACTAACCAATCCATTTCACGAGCAGATATTT
Source organism: Paratrypauchen microcephalus (assembly GCA_036785185.1). Lineage (NCBI taxonomy): Eukaryota > Metazoa > Chordata > Actinopteri > Gobiiformes > Gobiidae > Paratrypauchen > Paratrypauchen microcephalus. The sequence goes on along the minus strand of JAVJIX010000083.1, from coordinate 2,601,946 downwards.
GGTGGTTATGTGCAGACTTCCGTCTATATGCAATACTATCTCCAACATGGTGAGGTGTGTGTGTGCCAATTATGCTAATTATCCCATTCACTATAGATCCTACAGATTCATTGAATTTAAAACCGACTCAAGTTCTATATAAAACGGGACCGGACCATGTCCATAAGAGGTCCTTGTCCCCACAGCCTAAAGAAACTCTGGTGTACTTGAATATGCCTGGACAAGTTGGTTTCATAAAATGTTTGGCCCATGGGCTGCGACAATTGTCTCCATTATCACTTTCATAGTGACTGCAATTGCTATTTTAATTGTAATTGGCTGTTGCGTTGTCCTTGCCTCAGAGGTTTAATAGAGTAATTTCGACTTACTGATACATTAATCTAGTCTGATCAAAATTGAACGAATTAAGTTCTGGCTGAATAAATAAATGATCTAAATTTTAAGCCCTAAGGTGTTGCTCCTTGTGACTTATTCTGCCGTCCGAGTTTTGTACAATGATTTACATGATATATTGACATAAAGACATTGAGATGTGTTATGCTCTATGAATGCTAAGGTTAAATTGTTATATTGGGATGATTAATTTTATTTGTAGAGGGAGCATCTTGCCACTCTACTATGTAAGTGTGATCACATGTGTTTATGTGATCAAAGGAGGGAACTGTGAGGAAAATAATCTTTGTTATGAAATACGTCAAAGGTCGCTGATGTTCTGTTCTTGTGTTATCAATCAATAGTTACCAATACATTGAGGTTTACGACAACTATGGCTGATTTATGCTGATTCAGTGAATTACCTAGAGACGTGGTCTTTTAAACTGGACTTTGCCTGTGTTTTATTACCATGTTATGTGCCCCCTGACACGCTGTCTGCATAAAGTTCCTTCTTGAGGGTCCTAGTAATGAGTTAATGGTTAACTACTCTGTAGGTTAAATTTAGCTCAGTTCTGTACCAAGATTTAGGAGACGATGGGAGACGACAAGGATCTGAAGAATCATGTCTGTATCCTCTGCTGTTCAACATTAAAGTGCCTGCATTTTTCCTACGAGGTCTTGAGAATTTCTTCCACACGAGCAGCGAGGGGGACCGCACGCAGTCTGAGCGCATGAACGAGACCCGTGCTCAAACCGTGCCTCCTCTAGACCTCCTCTAGACCTGGTCTAGACCACTGCGGCTCTTGCATGCGTTCGTTCATGCGCTCAGACTGCGTGCGGTCCCCCTCGCTGCTTACCTCAGCTGTGACTCGAAACGAAACCAGGAAATAGACCCGCGCGCGGCGCTTTAATCCACCTGGTCTAGTCCAGGTTTAGTCCAGGTTTAGTCCTGGTTTAGTCCTGGTTTAGTCCAGGTTTAGTCCTGGTCCAGTCCTGGTTTAGTCCAGGTCCAGTCCTGGTTTAGTCCAGGTCTAGACCTGCTGGCAGCCCCGCGCCGGGTCATGCTGCGCTATCACACGTGTCAGAGCGCAGTTTTCTCCCCCCTCCCCCTTCCCCCCACACTTCACTATTAATAATTTTGTTGAAAATCTATGAAAGTTTGAGTGTTTAAACGAGAGACAAATGTGAGAAAAGTTTAAATTCAGTCTGAGAAAAGCGTATAATGTGTGTGGCTGAGCGCGCATTATTTGAATTTTTGAGATTTCACGTTTCGTAACTTGAATTTTCTTTCGTATCTAGAGACCAAAATTTAACGTGAAGGCGTTTCGTAACTTGAAATGTTTGTTTGTTGGGTCTTTCGTAAGGTGAGGTACCACTGTATAGGATTTAGCAGGTTTGGAATGGCTGGAGCTCGGGATGGAGCAGGAGTAGGTTGAAGCTGGCACAGGAGCAGATGAAACACAGGTGCACAGTCCAACCCAGGAGCCGGAAGACGAGCCATGGTCACGCCCAGTCACTTCCACATAAGTGAGGGAAGTGTGTGTAGTCTGGATATGGAGTGAACTATGACAGTATTTTACACAGGCTAATGAAAACTAAAACAACATGTAAAATGGTTTAATACATGCCCTTTTAATTATTCACAGTGACACAAGCCACGTTCATATAATGTGGCATGACTAATACACTAATCCATCTGAACTGCATCATTCCATTGCATTTGTGTTGTGTGTACACTGACAAATAATGGAAGCAGGTTTTCCAGGAATAAGGCAGTGTCACGAGACAAATATAGAACTTAATTATTTGATCAATAGCCATTTATTGATTACATTTGCTGCAACAATCAATAATTCCCTGTGGAACCAAGACTAAGAAAGATAAAATGTACCTTTGATGAAATGTGAAATGTTTTATGCTATGTTTAATGTTTGTCAGGGACTGCAGATGGAAATTAGCTCGACGAGCTATAGTCTGGTCCAAAGCATCTCTTCATTGATTTTGATGAATGCTCCTGTACATGATTCCTGTCAAATAAATCAAAGAAAGAAAGAAAGAATGAAAAAAAGACTTACATTAAAGGACACATATTTTGCATTCTTATCAATCAATCAATCAAACTTTATTTATAGAGCACTTTTCATACTAAAAATGCAACACAAAGTGCTTTACAGTGATTAAAAACAGCCCACATTTCCTACCACCCACCCAGCCATTCTTATGGTTTCTTCTTCTTTTAAACATGCTTTTGGGGCGAATATTTCAAATTTTCTAACCTAAAATAATGTCTGCATTTGGAAAACACTTTTTAGATAGAGGTGACCTTAGCCAGGACCCTCCTGTCCCCCACCTCCTGCACTGAGTCCAGAGGACAGCCCAGGACAGAGCTGGACTTCTTCTTCTCCCTCTCTGTGACGCTGCTGCTCCAGCAGACCACACCGTACAGGATGGCTGATGCCACCACAGAGACATAGAAGGTCTTCAGGAGTGGCCCTCTCACTCCAAAAGACCTGAGTCTCCTCAGGAGATAGAGCGACTCTGGCCCTTCCTGTACAGTGCATCTGTGTTGTGAGTCCAGTCCAGTTTGTTGTTCAGATGAACACCCAGGTACTTGTATGAGTCCACTCTCTCAGTGTCCCTTCCCTGGATGTTCACTGAGGGGGCAGTAGAGTGGCGTGACAAAAAAGTGACAAAAGCTTCATGTTGACAATATGAAATGATTTGAACATTGTGTTTCTTGCACTGCTCCTTTATATGATTTTTCTAACCTTTGAAGATACCACATTTTCAGTTCTGGAACTGAGGAAAACATTTTCTTTTGTCCAGTTGGCATACTGTGGAACATTCCTGGCAGTTATACAGTGTACCTTTACGTCTGGTTCTGTTCTTCTCCAGTTTTGATCCAGCCCTAGCTTTGGTCCAGGCCTGACTCTGATTGGACCTTCTCTGTGGGGTGTATTTGGGTTAAGATGATGCTGAGTGGGACTCTAAGGACCGGCTGGAGCACTTCATAATCAAAGCCAGTTTATTCCTTTGACAGAAACTCACCGATCTAGAGGCAGATGATAACTGCCTCTAGATCATGTAACAAGGAGAGAATTAGAATTTGTTTTATTCCTTGACATTTTAATTTTTTTTAAAGAGAGGGTATTACACTTCTAAAGGGTATTAACTGTTAACAAATAATTAGATCACCATCTTTGTGTTGGTTTGAAAATACTATATTCACCAGAAATAACACTAATTTACTCAAACACACATGGATAACATCTAAATGCATATTTTTTTTATAAGAATACATTATAACATGGTAGAAAGCTCCAAAAAGTAGATTTTGTGTAACACACCCATAATTTATGAAAGAATTTAGTGCTGTATTGACACTGATGGAACCAAAGTTGTTAAATTAAAGGTCCTATATCCTCCTGGGACCCGAAGAAAAAAAGTGTGTCTAAATTATTATTACTATTTTAATTTTCTATTTGGAGGTAAATGAACACCTTAGCATTTACATTTTGTTAATTTTATTTTTATTCATAATGTAGTAACATGTCCTCTGTAATGGACACCTGGGACATTTTTGGTGTTAAATCCAACGATCTAGCAATTTTTTATTTATTTATTTATTTATTTTTTGATGACCAACATCTCTGACAAGCTTCTACAAAAAGTTTTTACAGTCCCTTTTTAATTTCTTATTTATTTATCCATGTATTTATTTATGTATTTAATGATTTTTTAAAATGTTTTATTATTTATTTTAAATTATTTATGTTTTTATTTATGTATTTAATATATTAAATGAATTAAATTTATTTATTTATTTTATTTTTTATTTTTTAAATTTATTTTTTTTATTTATTTATTTATGTATTATTATTATTATTATTATTATTATTATTATTATTTATTTTTTTATTTTTTTTAAATTTAATTATTATTATTATTATTTATTTTTTTAATCGTAGTGCAGCCACAAACTAGAGTCTATCTCAAAACACACGCAGACAGACTGGAACTAATGACATGGTACTTTTTGATGCTTTTAAATTTAAAAAATGGTTTCCCAAATAATGTAAATGGATTTTTTTTCAAAATCAACACTCAGTGCATTATAAACAGCTTTTGCTGAGAAAGAGTCTTGGCTGGCGTGGCTCCGTCAAACTCGTTATTCTGGGCCTTGATTGCTTAACGGCACCGAGCATAAAAGAGATTATCATCAGTGGGGCCTGCTGGCATGGCCAAACTCTCCGTTTAACAGAAGCGTGCTGCGCCGTCCAGAGATGCTTCATTAAATTCGAGTTGCTTACACTGGACGTGGACAAAGTCTTTGGTCTTTGACACAATGTGCACGTAACATGTAGGTTTTTACCTTTTACCTCGACGAGGTTAAAATACTGCCTATACTTCTGTCTTCGACTCGGGACTCGCCATCTGACACGGGGTGTGTGGATTGTGTGTGCGCTACTACTGTGTGCTGGGATTGTGTGTAGAACCCGCCCACCGCCCACTGGGTGTCTCTGGTTGGCTCAACATGAAATCTTACTCTGCTTTAGCCAATCATCATTACTTATCCCGCCCTCACCAAAGGGAGAAGAAAATTCCCCTGTGCCAATGCGAGTCGCGCACATGATGCCACTTTCAAAATGAGTAGGTTCAGTAACGCGCGGTAACGGCGTGTTGGTGCCGGTAACGGCGTTGTAACGATAGATAAAGTAACTCGTTAGATTACCTGTTACTGAAAAAAGTAACGCCGTTATTCCCATCACTGGCTTTAAGTGATGTTATAATGTTGTTACCTCCTCAAAAACAGACCTGGAGTTGTGTTTTGTTTCATTCACACACGTTTGAGTAACTCTTTATTAGTCTGTCTACATTGTCTGTCTATGAGAAGCAGCGCATCATGTGTCTGTTGGCTCTGTCTGTGGAGGACATAGAAGACATTTACCTATTTGGTACCATGATTACAGGTCTTTTGCTGATTGGATTAAGCACGGCCCTGATTTTTAGCAAAATTCAGATTACCGAGGCAGCTGTTCAAAGCTCCACTTGGCTGCCCGGCTTGATTGCTCAGCTGTGAGCACTCAGACTGTGACTATAAACCACATTATGGAAGGATCTGCGGCTTCGTACCGCATTTTGGAAAACAACACGGAGAGGCTCGTTGCCATTGACTGTGGCTTTAAAGAAGAATTAACGTTTTTTACAATCTGAGCCTTATTTCGGTAATAAAACAAGTTGTTTTACTCACCCATAGCACTTTGGTGTCATATGGAGCACTTCCAGAGATGTTTTAGATTAGCGATATCCGTAGCGCGAGTTCTTGGGGCATATAATATATGTATGTAGCATGTAATATATTCCCCGTGCGGTCTCCAAATAACACAAACTTTAGCACTTTTCAAATCATAGAAGTTCAATGTCTTAGTCTACACTTTCGTTTGAGTCAAAAGTGGCCTGTAATCCGAGATTTAGCCATAATTTACAGCTTTGCGTTTCATGTTTGGGTCCCGGGAGCTGAGAGCGAAATAAGATGTGACTCCGCACATGCGCACTGGCGTCCTCATCTACTCGAAACTATGGCCCCGCATTATTTGAATTTTTGAGATTTCGCGTTTCGTAACTTGAATTTTCTTTCGTACCAAAATTTAACGTGAAGGCGTTTTGTAACTTGGAATTTTCGTTTGTTGGGTCTTTTGTAAGGTGAGGTACCACTGTATATATATTAGTGACGGTGGCACCGTGATGATGTGTTTAAGGTTTTACATTATTTTATGTTGCCGGGATATTTCTTCCTACGATGTTAAAAACGTGCACAGTTTGAAATAAAACATATATATCTGTGTTTTGTATTTGTTTGCGACAACTAAAGACAACTGCCTTATGGGAAATTTCCCACGGCCGGCGGCGAGCTGAGCTCGCGCTACCACGATTTGACCAATGTCTATCCGAGTTGCTACCAAGAATTACCAAGAATTGACCAATCACGGCACTCGTTGCTACCAAGAATTGATAGCGTTCGCATATGAAGTGGAAAACACTTTATACGGAAGACAATAGTAAACCTTTTGGAGGAAGTTAGTACAACACAACATTTAATCACTTTCATGAGAAGATTGTGGTCGTATGGTCAAGTTAGTCAAAGTAGAAGAGGAGACAGACGGACGGTCGGATACTTAGCATTATCCATCCATCCATCCATTTTCTTCCGCTTATCCGGGGCCGGGTCGCGGGGGCAACAGTCTAAGCAGGGACCTCCAGACTTCCTTCACCCCGGACACTTCCTCCAGCTCCTCCGGGGGGACCCCAAGGCGTTCCCAGGCCAGCCGGGACACATAGTCCCTCCAGCGTGTCCTGGGTCTTCCCCGGGGCCTCCTCCCGGTGGGACATGCCCGGAACACCTCCCGAGGGAGGCGTCCAGGAGGCATCCGGAACAGATGCCCGAGCCACCTCAGCTGGCTCCTCTCCACGTGGAGAAGCAGCGGCTCTACTCCGAGCTCCTCCCGTGTGACCAAGCTCCTCACCCCATCTCTAAGGGTGCGCCCAGCCACTCTGCGGAGGAAACTCATTTCGGCCGCTTGTATCCGCGATCTCGTCCTTTTCGGACATTACCCAAAGCTCATGGCCATAGGTGAGGGTAGGAACGTAGATTGACCGGTAAATTGAGAGCTTCGCCTTTTGGCTCAGCTCCCTCTTCACCACAACGGTCCGGTACAACGACCGCATCACTGCCGACGCTGCACCAATCCGCCTGTCAATCTCACGCTCCATCCTCCCCTCACTCGTGAACAAGACCCCGAGATACTTGAACTCCTCCACTTGAGGCAAGGACTCTCCACCCACCCAGAGAGGGCAAACCACCTTTTTCCGGTCGAGGACCATGGCCTCGGATTTGGAGGAGCTGATCTTCATCCCAGCCGCTTCACACTCGGCTGCGAACCGCCCCAGTGCACATTGGAGGTCCCGGTTTGATGAAGCCATCAGGACAACATCATCCGCAAACAGCAGAGATGAGATCCTGTGGTTCCCAAACCGGATCCCCTCCGGCCCCTGACTGCGCCTAGAAATTCTGTCCATAAATATAATGAACAGAACCGGTGACAAAGGGCAGCCCTGGCGGAGTCCAACATGCACCGGAAACAGGTCCGACTTACTACCGGCAATGCGAACACAGCTCCTGCTCCGGTCATACAGGGATCGAACAGCCCTTAACAAAGGGCCCCGAACCCCGTACTCCCAGAGCACCCTCCACAGGACCCCACGAGGGACACGGTCGAATGCCTTCTCCAGATCCACAAAGCACATGTGGACTGGTTGGGCAAACTCCCATGCACCCTCGAGCACCCGATGGAGAGTATAGAGCTGGTCCAGTGTTCCCCGGCCGGGACGAAAACCACACTGCTCCTCCTGAATCCGAGGTTCGACTATCGGTCGAATTCTCCTCTCCAGCACCCTGGAATAGACCTTACCGGGAAGGCTGAGGAGTGTGATTCCACGATAGTTGGAACACACCCTCCGGTCCCCCTTCTTAAACAGAGGGACCACCACCCCGGTCTGCCATTCCAGAGGTACTGTCCCCGACCGCCACGCGATGTTGCAGAGACGAGTCAGCCAAGACAGCCCTACAACATCCAGCGACTTGAGATACTCAGGACGGATCTCATCCACCCCCGGGGCCTTGCCACCGAGGAGCTTTCCAACCACCTCAGTGACTTCAGCCAGGGTGATGAGTGAGTCCGACCCCGAGTCCCCAGCCTCTGCTTCCTCCTCGGAAGACATGACGGCGGGATTGAGGAGATCCTCAAAGTATTCCTTCCACCGTCCGATAACATCCCCAGTCGAGGTCAACAGCTCCCCACCCACACTGTAAACAGTGTTTGTGGAGCACTGCTTCCCCCTCCTGAGGCGCCGGACGGTTTGCCAGAATTTCTTTGAGGCCGTCCGATAGTCCTCCTCCATGGCCTCTCCGAACTCCTCCCAACTCCGAGTTTCTGCCTCTGCCACCGCCCGGGCTGCAGCACGCTTAGCCCGCCGGTACCCGTCGGCTGCCTCCGGAGTCCCACGAGCCAACAAGGCCCGATAGGACTCCTTCTTCAGCCTGACGGCATCCCTTACTTCCGGTGTCCACCACCGGGTTCGGGGATTGCCTCCGCGACAGGCACCACAGGCCTTACGACCACAGCTACGGGCGGCCGCATCGACAATAGAGGCCGAGAACAGAGCCCATTCGGACTCTATGTCCCCAGCCTCCCCCGGAATCTGGGAGAAGCTCTCCCGGAGGTGCGAGTTGAAGGTGCCCCTGACAGAGGGCTCTGCCAGGCGCGTTCCCAACAGACCTTCACTACGCGCTTGGGCCTGCCAGGTCTTTCCGGCTTCCTCCCCTGCCAGCGGACCCAACTCACCACCAGGTAGTGATTGGTTGACAGCTCTGCCCCTCTCTTCACCCGAGTGTCCAAGACACGCGGCCGAAGGTCAGATGACACGACAACAAAGTCGATCATCGACCTCCGTCCTAGGGTGTCCTGGTGCCACGTGCACTGATGGACACCCTTGTGCTCGAACATGGTGTTCGTTATGGACAAACTGTGGCTAGCACAGAAGTCCAATAACAGAACACCACTCGGGTTCAGATCAGGGAGGCCGTTCCTCCCAATCACCCCTCTCCAGGTGTCACTGTCGTTGCCCACGTGGGCGTTGAAGTCCCCCAGGAGAACAACGGAGTCCCCGGTCGGTGCACTGTCCAGTACCCCTCCCAGGCACTCCAAGAAGGCCGGGTACTCTGCACTGCTGTTCGGCCCGTAGGCCGACACAACAGTGAGAGACCTGTCCCTGACCCGAAGGCGCAGGGACGCGACCCTCTCGTTCACCGGGGTGAACTCCAACACACAGCGGCTGAGCCGTGGGGCAATGAGTAGGCCCACACCGGCCCGCCGCCGTTCCCCGCGGGCAACGCCAGAGAAATGGAGAGTCCAGCCCCCTTCAAGGAGTTGGGTTCCAGAGCCCAGGCTGTGCGTGGAGGTGAGGCCGACTATATCTAGTCGATAGCGCTCAACCTCCCGCACGAGCTCAGGCTCCTTCCCCCCCAGCGAGGTGACATTCCATGTCCCCAGAGCTAGTCTCCATGTCCGGAGATCTGGTCGCCGAGGCCCCTGCCTTCGGCTGCCGCCCAGATGTCTCTGCACCCGGCCCTTATGGATCCTCCTGTGGGTGGTGGGTCCACGGGAGGACGGCCCCACGTCGCTCCTTCGGGCTGAGCCCGGCCGGGCCCCATGGGGAAAGGCCCGGCCACCAGGCGCTCGTTCGCGAGCTCCCACCCCAGGCCTGGCTCCAGGGTGGGGCCCCGGTGACGCCGATCCGGGCGACGTAACTGACCTCGATTGAATACTCATCATAAGGGCTTCTGAACCGCTCTTGGTCTGACCCGTCCCCCAGGACCTGTTTGCCTTGGGTGACCCTACCAGGGGCATAAAGCCCCCGACAACATAGCTCCCGGGATCATTCGGGCACTCAAACCCCTCCACCACGTTAAGGTGGCGGCTCAAGGAACTAAACTTAGCATTATAGTTTAGTAAAATGAATCGAGGAGGAGGCACTAAACGACACAAGGGGGAGCGGAGAAAAAGAGAAAAACTGGAAGAAACACTGCTGTCGGGGGGCGAAAAATGTGCAAAATCTGGACACAGATGACGTTATCAATCGTTATCAACTGTTCCACGGTCTACGGGTACGGAGCTGCTTGTAGGTGCAAAATGCCAGGGCCATTTTTTTCATCCCAGTCCGTCACTGCCTGGAGCTATGTTTTGTTTCATTCACACATGTTTAACACATAAACCCTGCAAACTCAGTGGCATGGAGGCTGAGTGGCTAGCACTCACGCCTCACAGCAAGAAGGTTCCGGGTTCAATCCCCAGGATGGGCCAAAGGCAGAAGACAAATTTCCCTACAGGGATAATGAAAATATAACAATAATAATATAATAATAATAATAAATTTAAACTACTTCCATGTGCCTTCACTAGAATCATTTGAATAATTTCAGACCTGTAATTGCATCTCTCTTGCCTGGAAGAATCCATGACTCATCGCTGTACCAGCGAGTGAGTCTGGTAACACTTGGTCCAAAATGCGCTACGGTTGCGCGTAGACAGACAGCTAAGTGAACCAATCAGAGATTGCGCCATCTTGATTCAAAACTGAGGCGGAACTTCCGCTGCCTAAGAGTGACTTTGCGGGCAAAGGCGGGGGCACTGACGTCACCATCTTTGAACGAATCAGAATCGCGGAGTCCGTTGTTAACCGGAGGAGCGAGGGTGGATGGAGGGTGTCCAAATGGTATCGCGGTGTATAGGAAATACAGAGAGATATCATTTGGCTGGCCAGGTAAGCATCTCTCCTGAACAAAATGTAAAAAGGTAAGAAGGTGGAACAGAGCATCTTCAGCTTTGGAGATGCAGACAGACTAATAATAAAGGATTACTCAAACATGTGTGAATGAAACAAAACACAACTCCAGGTATGTTTTTGAAGAGGCAACAACATGACTTACAGTGGCTTGCGAAACTATTTGGCTCCCTTGAACTTTGTGACCTTTTGCCACATTTCAGGCTTCAAACATAAAGATATAAAACTGTAATTTCTTGTGAAGAATCAACAACAAGTGGGACACAATCATGAAGTGGAACACACTTTATAGGATATTTTAAACTTATTTAACAAATAAAAAACGAAAAATTGGGCGTGCAAAATCATTCAGCCCCTTTACTTTCAGTGCAGCAAACTCTGTCCAGAAGTTCAGTGAGGATCTCTGAATGATTCAATGTTGACCTAAATGACTAACAATGATAAATGGAATCCACCTGTGTGTAATCAAGTCTCTGTATAAATGCACCTGCACTGTGATAGTCTCAGAGGTCTGTTTAAAGCGCAGAGAGCATCATGAAGAACAAGGAACACACCAGGCAGGTCCGAGATACTGTTGTGGAGAAGTTTAAAGCTGGATTTGGATACAAAAAGATTTCCCAAGCTTTAAACATCCCAAGGAGCACTGTGCAAGCAATAATATTGAAATGGAAGGAGTATCAGACCACTGCAAATCTACCAAGATCTGGCCGTCCCCCTAAACTTTCAGCTCATACAAGGAGAAGACTGATCAGAGATGCAGCCAAGAGGCCCATGATCACTCTGGATGAACTGCAGAGGTCTACAGCTGAGGTGGGAGAATCTGTCCATAGGACAACAATCAGTCGTATACTGCACAAATCTGGCCTTTATGGAAGAGTGGCAAGAAGGAAGCCATTTCTTAAAGATATCCATAAAAAGTGTTGTTTAAAGTTTGCCACAAGCCACCTGGGAGACACACCAAACATGTGGAAGAAGGTGCTCTGGTCAGATGAGACCAAAATCGAACTTTTTGGCAACAATGCAAGACGTTATGTTTGGCGTAAAAGCAGCACAGCTCATCACCCTCAACACACCATCCCCACTGTCAAACATGGTGGTGGCAGCATCATGGTTTGGGCCTGCTTTTCTTCAGCAGGGACAGGGAAGATGGTTAAAATTGATGGGAAGATGGATGGAGCCAAATACAGGACCATTCTGGAAGAAAACCTGATGGAGTCCGCAAAATACCTGAGACTGGGACGGAGATTTGTCTTCCAACAAGACAATGATCCAAAACATAAAGCAAAAGCTACAATGGAATGGTTCACCAAAAAACATATCAAGGTGTTAGAATGGCCAAGTCAAAGTCCAGACCTCAATCCAATTGAGAATCTGTGGAAAGAACTGAAAACTGCTGTTCACAAACGCTCTCCATCCAACCTCACTGAGCTCGAGCTGTTTTGCAAGGAGGAATGGGCAAAAATATCAGTTTCTCGATGTGCAAAACTGATAGAGACATACCCCAAGCGACTTGCAGCTGTAATCGCAGCAAAAGGTGGCGCTACAAAGTATTAACTCAATGGGGCTGAATGATTTTGCACACCCAATTTTTCATTTTTTATTTGTTAAAAAAGTAAAAAATATCCAATAAAGTGTGTTCCACTTCATGATTGTGTCCCACTTGTTGTTGATTCTTCACAAGAAATTACAGTTTTATATCTTTATGTTTGAAGCCTGAAATGTGGCAAAAGGTCACAAAGTTCAAGGGAGCCAAATAGTTTCGCAAGCCACTGTAAAGCTCACATGAATCCATTTTGTGCAATATAGGACCTTTAAAATGACCTTTAAAGACTTTCAGAAAGAGATGAGATGATTTTCCTTTCTGCATGTCATTTTTAATAGTCTTTTAGCTTCAAGAATCTGCATGTGTTTGTATCCACAATCACTATTTGGGCTTTTTGGTCTAGAGGCAAAATCGCACATTTGAAACGACAGACCATGCCGGTGAATACCAAGTCAATCGAATGCACTAGCCCAATTAAGGAACTCCCCGCTAAGTATACCGTTTCAGGATCTACTATGCTCTACTTATATGTGAAATTTACGATCTGGCAGCAGTCAGGAAGTCAAGGATTTTGGACTTAATCCAATCTGAGGTGGATTTATTAGTGGGGCCTTGGAAGAATAAATCAAATCTTTATTGAAAAATCATTACAAGGACATGCTATTAACCTATACACACATCCAAGGTCTTCTGAGGGAGGGGAAAGCAGTTTTTGGCAGATCTGGAGAGAACATTTTTCAAATATAAAGGTAAAAATGTGTTTTAAAAAATCTAGTCTAAGGAAAAAACGGCAGATGTCTTTTATTTTTAAAGATGCATTGTGTAACTTTTCTGGTGGAGGGTCCATCACTTCCTCCTGTGGACCCATCACCCGCGGGAGGATTCATGGGGGCTGTTGCATTGTGATCTGGGAGGCAGATCTGCTTGGACTGCTGCTCCCGCGACCCAGAAATGGAGAAGCGGAAGAAGATGGATAGATGGATGGATGGGTCCATCACTTGCTTGTTTCTTCGGACATGTCATTGCTCTGCCTGGAATGTTCCACAGTATGACATTAAACAACTCTACCTTACATTTATTCAATTACAGGTGGTTTTATAGCTCAAAAATACCTAGAAAAACAAGTATTCTGACTGTGAGCGGGGTCACCTCTCTATAGATCTGACCTGTAACTTGGCCTGGTTTGGTCTCCATGAAGATAGAAAGGTTTAATACCATACTATGAACCATTCAAGAAAAAACAATAACATTTTCACGGAGACAACGATTTTATGGACCCTCTACCAGAAAAGTTACAAAATGCACCTTTAAAGGTACAGTGTGTAGGATTTGTGGCGCATAGGTGGATGGTGACTATTGCATTTCCTCTTTTGGCTACGGCAGACCTCGAGGGTCACCCGGGCGCGCCGTAACGCGGACAGCTCGCGTACCCACGCGCACCCGGCGCTGTGCGAGCTCTCGCCGTCAACTACGGTATAAATAAAACGCGGTCCCGTTCACTGTTTTTTTTTTCTTTTCGCATGAAAACACACATTCCCGATCGTGTACCATGACAATCTACACATCAAATGAAACCTTACAGTCTCCTCTTTTTGACTATGCAATTCATTTCCCGGCACAACAATCACTCCCCGAGCACATGGGGCTTTTATACGGAAAAGCACAAAACAAGGTTTGTTACTTAGCTTACCTTTGAAGGCTCTGCACAGGTCAAACTCAGTATTTCACCATAAACTTGGTCTCAATCTGTCCGTAAGGATCCAGCGAATAAAATCCAGTAAAACAATTTAGTCCAAAACACATGTTAGATCCATTACGACATCTGATCCCGCAACATGCTTGTCATTGTTTACCCAAAAACACGAGCCTTGCCGAAGGCGAAGGCGGAGCCCAAATGTCCTTCTGCGGCTCTCGTAATCAAAATGGCTGCCTCTATATGGGGTCAATCCCCCTTTTATGTGACTATATCTAAGTCCAACAGAATACTTTGATTTCATGATGGAAGTGAAAAGGCTTGGAAAACAATGTATTTTTGAATGGGTATCTTCAATTTCGGTAATTAACGGGTAAAAATCTTACACACTGTCCCTTTAAAGCTGCTGTCTATATGTGTATCTGATTTTTTTTGTTTGTTTTTTTTTTACCAGTAAATGGCAGATGTGAAATCCTGCAGTTGTCCCTTGTACCAAATGCTGCCTCACAATATCTGTTTTCTCTCTCTCTATTGCTCTTTTTGCTCTGTTAGGGCATTCAGTCAGACTGAAAAAAACCCCAATATTGATTGTATTTCTTTATTTAAAAAATCATTAAAAAGCATTGTTTTGACACACTGGTAAGACTGGTAAGAGTATGTGTTATGACTAAGCAGTGAAAAAGTGAGGTTGCCTTACAAAAAAATGTCTTTAAAAAAAACCTCTAAAATAAAAGCAATGCAGCTTTAGTCCATGCATGAGGTACAATTATAAAATATGTTTATTTAGTAATTCCAAATGAGCTTAAACGGGATGGTCAGAGTCAACCAAAGGGCCGTATGTGGCCGTGGATCTGTACAATGCCCATGTCTGCGCGAGATTGTAGAGAATTTCCAATGATTGACTTGACTGAAATTTGTTACTATCTCAGACCAAAGAATATCATTGCCTTGACTTTGGTGTTCCCCAGGGGTCAATGCTGGGACCATTTTTGTTCAATTTTTACTTTATTCAGTTCAATGAGCAGCAGTAATTTACACTACCACCACTACACAGATGGCATTCAGACTTATTTCTCACTGACCGCAGGTATATGAATCAATGATTTATTTAGATTAGAATTTTGATCAACCCACAAAAACGTGTCATCGGTAACTCTGGATCTCTCTCTGGATACTAGTGTGAAATGTAAAAGTAATAATGATAACTGCAGTAGAATGCTAGAATGTTTTGTACAAGTATGCACTTTGTAATAATTGAAATAAATTAAAGGTGCAATTCTTTTCATTCTGTTAATATTGCTGTTCCGCCCTGTGTTTTGATTTGAATAATAAATAATACATTTTATTTTTAAAGCACTTTTCAAGACACTCAAAGACGCTGTACAAGAGGTAAAATCAGTAATAAAACAATAAACAATCAGAAAAACATTAAACATTAAGAAACATTAAAAGCAGTTTTAAAAAGGTGAGTCTTGAGCAGTTTTCTGAAGGTGGGGAGGTCAGAGCAGTCACGGATAGGTTGTGGGAGTGAGTTCCAGAGGGTGGGGGCAGGTTCGGAGCTTGGTCCTGTAGGGGAGGGACAGGAGGTTGGTGTCGGAGGAACGGAGGGAGCGGGATGGGGTGTGGCGGTGCAGTAGGTCAGAGAGGTATGATTGAGCCAGGTTATGGAGGGCTTTGTGGGTCAGGAGGAGGACTTTGAATTTGATGCGCTTTGGGATGGGGAGCCAGTGGAGGTTTTGGAGGACAGGAGTGATGTGGTCTCGGGAGCGGGTGTGGGTGAGGAGGCGGGCAGCAGAGTTTTGGATGTATTGGAGTTTGTTGAGAGTTTTGGAGGGTAGGCCATAGAAAAGGCTACTGCAGTAGTCGATTCGAGAGGTAATGAATGCATGAATGAGAGTTTCGGCAGCAGAGAACGAAAGGGATGGGCGGAGTCGTGCAATGTTATTGAGATGAAAGAAAGCAGTCCGGGTTATGTAGTTTATGTGTTGTTGGTATGAAAGTGTGGTGTCAAAAGTTTTCGGATGAGTGGGGATGGAGTGAGGGCTGTGTTGTCTATGGTCAGGCTGAAGTCTTGGGTGGAGTCCAGGGCTCTTTGCTAAGGGCTGTCCGGTCCCTGTATGACCGGAGCAGGAGCTGTGTTCGTATTGCTGGGAGTAAGTCGGACCTGTTTCCAGTGCATGTTGGACTTGGTCAGGGCTGCCCTGTGTCACCGGTTCTGTTCATTGTATTTATGGATAGAATTTTTAGGCGCTATCAGCGGCCGGAGGGAATCCAGTTTGGGGACCGCAGGATCTCATCTCTGCTGTTTGCAGATGATGTTGTGCTGATGGCTTCATCGAACCGGGACCTCCAACGCGCACTGGGCAGCTGTGTGAAGCGGCTGGGATGAGGATCAGCTCCTCCAGATCCGAGGCCATGGTTCTCGACAGGAAAAAGGTGGCTTGCCCTCTCTAGGTGGGTAGAGGGTCCTTGCCTCAAGTTGAGGAGTTCATCTCGGGGTCTTGTTCATGAGTGAGGGGAGGATGGAGCGTGAGATCGGTGCAGCATCGGCAGTGATGCGGTCGCTATACCAGACCGTTGTGGTGAAAAGGGAGCTGAGCCAAAAGGCAAAGCTCTCAATTTACTGGTCAATCTACATTCCTACTCTCACCTATGGTCTCTGGGTAATGACTGAAAGGACAAGACTGCGGATAGAAGTGGCCGAAATGAATTTCCTCCGCAGAGTGGCTGGGCGCACCCTTAGAGATAGGGTGAAGAGCTCAGTCACACGGGAGGGTTTCGGAGTAGAGCCACTGCTCCTCCATGTCAAGAGGAGCCAGCTGAGGTGGCTTGAGCATCTGTTCCGGATGCCTCCTGGATCCCTCCCTCGGGACGAGGCCCCAGGGGAAGACCCAGGCAATGCTGGAGGGACTATGTCTCTCGGCTGGCCTGGGAACGCCTCTGGGTCCCCCTGGAGGAGCTGGAGGAAGTGTCTGGGGTGAAGGAAGTCTGGGAGTCCCTGCTTAGACTGTTGCTCCCATGACCTGGCCCCAGATAAGCGGAAGAAAATGGATGGATGGACAATTAGACCACAGAAACAGACTAGTGATGGTTTATGGACTTAAAAACTGTGCAGAAGAAGTCAGATGTTTTGTCTATGATGCAACTAAACAGCCAATATGCAAATGAAGTATTTTTCATTAGCAAGGCAATAATAATAATAATAATAGTAATAAAGAAACATTTTATTCATAGTGCCTTTTAGCTCTCTCAAGGTCACCTTACAAAAAGGCAATAAAATCACAAAGATACAAGGCAAGTTTATTTGTATTGTACGTATTTTATGCACAATTCGTACACAAGTAATCCAAAGTGCTTTAGAGAATATGAAAGACCACAATACAAACAAATCATTGTATTGTTAAACCCACAATACAAACAAATCATACAACAATCATAAATAACTATGGATGCTCAGAGAAAACATGAGGGGACAATATTATATAATGGTCAAAACATCAAGGTCCATTTAAAATGTCAAATTAAAATGCCAAAATCAATTTCTCATCATGTTCCACCATCACAGCATCTGTAACCGGGGGTCAATGTGGGAATGATGGCAACGTTGACTTTGATGGCTCAATGACTCGCAGACGTGCCACTTGCTTAATCCAATTAGCGCTCTGAAACAATGAGATTACCCGCCCTGTGCCAAACGTGCCCGGCACTCCCTCACTCTGCACGTGATGCCTGCTCACATTCACTCTGCTTCTCCAACTCCAGCCCCCAGACATCCTTTTGCTGGCAGCAGGCCATGCTACAATCACGACAACGTGAATGTAGCTACAGTAGTATCTGACACACAGACAGTTGCTCAAGAGTGAAGAAATGTTGAATTAATACATTTTGGGTGCATGCATATACTTCATCATATTTCTATATCGTACAACATATAAACATTTATTTGTGTATTATTCGAATGAACGCTGGAGGTGACTGTGTTCTGCAAAATGGAGATTGATGAGTGGGCGTGTCCGGCGACAGACCAGGAGAAAGCGAGGAGGAGTGAGTGAAATCCGACCCAAATGTCATTTTGCATATTTGCATATTCATTACAGGGGGTCCTCGGGTTACGACGTTGATCCGTTCTTAAGACGCGTCGTAACCCGAATTTCGTCGTAAGTCGGATTTTGCCTTTGATCTTCCAACCAAAGCACCAATAACCTTTCCATCTCAATAATTAGACCACTACGCTGCTTGGTTATCACTGTCGCTTTCATAGGAGCAGATCAGAGCCCACATCAGGTACTTCCGCCCACATTGGGCACGCACACGAGGCCGTCTTCTCCGCCCTACAACCACAACAAAGCATATTCTTCCGCCGTGCGCCGCGCGCCGTTCGCGTTTGTTTACATCTCTTACCACGCTAAACCACGTAAGACGGAATGACGCGTAATATATATATATATTTTTTAATGGGGGCGCGTTCGTAATCACGAAACGTCGTAACCCGAGACCGTCGTAACCTGAGGACCCCCTGTATTTGTATTGAATGTCGATCTGGGTCTGAAGGGGAAGGGGCAGTCACTTTTTTGTACACGCTGGTTAAGGGACCGTTTACACGAGAATGCTTACGGGTAAAAACGATAAAATATTTTATCGGAAGTGCCTTTCGTTTACACGGTGACGGCGTTTTTGGGGCCTAAAAACGCAAAAATCTGAAACCACCCTCCAGAGTGGAAAAGTTAAATACGCTCCGCTGTAGCGTTTCCGTGTAAACTGCCCAAGACGTAAAACTGGTCAGATCTGCTCACGTCGCGTACGTGTTTACGTCACATAGATGCGGCAATACAAGAGTCATTTCAACAATTGTATAAATGGCATCCACACACGTCTATGGTCTTTTCTCTTCTTCCCGTACAAGTCTTTCTCACACTCTCACAGCCACACAGACGCCAAGACAAGCGACTTCCGCATGAGGCACTTCAAATGTAAAACCCAATGTGATTTTATATTTTCTAATTCACTGTAATCCTCCTGTAATGTCACTATTTTCAGTACAATATTCAAAAACATGTAAACAAAAATACAAGTCACTGAAATGTTTGGAGCGGAACTTAACAACTCATTTAAAACGCAACTAGAACATTTTATTTTGAAGTTTTACCTTTCTCTTTTCCGGTACAGTCGTGGTTAGAAATGTAACTTAACGCTGTTGTGATGTTTTTTTTGTTGTTTTTTTTTCAGTCCAGCGCCTCCCTTCGCCTCCCTTCGCTGGCTTTTGCGTCCACTTTTGCGTCTTCGTCTAAACGCGGATAAAAAATTGAAGACGAGACGCCACTTTTGCGTCTTCTGTTTTGATCGTCGCCGTATAAACGTAGCCTAAGTCATACGTAGGCGTACGCACCGGGGCAGAAATTTGGACCCAGAGCTCTGTATTAGAAATATTGTTGGAAATAAACTTTTGTTACTTTGCTTACCTTTGAAGGCTCTGGACAGGTCAAACTCAGTATTTCACCATAAGCTTGGTCTCAATCTCTCCGTAAGAATCCAGCGAATAAAATCCAGTAAAACAATTTAGTCCAAAACACGTGTTAGATCCATTACGACGTGTGATCCGGCAACAGGTTTGTCGTTGTTTATCCAAACGCGTACTCGTGTGAAAACAACCAGCCCTTGCTGAAGGCGGAGCCCAAATGTCCTTCTGCGGCTCTCGTAATCAAAATGGCTGCCTCTATATGGGGAAGATCCCCCTTTTATGTGACTATATCTAAGTCCAAAAGAATACTTTGATTTCATGATGGAAGTGAAAAGGCTTGGAAAACAATGTATTTTTGAATGGGTATCTTCAATTTCGGTAATTAACGGGTAAAAATCTTACACACTGTCCCTTTAAGTAACAAAATTGAGTATTTCATCCACCACTGATGTACTGTTGAAATTTTTTACTCTCTCAGACCAAAGGGGAACACCTTGACCTTGGTGTTCCCCAGGGGTCAATACTGGGACTATTGTTGTTCAATTTTTACTTTACTCAGATAGTCTGTCAATACGCAGCAGTGATATGCTACCACCACTACACAGATGGCATTCAGACCACTGACAACAGGTATGTGAATCAGTGATTTGTTTAGAATAGAATTTTGATCAACCCACAAAAACATGTCATCAGTAACTCTGGATCTCTCTCTGGATAATAGTTTGAAATATAGAAGTAATGATAACAACTGCAGTAGAATGCTAGAATGTTTTGTACAAGTAGGCATATAAAGTAGTTCTGTTATGGAACTTCTGTATTACTTGACCCTTTTCAGAAATAAATTCCAGTCGCAGTATGTTTCATGCTATTAATATTGCTTTCCTGTCCTGTTTTATTATTTCAGCATACCGTACACCCAGAACAGTGCTGATTCAGGTTGAACCGTGCTTTGGCTGTGCACTAGGCATACACACCACAGTTTGAATAAGGGCCAATACATCTACCTAAAAGGTGTATTGTGCAACTTTTCTGGTAACTTTTTCTTTGTATGTAGTGTTCCACAGTATGGCATTAAACCAGACCATGTTACACGTCCAATCGCTCACAGTCAGAATGCCTGTTTTTCTAGGTATTTTTGGGCTATAAAACCACCTGTAATTGAATAAATGTGAGGTAGAGCTGTTTAATGTCATACTGTGGAACATTCCAGGCAGAACAATGACATATGTATCCATAGAAGTTACCAACAAGTTGCATGGTACCCCTTTAACCTTAATTTCCTCTAATCTGGGTGAACAAAATAGACAAAAATCATCTTGCATATATGTGCCCCGCCACGCGGAAACCGGTCACATGTCGGCATTAGTGAAACCCAGATAATCGAATTTTAAGTAATTTTTTTCCAAATTTGTGATTTTCGTTTTTTTGCAGAATGTGCTAGCCACTCCATGTTTCAGATAACAGCATTTGTTGCATTGAAAGTATACATTTTGTATTTCAAATTGGCTTGTTTTTCGGAAAGAAAAGGGGGCATGTATAAATTAGCATGCTGCCACTGCTGCCCTTTCATGTGCGTAGCTAGGTTTTGTGTCTCATGTTGAGCCTCATGAATATGTACAATGCATTTCAAGAGAATAAGGACAGTGAAAATGGAGAAAATCCGTAACTTGCTTGCTTGCTACGTAAGAAGGAACTCTCACCTCGGGAAACTGGACACGTTCGGGACACGTCCGTTTCTCCGGAGCTTCGAAAGACCGTGGATACGTGATACGCGCATACACGTGGATGCATGAATTACTGGACAACACGGCAAACTGTTACAATGGAGCTGACTGTATTCTTATGGGGTGAGTCACATTATCATATTATTTCTGCATCAAAGGGACATATTAGCTGAAAGCAGGGGCCTTGTGTCAACATTAGCATGTGTCTGTGCGTGTGTACACAGGACTAAACCGGGACTAAACCAGGACTAAAACAGGACTAAACCAGGTCTAAAACAGGACTAAACCAGGACTAAAACTGGACTAAACCAGGTCTAAAATGGGACAAAACCGGGACTATACTGGGACTAAACCGGGACTAAACCAGGACTAAACCAGGTCTAAAACGGGACAAAACCGGGACTATAATGGGACTAAAACGGGACTAAACCAGGACTAAACCGGGACTAAACCGGGACTAAAACAGGACTAAACCGGGACTAAACCGGGACTAAACTGGGACTAAACTGGGACTTTTTGTTATTAAAACATTTCCATTTTAACAAAGTACCTTCTAATTTTGACCTACCCTGAAACACCACACCAGTCATGTCACTGATGGGGGAGGGATTAGCTTAATGTCATGCAATGTCTTGTTCCACAAGCTGATCTTTAACGCGAAATTTCTCAGTTCGTCGTTTTCAGAATGTGCTGCTTTCAAATGGTCACAAATTCTTCAAATGTTCTCAGATTTCCATGTGTAAGACATCGTTGAAAAGCTTAGAATCTACACTTTCAGAATCTGTGAATAACTCAAAACGCCTCCGAGATTACTTGTGTCTGGTTTTGCCACAGCTGGTCACATATAGGCTATTTATACAAACATGTAAAAATAAGTCTGCTGTACCATCTGTAACCATCGGGCGCAGCTGATGAGGCAGAGCGGGAGAAAATTACTTCAGGGACGTGACTCCAGGATACATGCAGGCGACTACCCACGGAGTTATGAGTTTAGTACCACTGTCCAGGAATCAAGCCGGTCAAGTAACACATGACTGTACAGGACACACTGTACAGAGCATTATATGTGAATAACTTCATTTAAATATATTAGCCACAGCTCTTTAGAAATCCATGCAACTGATTAGTCTTAACGCAACTGTTTTTTGTTTTGTGATCTGTCTTCGAAGCTGTGATACATTTCTCCCGAATTGATCGTCATTCTGGGGTAGTTTAGGGTTTTTTGTTTCAATTTGGCCCTGTTTGGTCTCAGGGCCCCCAAAACCCCTTTTCTAGGACCTACCTTGGGTCTATTAAAAGTGGTACTATAGTCATATACACTGTCACAGAGTCATGAAATTTGGATACATTTGCATGGAAAAACTCCGCTCTGGCCTCTG
Source organism: Paratrypauchen microcephalus (assembly GCA_036785185.1). Lineage (NCBI taxonomy): Eukaryota > Metazoa > Chordata > Actinopteri > Gobiiformes > Gobiidae > Paratrypauchen > Paratrypauchen microcephalus. The sequence continues at coordinate 2,579,373 of JAVJIX010000083.1, read as the reverse complement.
AAAGTCGTGAAACACACTTAGAAATATGTGTAGAATCCCTCAGTCGTCCAGGTAGAATCCATGGCAAAAGAAGAAATTAAATTTGCCAACTGGACAAATGTTTATTTGGTCAAATACATTTCGCGGCTCATCCAAGCTGCTTCTTCAGTTCTGGTCAGAGTGCTGGTGGACACTGCCTATAACTGCCTGAAGGGAGGAGCTAACTACCTTAGAAACTCATTGTAATGAATAATTAGGATGCCCTGAATGCATAAGGTAAGTGAGGAATAACTTCTGCACTTAAAGGTCCCATGACATGGTACTTCTTGATGCTTTTATATGGCTCCTTAATGGTTCCCTAATACTGCAAATGGATCCTTCTTCAAAATCAAGACTCAGTGCATGAGAAACAGAGATAAGATGAGAAAGAGTAATTTTTCTCTCTCTGAACAGTCCATTATGGGAGTTGTTGCTTGAATGCAAATGAGGAGAAAAGAGATGGCCTATAGTAGAGGGTGGGGGCGTGGCCAAACTCTCCGCTCTCAGCTCTCATCTCTCAGCTGTGCGCTCTGACCCATTTCCGCGTTTTTGCGCGGAGGAAGAGATGAGAAGCGTTCCATTGAAAAATAAACACATTTCCACAGAAAATAAAATTAAACCACTGCTGTTCAAAGGTCCAGAGGCTCAGATAAAGGACTTCCGAGCCTAGAAACACTCGGACGTGCCTCCAGGCAAATAAAAAAACGCATTTCGCATTGCCTAGCGCATTCGCGGTCCAAACTCTCTGGGCGTGATTTACAGAGACGCTGAGTAGACACAGACGGGGGGGTGGAGCTGCATTTTTTTATCTGACGTCAATAAGGTGCCTTGTTCAGAATCGCCCGTTTCAGCTCTGTTTTTTTCTAACGCAGAAAAGGACCGCAAATGCTCAGTTTAGACATTTCGCAACTTTTAGCCATGGGGGGGCCCTAAACAGGGTAGGGGAGCTCACATTAACGTTCAAAAACCTCAGAAAGTGAAAATTTCATGCCATGGGACCTTTAAGACAGTAAAAGACAGGCATAGTGCTTTTAATGAACCCAATCAATTGGAAAACAACACCAGATAAAACCCATCCTCCATCATATGTAGAGCAGCATATGTGGGTGGGTGGGTGGGTGGGAGGGAGGGGGCTACTAGTAATGATGACTTCCAGCGTCCAACTTATGGAGATTGGATTGGACAACATCTCCTTGAGCAAGGTCAGAATCCTAATGAGCTACAACATAAAAGACGCTTTAAAGTGCAGATAACAGGACTGGAACACGTGCACGCTCAGATAGGGCAGCATTGCGAGAATGTGCCTGGCGTCGTACCAAGATAAATGGAGAAGTGCCTGGGGATGTGCCTGGGGTAACGCGGTACTGAGGAGAACACTGTATCACTCCAGTGGCTTTGAAAAATGGAGCATGCTTTCAGTTTGTACAGTATACGTTGTTTTGGCAAGGGATTATAATGGATGTAGGAAAAAATGAGAGCGCTGTTTGGAAATGGATAGGTAAAACGCCTGGTAAGAAAGCTATATCTGTATATGTGACCGTCCACGGAAAAAACAGTTACAAGTTGTCCCAGGGGCGTTTTGAGTTATTCACAGATTCTAAAAGCTTTCCAACGATGCCTTACACATGGAAATCTGAAAACATTTGAAGAATTTGTGGCCATTTGAAAGCAGCACATCTGAAAAGAAGGAGCTGAGAAAAGCTGTGTTAAAGATTCTCTAAGTCCAGGCCTATATTGGTAGTTTGCAATGACTTCAGACTGGGAGTGTTACCATGGTGACACAATGCACGCATTAGCAAACAGAAACAAAAAGATTATCTGAAAATTCAAGAATAAAAAAAGTACAAAATGTATTGAAACACTTCATTTTAAAGGGACAGTGTGTAAGATTTTTACCCAATTGAAGATACCCATTCAAAAATGGGTATCAGTGTTTTCCAAGCCTTTTCACTTCCATCATGAAATCAAAGTATTCTGTTGGACTTAGATATACCTGCATAAAAGGGGGATCTTCCCCATATAGAGGCAGCCATTTTGATTACGAGAGCCACAGAAGGACATTTGGGCTCCGCCTTCGGCAAGGGCTGGTTGTTTTCACACGAGATAGTACGCGTTTGGATAAACAACGACAAGCATGTTGCCGGATCACACGTGGTAATGGATCTAACACGTGTTTTGGACTAAATTGTTTTAATGGATTTTATTCGCTGGATCCTTACGGACAGATTGAGACCAAGTTTATGGTGAAATACAGAGTTTGACCTGTCCAGAGCCTTTAAAGGTAAGCTAAGTTACAAACCTCATTTTGTGCTTTTCCGTATAAAAGCCCCATGTGCTCGGGGAGTGATTGTTGAGCCGGGAAATGAATTGCATAGACAAAAAGAGGAGACTGTAAGGTTTCATTTGATGTGTAGATTGTCATGGTACACGATCGAGAATGTGTGCTCTCATGCGAAAAGAAAAAAAAAACAGTGAACGGGACCGCGTTTTATTTATACCGTAGCGCCGGGTGCGCTTCACGCGTTCTTGCGCGGGTACGCGAGCTGTCCGCGTTACGGCGCGCCCGGGTGACCCTCGAGGTCTGCCATAGCTAAAACAGGAAGCGCAATAGCACCATCCACCTATGCGCCACGAATCCTACACACTGGACCTTTAAGGAGCTGGTGATCAATTCTAGTGTTCATGGTCCTGTTTAGGCGTTTGATTTTCAACAATAAGTTGAGCATGCTACCTAGCTCGTGACAGTAATTTTACATGTGAGAGACTTGTTTAATCGCACAAATCTGCTCACTTGTTGTAGTTCCAAACAAGTCGTTTCTTTTTGGTCAGACTGTGTTAAAAACAAAACTTAGATTTAAGTCTAACTTCAGTTACAGAGCTTCAGACAGAGTAGTGTCAACAGTTAGCATCACACCTCCAGAGAATATTGATGACATCGGCTCAGTGGTGAAAGTAAAGCGGTGCGCACCGGAATGCAGCACCGGTATAAAATTCACAGCCGGTACGCAGCACCGCTAAGAAAATATGGTTAATGGTGGCCAAAACCCACATTTGAAAAAAAAATGTAAGGTGCGCTATTTAAGTAGAAAACACAACCACACTATGCCATTCGAGAATAACTGAAAGCTACCCGAAACTCTCGTGCAGAGATATCTGCAGTCTGTTAAGCAAGGATTGTCAAAACTTATCTGACTGTAGCCGTGAAAGTCGCCTAAACCATTGCGAGGCGGTGCTGCGCACTGGTAGAAGATTTAAGGCCGGCGCGCTGCCTGCACCTGTAGGCCTACAAAAATATGACATAATTAAGTATATTAAAAAAGTTATTTATCTATGAAAAAGGTGTAAAAAAAAAACGGGTAAAACGAGTGTTTTTTTTGTTTTGTTTTTTACGGTAAAGTGATGCACTGGACATTATAGTACCTGTAAGAAATGAAAACTACTTTCACCACTGCATCAGCTGCAAATGATCAATTGGAATGATTGTGTGTAGAGTCCCTCGGTCGTTCAGGTAGAATCCATGGCAAAAGGAGAAGTACAATTTGTCAACTGGACAAAAGTTTATTTGGTTGAATACGTTATGTAGCTCATCCAAGCTGCTTTTTTGGAATGATAATTGGAATGATTAGTTTTTTAGAGCAGGCTGCATTCACTTAATGAGCAGTTCCTGTTCCTTTGGATTGGCTCCCAGTGAAGAAACAGCTTACGTGGGTCACACATGGCCGTCTATTAAAAAATCTGCTAGTGTAATCTGCAGCTATCCATCAGAGACGCCAACTCTTTGTTGTGATGACGTTTATGGCAATGTCAGCTCCCATTGGGCATCAATCGGACTTGTTTCTTTTAAGTTGTTTTAGATCTGAATTGCCATTTTAAAATGTCCATATTATAACATAACAATTCACGGGTGTCACTAAACTTCTTTTATTTATTTTTTTACTGCTAAACTATAGTGTTTTAATAGCACTGTCTACAGTTTTTAGTGCTTATTTGGTAATTTTAGTGCAAACTATGTACATTTGGTGCTTTCTGGTGAAGACGTATAAAAAAAATGGCTTCAATGGCCTCTGCAATTTCCAGTGTTTGGTGACATCCCATACGACTGCCCTGATTAGGTGTTTCCAGTTACAAACACCAGGCTGCAGGGTCGGAGATTAAACCTCGCCCCTCCTTTCCTCTCACTCTCTTCTTTAGTCTGTTCTTTAGCCCAGTTTAGCAGCTCTATTTGAAATGTCTTTGGGGGCGGAGTTTAGGTGTTAAAGGAAAAGTAACGTTTTTTACAATTTGAGCCTTATTTCGGTAATAAAACAAGTTGTTTTACTCACCCATAGCACTTTGGTGTCATATGGAGCATTTCCGGAGATGTTTTAGATTAGCGTTAGGCTAACGCCGTTAGCCTAGCGCGACTTATAGCCATAGCTTGGGGCATTCCCCGAGCATGTAATATGCCCTGTGCGGGCTCCAAATAACACAAACTTTAGCACTTTTCAAATCATAGAAGTTCGATGTCTTACTCTACGATTTCATTTGAATAAAAAGTGGCCTGTAATCCGAGATTTATCCATTGTTTACAGCTTTGCGTTACCTGTTTGGGTCCCGAGAGCTGAGAGCACAGTCCACACATGCGCACTGGTGTCCTCATCTACTCGAAACTATGGCTAAATCTCAGATTACAGGCCACTTTTGACCAAACGAAATCGTTGACTAAAGACATCGAGCTTCTATGATTTGAAAAGTGCTAAAGTTTGTGTTATTTGGAGCCCGCACGGGGCATATTACATGCTCGGGGAATGCCCCGAGCTATGGCTATAAGTCGCGCTAGGCTAACGGCGTTAGCCTAACGCTAATTTAAAACATCTCCGGAAATGCTCCATATGACACCAAAGTGCTATGGGTGAGTAAAACAACTTGTTTTATCACCGAAATAAGGCTCAGATTGTAAAAAACGTTACTTTTCCTTTAAGTCCAACTTTAATCAGCACCATTATGATCTACTATACATAGCTTGATGCTTACCCGCAGTTGGCTTGTTATTGCTGCAAAGCATTGTCACTTTTCCTAATGAAGCTTTTCCTGAATTACTTACAGTTAATCCTTCAAAGCTTCACTTGACAGTTAAATTAAAGTTAAATAAAATTATGTTACTTAAGTCCAATATGGACAACGGCCATACAACAGATCTGCTCATATGGTCATTCATTTTTTTAATTTGATTTTTCTTTCATTCACACATGTTTGAGTAATATTTTATTATTAGTCTGTCTACATTACAAAATCCCACTTTGATGTTATGTAGTGGTAGTTTTCTAGTTAATAGCTACCTTTTACTTTTAGTCTAGTTGAGATTGTAATCTGAAAATATCCAAATGATTCTAATGAAGGTCTATGCAGTTTAAAAACACAGTGGAGCAATTCCTGTATGACATCACCAGGTGAAACAGGGTGTTTTCAGTTTCAAAGAAGAACTTAGCCTAAATATGCAGGGTGTGTGTGTGTTAAACTTGTGTGAATGACAAGCAAAACACAACTCTAGATCTGTTTTTGATGAAGAAGCAACATTAAAACATAGATCAGAATACAGTGGTACCTCACCTTACGAAATTAATTCGTTCCAGAAGTAGTTTCGTAACGTGAATTTTTCGTAAGTTGAGTCGCTATTTCAATGGAAAAAGCCTGATTCGTTCCAAGGCCCCGATCCAAGTTTTTTTTTTTTATAGTGTAACATTGTGTTCTGTGTAGACCAAGGTCTAAACCTGGACTAAACCAGGACTAGACCAGGTGGATTAAAGCGCCGCGTGCGGGTCTATTTCCTGGTTTCGTTTCGAGTCACGGCTGAGGCGAGCAGCGAGGGGGACCGCACGCAGTCTGAGCGCATGAACGAGACCCGTGCTCAAACCGTGCCTCCTCTAGACCTCCTCTAGACCTCCTCTAGACCTGGTCTAGACCTGGTCTAGACCACCGCGGCTCTTGCATGCGTTCGTCCAGGTCTAGACCTGCTGGCAGCCCCGCGCCAGGTCATGCTGCGCTATCACACGTGTCCGCGCGCAGTTCTCTCCCCCCTCCCCCTTCCCCCCACACTTCACTATTAATAATTTTGTTGAAAATCTATGAAAGTTTGAGTGTTTAAACGAGAGACAAATGTGAGAAAAGTTTAAATCCAGTCTGAGAAAAGCGTATAATGTGTGTGGCTGAGAGCGCATTATTTGAATTTTTGAGATTTCGCGTTTCATAACTTGAATTTTCTTTCGTCTCTAGAGACCAAAATTTAACGCGAAGGCGTTTCGTAACTTGAAATTTTCATTTGTTGGGTCTTTCGTAAGGTGAGGTACCACTGTATAGCGTAATGTGGGCCATTTAAAAGTGTATTGCGCAACTTTTCTGATGGAGGGTCCGTCACCTGCTTGTTTCTATGAAGATAGAAAGGTTTAATAGCACACTGTGAAACATTCCAAACAAAGCAATAACATCATGGAGAAAAGCATTTGACAGACCACAAGAAAGTTTACAAAATGCACCTTTTAATATTACTGGCTTCCAGACAAATTATATGCGAGGAAGAAAACTATACACAAGTTCTCATAAGTTTTCATAAGTTATTAGTTATTTGCATTAATGATAAAAGGAGAAGTTCAATTTGTCAACTGGACAAAGTTTGTTTGGTTGAAAACGTTTCGCCGCTCATCCGAGAGGCTTCCTCAGTTCTGGTTCTAGTGCTGGTTAGACCCTGTTTATATCTAGCTGCAGGGAGGAGCTCACTACACTGAAATCGTTCTGAAACTATCTCAACTAATCTGTATCTTTTGTTTCTCTGGCGTCTCGTTTAGCCTCTCTATTCAGCCCTAGGAGGAGCTCACTGCACTGAAATAGCTCTGAAACTATCCTAGGGCTGAATAGAGATGCTAAACGAGACGCCAGAGAAACAAAAGATACAGATTAGTTGAGATAGTTTCAGAACGATTTCAGTGTAGGGAGCTCCTCCCTGCAGCTAGATATAAACAGGGTCTAACCAGCACTAGAACCAGAACTGAAGAAGCCTCTCGGATGAGCGGCGAAACGTTTTCAACCAAACAAACTTTGTCCAGTTGACAAATTGAACTTCTCCTTTTATCATGGATTCTACCTGGACGACTGAGGGACTTTTCCCGTATTTGCATTAATGACATTACAACATGTGAAGAGAGTGACACATACATCAGATCTCATTATTGTTAATGGTCCAGGCATGTTGGAGATGGAGCCCTCAGCACTCTGCATTAAGCATATCAGACAGAATGACACGCTGATGATGAAGACGAGCTCAGACAGACAGAGCACATCTCAGAGCACAAGGGCAAAACTAAAGATTCATAGACTATCTGACCTCGTCACTAGGGTTGTCAAAAGTATTAAAAATCAGATACTAAACAAGGCTAAAACTAGAATTTAGGCCTGTAACAATAACAGATTTCGCTGGATGATTAATTGACCAAGAAATTATTGTGATGAACAATAATATTGTCATTTTGAGACCATTTTCAACTAATATAATGACAATGGAATAAAAATGCAAATACACCCTTTCAAAGATCAATACACTTTATTTTCTAAATAACAATGGTTAGTTTAAAGATCCCATGACATGGTACTTCTTGATGCTTTTATATGGCTCCTTAATGGTTCCCTAATACTGTAAATGAATCCTTCTTCAAAATCAACACTCAGTGCATGAGAAACAGAGATAAGATGAGAAAGAGTAATTTTTCTCTCTCTGAACAGGCCATAATGGGCATTGTTGCTTGAATGCAAATGAGGAGAAAAGAGCTGGCCTATAGTAGAGGGTGGGGGCGTGGCCAAACTCTCCGCTCACAGCTGATCCATTTCCGCGTTTTTGCTGGGAGAAGAGATTAGAAGCGTTCCATTGAAAAATAAACACATTTCCACAGAAAATAAAATTAAACCACTGCTGTTCAAAGGTCCAGAGGCTCAGATAAAGGACTTCCGAGCCTAGAAACACTCGGACGTGCCTCCAGGCAAATAAAAAAACACATTTCGCATTGCCTAGCGCATTCACAGTCCAAACTCTCTGGGCGTGATTTACAGAGACGCTGAGTACAGACAGACGGGGGTGGAACTGCATTTGCATTTCTTTGTCATTGTCATGCCGATTATTTTGCACACCACTAATCAATGGACATAGCTAACGTGCTAGCCACCGCGTTCCAAATAGGAAGTTCGCGTGTGGCTTTTCCAGCTCCTTCTGATGCTGGCTCCCATTGACTTACATTGTAATATTGTTGCCCCTCTCTCTGTAACTGCCGCTGTGAGCCTGGTCATTTTGGTCTGAAAATATTTGTATTAACCTGCTCTACATGATCCTGGTGTTTTTTCCTCTATTTTTGAATATTCGCTCCTGTAACCGTGAGCATCAGAAGTTTTATTTGAGTGGCGCTGAACGCTGTGGGTGATGCCACACTCACTTAGTCCACTTTTTTATACAGTTTATGCTGGCAGGCAGCCTAATTGACACGTTCATTCAAGAGTCATTATGCTAAGGAAATGAGAACAGTCAGTAGAGAGTGATAGAAGCCTTTTGACCTTCAGTGTCTTTGGTGAAGAAAGAGAGAGAGAAACAAAGAGTGAGAGAGAGAGAGAGAGAGAGAGAGAAGGAGAACAAACAAGCATGCAAATAGAAATTATCACGGGCGGAAAAGTTATCAAGCTTGTTAAAAGTTATCATGCGGTTAATTGATTTATTGATTATCGTTACAAGCCTAACTAGTATTGAAACTACACTCAGCAAAAATATAAACGCAACACTTTTGTTTTTGCTCCCATTTTTCCTGAGATGGACCCAAAGATCCAAAATTCACTCCAGATACACAACACTACTATTTCTCTCAAACATTGTTCACAAATCTGTCCAAATGTGTGACAGCGAGCACCTCTGCCCCGCCGAGACAATCCACCCCACCTCACAGGTGCCACATCAAGATGCCGATCCGACATCATGACCAGTGCACAGGTGCGCCCCAGACTGCCCACAATAAAAGGCCACCCCGAAATGTGCTTTTTTTTGCTTTATTGGGGGTCTGGGGACTCAGAACCAGTCAGTATCTGGTGTGACCACCATTTGCCTCATGCAGTGCAACACATCTTCTTCACATAGAGTTTGGTCCACTCCTCTTCAAAGGCTGTTATGGACGAAGAACACAGGTGCATTTTATTGATGGCATTTTGAATGCACAGAGATACCGTGATGAGATCCTGAGGCCCATTGTTGTGCCATACATCCATGAACATCACCTCATGTTTCAGCAAGATAATGCACGGCCCCATGTTGCAAGGATCTGTACACAATTCTTGGAAGCTGAAAATGTCCCAGTTCTTGCATGGCCAGCATACTTGGACATGTCACCCATTGAGCATGTTTGGGATGTGCTTGACCGGCGTATACGACAGCGTGTACCAGCTCCCACTAATATCCAGCAACTTCGCACAGCCATTGAAGAGGAGTGGACCAACATTCCACAGGCCACAATTGACAATCTGATAAACTCTATGCGAAGAAGATGTGTTGCACTGCATGAGGCAAATGGTGGTCACACCAGATACTGACTGGTTCTGAGTCCCCAGACCCCCAATAAAGCAAAAAAAAATGCACATTTCGGGGTGGCCTTTTATTGTGGGCAGTCTGGGGCGCACCTGTGCACTGGTCATGATGTCGGATCGGCATCTTGATGTGGCGCACCTGTGAGGTGGGGTGGATTGTCTCGGCGGGGCAGAGGTGCTCGCTGTCACACATTTGGACAGATTTATGAACAATGTTTGAGAGAAATGGTAGTGTTGTGTATCTGGAGTGAATTTTGGATCTTTGGGTCCATCTCAGGAAAAATGGGAGCAAAAACAAAAGTGTTGCGTTTATATTTTTGTTGAGTATAGATACACATTTGAGCAAGTATCCAGGTCTAGACCTGGACTAAACTGGGACTAGACCAGGTCTAAACCAGGATTTAACCACCGCGTGAAGCTCTTTGCTGGTTTCGTGCGGCTCTTGCATGGTGTCTTTTGTGCGTGTTTGGTTTGTGGCTCGGGCTGCGAGGACGCGGTCCCGCCTGGTCCAGCCTGCGCAGTCAAGACAAGTACGAGCACGAGCTGCGCGAGCTGGTCCACTGATTACAATGTTATCATACGCGGCATTGCTTCGTGTCAGCAAATTTTCACTACACACTTTCCTTCCTGCTAGCCTACTTATGCACAGTGACGACACTCAGCTCAAACAAGGCTAAGGTGGCCTACTAGTGGTCTAGTGTCACTGTAAACATGATTTGTTTAAGTCCACTGACAAAATGAATAGGTTTTTACAGAATGGTTATAACAACAACTAAACAAAAGAATGTTAAAGTATGTTAAAGGTCCCATGGCATGAAATTTTCACTTTCTGAGGTTTTTGAACGTTAATGTGAGCTCCCCTACCCTGTTTAGCCCATGGTTAAATGTTGTGAAATGTCTAAACTGAGCATTTGCGATCCTTTTCTGCGTTACAAAAAATCGGAGGTCAAACGGGCGATTTTGAACAAGGCACCTTATTGACGTCAGCTCGAAAAAAGAAATGCAAATGCAGTTCCACCCCCGTCTGTCTGTACTCAGCGTCTCTGTATATCACGCCCATAGAGTTTGGACTGCAGAGGAGCTACGCAATGCGAAATGTGTTTTTTTATTTGCCTGGAGGCACGTCCAAGTGTTTCTAGGCTCGGAAGTCCTTTACCCGACCCTCTGGACCTTTGAACAGCAGTGGTTTAATTTTATTTTCTGTGGAAATGTGTTTATTTTTCAATGGAACGCTTCTCATCTCCTCCTCCGCGCAAAAACGTGGAAGCAGGAACCAGCCAGTCTGAGCCAGAGCGTACAGCTGAAGAGGAGAGAGTGGAGAGTTTGGCCACGCCCCCACTCGCTACTATAGGCCATCTCTGTCCTCCTCATTTGCATTCAAGCAACAACACCCATAATGGACTGTTCCAGAGAGAGATGTATGACTCTTTCTCATCTTATCTCTCTTTCTCATGCACTGAGTGTTGATTTTGAAGAAGGATTCATTTACAGTATTAGGAAACCATTAAGGAGCCATAGAAAAGCATCAAGAAGTACCATGTCATGGGACCTTTAATGTAGTTTTTGTGTGACTGAACACACTGGTCTTTTTTTTTTTATTGTTATTATTTAGGTCAAAAATATAAATAAAGCCAATGTGATGCAGGTATTCTGTAATGAATTTTTTGTCTTGTAGATACCTCCGTCCCTTCTCTGTTAATAAACATGTTTATGAGCTGTGTGGCTGGCTCCTATTGTGGTGCACAAGACTATAAAGTGCTGCATACATGGGACAAACTCTGCAGTATCATAATATATGTACACAGAACATGAGCTGAACCTCCTGGCACTCTGCTTTTACTGCCCTGGGCCAAATGACTCATGGTGCTTTGTAAACCTGGTGAAAACAAATATTGGTGATCTCTCTGTACATTCTAGCGAAGGTCTTTGATGTAACAGATGACAGTTTACTAATGAAAACATTATCTACTTATGGTTTGTTAGATGGTGCATTTACATTAAAGGTGCACTGTGTAACTTAAAGGAAAAGTAAAGGTTTTTTACAATCTGAGCATTCTTTCGGCAATAAAACAAGTAGTTTTACTCACCCATAGCAGTTTGGTGTCAATTGGAGCAGTTTTGTAGAAGTTCTACTAATGATCCCGTATCCGTTAGCGTGAGTGCTCGGGGCACTGATTTGCGGTGTCCAAATAACACAAACTTTAGCACTTTTCAAATCACAGAAGATCGCTGTGTCAGCGTAGACTTTTAGTAGATTCCAAAACGGCCTGAAACCCGATATCGCAACAGAAAAGTAAAGTTCAGAGCGGTGTTAGCTTCTTTCGGACTAGTGTTGTTTACAAAACAGCTGAGTTCACGCATGCGCACTGTCCTCTCTGATGACGTCATCAAATGAAACTATAGCTGCATATCGGGTTTCAGGCCGTTTTGGAATCCACTAAAAGTCTACGCTGACACAGCGATCTCCTGTGATTTGAAAAGTGCTAAAGTTTGTGTTATTTGGAGAGCGCAAAGTAATTCCACGAGCACTCACGCTAATGGATACAGGATCATTAGTAGAACAGAACGGCTACAACATAAGTTCTGTGATACTGCTCCAATTGACACCAAACTGCTATGGGTGAGTAAAACTACTTGTTTTATTGCCGAAAGAAGGCTCAGATTGTAAAAAAACGTAACTTTTCCTTTAACTTATTGATCTCAGTGGAGACAAACACTAGATCCAAGTTGGCAATCTTGAACTGCAAGGCCACGAAAATCAGTCTTACTAATAATACTATTTCACAATTTGATTACAATGTTATTCAAGTCAAATCTTAAATAACTTTTTATGCTTTAATTGTGGAATTGAACTGCTCTGACCTTGCAGCTTGTTTTTGGATGAACATAGTTTGGTTAAGGTGCTGATATTTATTATATTTAAACACAAACGCAGCATTGCACATTGTGTTTTCTTCCTAAAATGCATTGCTATTGCACCATAAAGGTTTATAATCTGTTATGTTGTGATTGTGAGCGTGTTGTGGTTTTGCAAAATGTCACATTTATGTTTGAATCAGCAACTTGACTGTGCAAAGACAGGATCTGACTCACTCACTTTCTGCATATCAGCTTTTTTGCATGAAGGCGGTTAGTGATCCATTGAGAAAACAGGATACAGTGTACTTTCATTTCACATGTTAAATGCAGGACACGTTTCTGATTTCTTACTGATTCTCGGATGTGACTCCTTGCTATATGCACTTTGTAGTGTTATTTGTGTAGTCTCATTCACCAACCTGAAGCATTCGACTATTTTAGCTACTTTAGGCTCTTTTGTACAAGAAAAATAAAGACATAACAAATAGACAGTCATGATCACAGTTATCTGTGTTGTACCTGTATCTGATTCAGTGGTGGAATATCACAACGTAAAAGTACTTAAAGGAAAAGTAACGTGTTTTTTTTTTTACAATTTGAGCCTTATTTCGGTAATAAAACAAGTTGTTTTACTCACACATAGCACTTTGGTGTCATATGGAGCATTTCCGGAGATGTTTTAGATTAGCGCGACTTATAGCCATAGCTCGGGGCATTCCCCGAGCATGTAATATGCCCCGTGCGGGCTCCAAATAACACAAACTTTAGCACTTTTCAAATCATAGAAGCTCAATGTCTTTAGTCTACGATTTCGTTCCAAGATTTAGCCATAGTTTCGAGTAGATGAGGACGCCAGTGCGCATGTGTGCTTTCAGCTCCCGGGACCCAAACATGGAACGCAAAGCTGTAAATTATGAATAAATCTCGGATTACAGGCCACTTTTGATTCAAACGAAATCGTAGACTAAGACATCGAGCTTCTATGATTTGAAAAGTGCTAAAGTTTGTGTTATTTGGAGACCGCACGGGGCATATTACATGCTCGGGGAATATATTATATGCCCCGAGCTATTGCTATAAGTTGCGCTAGGCTAACGGCGTTAGCCTAACGCTAATCTAAAACATCTCTGGAAGTGCTCCATATGACACCAAAGTGATATGGGTGAGTAAAACAACTTGTTTTATTACCGAAATAAGGCTCAAATTGTAAAAAACTTTACTTTTCCTTTAAAGGTGTATTGTGTAACTTTGCCGGTAGAGGGAGAAATGCTTTTCTCCACGATGTTATTGCTTTGTCAGGAATATTCCACAGTGTGGTATTAAACTTTTCTATCTTCATGGAAACCAAAACAGAAAAATGTCTGTTTTTCAAAGGGTTTGAGCTATGAATCCACCTGTAATTGAATACATGTAAAGTAGAGCTGTTTAATGTCATACTATGGGACATTCCAGGCAGAGCGGTGACATATCCATTGAAACAAGCAGGTGATGTACCTCCAACCAGAAAAGTTACATAGTGCACCTTTAAGTACATTTTTAAACAGCCACTTTAATACTTTAACTCAAATAGAATTTTCATTAAGTAGCTCAGTTGGTAGAGCGCTTGCCTAGTGATCCAGGGGTTGGCGGTTCGAATCCCGCTCTTGACGGGTGGACCGCGTGTGATCCCAGCTCCCACAGATGAGCGCTGCTGTTGTGTCCTTGGGCAAGACACTTAACCTCGCCCCCAGTGTCTGTGGACACTGGTAGCCCCCATGGCAGAAGATAAATCAAGGCCCGTTGCGACGTGAGCCGTCCTCCTGTGGACCCACCACCTGCGGGAGGATTCATGGGGGCTGGTGCATTGTGGAACACTGCTTGGACTGCTGCCCCCGCGACCCAGAGAATGGAAAAAGAAGATGAATGAATGAGAATTTTCATTTTGTTATACTTCTACTTTTACTTCAGTATTTATTTTCTCCATTATCTGTACTTTACAATATTGAGTACTTCTTCCACCACTGATGGAGTTGCAGGAAGGATATGCAGATACAGAACTGGAATAAAATCCATGGCAATAGATTAAAATAATCCTTAAACAACATTGTAACATAGATCAGAAAAGAGCTTAATACGGGCCCTGGAATCTCTCACTCCAATATTTTAGACATTTTAAATTGCATTAAAGAAGTCCAGTGAGTTCAAGCTGTGATATCTGACATGTTTAACTGTTCAGTACTTTTTATATACAGTGGTACCTCACCTTACGAAATTAATTCGTTCCAGAAGTGGTTTCGTAACGTGAATTTTTCGTAAGTTGAGTAACTATTTCAATGGAAAAAGCCTGATTCGTTCCAAGGCCCCGATCCAAGTTTTTTTTTTATAGTGTAACTTTTTTTATAGTGTAACATTGTGTTCTGCGTAGAGACTGTAAACCCAAGACTAAACGTGGACTATACCAGGTCTAGACCAAGGTCTAAACCTGGACTAAACCTGGACTAAACCAGGACAAGACCAGGTGGATTAAAGCGCCGCGCGCGGGTCTATTTCCTGGTTTCGTTTCGAGTCATGGCTGAGGCGAGCAGCGAGGGGGACCACACGCAGTCTGAGCGCATGAACGAGACCCGTGCTCAAACCGTGCCTCCTCTAGACCTCCTCTAGACCTGGTCTAGACCGCGGCTCTTGCATGCGTTCGTTCATGCGACTGCGTGCGGTCCCCCTCGCTGCTCGCCTCAGCCGTGACTCGAAACGAAACCAGGAAATAGACCCGCACGCGGCGCTTTAATCCACCTGGTCTAGTCCTGGTTTAGTCCAGGTTTAGTCCTGGTTTAGTCCAGGTTTAGTCCTGGTCCAGTCCTGGTTTAGTCCAGGTCTAGACCTGCTGGCAGCCCCCCGCCGGGTCATGCTGCGCTATCACACGTGTCAGAGCGCAGTTTTCTCCCCCCTCCCCCTTCCCCCCACACTTCACTATTAATAATTTTGTTGAAAATCTATGAAAGTTTGAGTGTTTAAACGAGAGACAAATGTGAGAAAAGTTTAAATCCAGTCTGAGAAAAGCGTATAATGTGTGTGGCTGAGCGCGCATTATTTGAATTTTTGAGATTTCGCGTTTAATAACTTGAATTTTCTTTCGTATCTAGAGACCAAAATTTAACGTGAAGGCGTTTCGTAACTTGAAATTTTCATTTGTTGGGTCTTTCGTAAGGTGAGGTACCACTGTATGTAGGTCCGTCACCTGCTTGTTTCTACGGATATGTCATTGCTCTGCCTTGAATGTTCCACAGTGTGACATTAAGCAGCTCTACCTTGCATTTATTCAATCACAGGTGTTTGTTTTTGTTTGTTTTTTTTAGCTCAAAAACACCCAGAAAAACAGGCGTTCTGACTGTGAGTGGGGTCGCCTCTCCACAGATCTGACCTGTAACTTTGTCCGGTTTGGTCTCCATGAAGATAGAAAGGTTTAATGCCATACTGTGAAATATTGCAGACAAAGCAATAACATTTCCGTGGAGAAAAGCGATTGGCAAACCGTCCACCAGAAGTTACACAATGTCTTTAGACAAAATTTTCTCAAGTAAAAGTATCACATGAGAAAATGTCCTTAGTAAAAGTATTAAAGTACCTGTTTAAAAATGTACTTAAGCAGTAAAAAGTATTTTGTAGAGATGTTTAGAACAATTAAAAAATGCAATGTAGCTATCAAATGATTTGGTTTGCTCAAAGTTGGGACGGAAACTCAAATTAAATGTGCTAAAAAAAATTTTTTAAAAGTCTCACACTAAAAGTACTTTTTACATTTCAGTCCAGATCTAAAGTGTAGTGGAGTAGAAAGTACAGGTACATGTTCTCAGACGTAGTGAAGTAAAAGTAAAAAGTATCCACCGTAAAATTACTGACTGACTTACTTTCTAAAAACACTTTGTCTTTACAAATACCTAAAATTTGTACTTTAGCATTGTACTTTTACTTTTGTACTTCGTTATCTTTCACCGTTGTGTATAAGTAAACAGCAGTAGGTGTGTATTAAAGGGAAAATTGTAATTTACTGAGAAGTGGCATCTTGAATACAATAGAATAATTAAAGACAATGCACCTTTAAATATCTAATATTAACTTATACTAAAACCGGACACAAAATATTTCCTTTAAAGGTCCCATGACATGGTACTTCTTGATGCTTTTATATGGCTCCTTAATGGTTCCCTAATACTGTAAATGAATCCTTCTTCAAAATCAACAGATAAGATGAGAAAGAGTCATAAATGTCACTCTGGAACACTCCATTATGGGCGTTGTTGCTTGAATGCAAATGAGGAGGACAGAGATGGCCTATAGTAGGGGGTGGGGGCGTGGCCAAGCTCTCCGCTCCGCTCTGTGACCCACTTCCGTGTTTTTGCACGGGGGGAGAGATGAGAAGCCTTCCATTGAAAAATAAACACATTTCCACAGAAAATAAAATGAAACCACTGCTGTTTCAGATATCCACAGGCTCAGATAAAGGACTTCCGAGCCTAGAAACACTCGCAAGTTCCTCCAGGCAAATTAAAAAAACGCATTTCGCATTGCGTAGCTCCTCCGCAGTCCAAACTCTCTGGGCGTGATTTACAGAGACGCTGAGTACAGACAGACGGGGGTGGAACTGCATTTGCATTTCTTTTTTCGAGCTGACGTGTTGAGAATCGCCCGTTGGAGCTGTGTTTTTTTCTAACGCAGAAAAGGATCGCAAATGCTCAGGTTAGACATTTCGCAACTTTTAGCCATGGGGGGGGCCCTAAACAGGGTAGGGGAGCTCACATTAACGTTCAAAAACCTCAGAAAGTGAAAATTTCATGCCATGGGACCTTTAAAATGTCCCAATTGTGTGCTATAACTGTTATTTATCATTTAAAGTAACTACAGACCCAAAATATTGTGATATCGTATCGTCAAAAATCTCTCAATAATATCATGGGCCATCACAGTATATCAAATTACAAGTCTCTTTGCTTAAATTAATACTATTTGGTGATTTAATGTCTTTCTTTGCGATTTTAGTGTCTTACTTACTTTATGTTTGAATTGTGCTTTACAACTCGCTAAAAAAACAGAGGGAACTACATAAACCATGATCCTTTGGTGTTGTCAGTGCAGACTACATGAAGAAATAACTGTACTTTTAAATTTTAAATCTTAAATCTTCATATTATAACAGCATCAGAGGATTTGCAAGGCTTTCCAAAGCTTTTAAAAGGAAACTGGTGTACAGTAATCCCTCGTTTATCGCAGGGAGTTAGGTTCCAGAAATAATCCGCGAAATCCGCGAAGTAGGACAACTTTATATTTTACAATTATTCTACATGTTTTAAGGCTGTAAACGCCTCACCGCACACATTATACACTTTTCTCAGACTGGAATTAATGTTTTCTCACATTTCCCTCTTGTTTAAACACTCAAATCTTCGTAGATTTTCCGCAAAATGTATTAATAGTGAACCGGGGGCTCCAGGAGCCCCGTCGGACACGCAAGGAGAGCGGAGAAATGAGTCACTGGATCCGCAGGAAGCACCGCGCTCCTCCAACGGTACTGCCACGTCCCGGGACACGACGCGCACCAACCCCTTGGAGAAGTGCGCGACACGTGCACCCCTCATCGTGGCCAAATCACCCGGCGGCACCCGGGCCGCGTCCTCGCCGCCTGAGCCACAAACCAAACATGCACAAAAGACACCACGCAAGAGCCGCACAAAACCAGCAAAGAGCCTCACGCGGTGGTTAAATCCTGGTTTAGACCTGGTCTAGTCCCGGTTTAGTCCAGGTCTAGACCTGGTCTAGTCCTGATTTAGTCCAGGTCCAGTCCAGGTTTAGACCTGGTTTAGACCTGATCTAGACCTGGTTTAGTCCAGGTCTAGACCGGGTCCAGTCCTGGTTTATTCCAGGTCCAGTCCAGGTTTAGACCTGGTTTAGACCTGGTCTAGAACTGGTTTAGTTCTGGTCTAGACCTGGTTTGGTCCACGTTTAGTCCTGGTCTAGTCCTGGTCTAGTCCCGGTCTGGTCCTGGTCTAGTTCCAGTCTGGTCCTGGTCCCCCCGCGCCCCCCATCTATAACATCAATCGGCAAAGGTCTACAGTCTCTTAGCCAATCAGCCAATCAGGATGCAGAACACAATATTACACTATTTTTAAAAAAATTACACTATAAAAAAAAATTGAAATTACAAAAAAAAAATCTGCGAAACAGCGAAAAGTGAACCGCGATAGAGCGAGGGACCACTGTATTCACAATTTTGTTAGCCTCTACAAAATATTGTACCGTGAGATGCACGTCGGGAAAATATTGTACCAAGAAATTTGGATTTCGTTACATCTCTAGTAAATAGTCTTTTCACACCAGTTTTCAACCAAAATGAGATATCGACTGAACCAATATCTTGGAACCAATATCCATGAAAAAGTTCTAAGGCATCTAAAAAATCGGCATTATCATATTGGTGCATCATAATTTCATATACCTTACTTCATATATTTGATCATTAATGTCTTCTGCATGTATATATAATGTAGAAAGTAGCAAGTAGTAGAAAGTATTTGTAAAAAAAACATGGAATCACTTTTGATTGGTTGTGCAACAGTACAACACTACAAACTGCTCACTCTTCTGCTTTTTTTTCCCTTTGTTTTTTACAGGAATCGTCACTGATGCATCTTAGAATTTCTTTCCTTGACATGTGACAGGCAAAAAGGAAGTAACCCGCATCTACAAGTCCAAACGCCAAACCACTCAACTTTAGCACGCATGAATGAGGAAAGACCGTAAGCTGTAAGTATCGTGTCTTTGTGAAGTTTCTTAATGCAAAATATAATAAGATGTGTGTCTATCTGTGTCTATATTTCTAAACAGGCTCATATGGCAAAAACAATGCATTTATTGGGAGATGGAAAACAACAATTTATCTGGCTCATAAGTACGTTTGTGATTTATCTAAGCACAGTAAATGATGGAGATTGGAAATGTTTTTAGACTAAACTTTTTTTGTTTTGTTTTTGTAGGTTTCCTCAGTTTGTCACTGTGTGCAGCAGGTAAATAAATGTGTGTTTTGATTTTCAGTTCCACAAGAAGTTTCCATGCATTGTGTAACTTTTCTGGTGGGTCCGTCAAATGCTTTGTCTGGAATGTTTCACAGTATGGCATTAAACCTTTCTATCTTCATGGAGACCAAATCAGACCAAGTTACAGGTCAGATCTGTGGAGAGAATGTCTGTTTTCTAGGTATTTTTGAGCTATAAAACCACCTGTAAGTTAGAGCCGAGCAATGACAAATCCATAGAAACAAGAAGGTGACGGACCCTCCACCAGAAAAGTTACACAATGCACCTCTAACAGTAATTTTTAAAAGTTCTTATACAGTATTGCACTATTTTTAATCTATTTTATACTTATATGTTATATATACTGATCAGGCCTGGACTGGTAATTGGGCATACCGGGCATTTTCCCGGTGGGCATCAGTCCTAGGGGCCGATGCCCTTCTTTTTTTTTTTTTACTTAGAGACCGGCCCACAATTTAGGACTGAACCAGGACTAAACCAGGACTAAACCAGGACTACATCAGGTCTGAACCAGGACTAAACCAGGTCTGAACCCGGACTAAACCAGGACTACATCAGGTCTGAACCAGGACTAAACCCCAGGACTAAATCAGGATTGAACCAGGACTAAACCAGGTCTGAACCAGGACTAAACCAGGACTACATCAGGTCTGAACCAAGACTAAACCAGGTCTGAACCAGGACTAAACCAGGACTAAACCAGGTCTGAACCAGGACTAAACCAGGACTACATCAGGTCTGAACCAGGACTAAACCAGGTCTGAACCAGGACTAAACCAGGACTACATCAGGTCTGAACCAGGACTACATCAGGTCTGAACCAGGACTAAACCAGGTCTGAACCAGGACTAAACCAGGACTAAACCAGGTCTGAACCAGGACTAAACCAGGACTACATCAGGTCTGAACCAGGACTAAACCAGGTCTGAACCAGGACTAAACCAGGACTACATCAGGTCTGAACCAGGACTACATCAGGTCTGAACCAGGACTAAACCCCAGGACTAAATCAGGATTGAACCAGGACTAAACCAGGTCTGAACCAGGACTAAACCCCAGGACTAAATCAGAATTGAACCAGGACTAAACCAGGTCTGAACCAGGACTAAACCAGGACTAAATCAGGTCTGAACCAAGACTAAACCAGGTCTGAACCAGGACTAAACCAGGACTACATCAGGTCTGAACCAAGACTAAACCAGGTCTGAACCAGGACTAAACCAGGACTAAACCAGGTCTGAACCAGGACTAAACCAGATCTGAACCAGGACTAAACCAGGTCTGAACCAGGACTAAACCAGGACTAAACCAGGTCTGAACCAGGACTAAACCAGGACTACATCAGGATTGAACCAGGACTAAACCAGGACTACATCAGGTCTGAACCAAGACTAAACCAGGTCTGAACCAGGACTAAACCAGGACTAAACCAGGTCTGAACCAGGACTAAACCAGATCTGAACCAGGACTAAACCAGGACTAAACCAGGACTAAACCAGGACTAAACCAGGACTAAACCAGGTCTGAACCAGGACTAATTATGAGGGGCTGGTCTAAGCCAAAATGTCAGGGCCATTTTTTTGTCCCAGTCCAGACCTGATACTGATGTTACCTCCTCAAAAATATATTAATACAGGAAATGCTCTGCTGTGTTTTTGAACTCCGTACACTTTCACAAGAATCATTTTGAATATTTCAGCCGTGCATGAGCCAAATTTTGAAGTTACTGCTACTGAAACACTCCTCTGTGCACCAGCTAATACTGAAGACATTCTGTGACAATCTCAAAAAGTAAAAAAAAGAAAATTAGAGCATTTAAGAGTAAAGCTAAAATTTGAGGCTGATAACCTTAAATTTTCCACTAAAAGGCATCACAAGGTGCAGCGAAGCATTTTGAGCACCCTAATAATCCAGGATTACTCACATGTGTGAATGAAACAAAACAACTCCAGGTGGGGTTTTGATGAGGTAACAACATTATAACATGGCTAAAAGCTCACGAGTTAAAGGAAAATTAATGTTTTTTTTTACAATCTGAGCCTTCTTTCTGCAATAAAACAAGTAGTTTTACTCACCCATAGCAGTTTGGTGTCAATTGGAGCAGTATCGCAGAACTTATGTTGAGCCGTTCTGTTCTACTAATGATCCCGTATCCATTAGCGTGAGTGCTCGGGGCACTGATTTGCGGTCTCCAAATAACACAAACTTTAGCACTTTTCAAATCACAGAAGATCGCTGTGTCAGGGTAGACTTTTAGTGGATTCCAAAACGGCCTGAAACCCGATATCGCAACAGAAAAGTAAAGTTCAGAGCGGTGTTAGCTTCTTTCGGACTAGTGGTGTTTACAAAACAGCTGAGTTCACGCATGCGCACTGTCCTCTCTGATGACGTCATCAAATGAAACTATAGCTGCATATCGGGTTTCAGGCCGTTTTGGAATCCACTAAAAGTCTACCCTGACACAGCGATCTTCTGTGATTTGAAAAGTGCTAAAGTTTGTGTTATCTGGACACCGCAAAGTAATGCCCCGAGCACTCACGCTAACGGATACGGGATCATTAGTAGAACAGAACGGCTCAACATAAGTTCTGCGATACTGCTCCAATTGACACCAAACTGCTATGGGTGAGTAAAACTACTTGTTTTATTGCCGAAAGAAGGCTCAGATTGTAAAAAACGTTACTTTTCCTTTAATTCCGTGTAATATGGGACCTTTAAAAAATGATTTAAAAATGCTTTTTGTAATTCCTTTGCCCTCTTGTTTTAAGTGTCTGAGTAATTAAAGACTGACAAAAACTGGCACATGTGGCATTTTTGATTGGATTTTAAAGCCAGTTTTGAGGACTTTGATTGCAGAATAAGTTAAAGGTGCTCTATGCAACTCTAGTGGAGGGTACTGTACACTACTTGCTTGTCTCAGTTGTTTTCCCTGGAATGGCCCACAGTATGGCATTAAAGTTATTATTACATGTGTTATTATTGTTTAAAAGAGACCTGTGTAGACCTCTTACTTGGTCTGGTCTTGTCATCGTGGAGATAGATATATTTAAAGGAGAATTCATGTTTTTTTACAATCTGAGCCTTATTTTGGTAATAAAACAAGTTGTTTTACTCACCCATAGCACTTTGGTGTCATTTGGAGCAGTTTCGTAGATGTTGTGTTGTAGCGGTATCTGTGAACGTGAGTGCTCGGGGCATTTGGTTACGGTCTCCAAATAACACAAACTTTAGCACTTTTTAAATCACAGAAGATACCTACCTTTAAGCGTACACTTTAAGTGGAGTCCAAAGCGGCCTGAAACCCGATATCCAGCTATAGTTTCATTTGATGACGTCATCATAGAGGACAGTGCGCATGTGCGAATTCCCAGCTGTCAGATCTCGGGTACAGAAGCTAAGAAGACTAAAACATTTCCGCTTGAGAAAATGGTGCAAACATGCATTTATCCCGGTTGCGAAAACAAAATGACATCTTGGACGAAGTTGAGCTTTCACAGGCTTCCGCATCAGAATCCTGATTTATTGAAAATGTGGCTACTTGCTTTGAGAATGGACCCAAACATGACAGGGAAAGCTGTAAGACGTCTGGACCATCGTCAGTCCGGACGATTTTTTTCCAGCAAAGGAAAAGAAAGAAGGCCAGCGGTTTCAGCGCACGGCTCTGAGAAGTAATACGAAACCGATGGCTGTTCTCTGCGCTTCATTCTTTCCATATCCATTCTGTCTCCTCATCCGTATACTCAGGCACAAAACGATAGCGACGGCCATCACTCAAATAAGTCCTCTTCAGTCTCAAAGTCCAAATCTTCTGCCATGTGTGGTGCAACAGAAAAGTAAAGTTCAGAGTTAGCTAAAGTTATCTTCTTTCGGACTAGCGGTGTTTACCTGCTAAACAGCTGAGTTCACGCATGTGCACTGTCCTCCTTGATGACGTCATCAAATGAAACTATAGCTGGATATCGGGTTTCAGGCCGTTTTGGACTCCACTTAAAGTGTACGCTGATACAGCGATCTTCTGCAGGGCTCTCAAGTCTCACGCATTGAGAGTGTGACACACGCAATTCGACGTGTTCACACGCTCACACGCCACACATGGCATTTCTCACGCTGATTTTTTATTATTTTTTTTGTGCCCAGAAAATCGGTCTGTGTGGCTCAGTTTATGCAGGCACCGCACGTTTTCAGCGAAAAAAACTCTCCCCCTCCTCCCCGGAAAAAATCAGCCAGTCAGAAAATAGATTGTTCTGTTGTTGGGCAGACTGTAGAGTGTAGTTTCAGCTGCTAAGCGCACACTGTGGTGATGATAAAACAAACTGAGAACCATCAGGTAATAACTTCATTTATATAACTCTCATTAGTTGCTTTGTAGTTTAAGTTTGCTCTTTAGACAAACATTTACAGCAGGGCTCTCAAGTCTCACGCATTGAGAGAGACAATTCGACGGGTTCACACGCTCACACGGCATTTCTCACGCAATTCAAGCCCCCCCCCGCTCCTCGGAAATTACGCAGTCTCACGCACGACCCCGCTCAAAACTTGAGAGCCCTGCTTCTGTGATTTGAAAAGTGCTAAAGTTTGTGTTATTTGGAGACCGTAACCAAATGCCCCGAGCACCCGAGTTTGCAGTGGTCCAGTGTTATTTCTCACTTACCTTAGGCATTTAAAACACTCAGCTCTTTCACTGCAAGGATTTTATTTGTGCTTTACAACTGTCAGAGACCAGAGTGGGGTTTTGCCATTACGTTAATGCTAACAACAACTAGCATGCTAACTGTGCACTTCCTATTATCAGACACTTTGTAATTAGATGCAGACACAGCTGACTTGTTTTGCCCTTAAGAGCTGTTTATACAGAATATCTAGACTGGGGGAGGTTTCGCTAAAGAAGCCCATAATATGACGGTATTTTCTGATCTATGTTATAATGTCATTTCATCACAATCAGACCTGGAGTTGTGTTTTGTTTCATTCACACATGTTTAACACACAAATCCTGCAGATTTAGAGTTCTTCTCTCAAACAGGAAACACTATGTTCCACTTTGTGATGTCATGTGGTAATACAGGAAGTACCCGACTGTGTTATAAAAAAAAAAACACTTTCACTAAAATCATTTGGATGATTTCACACCTGGAAAAGCCAATCTCGGCTAAACAAAGTGCAAAAGGTAGCTGTTGACATGAAAACTACCACTTCATGACATCAGAAGGTGGACTCTAGTTTGTGGCTGCACTATGATAAAAAATAAAGAAATTAATAAATTAATAATAATAATAATCATAATAATAATAATAATAATAATAATAATAAATCAAAATAAATACATAAATAAATAAAAATAAACAATATATAAATAAATAAAAATAAATAAATACTTAAATAAATAAATAAAAAATAAATAATATAGATAAATAAAAATAATTAAATGCATAAATAAATACTTAAATACATAAATACATAAATAAATAGATACATAAATAAATAAATAAATACTAAATAAATAAGACATTTTTTGAGGTGACTGTAGAAGTTTGTCAGAAATGTTGGTTATCAAAAAAAAAAAGTTTTTTTTTTAGGTCCTTAACTTGGACATAGATTTAACACCAAAATGTCCCTGACGTCCATTACATGTTGCAACATTACGAATAAAAATAAAATGAGCAAAATGTAAATGCTAAGGTGTTAATTTACCTCCAAATAGAAAATTAAAATAATAATAATTTAACTTCGGGTCCCAGGAGGATATAGGAACTTTGATCAAACCAGAATCATCAAGTGTATACGTGCATCATTTAATCATGTATTCTTTTGATGTAGACAGTGACAGAGTACGCCTTTCTCCCGGTAAGTGCCGTGGCAGAGTGGAGGTGCTCTATGACGGCCGCTGGGGTACAGTGTGCGATGATCTCTGGACCGAGGCGACCTCCAACGTGCTGTGTCGGGAGGTGGGTTGTGGGCCAATGGTCAGCAACAATAGACCCACGGAGCCTGTAGAAGGCGACATCTGGCTGGACGATGTCAAGTGCCAAGGGGGCGAATCTTCCATCCTCTCGTGTAAACACAGCGACTTCGGGCAACACAACTGTGTCCACACGGAGGATGTCGAATTGGTTTGTTCAGGTAAAGTTTATCTGCTGAACAGCTCAAGTTAAAGGGTGGAGGGTCCATCACCTGCTTTTTTTCTATGGAATGTTCCACAGTATGACATTAAACAGCTCTACTTTACATTTATTAAATTACAAGTTGTTTTACTGCTCAGGAATACCTAAAAAACAAACAAACAAACAAAAACAGTTATTCTGACTGTGAGCAGAGTCGCCTCTCCATAGATCTGACCTGTATCTTGGCCTGGTTTGGTCTCCATGATGATAGAAAAGTTTAATGCCATACTGTAAAACATTCCAGACAAAGAAATAACATTTCCATGGAGAAAAGCATTTGATGGACCTTCCATCAGAAAAGTTGCACAGTGCGCCTTTAATATAGCTTTGTATTTCAGTTTTATCACAGAGACTGAAGAAAAAGTGAATGATCGAAAATAGGCACAAATTGCCACAAAATCTGACCTTTGTGAAAGCTGTAGGTCCTTGTCAGCCGAACAGGGGCAGTTTGTCTGTGGGAAAAATGTTTTCTGGACTGCAGAGGATTTCACTGTAGTACCAATGGACTGGCCACTAGTCCAAACTTGTGACAGGTTTAAGCTAGCAATACCCTATCCAGATACTTTACTATATCCTTGTTTTTATTATTATTTTTTTTTTTTATACAAACGAAAATTTCAAGTTACGAAACGCCTTCACGTAAAATTTTGGTCTCTAGATACGAAAGAAAATTCAAGTTACGAAACGCGAAATCTCAAAAATTCTAATAATGCGCGCTCAGCCACACACATTATACGCTTTTCTCAGACTGAATTTAAACTTTTCTCACATTTGTCTCTCGTTTAAACACTCAAACTTTCATAGATTTTCAACAAAATTATTAATAGTGAAGTGTGGGGGGAAGGGGGAGGGCGGTGTGTGTGCGCGCGGACACGTGTGATAGCGCAGCATGACCCGGCGCGGGGCTGCGAGCACGAGACCCGTGCTCAAACCGTGCCAGGTCTAAACCAGGTCTAAACCAGGTCTAAACCAGGTCTGAACCAGGATTAGACCACCGCGGGTCTTGTTTGCGTTCGTTCATGCGCTCAGACTGCGTGCGGTCCCCCTCGCTGCTCGCCTCAGCCGTGACTCGAAACGAAACCAGGAAATAGACCCGCGCGCGGCGCTTTAATCCACCTGGTCTAGTCCTGGTTTAGTCCTGGTTTAGTCCAGGTCTAGACCTGGTCCAGTCCAGGTTTAGACCTTGGTCTAGACCTGGTATAGTCCACGTTTAGTCCTGGGTCTACAGTCTCTACGCAGGACACAGTGTTACACTATAAAAAATGTTACACTATTAAAAAAAACAAACTTGGAACGAATCAGGCCTTTTCCATTGAAATAGCTACTCAACTTATGAAAAATTCACGTTACGAAACCACTTCTGGAACGAATTAATTTCGTAAGGTGAGGTACCACTGTATTATATATATATATATATATATTTTTTTTTAATGTTCTTTTCAGAATGTCTTTTTTTTTTTTTTTTTTTTTTTTTTACTGAAAAGAATTGCATAATGATTACCTTGCCTGGAAGAATCCATGACTCATCGCTGTACCAGCGGTGAGTCTGGTAACGCTTGGTCCAGAATGCGCTGCCGTTGCGCTTAGACAGACAGCTAAGTGAACCAATCAGAGAACAGTTAACGGACAGCGACGTGAACCAAGCCGGTAGGAAGCAATGCAAAAACATATTTTTTGAAAAGAAAGGCCTCTAGAGCTGTCAGCTGCTGTGGTTTTAAGGAATCGATGTGTTTTAGGTCATTTAAGACCAATTTTACAGCTGAATGGAAGGGACGTTGCGGGCAAAGGCGGGTGCACTGACGTCACCATCTTTGAATGAATCAGAATCGCGGAGTCCAAGCGAGGGTGTCCAAATGGTATTGCGCTGTACAGCAAATACAGAGAGATATAATTTGGCTGGCCAGGTAAATAGTCACCAGGAATTGTTGGTGCTGTTTTCTTCCTCTATCTACATAAGGAGAAATCTTTTTCATTTTGTAATTCTGTTATTTACTTAAAAAGTAGTGACAGCTATTTGAACAGTTTTATTATATCACTATGACTCTTTATCCAGAGAGGCTGGTGTACAGGTTGTTACAGTGATGGATATATGGAGACATGAGGATGATTCATGTAAATGGATCTGTGCACAAAGGTGCCCGGCTACTTCTGGGCTAGCCTAGCCTACCTAGATATGTCACAACTTAAATAAACTTAGTCCAGTTTAAACAAATGATCACATAAACCCGGGAACAACAACTGAATTGAATCTCAAAGACCCTAACTCCCTGCATATAACAGTGAAGTATAATTTACATTGGACGCAGACTACACTGCACAGGGTGAAAAACAGCCAGGAAAATAACTCACATGTGCTCACTCATTTCAGATCAGCAGTGATGGCAAATTCATTCCAAGTACAACGCAGCTTCAACAGGGTAAATGAGAAGGGGAAACAACTATAACATCAAGCTACTCAAAGCAATTTACATGAAGGATCCACCATCCCCTTCACACATACGTTCATACACCAGAGTACACAGACACTAGGAGCGAGGTGGGGTAGCATGCTTCTGTGGGAGCTGGGATCACACCGCTAACCTTCGGATCAGCGGACAAGCACTCTATCGACTGAGCTACAGTTTTTTTTTATTTGTTTATTGTTGTATGGCGACCTTGAGTGTCGAGACCTAGTAAAAACAATGTATGATGTATGTCGTGTCCATGTTCCTTCCATAGAGCCACTGAGACTGTCTAATGGCACAGACCGCTGCTCTGGGACTCTGGAGGTCTTACACAATGGCCAGTGGGGTGTGCTCTGTAACAAGAACTTGGCCAGGAATCTGTCCAAAAGTGTATGTGAACAACTTGACTGTGGACGTCCTAAAAAGACAGATACTACGCATCAAAACTACATGGGATACATGAGCAGTTGTCCTGGAAATGCGAATTCACTGTCAGAGTGCACTCTTACAAAAAGCAGTGATGTTTGCCAAGGGGTAGCTCTTTCCTGTGAAGGTAAGAACACAAACAAAAATGGAAGATTTTGTATTTAGTTAGAGTTTATTTATTATATAATATATTACTTAATACCTGAATTTAAATTTCTTTTGTAACATATTGTTTCATGGCCCCCTTAGAACACTGTGTTATTCGGAATACATTTACACTGTGATGTATTCATAGTGTAAAAACAAACGAATAAAAGACGAATGAAAGAGCTGTGTTTTCTTATTTATCTCACTAATACTATGCGGTTTCAAATACTGCAATGTATTAACAACGACATTAGTACTCTTAATATTGTTAGCCTACGAGCATTTGAATTTTATTCATGCAGAGCTCTTTGAGATGCAGCTCATTTTCAGGAAGGACCAAGAACATACAACATACTATAAACAATTTACAAGCATGTAGTTCCACAGAGCATAATTGCCTAAATTTGTGTAGAATCCCTCAGTCGTCCAGGTAGAATCCATGGCAATGGATGAAGTGCAAAGTAATTTCATTGTATGAAAAGTCCCTCAGTCGTCCAGGTAGAATCCATGATAACAGGAGAAGTTCAATTTGTCAACTGGACAAAGTTTGTTTGGTTGAAAACGTTTCGCCGCTCATCCGAGAGGCTTCGTCAGCTCTAATAAGAATACTGGTAAGACACTTGCTTATATCTTGCTGTAGGGAGGAGCTACCTAGCTAACTACTTTCCGGAACTATCTCATTGGTTTCCGTCTTTTGTTTCTCTGGCGTCTAGCTAACGGTCCCTATTCATCCCTACACGCCTGTTTTTTCACACCTCTGGCCCTGACCTGGCTAACCCTATTGTTTCCCTGTTTGTTTGATCTAGGCTTAATAATGGAATTGTAGATGGGATGCAAATTATGTCTTACTCCACCATTTCTGTTCAGAGAAGGATTCTCTTTTTGACAAAAATAGCCTCTTTAACTCCCCTCTCAAACCAATTATTTTCCCTGGCTAAGATCTGAACCTCACTGTCCTCAAATGAATGACCCGTGGCTTCTAGGTGAAGATATACGGCAGAAGACGGTCCACTCTGGCACGCCCGTCTGTGTTGGTACATCCTCTTGTGAAGTGGCTGCTTGGTTTCTCCAATGTAGCGCTCACTGCAGTCTTCACTACACTGAATGGAGTAGACCACATTGCTTTGTTTGTGGCTCGGTGTTCTGTCCTTTGGGTGGATGAGTTTTTGTCTTAAAGTGTTTGTGGGTTTGAAATAAACTGGGATTTCATATTGTCTGAAAATCCTCTGTAGTTTTTCCGACACGCCGGCCAGGTACGGAATCGCTACCCCTTTCCTCCTGGGTTCGGATTCTCTATTATCTTGTTTCTTGCCCTTGTCTCTCTTGGTTTTGTTAACAGCCCATTTGGGATAACCACAAACAGAGAGGGCTTCCTGCACATGTTGTTCTTCTTTTTCCTTACCCTCTGTGCTTGTGGGAACCACTTGGGCCCTGTGTTGTAATGTCCGAATAACACCCAGTTTGTGCTGCAGTGGGTGGTGTGAATCAAAAAGCAGGTATTGGTCTGTGTGTGTGGGCTTCCTGAAGACTTCTACTTGGAGTCCCCGGTCTCCTCCTATCGTTACTGCACAATCTAAGAACGCCAATGTGTTATCCTTGGCATCTTCACGGGTGAATTTGATATTAGGATCTACAGAATTGATATGTGCAGTAAAAGGTTCCAAATCTTGAATTTTGATTTTTGTAAAATTATCATCAACATAACGAAACCAGTGTGTGGGAGGAGTGCCTGGATATGAAGCTAAGGCACTCTGTTCAAATTGTTCCATGTATAAATTAGCCATGATAGGGGAGACCGGTGAGCCCATCGCACAGCCATGAATTTGCCTGTAGAAGTTCCCTCTGAACTGGAAATAGGTGGTATTTAGACAAATTTCCAGCAGTTGGCAGATTTGGTCAGGAGAAAGTTTGGTTCTCTCTTCTAGCTTGGAATCCTGTAGTAAACTCCTTCTCGCTGCTTCAACCGCTACAGCTGTGGGGATACAAGTGAAAAGAGATGTTACATCAAAGGAAACCATTGTCTCATCCTGACCAAACTGGAGAAACTTAACTTTGTTTACAAATTCGGCTGTGTTCTCAATGTGGTGCTCCGTGTTACCCACCAATGGAGCCAAGATGCTTTTTAGGTGTTTGGCCAAAGTATATGTGATAGAGTCAACACTACACACAATGGGTCTGAGTGGTACTCCTTGTTTGTGAATCTTGTTGTGTGCAGGAAGCCCTCTCTGTTTGTGGTTATCCCAAATGGGCTGTTAACAAAACCAAGAGAGACAAGGGCAAGAAACAAGATAATAGAGAATCCGAACCCAGGAGGAAAGGGGTAGCGATTCCGTACCTGGCCGGAGTGTCGGAAAAACTACAGAGGATTTTCAGACAATATGAAATCCCAGTTTATTTCAAACCCACAAACACTTTAAGACAAAAACTCGTCCACCCAAAGGACAAAACACCGAGCCACAAACAAAGCAATGTGGTCTACTCCATTCAGTGTAGTGAAGACTGCAGTGAGCGCTATATTGGAGAAACCAAGCAGCCACTTCACAAGAGGATGTACCAACACAGACGGGCGTGCCAGAGTGGACCGTCTTCTGCCGTATATCTTCACCTAGAAGCCACGGGTCATTCATTTGAGGACAGTGAGGTTCAGATCTTAGCCAGGGAAAAGAATTGGTTTGAGAGGGGAGTTAAAGAGGCTATTTTTGTCAAAAAGAGAATCCTTCTTTGAACAGAAATGGTGGAGTAAGACATAATTTGCATCCCATCTACAATTCCATTATTAAGCCTAGATCAAACAAACAGGGAAACAATAGGGTTAGCCAGGTCAGGGCCAGAGGTGTGAAAAAACAGGCGTGTAGGGATGAATAGGGACCGTTAGCTAGACGCCAGAGAAACAAAAGACGGAAACCAATGAGATAGTTCCGGAAAGTAGTTAGCTAGGTAGCTCCTCCCTACAGCAAGATATAAGCAAGTGTCTTACCAGTATTCTTATTAGAGCTGACAAAGCCTCTCGGATGAGCGGCGAAACGTTTTCAACCAAACAAACTTTGTCCAGTTGACAAATTGAACTTCTCCTGTTATCATAATTTCATTGTAGTTAGCGCCTCCCTTTGGGAGGAGGATATAGGCAGTGTCCTCCAACATCTGACTAGAACTGAAGAAGCAGCTTAGATGAGCTGCGAAACGTATTTGACCAAATACACTTTTGTCCAATTGACAAATTGAATTTCTCCTTTTGCCAATTGCCTAAATCATTTTTCAAGGGTTTTGGGAAAATTCAAAAATAAACTGTCTATGTTAAAAAGATGACTGAGGTGGTTGTGTTTGGTTGGCTATGAAAATCTTTCTGCTCGGCCGAGGAGGGAGCCCATGACACTTATAGGTGCAGCAGTGTTTGGGGTGTAGAATGAGACAGGAAACTCAAATTTCCCAGACTTCCAGACAGTTATGCTATGAGGCTGGTGAATTTTTTTTAGCCAAATGAATATGTGTAACACTGAAATAAGTTCCACACATTTATCTATCTGGAATGGCTGCCGCTGAAAGCGATCACAAAAAACGTAATAACAAACGTAATAAACAAACATAATGACAAATATTTCAGTCGGATTGGTCCAAGTGCCACAATAAGCTGAAAATTCAAACTTTTGCTGCATCCAATTGAGAGAAAAGCACAAACGCTAAAATAGGCTGAGATACGTCAGTCGACATTGCCATGTTTGTTTTGGGTTGTCTGGGCTGCTGCTCTGTGATTGAATTCTTGTGTGTTTGTGAGTTCACAAATATCACAAGAATCCATCTTCCAAGATGCAAGGTTGTCCCTGTAGTAGCAATAGAAACATCCATGTTCACTAGCAGAGTCCAAACCACACTAAAACTTTCACACTTCTTTAAAATCTCTTTGCAGTTGTGAGAGAGATCAGACTGGTAAATGGCTCTGACCGTTGCTCTGGCAGAGTGGAGGTGTATTACAACAAACAGTGGGGGACAGTTTGTGATGATAACTGGGACATACTGGACGCCCGTGTGGTCTGCCGGGCCATGGACTGTGGCGCCGCTCAGGAGGCCCTGTACTATTCACACTTTGGAGAAGGCTCTGGGGACATCTGGCTGGACACTGTGGAATGTCTTGGGAATGAATCCTCCCTGGACCAGTGTCAGCATAATGATATCGGTGATCACAACTGTGGTCACTCTGAAGATGCTGGTGTGATCTGCTCATGTAAGTTTGGCCCCTATTGATTACATCGTACTTTCTGTTGAAATACCCAAAACGTAAATTAACTAATATTGAACTGAATCATTTATTTTACTGACTACACCTTACAGCCCAAAAATCTCCATTTTTAACAATATTAATGTTACCTGCCTCCATCTGTATTTGAATTATCATAGCCTAGAGAATGTTGTGGCATAATCTGAAACCAATAATCATGTTGAAAATTGAAAATGAAAATTAGAAGCAAGAATGAATAATCCTAAATGTAAAGTGCTTTTTATCCAGTTGTTTATGTCACATTCATTTTATTTTATCATTCAGAAAGTTGTTTTTAGTGGCTAGTACTCAGCAAGGTTGACTCCTGGCACGAACTGAGCCTTTCTTTGCAAAGTTTGCATCTTTCTCTGTGTTCATTATTCACTGAAACAAAAACTAGCACCAAAAAGTCTTAAGTCTTCTTATTAAACCAATCAGGGCGATTCAAACCTTCCCTCCTTGGGTAGAAAAGGGTGTAAAGGCTCAAAGGTAGTTGGACAAATTTTTTTGCGAATATTTTTTGGGATGGGCCGAGACATAATTTCCATAAAATGAGACAAGATATGAGATTGGGCCCACGAGCCGAGATGAGATTTTAGTGTAATTCCTAATATATAAATCTCCTGATTCCAATTTTGGCCTCACAATTTTTTATTTATTTGTTTTCATATTTTTGTTTGCCTTCTAGTATTGCTTTTCAGAACTGTAAGAACGTGTAACCCTTTTTCGTCCAATCCAAATGGGATTAAAGGAAAATTTACGTTTTTTTTTTACAATCTGAGCCTTCTTTCGGCAATAAAACAAGTAGTTTTACTCACCCATAGCAGTTTGGTGTTAATTGGAGCAGTTTCTTATAAGTTATGTTGTAGCCGTTCTGTTCTACTAATGATCCCGTATCCGTTAGCGTGAGTGCTCGGGGCATTACTTTGCGGTCTCCAAATAACACAAACTTTAGCACTTTTCAAATCACAGAAAATCGCTGTGTCAGCGTAGACTTTTAGTGGATTCCAAAACGGCCTGAAACCCGATATGCAGCTATAGTTTCATTTGATGACGTCATCAGAGAGGACAGTGCGCATGCGTGAACTCAGCTGTTTTGTAAACACCGCTAGTCCGAAAGAAGCTAACACCGCTCTGAACTTTACTTTTCTGTTGTGATATCGGGTTTCAGGCCGTTTTGGAATCTACTAAAAGTCTACACTGACACAGCGATCTTCTGTGATTTGAAAAGTGCTAAAGTTTGTGTTATTTGGAGACCGCTCTGTAATGCCCCGAGCACTCACACTAACGGATACGGGATCATTAGTAGAACAGAACGGCATAACTTCTAAGAAACTGCTCCAATTGACACCAAACTGCTATGGGTGAGTAAAACTACTTGTTTTATTGCCGAAAGAAGGCTCAGATTGTAAAAAAAAAACGTTAATTTTCCTTTAAAGGGATATGCCACCCCCAGGTCAAATTTGGGCATCTCCCCACAGTCCAGAGACTAAAATAAGTGGTGGAAAGTGTTTTCCTGGTCACCCAGCCATTGTCCGAGTCTGTCGCCACTGACCGCCGCGGTATCTGCAGCTCCTCCGCCTTAGACTGGAGTCTAACGGCACCAGAGAAAGATTTCGGCCAAAAGGAATTAATTTGCTCGATGCGTTTCCCAATTACTTTCTGTGTAGTGCGCATTCATATCGAGTGCAAATAAATGTACAAATCAACACGGAGAGCTTGACTTGGTCATTTTGGGTGGGAACTATTTTTCAGTGCGGAACAATAAAGCCGAAGCACGCAGTACGCTGCCAGGGGAATCCCTGTTACGCACCAGGAAGGGAGTTCCCCTGTTGCACAGCGTGGTGCGTGCTTCGGCTTTATTGTCAAAAAAAGCCGAAGCAAAAATTAAAAAATTATTGCCAAAAATTAATTCCTTTTGGCCGAAATCTTTCTCTGGCGCCGTTAGACTCCAGTCTAACGCGGAGGAGCAGCAGATACAGCGGCGGTCAGTGCTGACAGACTCGGACAATGGCTGGGTGACCAGGAAAACGCTTTCCACCACTTATTTTAGTCTCTGGACTGTGGGGAGATGCCCAAATTTGACCTGGGGGTGGCATATCCCTTTAAAGGAAACAAATCTCACTAGATAATTTTTCTCATGTGTGCACGATCTTGTGGCAATTTCGTCTCGCGAGATCTTGTAACACGAGATCTTGTACCATCCCTACATTTGACAATACACAATATTTTATTGTAATTATTGACCAAGCTCATGTATTTCTGAAATCTGTTTTTTTCTCTGATAGCTCACATCAGACTGATCAATGGTACGACAAGCTGCTCGGGCAGAGTGGAGTTAGGTGTTGGTGGTCAGTGGTCCTCTGCCCGTAGATCCACCTGGGGTATGAAAGAAGCTACCGTCGTATGCCGAGAGCTGGACTGCGGGGAGGCTTTATCATTTTCGGGATCCAATTCTGCAAATGAACCTTCGAGAATGTTCAATGTTACCTGCACGGGCTCAGAAACCTCCCTCAGTGAATGCACACTGAAAGAATACAACAAGACAAGTGGAGATAGATCTGAAGATGCAACTGTGGTTTGTACAGGTGAGGCCTGGAAGGAAAGTAGCGTCCTTATGTGGGAGTGGTAGAGTGGGTTGTGTCTTATGAAATATAGAATTGTAAGGTTTGGAAGGACACATATTATGCAAAATGAACTTTTTTAAAGGTCCCATGGCATGAAACTTTCACTTTCTGAGGTTTTTGAACGTTAATGTGAGCTCCCCTACCCTGTTTAGGGCCCCCCCATGGCTAAAAGTTGCGAAATGTGTAAACTGAGCATTTGTGATCCTTTTCTGCATTTGAAAAAAAGGTAGCCCAAACGAGCAATTCTGAACAAGGGAAGTTTCTGACGTCACACGCAGGGAAAAATGTAAATGCAGTTCCACCGCCCGTCTGTGTTTCTACCCACACTTTCTGGAACTCACGCCCAGAGAGTTTGGACCGCGATTGAGCTTTTTTATTTTCCTGGAGGCATGTGAGAGTGTTTCCAGACTCGGATGTCCTTTATCTGAGCCTCCGAACCTCTTAAACAGCAGTGGTTTAATTTTATTTTATGTAGAAATGTGTTTATTTTTCGATGGAACGCTTCTCATATCTTCCTCCATGCAAAAACGCGGAAGTGGGGCCAGCGCACATCGCACCACTAAACGAGGAAATAGCGGCGAGTTTGGCCACGCCCCACCCGCTGAACTGGCCTATCTCTGTCCTCCTCATTTGCATTCAAGCAACAACGCCCATAATAAAGTGTTTCAGAGAGATATTTATGACTCTGACTGTGTTCATGGGTCTTTCTCATGCACTGAGTCTTGATTTTGAAGAAGGATTCATTTACAGTACAGTGGTACCTCACCTTACGAAAGACCCTACATACGAAAAATCCAAGTTACGAAACGCCCTCACGTTAAATTTTGGTCTCTATATACGAAAGAAAATTCAAGTTACGAAACGCGAAATCTCAAAAATTCAAAAAATGCGCGCTCAGATGCACGCCCCGCTGTTATCCCCACTCAAAAAGCTCTAGCGCCGAACACACAAGATTTTCAACAAAATGTATTAAATAGTGAAGCGTGGGGGGAGACAGGACTCCGGAAGCAGCGCGGAGACATGAGGAGCACGGCACCGCGCGGCGAGGAGCACGCACCACGCTGCGCAACAGGGGAACTCCCTTCCTGGTGCGTTAGAGGGATTCCCCTGGCAGCGTGGTGTGTGCTTCGGCTTTCTTTTTCCGCACTGAAAAATAGTTCCCACCCAAAATGACCAAGTCAAGCTCTCCGTGTTGATTTGTACATTTATTTGCACTCGATATGAATGCGCACTACACAGAAGGTAATTGGGAAACACATCGAGCAAATTAATTCCTTTTGGCCGAAATCTTTCTCTGGCGCCGTTAGACTCCAGTCTAACGCGGAGTAGCTGCAGATACAGCGGCGGTCAGTGCTGACAGACTCGGACAATGGCTGGGTGACCAGGAAAACGCTTTCCACCACTTATTTTAGTCTCTGGACTGTGGGGAGATGCCCAAGTTTGACCTGGGGGTGGCATATCCCTTTAAGTCCATAAATCAAGAAATTACAACTACATTAATATTTCTGGCCATGTCAGTTATCAGCTAATCTAATTGTTTTCCTCATGGTAATTCCGTCTGCTGCCAGTAGATGCCATTAAGCACCAGCTCTCAGTATGAGGCACACAAAGCTGTGAAATAATGTGTGGTTCCTTCATTATCCATTATTTTAAGTTTTAAAACATAAAATGTCAAAGCAACGGTATTCGAGAGCATAAAGGCCAATAACAATACAAATAATGCATAATATGTGTCCTTTAAGATGCTTTATACAACTTTCTAAAGTATATGTGTGGGATTTTGAATTATAAGGTTTGAATGTCTTTTTGTAGGTAAAGCCATTTTGTCGGATGGGCCCAATCGCTGTGCTGGAAGAGTGGAGATCTTTCACAACGGCCAATGGGCAGATGTGTGCAGTGACTCCTGGGACATGAATGATGCCCAGGTCATCTGTAGCCAGGTTAACTGTGGTGCTGCCCATAAAATCATCTCTGTCCCGGGCCGGACGGCTGACCGGCTGATGTGGGTCAACCAAACTATCTGTAATGGACGCGAAGTGAGCTTATCATCATGCCATCTACAATTTTCAAACCAGAGCTGTGCCAGTGCTGCTGTGGCAGGGGTCATATGTGCAGGTATGAATACTAAAGCTCTATTTGCATGGGATTCATTTTACCATGGGATGTTTGCAAAACTGAACTTACCAGAGGTGTGGACTCGAGTTATGTGACTTCGACTCGAGTCAGACTCGAGTCACGAATTTGATAACTTTAGACTCGACTCGACAAAATGTACAAACACTTGCAATTCGACTTGGACTTCAATATCAATAACTCGTGACTTCACTTGGACTTAGGCGTTTTGACTTGTGATGACGCTACGTCCAATGAAAAAAAACCTCTAAAAGTATGTTGATAAGGACCGCACTCGTACTTGTGAATCTGCGAAAATGTATGCAAAGAGCATATGCGCGCGACTTGCACAACATCCAATCACAGTAGATCTACGTTGATTTCATTCGACCGCATCCGAGGCAAATTGCACAACAAATGATGCGGAAACAAGCATCCACGCGCCAGTTTGTAAAATGATGCCGAAGGTGATTTAGTTTGGTTATAAAAACTACGAAGTTGTCAACAAAAAACGAACGGCAATATGCAGAACGTGCGGGTCAAAGATTACAGACGGAGCTTCCACAACGTCCAATTTTGTTCGGCACCTGAAGCTGCACAAAGACTGAAATCACTGTCATAAGTTTTCGGACCTTTTTGTTCAGTATTTAGTAGAAACACCACTTTGAGCTAATACAACCATGAGACTTTTTGGGAATATTATGTTATATTATGTTGGTTATATTATGTTATATTATGGAATATTATGTTTTTCACACCTGGATCCTTTCATTTTTTTCTA
Organism: Paratrypauchen microcephalus; assembly: GCA_036785185.1. Lineage (NCBI taxonomy): Eukaryota > Metazoa > Chordata > Actinopteri > Gobiiformes > Gobiidae > Paratrypauchen > Paratrypauchen microcephalus. The sequence continues at coordinate 2,540,897 of JAVJIX010000083.1, read as the reverse complement.
ATGTTATTTGATATGGTGTAAAAAGGTAAAATTAATACAGATCTTGCAGACATTATATGATTTGTAGAAATTTTATTTCTTTGTAAAGGGGACTCGAAATGAAACTAAAATGCTAGGACTTTGGACTCGACTTGAGACTTGTGAGCTTTGACTTCGCACTTGACTCGGCACTTGGATACTCTTGACTCGGGACTTCACTCGGACTTGAGTGCAAAAGACTTAGACTTACCTGGGACTTGCCCAGCAATGACTTTGTCCCACCTCTGGAACTTACCCCATGACGTTTGTGTTTTTGTGTACATTCGCATGGGATAAGACATGTCAGTGAACTACCTGTTTTTATTGACTTTTTCTTACCATCATTTTCTTATCATATTTATGAAATCAGCCATCACAATGACATCCACACAATGAGATTTCTTATGAAACAGCCGCAGTCTCTCTCTGTTAATCATCATCCAAACGTTACAAACCTTGTACCAAACTTCCCCAAACTTCGAGTTGTATGTCTGGATAACGTCTTTACTGCAGTTTGTTTGATGTTTTTTTTTTTACTTTTTAATTATAATAACTGGATTAGAGTATAGTCCGTAGAGAATAAAGATTGTTATTCAGTTCGTATTTGGACATTTTCAATCACCTGCAATGCACAGCCGAAAAACAGACCAGTTTACAGACCCGCGTGTTCACACAGGACTAGACTCACCTGTGGAGCTCAGAGTTTGCAGAAATAAAGGAGGTAAAATTCAGGGGAATTACATAGATGATTCGCACAGGACTATACACTCAGATGACCCTCATAATTTTATCATTTACCAGGGGACCCGAGGTAAACCTAATCTCATGCAAATAGGGCTTATATCTATTGATCCCTGGGTCCAGAAGTATTCAAAATTAGGACTGTTGACATCTTTTGAATTGGGGGAAAAAAATGTCACATTGTTTTATATAACATCTGACACCCATGAATTGACACTTTGCAGCTGATGTCATCAACTTTCCCTGAGGGTGTGAAGCTAACTGAAAGCACTTAATGTGAGATTTATGATCGCGCAATACCAGATTCAACTGATTTGTGCTGTTAAACAAGTCTTTCACACCTAGAATGACAGTCACAGCTAGCCAGTACTTCACTACTTTTACTTCATTATGTTCCACTGCTGCTTACAGGGATGTAACGATATCCAAATTTATCGGTACGATTTTGTTAATATGCTTCTTTTTTCTTTAGAAATGCCTTGACAATCCTTCCCTTCTGCCATGAAAGTGCTAATTAATAATTGACAGGCGGATCGGTGCAGCGTCGGCAGTGATGCGGTCGTTGTACCGGACCGTTGTGGTGAAGAGGGAGCTGAGCCGAAAGGCAAAGCTCTCAATTTACCGGTCAATCTACGTTCCTACCCTCACCTATGGTCATGAGCTCTGGGTAATGACCGAAAGGACGAGATCGCGGATACAAGCGGCCGAAATGAGTTTCCTCCGCAGAGTGGCTGGGCGCACCCTTAGAGATAGAGTGAGGAGCTCAGTCACACGGGAGGAGCTCGGAGTAGAGCCGCTGCTTCTCCACGTCGAGAGGAGCCAGCTGAGGTGGCTCTGTTCCGGATGCCTCCTGGACGCCTCCCTCGGGAGGTGTTCCGGGCATGTCCCACCGGGAGGAGGCCCCGGGGAAGACCCAGGACACGCTGGAGGGACTATGGCCGTTTCCCAATTCAGTGACGGCACGCTTGTGAGTGTGCCGTCGGTCTGTCGTCGAGACGGCGCATACTCGCTCTGTCCTTAGTGCACTACGTTTCTCACATGGCCGCCTGCGAAATTGAACAGGTCCCGCCTCAGCTCAATGAGCTGGGTGGTCTGCTCCTTGTTCCCTAAAGACAAAAATATTATTCTATTGCGACTAGTAATACTTGGAATTGGGACATGGCCAATGTTCCCCCTAATTTTTAATGTGTCTGAGCAAACACACTAACTCCACATCCGAAATGCCCCCCCCCCCCCCCCCCCGCGCGGCTCGCACTTTGCAGATATAAAAAAAAAATGCCCCCGCGGCTGAATAAAAAGCTCTTTCATCCCTGATTTACAGGGCGCTGCACACGTTTTCTTGTGCGCTGAGAATGTGCGAGCAGTGCGCAGCTTAGAGTAAACGCTGGACATGGCGATACTGTAGAATATCCAGCATTACAACAGCAAAGGAAATATAGAAGTGTAAGGGGAAAAGCATGTGAACGGTAATACAGGTGCCGTGATCTATGCCGTTACGGCTACCGTCACACATGTTTAGCGTAGTTTATGAAGAGTTTCATGTAGCATAGTTGTAGGTGAGGAGAACCAGTACGTATATTTTATAGTGACGTCGCAACTCTCACTTGTGGATGTCGCTGGCGAGTCGGTCTTTGTAGTCCTGCGCTGTGCATGCTGGGGCTTTTAAGTGTGCGGAGCGTGCATGTTTGCACACTTGGTCCACGCCCCGATTTCCATGGAAACGACGGCGCCGTTCAGAGCTCGTCTTGACGGTGCAGGTGGAAAAAAACGAATGGAACGGCCCTTGTCGCGACGGATATGACGCATATCCCGTTCCAAGGACGCTAACAAGCGTGCCGTCGGTGAATTGGGAAACGGCCAATGTGTCCCGGCTGGCCTGGGAACGCCTTGGGGTCCCCCCGGAGAAGCTGGAGGAAGTGTCCGGGGTGAAGGAAGTCTGGGAGGCCCTGCTTAGACTGTTGCCCCCGCGACCCGGCCCCGGATAAGCGGAAGAAAATGGATGGATGGATGGATGGATGCCTTGACAATCCTTCCCTTCTGCCATGAAAGTGCTAATTAAATTATTTCATCATGAAAACTGGGCTGAAACAGACCAAAGGATCATGGTCTCTGAAGCTGTTGCTGCACCATAGCAATGAATTTAAAGGCAAAGTAACGTTATTTTACAATCTGAGCCTTCTTTCGGTAATAAAACAAGTCGTTTGACTCACGCATATCACGTTCGTGTCATTTGGAGCTGTTTGAAGAAAGTTATGTTGTAGCGTAACCATTAGCATTTGTATTCGGGGCATTACTTTGCGGTCTCCAAATAACACAAACTTTAGCACTTTTCAAATCATAGAAGCCCGATGTCTTAATGTAAGAAATCGTTTGAAGCAAAAGTGGCCTGTAATCCGAGATTTATCCATAGTTTTCAGCTTTGCGTTTCATGTTTGGGGCCCAGGAGCAGTCCGCACATGTGCACTGGCGTCCTCATCTACTCGAAACTATGGCTAAATCTCGGATTACAGGCCACTTTTGCTTCAAACGATTTCTTACATTAAGACATCGGGCTTCTATGATTTGAAAAGTGCTAAAGTTTGTGTTATTAGGACACCGCAAAGTAATGCCCCGAGCAAATGATACAGCACCATGTTAAAAGATACGGGATCATTAGTAGAACAGAACGGCTCAACATAAGTTCTGCGATACTGCTCCAATTGACAGAAAAATGCTATGGGTGAGTAAAACTACTTGTTTTATTGCCGAAAGAAGGCTCAGATTGTAAAAAAACGTTAATTTGCCTTTAAGCAAAGAGACTTGAGATTAAATATACTGTGATGGCCAACGATATTAGTGAGAGACTTTTGACGATACAAAATCACAATATTCTGGTTATTGTTACACCCTTAATTCCCAACACTGATTTTTTAAACTTATTTCCATATTTTATTTTTACAGATGGCCTGGCGGTACAGTTGCTCCATGGGGAACATCGCTGTTTAGGGCATGTTGCGGTGAAAAGTGGAGAGACGTGGGGGATGGTGTGTGATTCGGCCTGGAACTACAACAAAGCCAAAATGATATGTGATATCATGGAGTGTGGACATGTGGCCAATGCTTCCGCTTTGTTCGCGACCCCTCCTCAGACTGTGGCAGTGCCCATATATGATGCAAGTGATGCCTGTTTCAGCAGCTTGGAGTCACTTCACAAGTGCTCGCTCAACGGGTTCACAAGATCAAGGTGTGGCCATGACAAGGACGTCGGGATCATATGTGGAGGTAATTAGATCAGGCGAATTGTTATTGTGATTTGATTGTTTAAAATGGAGAGGTAGAGGGTGTTTCTGTTGCTATGGTTACCTGACCAGCCAGTCCCTTTTACATTCTGTTCAAATCCAGAAAAGTGAAAGTCCTCTGCTCTAACTTGAGACAATCCTACCACAGCTGCTAATTTGTATCACATCTCTCAAACGCAGAAGACATCTCTTCTCGAAAATTCTTGTATCATTCAGAATATTAACTTCTGTTACCTGAGATAAGTAATAGTTTGGTGCTTCAGTTTTTCCAAGGTTTTTTCCCCCTTTTTAAGTGTAAGCAGCCATGTTTGTTTTTGACACAAACAGAGCATGCGTCTGTGTGATTGGCTAATCCTCCTGTCAATCACACCCTTAAAAGGTCCCATGACATGGTACTTCTTGATGCTTTTATATGGCTCCTTAATGGTTCCCTAATACTGTAAATGAATCCTTCTTCAAAATCAACACTCAGTGCATGAGAAACAGAGATAAGATGAGAAAGAGTAATTTTTCTCTCTCTGAACACTCCATAATGGGCGTTGTTGCTTGAATGCAAATGAGGAGAAAAGAGCTGGCCAATAGTAGAGGGTGGGGGCGTGGCCAAATTCTCCGCTCTCTGCTCTGAGCCCTCAGCTGATCCATTTCCTTGTTTTTGCATGGGGGGAGAGATTTGAAGCGTTTCATTGAAAAATAAACACATTTCCACATAAAATAAAATTAAACCACTGCTGTTCAAAGGTCCAGAGGCTCAGATAAAGGACTTCCGAGTCTAGAAACACTCGGACGTGCCTCCAGGCAAATAAAAAAACGCATTTCACATTGCCTAGCGCATTCACAGTCCAAACTCTCTGGGCGTGATTTACAGAGACGCTGAGTACAGACAGACGGGGGTGGAACTGCATTTGCATTTCTTTTTTCGATCTGATGTCAATCAGGTGCCTTGTTCAAAATCGCCCGTTTGAGCTCCGATTTTTTGTAACGCAGAAAAGGATCGCAAATGCTCAGTTTAGACATTTCACAACTTTTAACCATGGGGGGCCTAAACAGGGTAGGGGAGCTCACATTAACGTTCAAAAACCTCAGAAAGTGACCAGAATATTGTCTGAACTGATATTATGGAATAGGGCTGTCAGTTTAATGCGTTAATTAGATTAATTAATTACACCGCAATTAATTATGAGCGGCAATTCAAGGCACGCACATTTTAAATTTGGCGTGCGGGGCCTTTGAACGGCAAGTTTATTTATAAAAACGTGACGGAGCAGGTCCGTCTTGTCCCTGGACGCGATTTCATTGGACGAGACAGCAATGACGCGATGGGAAATGCCGTGCTACCATTGGTCGGCATACAGAGACGAATGCGCTGCAGTGAGCGCGAGAGCACGAGAAGACACGCGAGCCCGTTTCTGTATCTGCTGAGCTCCGCGCGCTGAACCCTTTTCAATTCCCATAACCTCTCCAGCTTGTTCTGCCGCGACTAAGGCTGCACACTTAGAAGTTTTGACTTTGTCAGTTTTGCCCATTCGAATCACGCTAAACCCGATCATTTACTCACCCCGCGCTGCTGCCTCCTCCCTCCTCCCGTGGTGCGATGGTCCGGACACATCCACACCGGGAGTTTAAATCCTCCTCGCGGGTTCCGGGGGTCATCTGAGCCATGAATAATTTTCACAGACAATTATTTGTATTCTCTGTATATTTGAAGCCTTGCATATTATGTATTGACGTTGCATGAAAGCTGCTGTACGTGCTCACATTTTGGCACCAGAAATATTCGCCATTTAATAGTGGAATGGTGTAAATGAGCTTTTGAATGAATGTTACGTAATGTGGGAGGGGGAATGGGGGTCTTGTCTTGGTTACAGTGGAGAGAAAGAGAGTGAGTGAAAAACTGAAAGACTTAAAGGGGGAGTCTGCAGTCTTTTCACTGTACCACTATAAATCACATGTTTGACACCTTTTTTGCCCTGTGTGAGAGCACAATAAACCACCTAAAAATATATATATATATTTTTAAAAAATGCGATTAATTAGATTAATTAATTACAAATCCTGTAATTAATTAGATTAATTTTTTTAATCGCCTGACAGCACTATTATGGAACTGATACCCAATCAGGTTATTTTTTCAGTACTGTCGGTGATTCCACGTTCAGTGGTGATCATCTACTTTTGTAGCCACAGCTGCCCTGGGGCAGACTGACAGAAGGCAAGTTGCCAATCCACTCTAGCCATCACCAATACACCTGACATACTAAGCAATGTGGGTGACGTGTCTTGCTTAAAGGGATAGTGCGTTTTTTTTTAAATATATTAATCTGTATGGGTTTCCTTCTAAAAGTTCCGTGTGTTGACACCGGCTTACCTCTGACACTCTCAGCTGATCCTGGTTCGGCTCGCTTTCTGGAGCCCACGTAAGTAGGTCCGGTAACTTCCCTGGAACATGAAATAAAGCTTGTTTTTCTTCTCAAAACAAACATTTGTTAGAAAGGTGATATATTTGCCTCCAAAACAGTCCAGCAGCGTATTTTGCATTTGCGTATTGTCTCTCTCCACTCGTATCACTACGCCCATGTTAACTCTATCAGCCTGTTCACCTTCAGCGGATGTCTACGCCGAAGTTTACAAGTGAACAGGCTGATAGAGTTAACATGGGCGTAGTGATACGAGTGGAGAGAGACAATAAGCGGGTGTGAAATACGCTGCTGGATGTTTCGTGGACAACTGTTTCGGACGCAAATATATCACCTTTCTAACAAAAAACAAGCTTTATTTCATGTTCCAGGGAAGTTACCGGACCTACTTACGTAGGCTCCAGAAAGCGAGCTGAACCGGGATCAGCTGAGACTGTCAGAGGTAAGCCGGTGTCAACAAACGGAACTTTTAGAAGGAAACCCATACAGATTAACATAAAAAAAAACACTATCCCTTTAAGGGCAGTTTTGCCACAGATGCACCAGTGTTGTGTTTGGTGTTCCCAATGGGCTCCCATCCAAGTACTGCCCAGGCCCAGCTTTATTTAGCTTTGAGATGAGGTGAGATCAGGCATAAACATCTTTGGTGACCTAGAGGCTAAATAAAGACACTTATAACAGTCTTTTATCACATCATATTCCTCTTTTGCACTTTAGCAGATAAAATTAGACCCTTGCGTTGTGTCTTGTGTACACTGTGATTCTTCTGAGACCTAAAATGTATCAAGTCGCTATTATGATCCATGTGAGAGTTTTTTGCTTCCCTAATATTTCCAGTACAGAAGCATTCATCTGTGATAGACGATTGCAAACGTCTTTATTTACTACGTCTAATTCCAGGCGACGCGTCCATAAGACTTGTGAATGGCTCCGACCGCTGTTCTGGCAGAGTGGAGGTCCTGTATAGGGGAAAGTGGGGGACGGTGTGCGATGATGACTGGGACATTCTCGACGCTCAGGTGGTCTGCCGCTCCAGCGACTGTGGATCGGCAATTATGGCTCTACCGGGGAGCTATTTCGGTGACGGGGCTGGAAATATTTGGCTGGATGATGTTGAATGTTTGGGGAATGAGACTTCACTTTTACAATGTCGTCACCCCGACCTTGGTCAAAATAACTGTGGACACAGAGAAGACGCTGGGGTCATATGCTCAGGTAAGTCTGTGTTTCTTTTTCTACAGTTACTTCTGGATATTAAAGGAAAAGTAACGTTTTTTTTTTTTTTTTTTTTACAATTTGAGCCTTATTTCGGTAATAAAACAAGTTGTTTTACTCACCCATAGCACTTTGGTGTCATATGGAGCACTTCCAGAGATGTTTTAGATTTGCGGTTAGCCTAGCGCGACTTCTAGCCATAGCTCGGGGCATATAATATATTCCCCAAGCATGTAATATGCCCTGTGCGGGCTGCAAATAACACAAACTTTAGCACTTTTCAAATCATAGAAGCCCGATGTCTTAGTCTACGATTTCGTTTGAAGCTAAAGTGGCCTGTAATCCGAGATTTATCCATAGTTTACAGCTTTGCGTTTCATGTTTGGATCCCGGGAGCTGAGAGCACACTCCGCGCATGCGCACTGGCGTCCTCATCTACTCGAAACTATGGCTAAATCTCGGATTACAGGCCACTTTTGACCACATGAAATCGTAGGCTAAGACATCGAGCTTCTATGATTTGAAAAGTGCTAAAGTTTGTGTTATTTGGAGACCGCAAACATGTGCCCCGAGAACTCACATGATGGAGATCGCAAATCTAAAACATCTCTGGAAGTGCTCCATATGACACCAAAGTGCTATGGGTGAGTAAAACAACTTGTTTTATGACCGAAATAAGGCTCAGATTGTAAAAAACGTTACTTTTCCTTTAAAGGGCCCATATTATGGGTCATTCCAGAAGTGGAGGACATTTTGGCTTTAAAATTCTTGAAAAATAAACCTTCACTTTTCTGATTTTCTGCTACATATTCATCAATAATCGGTAATAAACTATTAAATGCTTGATTAGCTCAGCTGACGGTCAATGGTAAAATTTTTATTATATGATTTATATGGTTTATTTATTGATTTACTCTAATCACAGTAACAGGGTTGCAGGTAACAGGGTTGCAAAACTGCACTAATGTTAGCTTTATCTCAGGAATAGAAGCTGTTTAGCTGTTATTACTAATCAAGAGGAAAACTTATTTTTGCAAATACGTAAAGGAAAAAAAAAATTGTCTTATTCTGATCATTTACATAACAGGGTTGCATGAGGCAGAGTGAGACATTCAATCAAGGCTAACGATGTTATAAAAATATGAAAAATAGAAGAGAAGATAAACCTTTGCTCTGCCCATTCTTTTGGAAAACTGTTTGATGATGTCAAGTCCAGGGGATCATGTGGTTTTCTGTTTTCTTCTTCTTCTACCAGACTAAAAATGTTCTGGTAACAGGGTTGGTGCAGGTTGTGGGACACATGTTCCATGAATAATAATTATTATTTGAAATATTATGTCTATTAAAACAAATGTTCCACAGTTACAGGAGATGGAAATGAAACAAATTATAGAAAAAACAAGAAATTTCAACTCAATTTGAACAGTTTTATTTGAGATTCAATTATTATTATTCATTAGAGGGGTGGGACAAGAGGAAAATGGCATTTTGGGGGTACTCCAGACTTATTTGGTATTATAAAAACTATTTTCAAGCATTCTTTTCTCTTAGTTTTTTTACATTTGGTCTCAGGACAAGTAAATTCGCTCAGAAACTGTATGTTTTAGTATTTTGTATGTGGATTATTTAATATTTGATGGGTGGGACGTAAAATGTCCTCCAATTCTGGAATGACCCTTATGTTATTTTCTGATTTATGTTATAATGTTATTTCCTCATCAAAGACATACCTGGAGTTTAGTTTCATTCACGCACAAATCCTGCCTATTTAGGCTGAGTTCTTCTCTCAAACAGAAAACACTCTGTTCCAACTCGTGATGTCATGTGGTAATACTGTGGTAATATTAAACTCTATACACCTTTACTAGAATCATTTGGATAATTTCAGCTCTGGAATAACCCATCTCCACTGAACAAAAGGTAAAAGGAAGCTGTTAACTTGAAAACTACTGCTTCATGACATCACAAGGTGGAACAAAGCATTTTGAGCTTTTGGTGATGTAGACAAACTAGTAAAAATAGGTTTTGGTGAGGTAATTTTGCATAATATGGGACCTTTAAACCTGCTTATGACTGACTGACTGAATGGTTTTCGGGTTCATCTTATTATTAGCTGGTTTGTCTTTGTAATCCGTCAGTCTTCCAGGTAGGATCCATTGTAAAAGAAAATTAAATTCTGTCTGGACGAAGGTTTTGATGGCAAAACTCTTAACTCTGAAAAACATTTGTCCATTTAACAGAATGAATATATTTTTTGCAATTATTTGGTTTGGTGGAATAGTGGCAGGTGTTGTTATTGTTTTGCTCCAGTATTCGACAAACTTAATTGATCCACAAGGGAAATTACTGATGATTACAATGTATTATAATAACAAAGAGCAAAAAATATAAATGTAATAATAAATTCTAAATAAGTAGCAAAAAAGATACCAAGAGACATGTGTCAAAAAAGCATAATTATATACAGTGGTACCTCACCTTACGAAATTAATTTGTTCCAGAAGTGGTTTCGTAATGTGAATTAAGTTGAGTAGCTATTTCAATGGAAAAAGCCTGATCCGTTCCAAGGTTTTTTTAATAGTGTAACTTTTTTTTATAGTGTAACTTTTGTGTTCTGCGTCCTGATTGGAATAAACCAGGTCTAGACCAGAACTAAACCAGGTCTAAACCTGGACTGGACCTGGACTAAACCAGGATTATCCCGGGACATGGCAGTGCCGTTGGAGGAGCTCGTTGCTCGTGTCTCCGCGCTCCTTGGGCGTTCCGCGCTAGAGCTAAGAGGCCGAGAAAGACGCTCTTTCAGCGGGAATAAGAGCGGGGCGGGCTCTGGTACTATGTGACTTCCAGGTATAGACCAGAACTAAACCAGATCCGCGGCCCCAAGGGGGAGGCACGGCCCGGGCGCCGCGGCTCCATCCCGCGCCGTGTCGACGTCGCTTTTTGATCCTTCGATGTCGGCTCTTCCTATCATTGTGAAGCAGAATTTACCAAGCGTTGGATTGTTCACTCACTAATAGGGAACGTGAGCTGGGTTTAGACCGTCGTGAGACAGGTGAGTTTTACCCTGCTGATGATGTGTTGTTGATAGTAATCCTGTGTCTCCGCTCCCCTCGCACGTTCGGCGCTATATTGAGCCGTGTCCCCCCCACGCTTCACTATCAACACATTCCATTGAAAATCTATGAAAGTTCGAGTGTTCAAACGAGAGAGAAATGCGAGAAAAGCCCAACTCCAGTCTGAGAAAAGCGTAGAATGTGTGTGGTGAGGCATTTACAGCCCTAAAACATGTAGAACAATTGCAAAATACAAAGTTGTCCTACCTCGTGGACCTCTCCCACCGCGGGCCACCTCTGGAACCTAACCCGTGTGTGTTGATAAAGTGTATTTACGTTTCGGGGCGTGCATCTGAGCGCGCATTAATTGAATTTTTGAGATTTGTTGTTTTTAAAGTGCTTTATGAATAAAGTTGGATTGGATTGGAGATTTCGCGTTTCGTAACTTGAAATTTCATTCGTATCTAGAGACCAAAATTTTACGTGAAGGCGTTTCATAACTTGAAATTTTCGTTTGTTGGGTCATTCGTAAGGTGAGGTACCACTGTACAAGTAAAAATAAAATAGACAAGTAACAAGTAATAAAAATGTCTGTCTGTATGTGTACTTTTACTTTAGTAACCAACTTTAGTGCTTCTTCCACCATTGATTTTCAGCTCATGTCAGACTCGTCGGTGGGTCTGACCAGTGCTCGGGCAGCGTGGAGGTCAGCTATAACGGAGAGTGGCTCCCGGCGCTGAACACAAGATGGGGAATGAACGAAGCGGCTGTTGTTTGCAGGGAAATGAACTGTGGTGATGCAAAGACAGTTTCTGGATCATTTGCACAAAAAGAGTTTCAGAGGGGCTTTAAAATCAGCTGTACTGGGAGAGAGCGTTCCATTGGCCTCTGCACAGTAAGAGACTATACCAGGACCGGCTCTGAGCAACTCAGATATGCTTCTGTCACATGTTCAGGTAAGATCTTGTGTACAGTGAAATCGTATTGCTGGATTTAAAGTGCCTATGACAGGTTAGACTACTCATTTAGCTAAAACGCAGTTGAGATCGTTTGATTTAAGATTTTTGCAAAAACATTTGCACAAAAATTTTTCTTCCTGGTTGGAAATCGTCACATCACACTAGGGATTTCCATAACTGTTCCCTAGCAAAACTCCTCTAATGTACACAGAAACAATTATGTAACAAATACACACACATGAAAACACCTTTATTTTTGTTGAAATCAGTTTAAAGTATCACAAAAATGTGTTTCTTGTGAATATCTTTTGGATAGAACTTTCCACAGTGTGATCATCAGTATGTTTGAATTTTGTTCAACATATATGACAACTTTTCTTCAAAAAAATCTTCTTGATTAACTTCTTCTCCCTCCATTAAAAAAAAAAAAATCTGCACATACTAACTTTGACTTAAAGGGACAGTGTGTAAGATTTTTACCCGTTAATTACAGAAATTGAAGATACCCATTAAAAATACATTGTTTTCCAAGCCTTTTCACTTCCATCATGAAATCAAAGTATTCTTTTGGACTTAGATATAGTCACATAAAAGGGGGATCTTCCCCATATAGAGGCAGCCATTTTGAATACGAGAGCCGCAGAAGGACATTTGGGCTCCGCCTTCGGCAAGGCTCGTGGTTTTGGGTAAACAACACAAGCATGCTGCCGGATCACATGTCGTAATGGATCTAACACGTGTTTTGGACTAAATTGTTTTACTGGATTTTATTCGCTGGATCCTTACGGACAAATTGAGAGCAAGTTTATGGTGAAATACAGAGTTTGACCTGTGCAAAGCATTCTAAGGTAAGCTAACCTTGTTTTTTGCTTTTCCGTATAAAAGCCCCATGTGCTCGGGGAGTGATTGTTGTGAATTGCATAGTCAAAAAGAGGAGACTGTAAGGTTTCATTTGATGTGTAGAGTGTCATGGTACACGATCTGGAATGTGTGTTTTCATGAGAAAAGAAAAAAACAAAACAAAACCGGGACCGCGTTTTATTTATACAGTAGCGGCGTGCGAGTGACCCTCGAGGTCTGCCGTAGCTAAAACAGAAAGTGCAATAGCACTATCCACCTATGCGCCACGAATCCTACACACTGTGGCTTTAAAGGAAAAGTGATGTTTTTTTTTTACAATCTGAGCCTTATTTCGGTAATAAAACAAGTTTTTTTACTCACCCATAGCACTTTGGTGTCATATGGAGCACTTCCAGAGATGTTTTAGATTTGCGGTTAGCCTAGCGCGACTTCTAGCCATAGCTCGGGGCATATAATATATTCCCCAAGCATGTAATATGCCCCGTGCGGTCTCCAAATAACACAAACTTTAGCACTTTTCAAATCATAGAAGCTGTCTTTAGTCTACAATTTCGTTTGAATCAAAAGTGGCCTGTAATCCGAGATTTATCCATAGTTTACAGCTTTGCGTTTCATGTTTGGGTCCCGAGAGCTGAGAGCACAGTCCGCACATGCGCACTGGCGTCCTCATCTACTCGAAACTATGGCTAAATCTCGGATTACAGGCCACTTTTGACCAAACGAAATTGTAGGCTCTCAAGTCTCACGCATTGAGAGTGTGACACACGCAATTCGACGTGTTCACATGCTCACACGCCACACATGGCATTTCTCACGCTGATTTCTTTTTTTTTTTTCGTGCCCAGAAAATCGGTCTGTGTGGCTTAGTTTATGCAGGCTCCGCGCGTTTTCAGCGAAAAAAACTCCCCCTGCTCCAGGCGCACGGTCCGTGCGGAGGCTGGAGCAGACGCGCCGTCCCCCGGGCACGTCCTGAGCCTCAGTCCCAGTGCCACATCTCCTCTGAGCCGACTCCGGTCCCGGTGTCTCCGTCTGTGCGTAACGTGTCCCCCCCGACGGCTTACGCGCGGAATATGCGCGGCCCAGAGCGGCTCACCGCGGGCCCGGTGCATTAACCCCCCCCGCCCCGGTCCCTCCTCCCTGCCCCTCTCAGCGCGCACTGACAAAGTGCGGTGATGATAAAACAAACTGAGAACCATCAGGTAATAACTTCATTTATATAACTCTCATTAGTTGCTTTGTAGTTTAAAGGGATATGCCATCCCCCAGGTCAAACTTGGGCATCTCCCCACAGTCCAGAGACTAAAATAAGTGGTGGAAAGCGTTTTCCTGCTCACCCAGCCATTGTCCGAGTCTGTCAGCACTGACCGCCGCGGTATCTGCAGCTCCTCCGCCTTAGACTGGAGTCTAACGTCGCCAGAGAAAGATTTCGGCCAAAAGGAATTAATTTGCTTGATGCTTTTCCCAATTACTTTCTGTGTAGTGCGCATTCATATCGAGTGCAAATAAATGTGCAAATCAACACGGAGAGCTTGACTTGGTCATTTTGGGTGGGAACTATTTTTCAGTGCGGAAAAAGAAAGCCGAAGCACACACCACGCTGCGCAACAGGGGAACTCCCTTCCTGGTGCGTAACTGGGATTCCCCTGGCAGGATCCCCCCCCCCCTTGGAAATTAGTCACCAAATTACTTACCCCGCTCAAAACTTGAGAGCCCTGGCTATGGGTGAGTAAAACAACTTGTTTTATTACCGAAATAAGGCTCAGATTGTAAAAAACGTTACTTTTCCTTTAAAGCCCTAGTGTGTAGGATTCGTGGGGCATAGGTGGTTGGTGCTATTGCACTTTCTGTTTTATCTACGGCAGACTTTTTTTTTTTTCTCTCATGAAAACACACATTCCCGATCATGTACCATGACACTCTACACAACAAATGAAACCTTACAGTCTCCTCTTTTTGACTATGCAATTCATTTCCCTGCACAACAATCACTCCCCGAGCACATGGGGCTTTTATACGGAAAAGCACAAAACGAGGTTAGCTTACCTTAGAATGCTTTGCACAGGTCAAACTCTGTATTTCACTATAAACTTGCTCTCAGTTTGTCCGTAAGGATCCAGCGAATAAAATCCAGTAAAACAATTTAGTCCAAAACACGTGTTAGATCCATTACGACGTCTGATCCGGCAGCATGCTTGTCTTGTTTACCCAAAACCACGAGCCTTGCCGAAGGCGAAGGCGGAGCCCAAATGTCCTTCTGTGGCTCTCGTATTCAAAATGGCTGCCTCTGCATGGGGAAGATCCCCCTTTTATGTGACTATATCTAAGTCCAAAAGAATACTTTGATTTCATGATGGAAGTGAAAAGGCTTGGAAAACAATGTATTTTTGAATGGGTATCTTCAATTTCAGTAATTAACGGGTAAAAATCATACACACTGTCCCTTTAAAGGGGTATTGTGTAATTTTTTTGGTGAAACGCTTTTCTTCATTAACCAATTTCTAGGTGTTTTTGTGCAATAAAACCACTTGTAATTGAATAAATGTAAGGTAGAGCTGTCATCATACTGTGGAATATTCCAAGCAGAGCAATGACATTTCTATAGAAACAAGAAGCTGACGGACCCACCACCGAAAAGTTACACAATGCACTTTAATAACTTCACTTGATAAATAAATACATAAAAAAGGAATTATTTTGTTGACTACAGCTCTAATCTATGCTATGAGACTAACAGAATGTATTTGAATTTATTTGCAGGTATTGTGAAATTGGTAGATGGTCCAAACCGCTGTGCTGGGAGATTGGAGATGTTTCACAAAGGCCAGTGGGGGAACGTGTGTGGAAACTCTTGGGACATGAATGATGCAGAAGTGGTCTGTCAGCAGCTCAACTGTGGGAAGGCCTTCAAAGTGACCACTGACCCGAGCCAGTACGGCACCGGAGGGGGCGGGTTCAACGTGGCGCACATCGGCTGCAACGGCCCAGAGTCTCTGGTGCAGCATTGTTCCATCACTCACGGGGGAAAAAACTGCAACTCTTCTTCAGTGGCTGCGGTCATCTGCTCAGGTAAGAATGGTAATATGATATTTGCAGGCAGTTTAACCAGTCCTGTTAAAAGGCTAAACCTGGTCATAGTTCATAATCAAGATTAAGATTAAGATTAAAGGAAAAGTAACGTTTTTTACAATTTGAGCCTTAGTTCGGTAATAAAACAAGTTGTTTTACTCACCCATAGCACTTTGGTGTCATATGGAGCACTTCCGGAGATGTTTTAGATTAGCGTTAGGCTAACGTCGTTAGCCTAGCGCGACTTATAGCCATAGCTCGAGGCATAAAATATATTCCCCGAACATGTAATATGCTCCGTGCGGGTTCCAAATAACACAAACTTTAGCACTTTTCAAATCATAGAAGCTCGATGTCTTAGTCTACGATTTCCTTTGAATCAAAAGTGGCCTGTAATCCGAGATTTAGCCATAGTTTACAGCTTTGCGTTCCATGTTTGGGTCCCGGGAGCTGAGAGCACACTCCGCACATGCGCACTGGCCTCCTCATCTACTCAAAACTATGGCTAAATCTCGGATTACAGGCCACTTTTGACCAAACGAAATCGTAGACTAAGACATCGAGCTTCTATGATTTGAAAAGTGCTAAAGTTTGTGTTATTTGGAGCCCGCACGGGGCATATTACATGCTCGGGAAATGCCCCGAGCTATGGCTATAAGACGCGCTAGGCTAACAGCGTTAGCCTAACGTTAATCTAAAACATCTCCGGAAATGCTCCATATGACACCAAAGTGATATGGGTGAGTAAAACAACTTGTTTTATTACCGAGATAAGGCTCAAATAGTAAAAAACGTTACTTTTCCTTTAAGATTAAGATTAAGATTAAGATTAAGCCTTTATTTGGTCTCACAAACAATGACACACAGTGACACACAGGAGAAATTTGACTTCTGCATTTGACCCATCCTTTTTCAGGAGCAGTGAGTCAAGGCAAAATTTGTATCTAAACCAGGTTTATAAATTGCTGAGTGTGCCACAAGTTTTGGTGCTGCATTCCATACGGTTTGCCCAGTTTGAAAACTTTGAAGTCTTGGATAGAATGGAAAAGATGGAAAAGATTTGAATCTACTATTATAAGTAACAAGGATGCACGATTGTCTAATGATGCTCTAGGAGACCTAAATAGGTTTTGACTGGAACAGGGACTTGGTTCATTGCCATCAGTCAAAGCCTATTTACTGTGCATGGTGGTTTTCATTCACTGTGAACATCGGTTTCACCAGGGCTGCTCGCTGGTACTGGTACTGTTCATTATGTGATGGACAGAATTTCTAGGTGCACTCTGCCTTCTCAGGAGGCAGAGAGAAGGTCCTGTACCTTCTCTACCTCCTAAGAAGGTAGACGACTTTCTCTGCCTTCTGCTACACCTACAAATTCTGTGGCGTCCTCCACTTTTTTGTGCTTATTTCAAATTTTGTAAACTAAGACCTGCAGTGTGTAGGTTTGTGTAGCCACTACAATAAAAAGAATCAACTCCAAACAAAGCTCATCTTTCCGAATTAAAATTAGAATTGTGGTCTCTCTCCAGATGTATGGATATTCCATGCCTCAAGTGATAAGTTTTTTTTATACAATGTTATTTTTTGTCTCTGGCCTAACAGACAGTCTGAACATCCGGCTGGTAGGAGGTATAGACCGTTGCAGTGGAAGAGTAGAGGTGCGTATGGGCAGTGTTTGGGGCTCTGTGTGTGGCGCAGAATGGAGTGTGGAGAGGGCTGAGACTCTATGTGAGCTGCTAGAGTGTGGACATGCAGTGAACGTCTCCACAGCGCCTCACAAAGCAGCAGTGCCGGTGTCCGACCCTGCACAGACCTGCTTCAGCAGCGTACAGAGTCTGAAGATGTGTCTGAACAATGGACTGCCACGGGCCACATGTGCACAGGACGATGCCAGTCTGACGTGTGCAGGTAAAACATGTGTAACTCTATGATACACGTTACTCATGATTTTGTACACTTAAGCATGGGTGGTTTTATTTAGTGTCTTCTTTGATACCTTCTCCTGGAGAATTGAGAAATAAGATCTACCTTCTGAAGTATATCATATCATTATATATCATATATATCATTTACAGTGTAAAAAGCAATACAGTGGTACCTCACCTTACGAGATTAATTCGTTCCAGAAGTGGTTTCGTAACGTGAATTTTTCGTAAGTTGAGTCACTATTTCAATAGAAAAAGCCTGATTCGTTCCAAGTTTTTTTTTTTTATAGTGTAACTTTTTTTTTTTTTATAGCGTAACATTGGTTCTGCGTCCTGATTGGCTAAGAGACTAGACCAGGACTAAACGTGGACTAAACCATGTCTAGACCAGAACTAAACCAGGTCTAGAGTCTAGACCTGGTTTAGTTCTGGTCTAGACTCTAGACCAGAACTAAACCAGGTCTAGACCAGGTCTAAACCTGGACTGGACCTGGACTAAACCAGAACTGGACCAGGATTAAACTACCACGTGCCGCTCTTTGCTGGTTTCGTGCGGCTGGTTTGTGGCTCGGGCTCCAGAGGACGCGGTCCGGGCGCCGCGGTTCTATCTCGTCCTCGCAGCCCTGGTGCCGGTCGTGCAAACCAGGACTAGGGGTGCTCCTTGCGCAGTGTGTGCTCCTCGCCGCGCGGTGCTCCTCGCCGCGCGGTGCTCCTCGCCGCGCGGTGCTCCTCGCCGCGCGGTGCCGTGCTCCTCGCCGCGCCGTGCGTTCATGTCTCTGCGCTGCTTCCGGAGTCGTGTCTCCCCCCACGCTTCACTATTTAATACATTTTGTTGAAAATCTTGCGTGTTTGGCGCTAGAGCTAAGAGGCCGAGAAAGGTGCTTTTTGAGCGGGGATAACAGCGGGGCATCTGAGCGCGCATTATTCGAATTTTTGAGATTTCGCATTTCGTAACTTGAATTTTTTTTCGTATCTAGAGACCAAAATTTAACGTGAGGGCGTTTCGTAACTTGGATGTTTCATATGTAGGGTCTTTCGTAAGGTGAGGTACCACTGTATTGATTTAAAACGACATAGTGATTTTTTTTTTTTTTGAAGATCATTCTTAAAGGTCCTATATTATGCAAATTGACTCTTGTCAGCTTTAAGCCATGTTAGAATGTTGTAACCTCCTCAAAAACATACCTAGAGTTTTGCTTTGTTTCAATCACACGTTTGACTGACCCTGCATTATTAGTCTGTCTACATCTGAGGCTCAACTTATTCCGTTCCACCTTGTGATGTCATGAAGTGGTAGTTACAGCTACAGTTTTTAAACTCCATACACCTTCACTAGAATCATTTGGATAATTTCAGCCCTGGAATCACCAGTCACTACTAAACAAAAAGGAAACTTGAAAACAAGACATGACATGACATCACAAGATAGAACAGAGCATTTTGAGCTTTGGAAATTACTGAAACGTGAATTAATGAACGTGTGAATTAAACAAAACATGTTTGTACTTCATGTTTTTGATGAAGTACCAACATTCTAACATGACTTGAAGCGCACAAGAGTCAATTTTGCATAATACAGGGTCTTAAATAGTCCTTTTATACATTCATTGTTGAGTCAGTTTGCTTTTCTCTACAGCTCATGTCCGGCTGGTGGCTGGTCCTCACACATGTGCAGGTCGAGTCGAGATTCTTCATAAAGGAGACTGGGGAACTGTGTGCGATGATGATTGGGATATGGCTGACGCGAAGGTTGTGTGCAGACAGTTGGGGTGTGGGCTCCCTATATCGGTGGACACTTACGGCATAGGCTCAGGGCAGATATGGTTGGACAATATGCAGTGTACAGGCACAGAATTAGTGTTGACACAGTGTTCCCATAGCGGCTGGGCCAATCACAACTGTGGCCATGACGAAGACGCCGGGGTCACTTGTTTGGGTGAGTCAAACATGTATATTGCTAGGTTTCACATGACATGACAGCATTATATAGGCCAGTATTATTTCAAGACGCGCTATGTAACTTTTTGATTAGAGGTCCGTCACCTGCTTCTTTGTATGGATAAGTTATTGCTCTGTCTGGAATGTTCCCTAGTATGATATTAAGCAGCTATACCTTACATTTATTCAATTACAGGTGGTTTTATTGCTTAAAGGTCCCATGACATGGTACTTCTTGATGCTTTTATATGGCTCCTTAATGGTTCCCTAATACTGTAAATGAATCCTTCTTCAAAATCAACACTCAGTGCATGAGAAAGAGAGATAAGATGAGAAAGAGTCATAAATGTCACTCTGGAACACTCCATTATGGGCGTTGTTGCTTGAATGCAAATGAGGAGGACAGAGATGACCTATAGTAGGGGGTGGGGGCGTGGCCAAACTCTCCGCTCCGCTCTGTGACCCACTTCCGTGTTTTTGCACGGAGGGAGAGATGAGAAGCGTTCCATTGAAAAATAAACACATTTCCACAGAAAATAAAATTAAACCACTGCTGTTTCAGATATCCACAGGCTCAGATAAAGGACTTCCGAGCTTAGAAACACTCGCAAGTTCCTCCAGGCAAATAAAAAACGCATTTCGCATTGCGTAGCTCCTCCGCAGTCCAAACTCTCTGGGCGTGATTTACACAGACGCTGAGTACAGACAGACGGGGGTGGAACTGCATTTGCATTTCTTTTTTCGATCTGACGTAACAAAGTTTCCTTGTTCAGAATCACCCGTTTCAGCTCTGATTTTTTTCTAACGCAGAAAAGGACCACAAATGCTCAGTTTAGACATTTCACAACTTTTAGCCATGAGGGGGCCCTAAACAGGGTAGGGGAGCTCACATTAACGTTCAAAAACCTCAGAAAGTGAAAATTTCATGCCATGGGACCTTTAAAAATACCTAGAAAAACAAGCATTCTAACAGTGAGTGGGGTTGCTTCTCCACTAATCTGACCTGTAACTTGGTCTGGTTTGGGCTCCATGAAGATAGAAAGGTTTAATACCATACTGTGAAACATTCCAGACTGAGCAATAACGTCTCCATGGAGAAAAGCATTTCACGGACCCTCGACCCAAAAAATTACACAATGCATCATTTTGGGCACACTTTTTCGTTAAATTTTCTTGTTAACCTTTTCTTAATGTTCTTTATTTCTATTGTAGATTCTCACTAAAGGTGTCAGAACTATGAATGGACACATATGGAATGTAGCAAACAAAACATTTATTCAAAATAACTCAAAACTTTTAGATAAAATAATAAAACAAAATAGCCACCCTTTGCTCTGAACCCTGGTTTGCACTTTTGGCATTTCTTGACCCTGACGCAGCACACCTGTGAAGTGAACACCATTTCCAGGATTTTCATCAAGAAGATCACTGTGAGAAGGCCAAGGGATTGCTCCAACGTGCACTGGGCAGCTGTGTGAAGCGGCTGGGATGAGGATCAGCTCCTCCAAATCCAAGTCCATGGTTCTTGACCGGAAGAAGGTGGCTTGCCCTCTCCGGGTGGCTAGAGAGTCCTTGCCTCAAGTGGAGGAGTTCAAGTATCTTGGGATGAGGGGAGGATGGAGTGTGAGCTTGACAGGTGGATCGGTGCAGTCTCAGCAGTGATGCGGTCGCCGTACCAGGCCGTTGTGGGTTCTACTACTGTGAATACCAGAAGAGGGCATTAAGGGAAGTGATCTACTATCCTGAAGGGGCGGCTGCTGAACTCACAGTCACAGCTTGACAGGTGGATCGGTGCAGTCTCAGCAGTGATGCGGTCGCCGTACCAGGCCGTTGTGGTGAAGAGGGAGCTTAGCCGAAAGGCAAAGTTCTCAATCTACCAGTCAATCTACGTTCCTATCCTCACCTATGGTCCTGAGCTCTGGGTAATAAGTCACACGGGAGGAGCTCGGAGTAGAGCTGCTGCTCCTCCACGTCAAGAGGAGCCAGCTGAAGTGGCTCGGGCATTTGTTCCGGATGCCTCCTGGACCTCTACCTTGGGAGGAGGCCACGGGGAAGACCCAGGAAACGCTGGAGGGACTATGTCTCTCGGCTGGCCTGGGAACGCCTCTGGGTCCCCCCAGAGGAGCTGGAGGAAGTATCGGGAGTGAAGGAAGTCTGAAAGTCCCTGCTTAGACTGTTTCCCCCGTGACCCGGCCCCTGATAAGCGGAAGAAAATGGATGGATGGAAAATACCACGGGCGTGCAAAGTGGTGATCGAAGCAAAGAGTAGCTAATTTGAGGAATCCAGAACATTCCAAATGAGTTCATTCATAGTTTTAATGCCCTCATTTAGAATCCAAAAGGCAAATAATTGCAAAATTTAAGAAAAGTGTTACATGAAAGAGTGTATCCAAACTACTGACTGATATTTTTGTACTGTTAAAATTTAAAAACATGTGATAATGTTTTAAGCAACCATAAAATTCCCTTTGCTATGTTTTTAATACTACAGATACACTTGAAAAACCCAGGATTCTTATGAGTCCTGGCCCTGTGGTGATCTGGGGAGAGAGCGTGGACATCACCTGTACATTATCAGCGCCGCAGACTGGGAGCGGGACTTTCGCACTGAGGAAAAGCAATACCACTTTTAGAATGGAAAAATCCACTGAAAACCAAGCTGCAGTGTTTAGCTTGCTCAAAGTTAACCTCAGCCTAAATGGGTTCTACTACTGTGAATACCAGAAGAGGGTGTTAAGGGAAGTGATCTACTATCCTGAAGGGGCGGCTGCTGAACTCACAGTCACAGGTAATCTCTAATATGTATGTTATATATATATATATATATATATATATATATACATATATATATATATATATATATATATATATATATATATATATATATATATATATATATATATATATATATATATATATATAATTTATTTATTAGGGAATTAGGGATGTCTATAGTGCAGTGCAGCCTTGACAAGTCATATATATATATATATATATATATATATATATATATATATAATTACCAAATAATAGTAGAGTAGAGCTGAAATATTGGAATGTATTATTGAAAAATGTCAGATTATTTATTTATTTTTATTTTGTATTTCTGCTCTTTGTTACAAAAAGGTCTTTTATCATGTGTTTTATAGTCAGTATGGTTCAGATACTGTAACTATTTAAATAATTGTAGTTGTGTTTTAACCCCTCCTTGAGCCGTCACTTTAATGTGGTTGAGGGGTTTGAGTGCCCGAATGATCCCAGGAGCTATGTTGTTGGGGGTTTCATGCCCCTGGTAAAGTCACCCAAGGCAAACAGGTCCTGGAGGACGGGTCAGACCAAGAGCAGTTCAGAAGCCCTTATGATGAACTCGAGAACAAGGCCAGATACGTTGCCTGGATTGGCATTACCGGGGCCCCACCCTGGAGCCAGGCCTGGGGTGGGTGCACACCAACGAGCACCTGGCCTTCCCCCATGGGGCCCAGCCAAGCTCAGCTTGAAAGAGCGACGTGGGGCCGTCCTCCCCACCACCTGCAGGAGGATCCATAAGGGGCTGGTGCGAAGAGAACTGGGCGGAGGCAGGGGTCTCGGCGACCAGATCTCCGGACATGGAGACTAGCTCTGGGGACATGGACTGTCACCTTGCTGGGGGGGAAGGAGCCTGAGCTTCTGCAGGAGGTTGAGCGTTACTGACTAGATATAGTCGGCCTCACCTCCACTCACAGCTTGGGCTCTTGAACCCAACTCCTTGAAGGGGGCTGGACTGTCCATTTCTCTTGTGTGGGTCTGCTCATTGCCCCACAGCTCAGCCGCTGTGTATTGGAGTTCACTCCGGTGAACAAGAGGGTCGCGTCCCTGCACCTTCGGGGACAGGTCTCTCATTGTTGTGTCGGCCTACGGGCCGAACAGCAGTGCAGAGTTCCCGGCCTTCTTGGAGTGCCTGGGAGGGGTGCTGGACAGTACACATACTGGCGACTGCGTTGTTCTACTGGGGGACATCAATGCCCACTTGGGCAATGACAGTGACACCTGGAGAGGGGTGATTGATTGGGTTCTGTTGTTGGACTTCTGTGCTAGCCACGGTTTGTCCATAACGAGCACCATGTTCGAGCACAAGGATGTCCACCAGTGCACGTGGCACCAGGACACCTTAGAACGGAGGTCGATGATCGATTTTGTTGTCGTGTCATCTGACCTCTGGCCACGTGTCTTGGACAGTGAAGAGAGGGGCAGAGCTGTCAACTGATCACCACCTGGTTGTGAGTTGGGTCCGCTGGCGGGGGAGGAAGCTGGAAAGACCTGGCAGGCCCAAGCGTGTAGTAAAGGTCTGTTGGGAATGTCTGGCAGAGCCCTCTGTCAGGGGCACCTTCAACTCACACCTCCGGGAGAGCTTCTCCCGGATTCCGGGGGAGGCTGGGGACATAGAGTACGAGTGGGCTTTGTTCTCGGCCTCTATTGTTGATGCGGCCGCCCGTAGATGTGGTCGTAAGGTCTGTGGTGCCTGTCGCGGCAGCAATCCCCGGTGGTGGACACTGAAGTAAGGGATGCCGTCAGTCCTATCGGGCCTTGTTGGCTCGTGGGACTCCTGAGGTCGCAGAGGCAAAAACTCGAGGGTTGCGAGGAGTTCGGAGAGGTCATGGAGGAGGAGTATCGGATGGCCTCAAAGAAATTCTGGCAAACTGTCCGGTGCCTCAGGAGGGGGAAGCAGTGCTTCACCAACACTGTTTACAGTGCGGGTTGGTGAGTTGTTGACCTCGAATGGGGATGTTATCGGACAATGGAAGGAATACTTTGAGGATTTCCTCAATCCCACAATCACGTCTTCCGAGGAGGAAGCAGAGGCTGGGGACTCGGAGGCGGACTCATTCATCACCCTGGCCGAAGTTACTGAGGTGGTTGGAAAGCTCCTCGGTGGCCGCCCTGAGTATCTTAAGTCTCTGGATGTTGTGGGGCGGTCTTGGTTGACACATCTCTGCAACATTGCGTGGCGGTCGGGGACAGTACCTCTGGACTGGCAGACCGGGGTGGTGGTCCCTCTGTTTAAGAAGGGGGACCGGAGGGGAACTATCAACTATTGGGGAATCACACTCCTCAGCCTTCCCGGTAAGGTCTATTGCAGGGTGCTGGAGAGGAGAATTCGACCGATAGTCGAACCTTGGATTCAGGAGAAATAGTGTGGTTTTTGTCCCGGCCGGGGAACACTGGACCAGCTCTATACTCTCCATCGGGTGCTCGAGGGTGCATGGGAGTTTGCCCAACCAGTACACGTGCTTTGTGGAGGAGTTAAAGTATCTCGGGGTCTTGTTCATGAATGAGGGGAGGATGGAGCGTGAGATTGACAGGCGGATCGGTGCAGCATCGGCAGTGATGCGGTCGCTGTACCGGACCATTGTGGTGAAGAGGGAGCTGAGCCAAAAGGCAAAGCTCTCAATTTACCGGCCAATCTATGTTCTTACCCTCACCTATGGTCATGAGCTTTGGGTAATGACCGAAAGGCCAAGGTTGCGGATACAAGCGGCCGAAATTAGCTGGAGGAAGTGTCCAGGGTGAAGGAAGTCTGGGAGTCCCTGCTTAGACTGTTGCCCCCACGACCTGGCCCCGGATAAGCGGAAGAAAATGGATGGATGGTAATTGTGTTTTAAGAAATTTTCTTAAAATGCAATTACAATTATTTAAATAGTCAACGACTCATTCTGATCATTCAAATTATCGTTGTAGCGCTAGCAACAATGTTATTTCACCAATATAATGTCACATTTTTTATTTTTATTGTTTTACAGTGAAACTGGAAAAACCCACTATCTCAGTGACATCACTTTACCCAATGCTGATCACCAGTAAAGACAACATTTCCATCAGCAGAGGGTACAGCTACAATATGACCTGTTCAGTGCATTCACCCTTTCCTGGTGGTTTCTTCTACTTAACTAAGTCTAAGGTTAAAGCCTGCGAATCAAAACCTGCAGTACACCTGTCTGGCCAAGTGGTGTCAATCTTTGAGTTTTCTTCTATGGATTATTTACACCAAGGGGAGTACAGCTGTGTCTTTGGTGTCAACATGTCCTCACAAACATTTAAATCCTCTCCATCTCAAAGCATCCATGTCACTATGGCTGGTGAGTTCAAAAGGTGGAACAAAACAATAAATCAACTTTTTGGGGGTACAAGATGTTTTCATAGCATTGTCTACTGTTCTTAGTCCTTATATGGTGATTTAAACGCAAACGAAGTAAAGGTGCTGGGTGAATTAAAGCCGGGTGTTTCTGATTCCAAACAATCACACACCCCTGATCCACTGATCCTCAAGATCCCACCTCTTCTCTCTCTCCCCTTTAGTCCTCTACACCCAACCTCTTCTCCCTCTCCCCTTTAGTCCTCTAGGCCCAGCCTCTTCGCCCTGTCCCCTTTAGTCCACTTTTCTCTGTCACACTTCCCTTTAGTCCTGCCTCCACCCTGCCTCCTCTCACTCTCCCTTTTAGTCCTCTAGACCCTCTGCCTCTTCTCCCTCTCACTCTCCCCTTTAGTCCTCTAGACCCCACCTCTTCTCCCTCTCACTCTCCCCTTTAGTCCTCTAGACCCCACCTCTTCTCCCTCTCTCTCTCCCCTTTAGTCCTCTAGACCCCACCTCTTCTCCCTCTCACTCTCCCCTTTAGTCCTCTAGACCCCACCTCTTCTCCCTCTCTCTCTCCCCTTTAGTCCTCTAAACCCCACCTCTTCTCACTCTCACTCTCCCCTTTAGTCCGCTAGACCCCACCTCTTCTCCCTCTCACTCTCCCCTTTAGTCCTCTAGACCCCACCTCTTCTCCCTCTCTCTCTCCCCTTTAGTCCTCTAGACCCCACCTCTTCTCCCTCTCACTCTCCCCTTTAGTCCTCTAGACCCCACCTCTTCTCCCTCTCACTCTCCCCTTTAGTCCTCTAGACCCCACCTCTTCTCCCTCTCTCTCTCCCCTTTAGTCCTCTAAACCCCACCTCTTCTCCCTCTCACTCTCCCTTTTAGTCCTCTAGCCCCCACCTCTTCTCCCTCTCACTCTCCCCTTTAGTCCTCTAGACCCCGCCTCCTCTCACTCTCCCCCTTAGTTCTCTCGACCCCACCTCTTCTCCCTCTCTCTCTCCCCTTTAGTCCTCAAGCCCCCACCTCTTCTCCCTCTCTCTCTCCCCTTTAGTCCTCTAGACCCCACCTCTTCTCTCTCTCTCTCTCCCCTTTAGTCCTCTAGACCCGACCTCTTCTCCCTCTCTCTCTCCCCTTTAGTCCTCTAGACCCCACCTCTTCTCCCTCTCTCTCTCTCTCCCCTTTAGTCCTCTAGACCCCACCTCTTCTCCCTCTCACTCTTCCCTTTAGTCCTCTAGACCCCACCTCTTCTCCCTCTCACTCTCCCCTTTAGTCCTCTAGACCCCACCTCTTCTCCCTCTCTCTCTCCCCTTTAGTCCTCTAAACCCCACCTCTTCTCCCTCTCACTCTCCCCTTTAGTCCTCTAGACCCCGCCTCCTCTCACTCTCCCCTTTAGTCCTCTAGACCCCACCTCTTCTCCCTCTCTCTCTCCCCTTTAGTCCTCTAGACCCCACCTCTTCCTCCCTCTCACTCTCCCCTTTAGTCCTCTAGACCCCGCCTCCTCTCACTCTCCCCTTTAGTCCTCTAGACCCCACCTCTTCTCCCTCTCTCTCTCCCCCTTTAGTCCTCTAGACCCCACCTCTTCTCTCTCTCTCTCTCTCTCTCCCCTTTAGTCCTCTAGACCCCACCTCTTCTCCCTCTCACTCTCCCCTTTAGTCCTCTAGACCCCGCCTCCTCTCACTCTCCTCTTTAGTCCTCTAGACCCCGCCTCCTCTCACTCTCCCCTTTAGTCCTCTAGACCCCCTGCCTCCTCTCACTCTCCCCTTTAGTCCTCTAGACCCCACCTCTTCTCCCTCTCTCTCTCCCCTTTAGTCCTCTAGACCCCACCTCTTCACCCTCTCACTCTCCCCTTTAGTCCTCTAGACCCCACCTCTTCTCCCTCTCTCCTTTAGTCCTCTAGACCCCACCTCTTCTCCCTCTCACTCTCCCCTTTAGTCCTCTAGACCCCACCTCTTCTCTCTCTCTCTCTCCCCTTTAGTCCTCTAGACCCCACCTCTTCTCCCTCTCACTCTCCCCTTTAGTCCTCTAGACCCCGCCTCCTCTCACTCTCCTCTTTAGTCCTCTAGACCCCGCCTCCTCTCACTCTCCCCTTTAGTCCTCTAGACCCCGCCTCCTCTCACTCTCCCCTTTAGTCCTCTAGACCCCGCCTCCTCTCACTCTCCCCTTTAGTCCTCTAGACCCCCCGCCTCTACTCCCTCTCACTCTCCCCTTTAGTCCTCTAGACCCCGCCTCCTCTCACTCTCCTCTTTAGTCCTCTAGACCCCGCCTCCTCTCACTCTCCCCTTTAGTCCTCTAGACCCCGCCTCCTCTCACTCTCCCCTTTAGTGCTCTAGACCGCGCCTCCTCTCACTCTCCCCTTTAGTCCACTAGACCCCACCTCTTCTCACTCTCTCTCTCCCGTTTAGTCCTTAGACCCCACCTCTTCTCCCTCTCACTCTCCCCTTTAGTCCTTTAGACCCCCCGCCTCTACTCCCTCTCACTCTCCCCTTTAGTCCTCTAAACACCCCACCTCTTCTCCCTCTCACTCTCCTCTTTAGTCCTTAGACCCCACCTCTTCTCCCTCTCACTCTCCCCTTTAGTCCTTTAGACCCCCCGCCTCTACTCCCTCTCACTCTCCCCTTTAGTCCTTAGACCCCACCTCTTCTCCCTCTCACTCTCCCCTTTAGTCCTTTAGGCCCCCCCCCTCTACTCCCTCTCACTCTCCCCTTTAGTGCTCTAAACCCCCCACCTCTACTCCCTCTCACTCTCCCCTTTAGTCCTCTAAACCCCCCACCTCTTCTCCCTCTCACTCTCCCCTTTAGTCCCAATAAACCCAATAAAACCACCTATAATTGAATAAATGTACGGTAAGTCTGTTTAATGTCATATTGCGGAACATTCGAAGCAGAGCAATGACATATCCATAGATACAAAACGGTGATGGACCCCCAACCAAAAAGTTACATAGTGCATCTTTAAGTACAAGTAATAATAATAATAATAATAATACATTTTATTAATGAGGCGCTTTTCAAGACACTCAAGTATTGCGTAATTTTAGTTTTGCGTTAATATTTATATTTATATTCCTGGGTCTATCCAGTTTGTGTAATACTATTTTGTCTGATTTCGCCAACAGCCAGTACTTCTACTTCAGTTGCCATCGGAATAGTGATTACCCTGATTTTGCTGGCGGTACTAGCAGGAGTGGGGTATTTCGTATGGAGGAAGAGAAGATGGAACACTGGTAGGACACAAATGCAGAGTACACATAAAAAAATGAATCCAAATTGTTATATATTTTGGAAACCGTTTGGAAACTGTTTGATTGACTGACTGATTGATATATTGATTGATTGATTTCAGACAGCATAGTAGGGTTTGTTAACAGACTCGGAGGAGCAATACAAGACATCGGAAACAATGCCAGGTAAGAGGTCTCAAATTAGATAAGAGAACCTTTATTTATCTCGCAATTCCTGAATATATTAGAAAATCCTTTGAATAGAATTTAGATAAGCAGTAAAAATAATACAATACAACTCTGTGCAATTAGGGTAAAATATTACAACAAAGCACAATAAGTGGTGGTTTGATTTAATAATGTCTTTGTATTAAAACATCTTTTTGCACATGTCCGTAGAGTCCAGATACCCATTATCACATACAACTATGATTATTTTTTTTAAAGGTCCCATGACATGGTACTTCTTGATGCTTTTATATGGTGCCTTAATGGTTCCCTAATACTGTAAATGAATCCTTCTTCAAAATCAACATTCAGTGCATGAGAAAGACACATTTACACAGTCAGAGTCATAATCTGTCTGTCTGAACGGCTCATTCTGGGCCTTGTTGCTTGAATGCAAATGAGAAGGACAGAGATTGGGGCAGAGGAGCGGGTGGGGCTCCCCCCACCCGCTCCTCTGCGCTGCGCTCTCTCCCTACTTCCACGTTTTAAGCACTGAAGGCAGAAATGAGAGGCATTTCAATGAAAAAAAAAAACACATTTTCACAGAAAATAAAATTAAACCACTGCTGTTTCAGAGGTCCAGAGGGTCGGGTAAAGGATTTCCGAGCCTAGAAACACTCGCAGTTGCCTCCAGGCAAATAAAAAAACGCATTTCGCATTGCGTAGCTCCTTCGCGGTCCAAACTCTCTGGGCGTGATTTACAGAGACGCTGAGTAGAGACACAGACGGGGGGTGGAGCTGCATTTTTCGATGTGACGTCAATAAGGTGCCTTGTTCAGAATCGCCCGTTTCAGCTGTGTTTTTTTCAAACGCAGAAAAGGATCGCAAATGCTCAGTTTAGACATTTCACAACTTTTAGCCATTTGGGGGGCCTAAACAGGGTAGGGGAGCTCACATTAACGTTCAAAAACCTCAGAAAGTGAAAATGTCATGCCATGGGACCTTTAATAGTCATCACAATTAGTCGGTTAATTATTGCAGCCCTATTATTTTGAGTAAGAGAATCCCTCCAGATAAGTCCCTCCTTACCTTGTTTCCTGTGTTTTTTTCTCTGGCAGAGCCGGAGCTGCAGTGCCGCAAAGTTTCTCGAACGTGAACATGGACATGGACGGTATCGAAGACACTCCAGGAATAGTCTTCCATGACCATGAGCCACTCGTGTATTCTAATTAATTATATTTTTGTTTGTTTTGACTCTCGATGACACCCGCAGATCATTTTGTTATAATTTGGGCATTTCAAATTGGAATATTGTTCGGAAACAACTTAATAAAAGAAATAAGTCCACTGACTTACTTGACTTTTGGGTTGTGAAAATGTGGAACCCAATGGGAGCCGTGAGCATCATCACAACAAAGTACTGCATGTTATCGGCTCCAGATATGAACGGCAGCAGATTTGTTTTCCGTCTTTCCCATGTCCCACTGAAAAATTAGAACTCTGACCTGATTTGAGTGACGTTTAGAGTAAATATGTCTGTTGGGCGCGTGCTGTTCTGCTGCACTTGCACACTCTTACTGCTTTGTTGTAAATTGGGGTGAGCGAGGTGTCATCCATGCTCCTGTAGGGAGCGATGGGTGACAAATAGGTAGAGGAATGTACTCCAATTCTAATCTGATAGTGCAAAAGGGGGGTGGGGGACTCTGAGCCTCAAAAACTAAAGTGAATCGTATTAAATATGTCACTTTTTGGCAAATATAGTATTTTCAAAACTATCAAAAGTAACATGGTGATGTAAGTATACGATGTGTAATACTGTAGTCCAGGGGTCGGCAACCTTTACCACTCAAATAGCCATTTGGAGCCGTTTCACACAGTAAAGAAAACACTGGGAGCCACAAAACCCTTTTGAAATTTAAAATGAAATAACACTGCATATAACGGCTTTTTTTTACCTTTGTGACATAGAATTACATTTTGAATATGAACGAACTAAAATAAAATACATTTTAATTAAATACAGTGGTCCCTCACTGTTTCGCTGATTTTTTATAGTGTATCAACACGTATTGTGTTCTGCATCCTGATCGGCTAAAGGACTGTAGACCTTTGTCTTTCTCAGTCATTCTCCTCCGTGTCTCCTGTACAGAATGCGGTCAGTTTGCCAAATTTATTTAAATGTTCGATCACGAGCAGTGTGACTCTGAAGACTGAGCGGTTTGGCATTTGAGCACATGCC
Organism: Paratrypauchen microcephalus; assembly: GCA_036785185.1. Lineage (NCBI taxonomy): Eukaryota > Metazoa > Chordata > Actinopteri > Gobiiformes > Gobiidae > Paratrypauchen > Paratrypauchen microcephalus. The sequence goes on along the minus strand of JAVJIX010000083.1, from coordinate 2,509,693 downwards.
AGAAGGGCCGAGGCCGTGCTCTATTACGGATTTGTCCGCGCGCACACTTCTCCGGGTGGTCAATGCGCATCGGGAAGTAGCGGCAATGTTTGCGCATAACGAACTGGTGGAACCTGGAGTCCAGGCGGCTGAACCAGTCCTGAGAGCGCACGGATGCGTTCTCACTACAGTTCTGTGTTTGGTGCAGAGCTGTAGAACCCCTCCCCCCCGTTCCACAGACTACGGGGACGCTTGTAGGTGTAAATTGCCAGGGCCGATGATCCCAGTCCATCACTGCTCTGAAGTGCTGTATGTTTGCAAGTTTTCTCCCCAACAAAACCCGCAACAGCGCAGCGGCGCCAGAGGAACTGTGAAATACACACATATTTATACACGCAATATAAAACTGACTACTTCACGGATTTTGCCTATCGTGGGTTATTTCTACAACGTAACCCCCATGATAAACGAGGGACCGCTGTACTGAGCCACATCAGAGGGATCAAAGATCCGCTTGCGGCTCCGGAGCCGCGGGTTGCCGACCCTTGCTGTAGTCCATAGAGTGTAATACTTTGAGATCGCTAATTACAATTTCCAACCCAGTACACCCTGATTACACACCCTAAAGAATGTTTAATTGTGCGGCTCTGCAGTGCCTTGTTCAGTACAGGTTTGTGCTACACTTTCTCCTGTCTATTTCACGGTTCATTGCAATTCACAACGTCCGTCTCACTGTTAGTCTATTATTGAAAATGGCCTCAGCGTGCCTGGTTTGGTCACAGGAATATCACACTTCTCCAGACACGGCCGTCTCCAGAGAGGTTTGGCTTTTAAGTGAATGTGCCCCATGTTTGGAGAGGGAGGGCATCTCATTTGTGGCTATGACCCTGAAAATGCTGAGTCTGTGGTTTGGAGAATGGGGCACGTGCCGTAATGGACAGTTGGACAGTGACAAGAGCTGCATTAGACAAAAGTCAAATGAGATTTTTCTGCTGGTGTAGCAAAATATTCACTACCTCACCTTGGGGTTTTGTCTGAAATGTCATTTTAAAGGAGCTGTATGTATCCTGTGATGTGTCGCCCTACAATAACGACTAAACATGGGTCTAGAGTGAACCTGCATATCAGACATATACAAGTTTTTCTCATTCTCAGTATATGGACAATGGACCTCATGTGAAAGCTCAGAACCTCCAGAATTCCCTGCCTGAGCTGCAGAGGCTGCACTAGCACTGATTCATTATGCTGCAAGTGCTAGGGGTTAGGGAGTGACCAGATCAGAGAGAGTCCTTTTAGGTTTAATTTTAGTTATAATGTTGTTTCATCATCAAAAACACACCTGTAGTTTTATTTTTTTATTTTGTTTTTTGTTTTTTTTGAGTAATACAGTGGTACCTCACCTTACGAAATTAATTCGTTCCAGAAGTGGTTTCGTAACATTTTTCGTAAGTTGAGTAGCTATTTCAATGGAAAAAGCCTGATTCCGACCTAAACATGCGCCATAGGTAAAATCCTCCAGCTTAGGGCCTGACCAAAGCATAAATAACAAGGCGGGATCATGGGGATGGTCCCCGGGTCAAATATAGAAACAATTTCTCCTGTGCGAGATCAATAAAGGTCAATCTTCTAATCCTTGACCACTGTAAGGCGCTTTGTGCTACAATTTTGTATGAAAAGCGCCTTATAAATGTTTGATTGATTGATTGATTGATTGATTCGTTCCAAGGCCCCGATCCAAGTTTTTTTTTTATAGTGTAACTTTTTTTATAGTGTAACATTGTGTTCTGTGTAGAGACTGTAGACCCAGGACTAAACGTGGACTATACCAGGTCTAGACCAAGGTCTAAACCAGGACTAAACCAGGACTAGACCAGGACTAGACCAGGTGGATTAAAGCGCCGCGTGCGGGTCTATTTCCTGGTTTCGTTTCGAGTCACGGCTGAGGCGAGCAGCGAGGGGGACCGCACGCAGTCTGAGCGCATGAACGAGACCCGTGCTCAAACCGTGCCTCCTCTAGACCTCCTCTAGACCTGGTCTAGACCACCGCGGCTCTTGCATGCGTTCGTTCATGCGCTCAGACTGCGTGCGGTCCCCCTCGCTGCTCGCCTCAGCCGTGACTCGAAACGAAACCAGGAAATAGACCCGCGCGTGGCGCTTTAATCCACCTGGTCTAGTCCTGGTTTAGTCCAGGTTTAGTCCTGGTTTAGTCCAGGTTTAGTCCTGGTTTAGTCCAGGTTTAGTCCTGGTCCAGTCCTGGTTTAGTCCAGGTCTAGACCTGCTGGCAGCCCCGCGCCGGGTCATGCTGCGCTATCACACACGTGTCCGTGCGCAGTTTTCTCCCCCCTCCCCCTTCCCCCCACACTTCACTATTAATAATTTTGTTGAAAATCTATGAAAGTTTGAGTGTTTAAACGAGAGACAAATGTGAGAAAAGTTTAAATTCAGTCTGAGAAAAGCGTATAATGTGTGTGGCTGAGCGCGCATTATGTGATTTTTTGAGATTTCGCATTTAGTAACTTGAATTTTCTTTTGTATCTAGAGATCAAAATTTAACGTGAAGGCGTTTCGTAACTTGAAATTTTCGTTTGTTGGGTCTTTCGTAAGGTGAGGTACCACTGTACTTTACTTTATTATTCTGTTTACATCTACACCAAAGATAAAAATGCTGTTCCACCTTGTGATGTCATGTATAGGGATAGTTTTCTAGTTAACAACTCCCTTAACCTTTAGTCCAGTAGAGGCAATTCCAGGGCTGTGAGTGTTTTCTGTTTGAGAGAAGAACTCCGCCTAACTATGTAGTGTTTGTGTGTTAAACATGTGTGAATGAAACAAAACACAACTCCAGGTCTGTTTTTTGTCACAGGTTTGTGCAGAATAATGGGAAATATAATGTAATTATAGCTCAGCCGCAAAAACATCACTTAAGTGTTTTTTTATTCGCACCACAACCCAACAGCCCACTTCAATATTTACAGTGCACGATGCAGGAAAAAAAGTATTTACAGTAGAACTTAAAGGAAAAGTAACGTTTTTTACAATTTGAGCCTTATTTCGGTAATAAAACAAGTTGTTTTACTCACCCATAGCACTTTGGTGTCATATGGAGCACTTCCAGAGATGTTTTAGATTTGCTATTTCCATAATGTGAGTTCTCGGGGCACATGTTTGCGGTCTCCAAATAACACAAACTTTAGCACTTTTCAAATCATAGAAGCTCGATGTATTAGTCTACGACAGGGCTCTCAAGTCTCACGCATTGAGAGTGTGACACACGCAATTCGACGTGTTCACAAGCTCACACGCCACACATGGCATTTCTCACGCTGAATTTTTTTTTTTTTGTGCCCAGAAAATCGGTCTGTGTGGCTCAGTTTATGCAGGCACCATGCGTTTTCAGCGAAAAAAAACTCCCCCCTCCTCCCCTCCCCGCTCCCCGGAAAAAAATCTCAGTTTCAGCCAATCAGAAAATAGATTGTTCTGTTGTTGGGCAGACTAGTTTCAGCTGCTAAGCGCACACTGCGGTGATGATAAAACAAACTGAGAACCATCAGGTAATAACTTCATTTATATAACTCTCATTAGTTGCTTTGTAGTTTAAGTTTGCTCTTTAGACAAATTCAACGCAATTCTCGGCATTTCTCACCCCCGCTCCTCGGAAATTACGCAGTCTCACGCACGACCCCGCTCAAAACTTGAGAGCCCTGGTCTACGATTTCGTTTGGTCAAAAGTGGCCTGTAATCCGAGATTTAGCCATAGTTTTGAGTAGATGAGGACGCCAGTGCGCATGTACGGACTGTGCTCTCAGCTCCCGGGACCCAAACATGAAACACAAAGCTGTAAACTATGGATAAATCTCAGATTACAGGCCACTATTGACCAAACGAAATCGTAGACTAAGACATCGAGCTTCTATGATTTGAAAAGTGCTAAAGTTTGTGTTATTTGGAGACCGCTCGGGGCATATTACATGCTCGGGGAATATATGATATGCCCCGAGCTATGGCTAGAAGTCGCGCTAGGCTAACCGCAAATCTAAAACATCTCTGGAAATTCTCCATATGACACCAAAGTGCTATGGGTGAGTAAAACAACTTGTTTTATTACCGAAATAAGGCTCAAATTGTAAAAAACTTTACTTTTCCTTTAAATAGAAAGCCAGTACCCCAGCTAGAACCCCACCAGAATCAGCTCCCCCTTAAATACCAAAACGTAACTTTTTTAACTTAACAAAAACTGTATTCATTACCATAAAGCAAATTGCATATCAACATAATAAAAAATGCTTAAATAACCCCCATATGGCTATTACTTTATTAACTAAGAAACTCAAGAAATCAGGGAATAAACACACAAAATATGATCAATAATGATTCGGGCCGTGGTCACATGACGTCCAAGAGCGCACCACCAAATGCTGTTTATGGTGCGACCAGGAAGTGCTCTGGTTTGGCCCATGAAACGAGAGCGACGTGAAGACAGCAACACCTGCATGAAGTTGGCCCCCATCGAACACATAAACTATGTCAATCGTTTGTTGTGTTGTTTATGCTGTTTTGTGCTGCAAAAAGTTTCATTTGCGCTGCTTTAGTTTTTGAAATATTAATGATTCTTTTATAGGTCAAACTGGGGTCAGCCAGTCCCGCAGGAAGCTTAAAAATGCTTTAAAACGCCCCAAAATGGTGTCAATCATTTGTGCTTTGTTTGTGCTGTTTTGTGCTGCAAAAAATTTCATTTGTGCTATTATGGTTCTTAGCTATTCGCTATTTCCGGCTGATGACATCACCCGCCCTCCCGAAAATGTTAAAATGCGCTAAGAACTATTAAACCTATTACAAAAATTCTTTCTGCTGTGGTGTGCCGTTAATATTTTACTTTTTGCGTTAAAATTTTTAAAGTTATTATTTACTTATTTCGCTGATTACATTACATAATTTCCCAACATTTTTTTATTTTTATTTCCACGTAAAATAGAAAGGCTTACTCAGGCTTACTTCCTGGTCCGCAAATCATAAAAGTACATCATAATTAGATGCAGCCAGCAGACTGTGGTCTTGTGGGTCATTCCAGAATTGGAGGACATTTTACGTCCCACCCATCAAATATTAAATAATCCACATACAAAATACTAAAACATACAGTTTCTGAGTGAATTTACTTGTCCTGAGACCAAATCTAAAAAAAAACTAAGAGAAAAGAATGCTTGAAAATAGTTTTTAAAATACCAAATAAGTCTGGAGTACCCCCAAAATGCCATTTTCCTCTTGTCCCACCCCTCTAATGGCCAAATTGAATCTCAAATAAAACAGTTAAAATTGAATCAGAATCAGAATCAGAAAGGTTTTAATGCCATATGTTTGAACAAGTTCACAACATTAGGAAATTGCTGTGGTGCTTGGAGCAGAATGTAAACCAACACTTAGCATGCAATAAATAAACTAGAATAAAATAGAGTAGCAGAAAACTTAAATCTAACAAATTTACAAGAGTACAACAATATAGCAGTGCAGGTGCAGGTAATGGTCAGGTGCAAAAAGAAGAACTGGCGCAGGGTCATGTGACTGACACAGAGTGGGGGGTGGGGTCTTGTGACTGACACAGAGCGGGGGGTGGGGTCATGTGCCTGACACAGAGCGGGTGGGTGGGAGGGTGGGTGAGAAGAGTCCTAGTGTTGTTATTGTTCAAAAGTCCGACAGCAGAGGGGAAGAAGCTGTTTTTATGGCGGGAGGTTCTGGTCCGAATGGACCGTAGCCTCCTGCCTGAGGGGAGCAGGTCAAAGAGTCCATGTCCAGGGTGAGAAGGATCGGATGCAATCCGACCTGCACGTGTCCGTGTCCTGGAGGTGCACAGGTCCTGCAGAGATGGAAGGCTGCAACCAATCACCTTCTCAGCAGAGCGCACAACACGCTGCAGTCTCTGTTTGTCCCTGGATGTGGCTCCAGCATACCACACGGTGATGGAGGAGGTGAGGATGGACTCGATGATGGCAGTGTAGAATTGCACCATTGTCCGTGCTGGCAGGTTGAATCTCTTCAGCTGCCTCAGGAAGTACATCCTCTGCTGGGCCTTCTTTATGACGGAGGTGATGGTGGGCTCCCATTTGAGGTCCTGGGTGATGGTGGTCCCCAGGAAGCGGGATGAGTCCACAGTGGTAATGGGGGAGTCGGTCAGGATGATGGGGGGGGGGTGGGGCTGTGTGCTTCCTAAAGTCCACAATGATCTCCACTGTCTTCTGGGCGTTCAGCACCAGGTTGTTCTGGCTGCACCAGGACGCCAGACGGTCAACCTCTGTCCTGTAGGCAGACTCATCCCCGTCCGAGATGAGTCCAATGACCGTGGTGTCATCTGCAAACTTGATGAGCTTGACAGACTGGTGGGAGGAGGTGCAGCAGTTGGTGTACAGGGAGAAGAGCAGAGGAGAAAGAACACAGCCTTGGGGAGAGCCGGTGCTGATGGTCCGGGAGTCCGAGACATTCTTCCCCAGCCTCACGTGCTGCTTCCTGTCCGTCAGGAAGTCAGTGATCCACCTGCAGAGAGGATCAGGCACGTTCATCTGGGAAAGCTTGCCTTGGAGGAGGTCTGGGCGGATGGTGTTGAAGGCAGAGCTGAAGTCCACAAACAGGATCCTGGCGTAAGTTCCCGGGGAGTCCAGATGCTGCAGGGTGAAGTGTAGAGCCAGGTTGATGGCATCGTCCACAGATCTGTTGGCTCTGTAGGCGAACTGCAGGGGGTCTAGGAGGGGGACCGTGAGGGTCTTGAGGTGGGGCAGAACCAGGCGCTCAAAAGACTTCATGACCACAGATGTTAGAGCCACAGGTCTGTAGTCATTAAGTCCAGTGATCCTTGGCTTCTTGGGGACAGGAACAATGGTGGAGGTTTTGAAGCAGGCAGGCACATGACAAGCCTGCAGTGAAGAGTTGAAGATGCCCGTAAACACCGGGGCCAGCTCGTTGGCACAGTGTCTCAGGGTGACAGGAGAGACACCGTCTGGGCCAGGCGCTTTCCGGGCATTCAACTTGAATTGAAATTTCTTGTTTTTTCTATAATTTGTTTCATTTCCATCTCTTGTAACTGTGGGAACATTTGTTTTAATAGACATAATATTTCAAATAATAATTATTCTTCATGGAACATGTGTCCCACAACCTGCACCAACCCTGTTACCAGAACATTTTTAGTCTGGTAGAAGAAGAAGAAAGCAGAAAACCACATAATCCCCTGGACTTGACGTCATCAAACAGTTTTCCAAAAGAATGGGCAGAGCAAAGGTTTATCTTCTCTTCTATTTTTCATATTTTTATAACATCGTTAGCCTTGATTGAATGTCTCACTCTGCCTCATGCAACCCTGTTATGCAAATGATCAGACTAAGACAATTATTATTATTATTTTCCTTTACGTATTTGCAGAAATAAGTTTTTCCTCTTGATTAGTAATAACAGCTAAACAGCTAGCTTCTATTCCTGAGATAAAGCTAACATTAGCGCGATTTTGCAACCCTGTTACCTGCAACCCTGTTACTGTGATTAGAGGAAATAAATAAATAAACCATATAAATCATATAATAAAAATTTTACCATTGATCCGTCAGCGGAGCTAATCAATCATGTGATAGTTTATTACCTATTATTGATGAATATGTGGTAGAAAATCAGAAAAGTGAAGGTTTATTTTTCAAGAATTTTAAAGCCAAAATGTCCTCCAATCCTGGAATGACCCTTATATTAAAGGAAAAGTTACGTTTTTTACAATTTGAGCCTTATTTCGGTAATAAAACAAGTTGTTTTACTCACCCATATCACTTTGGCTCTCTGACTCTCTGTCATATGGAGCATTTCCAGAGATGTTTTAGATTAGCGTTAGGCTAACGTCATTAGCCTAGCGCGACTTATAGCCATAGCTCGGGGCATTCCCCGAGCATGTAATATGCCCCGTGCGGGCTCCAAATAACACAAACTTTAGCACATTTCAAATCATAGAAGCTCGATGTCTTTAGTCTACGATTTCGTTTAGTCAAAAGTGGCCTGTAATCCGAGATTTAGCCATAGTTTCGAGTAGATGAGGAGGCCAGTGCGCATGCGCGGACTGTGCTCTCAGCTCCCGGGACCCAAACATGTAACGCAAAGCTGTAAACTATGGATAAATCTCAGATTACAGGCCACTTTTGCTTCAAACGAAATCTAAAGACATCGAGCTTCTATGATTTGAAAAGTGCTAAAGTTTGTGTTGTTTGGAGCCCGCACGGGGCATATTACATGCGCGGGGAATCGCTATGGCTATATATATCGCGCTAGGCTAACAGCGTTAGCCTAACGCTGATCTAAAACATCTCCGGAAATGCTCCATATGACACCAAAGTGATATGGGTGAGTAAAACAACTTGTTTTATTACCGAAATAAGGCTCAAATTGTAAAAAAAAAAACGTTACTTTTCCTTTAACACTAAGACCTTTTTTTTTTTTTTACAATATAAACTGTTATTATATTGGGCACAACACCTTTAATTCAATTAAATACAGATATAATTTAGAAATCTATATTTTTACTCTCCCTCCTCCTCCTCCTCCTCCTAACCTGGCACCAGATTGATATTTGTGTCACTTTGAATTGAGTTCTACACATTATTAATCTACACAAGATGAAAAATCTCACTTTTGTTACATCCATCTGAGAGAAAAGCACCCACATCTTCCCTGTCCACAAAGGCACAGTCGGCCTGCTCGCTGAACCTTATGGAGGAGTATGTGAAGATGGATTCTCATGAGTTTGTGAACTCACAAATATCAGAAGAATCCATTTTGCTGCACACAGTTCCTCCCTCCTCCTACTGTGGTGATCAGTATTCTTCTCTGGTCTCACGTTTTCTGGAGGTGTCCAAGCCTCTGTCCTGTTGTCCTCTTGTGCAGTTTGTGTGATTGTAGATGGTCTGCTCTGTGAGTTGGTGCTGCAGAGTGTGGATCAGCACAGACTGATGATAAACTGTGATATGAGGAGGACAAGCACGAGTCAGAGGGCGAAGTTTGGTTGTTGTATATTTATATTGTATATTTTCATGGAGATAAATACAGTGGTACCTCACCTTACGAAATTAATTCGTTCCAGAAGTGGTTTCGTAACGTGAATTTTTCGTAAGTTGAGTAGCTATTTCAATGGAAAAAGCCTGATTCGTTCCAAGGCCCCGATCCAAGTTTTTTTTTTATAGTGTAACTTTTTTTGTAGTGTAACATTGTGTTCTGCGTAGAGACTGTAGACCCAGGACTAAACGTGGACTATACCAGGTCTAGACCAAGGTCTAAACCTGGACTAAACCTGGACTAAACCAGGACTAGACCAGGTGGATTAAAGCGCCGCGTGCGGGTCTATTTCCTGGTTTCGTTTCGAGTCACGGCTGAGGCGAGCAGCGAGGGGGACCGCACACAGTCTGAGCGCATGAACGAGACCCGTGCTCAAACCGTGCCTCCTCTAGACCTCCTCTAGACCTCCTCTAGACCTGGTCTAGAGGAGGTCTAGACCACCGCGGCTCTTGCATGCGTTCGTTCATGCGCTCAGACTGCGTGCGGTCCCCCTCGCTGCTCGCCTCAGCCGTGACTCGAAACGAAACCAGGAAATAGACCCGCGCGCAGCGCTTTAATCCACCTGGTCTAGTCCTGGTTTAGTCCTGGTTTAGTCCAGGTTTAGTCCTGGTTTAGTCCAGGTTTAGTCCTGGTTTAGTCCTGGTCCAGTCCTGGTTTAGTCCAGGTCTAGACCTGCTGGCAGCGCCGGGTCATGCTGCGCTATCACACGTGTCAGAGCGCAGTTTTCTCCCCCCTCCCCCTTCCCCCCACACTTCACTATTAATAATTTTGTTGAAAATCTATGAAAGTTTGAGTGTTTAAACGAGAGACAAATGTGAGAAAAGTTTAAATCCAGTCTGAGAAAAGCGTATAATGTGTGTGGCTGAGCGCGCATTATTTGAATTTTTGAGATTTCGCGTTTCGTAACTTGAATTTTCTTTCGTATCTAGAGACCAAAATTTAATGTGAAGGCGTTTTGTAACTTGAAATTTTCATTTGTTGGGTCTTTCGTAAGGTGAGGTACCACTGTAGGTGATGCAACAATGCAAAGTTACTGTTCCCATCTGTGGAGTGGCAATCTGCTCACAGTAAGAATGCATTTTTTATTTAAGCGATTAAAAGTACTTTATAAATGACACGTACTTACTTTTAACGTCATACTCTGAAACATTCCAAGCAGACAAGCATCTCCATGAAAACAAGCAAGCAGCAAACCCTATAGTACACCTTTAAAGGAGAATTAACGTTTTTTACAACCTGAGCCTTATTTCGGTAATAAAACAAGTTGTTTTACTCACCCATAGCACTTTGGTGTCATATGGAGCACTTCCAGAGATGTTTTAGATTAGCGATAGCCGTAGCGCGAGTTCTCGGGGCACATAATATATGCCCTGAGCATGTAATATATGCCCCGAGCGGTCTCCAAATAACACAAACTTTAGCACTTTTCAAATCATAGAAGCTCGATGTCTTAGTCTACGCTTTCGTTTGTGTCAAAAGTGGCCTGTAATCCGAGATTTATCCATAGTTTTGATATATATATGCCCCGAGAACTCGCGCTACGGCTATCTCTAATCTAAAACGTCTCTGGAAGTGCTCCATATGACACCAAAGTGCTATGGGTGAGTAAAACAACTTGTTTTATTACAGAAATAAGGCTCAGATATTAAAAAACGTTAATTCTCCTTTAAACAGCACAGGTCTATTGATACTTTGCGGTGACATCAAGTCTAACTTGAGCAGTGGTGAAAGTAAAGTGGTGCGCACCGGAACGCAGCACCGGTATAAAATTCACAGCCGGTACGCAGCACCGCTAAGAGAATATGGTTAATGGTGGCCAAAACCCACATTTGAAAAAAAAAAGTAAGGTGCGCTATTTAAGTAAAAAACACAAACAACCACACTATACCTTTCAAGAATAACTGAAAGCTACTGGCTGGTTAGCTCAACTGGTAAGTCATTTGATTTTTTTTTAAAAGCATGTTAAAAAAGTTTCTAATACTTTAAAATATAGTCTGTCTGTGTTTAGACACACTCGAAACAAATTTAGCAATGATGCTGCAAAGGTTTATCTGGATGCAATGATTACCTCACATATTAATTATTGTATAACTTGTTGGTCTCAAGTATGTGAGACAACAACAAAACCTTTAAAGTCCTTATATAATCAGGCTGTTAAGATACTGGGCAAAAAGCCACTGTGATATCATCATTGTCCAATATTTGCACAACATAAAATGCTAAACTTTGACAATTTAATCACCTATTCAAATGTGCGATTAGTCTTTAAAATCTTAAATAACACAGCGCCTCCTCCAATGAAAAAATGTGTCCAGCTCTGAACAAACAGCCAGGACCTCCAGGTGACTGCAGAGTACCTAAACGGAGCTCTGCCTTCGCACAGACACATTTTTCTTTCAAAACCATCCAAGAACGGAATAAACTGCCACAAAGTCTTAAACTTTCCTCTGACATGAAAAACTTTTCATTTAATGTTAAGAAATTATTATTAGAGAATCAGCAGTGTCAGCATTAAGAATGGTAACTGGTATGTTATAATCTTAGTGAGATTTTATTGTAATATTTTATTGTGTAATAATTGGTAATTTGTAGTGTGTGAGTGTGTATTGATTATATTTTTTTACGTTTTATATTGTATTTCACACCTGCTCAGGGACTACAGATGGAAACTAGCTTCAGCTATAATCTGGTGTAAAGCATCTTTAAAGGAAAAGTAATGTTATTTTACAATCTGAGCCTTCTTTCGGTAATAAAACAAGTCGTTTGACTCACCCATATCACGTTCGTGTCATTGTCATGTCATTGTAGCGTATCCGTCAGCGTGAGTACTCGGGGCATTACTTTGCGGTCTCCAAATAACACAAACTTTAGCCAGGGCTCTCAAGTTTTGAGCGGGGTCGTGCGTGAGACTGCGTAATTTCCGAGGAGCGGGGGGGGGGGGGTGCGAGTGAACAATTGCGTGAGAAATGCCGTGTCGAATTGTCTCTCTCAATGCGTGAGACTTGAGAGTAGGGTGACCACTGGCATGAAACAGGAAAGGAGGACACTTGTGTCTAAAAAGGAGGACAAAAGCCCTAAAGTGAGGACACCTTGTGAATAATGTATGAAGTCAACATATATTTATTAACATGGAACACCCATCAAAAAGAAAAATGTGGCAAATTATGGTCAAGATGATATGAACAAAAAACAATATCACTAATTCACATGCAGAACTAGTAATTCTGCATTTCACTTTTAAGAGGTAAGATCTCGCTACCTGGATTTGTGTAATTCACACAAAATCCCCAAAATATTATTTGCAATTATGAAAGCCGTAATGTAAATATTGTAACGTATTTTAACTCTCTACGTTGAGAGGAAACGTAAGCGAAACCTGTTACGCACGGCACTAAAGAAAACAACATTTTAAGGGACAGTAATAAGGCGATGAAGATGGAAGAAGGAGCCAAGTTGCACCTCAAAGAGTGGCTGATAGCGCAGATAGAGAGCGGACAATACGAGGGGCTGACGGGCTGGATCAGAATGTTTGCATACGACACAACATCCCAGAGTAGCAAGTGTAAATAATGGGTGGGGATTTTATGATGACGATTTATGCAAGGGCGGCCGATGAGGGTCCGAAAGGAGAACAAAATGTAAAAAAGGAGGACACGTGACAGACGGCTGGACAGACAGCTCTAAAACCGGACTGTCCGGACAAATGGTCACCCTACTTGAGAGCCCTGCTGTAAATGTTTGTCTAAAGAGCAAACTTAAACTACAAAGCAACTAATGAGAGTTATATAAATGAAGTTATTACCTGATGGTTCTCAGTTTGTTTTATCATCACCGCAGTGTGCGTTTAGCAGCTGAAACTACACTCTACAGTCTGCCCAACAACAGAACAATCTATTTTCTGATTGGCTGATTTTTTTCCGGGGAGCGGGACAGGGAGGAGGGGGAGAGATCGCGCGGTGCCTGCATAAACTGAGCCACACAGACCGATTTTCTGGGCACAAAAAAAAAAAAAAAAAAAAATCAGCGTGAGAAATGCCATGTGTGGCGTGTGAGCGTGTGAACACGTCGAATTGCGTGTGTCACACTCTCAATGTGTGAGACTTGAGAGCCCTGCATAGCACTTTTCAAATCATAGAAGCCCGATGTCTTAATCTACGATTTCGTTTGAGTCAAAAGTGGCCTGTAATCCGAGATTTTGCCATAGTTTCGAGTAGATGAGGACGCCAGTGTGCATGCGCGGACTGTGCTCTCAGCTCCCGGGACCCAAACATGGAACGCAAAGCTGTAAACTATGGATAAATCTCGGATTACAGGCCACTTTTGACTCAAACGAAATCGTAGACTAAAGACATCGAGCTTCTATGATTTGAAAAGTGCTAAAGTTTGTGTTATTTGGAGCCCGCACGGGGCATATTACATGCTCAGGGAATGCCCCGAGCTATGGCTATAAGTCGTGCTAGGCTAACGGCGTTAGCCTAACGCTAATCTAAAACATCTCCGGAAATGCTCCATATGACACCAAAGTGCTATGGGTGAGTAAAACAACTATTGTTTTACTCGGTTTTATTACCGAAATAAGGCTCAAATTGTAAAAAACGTTACTTTTCCTTTAACGGGCCGTATATGGCCCCCGGGCCGTAGTTTGCCCATGCCTGCTCTATGGTCTGGTGCAGTGGGTGAGCAGGAGTGTCCATGATGGAGAGCAGTTTGTCCAGTGTCCTCCTGTCCCTCACTGTGACAAAATGTCTCCAGCTCACAGCCGATACTCAGACAACCTCTGAGACCAAGAAACAAAGACAGGGGAACACTGATTCAGAATAATGTGTGATGCTTTTGTTTGTCCATAAACAGTAAAGCCTGCAGACTGCTCTCAGCTCATTGACATTCACAGGGAGTCACGATAGTGGTCCAGGCAGCTCAGTCTGCTCTCGTGAAGCCTGCGTGTGCCGTCTGATCCTGGAAATGAAACAGGAATTCAACAGCACTAATACAAACTCAGTATTGATTAATTACATTTGAGTTGAGCGCTTTTAATATCAAAGGTTGTGTATGTGGATTTTTTTCTTTATGAATATTTAATTGCCTGTGTGAGATGTGAAGGAAAGAAGTTACGACTACTACCACTACATTTAGGATTGTCTAGTTCTTTTTTTTTTTTTTTTATTCTTAAAGGGCCTGTGTTACACTATTTTTAATCTGTGTTAAAGAAAAAGTAATGTTTTTTTACAATCTGAGCCTTCTTTCGGCAATAAAACAAGTAGTTTTACTCACCCATAGCAGTTTGGTGTCAATTGGAGCAGTATCGCAGAACTTATGTTGTAGCCGTTCTGTTCTACTAATGATCCCGTATCCGTTAGCGTGAGTGCTCGGGGCATTACTTTGCGGTGTCCAAATAACACAAACTTTAGCACTTTTCAAATCACAGAAGATCGCTGTGTCAGGGTAGACTTTTAGTGGATTCCAAAACGGCCTGAAACCCGATATGCAGCTATAGTTTCATTTGATGACGTCATCAGAGAGGACAGTGCGCATGCGTGAACTCAGCTGTTTTGTAAACACCGCTAGTCTGAAAGAAGCTAACACCGCTCTGAACTTTACTTTTCTGTTGCAATATCGGGTTTCAGGCCGTTTTGGAATCCACTAAAAGTCTACGCTGACACAGCGATCTTTTGTGATTTGAAAAGTGCTAAAGTTTGTGTTATTTGGACACCGCAAAGTAATGCCCCGAGCACTCACGCTAACGGATACGGGATCATTAGTAGAACAGAACGGCTACAACATAACTTCTACAAAACTGCTCCAATTGGCACCAAACTGCTATGGGTGAGTAAACTACTTGTTTTATTGCCGAAAGAAGGCTCAGATTGTAAAAAAAAAAGTTACTTTTCCTTAAAAATGTTGTTTCCTCATCTAAAACATACCTGAGCTGGAGTGAAGTGTGTGTTTTAAACTGTATACCCCTTCATTAGAATCATTTGGATCATTTCAGCTCTGGAATTGACAGTCTGAACTAAAGGTAAAAATGTAGCTGTTAATGTGCAAACTATTACTACCTGACATCACAAGGTGGAACAGAGCATTTTCCGGTGGTGGCATGTCTGCTGTATGATTCCATGGAAACCATACTTTAAGCTCTACTGCGGAATATTATAGCCAAAGGAGAAACGTTTAAGAGTCAGCTATGTGGTGAGGGCAGAAAAATAGTAACACACATTGTGTTTTTCAGTGTGATAAAACCGACTAAAATGGTAAACTATGGTTTCATTTATTTTTTGGCAGAAAAATTACATGGTGGGCTTTTAATGGCAATAACACTGGACATGATGGCCCATGTGTTTAAGTTATAATTAGGTGTTTTGGTTCTCAAGATGATTATCCAGTCAGAATGCACAATGAGCCTCACATAAGTCTCTGATTTGGTTGCCCGGTTCAGTGCTGAAATCCATTTGCTTTAAACCTAAAATGCCTCTGTCTGATCTGAATGGTCAAGACCTAAACCCCAGCCCCTGCAGCCAGTCATCTATCAGTGCTAGTGCAGCCTGAGGGAGCTTTCACATGAGGCAGGGGTCGGCAACCTTTACCACTCAAAGAGCCGTTTGGACCCGTTTCACACAGTAAAGAAAACACTGGGAGCCACAAAACCCTTTTGATATTTAAAATGAAATAACACTGCATATAACGGGTTGTTTTTTGCCTTTCTGCCATAGAATTACATTTTGAAAATGAACAAACAAAAATAAAATACATTTTAATTAAATACAGTGGTCCCTCGCTATATCTCGGTTCAATTTTTGCAGCCTCGCTGTTTCGCTTTTTTTTCCCCCAATTTTTTTATAGCGTATCAACGCGCATTTCTGCGTCCTGATTGGCTAAGGGACTGTAGACCTTTGCCGGTTTGTCAGTCGTTCTCCTCCGTGTCTCCTGTACGGTACAGAATGTGTTCAGTTTGCCAAATTTGTATAAATGTTTGATCGATCACAGTGTGACTCTGGAGTGCTGTATGTTTGCAAGTTTTCTCCCAAACAAAACCCGAGACAGTGGAGCAGTGCCAGGACGAAGAGGCTCGGTCAGAGGAACTGTAAAATACACGCAATATGTTTAGGGCCTGAAAACAGGTTTGGATCTTTGGTTTCATTCTATAATATCTTTGCAGATTTCGCCTATCGCGGGTTATTTTTAGAACATTACCACTGCGATAAACGAGGGACCACTGTACTGAGCCGCATCAGAGGGATCAAAGAGCCCATGTGGCTCCGGAGCCGCAGGTTGCCGACCCATGAGATAAGGCATGGTCTGTCCATATACCGAGTATGAGAAAAACTTGTATGTGTCTTCTATCCCGATATGCCATTCTAATCACTCCCAATCGCACATGTCCTGTATAAGTAATGTACAAGGAACTAGTCATAGTCATAGTCATAGTTTGCTTTATTGTCGAGTAATTCAAAATTTCGCTTCCCCACTAACCAGGCAGGACAGTGATAGAGTGGCTAGGGGAGGGGCCGCTGCACATGCGCGCGCCGCCGACCGGGAGATGCAGAGTGGAAAAGATGCAATACAATCAATGACAATTATACACAACATGTAATGACAAAAACAATTGGAGAGGTAACATACGGTGTTTTTTTCTTTGGCAACAAGGGAGCAAGGGAGCAGATGAGAAACCAATGAAAATGATTGAAAACTGAAGTAGAAGCAGACGCCATAAAAAATAGACAGGGCAGTATTACTTAATACATGTGTGTGAGCCAAATGGAATGTCTTGTTTTGTTTTGTAGAGCGCTGTGAGATAAAGCCACAGCAGCTGGCGGCCTTGGACGTGTTTGTGCAGAAGATGCAGTCAAAAAAGAGTCCAGTTCAGTTTGGATCACATTTTCCAGGAGAATTGATTACCAAGGGGAATTTAACATGATCGATACATTTTAGAACCCAGGCAAATACACAATTTGCCAGAACCCTATTTTCTGTCAGGTCCCCACTTCCTGCAGGTCTGTGCAACTCGCAATCCTCCCCCTAGCACGTATGATAATGAATACGGACGGAGCCGCTGTTCCCCACAGTTCCAAATCCATTTATCCGCGATGGTATCTAGCACCAGGTGGATCCCACAGATGGATGAAACGTTCATCTGTATTTTTCCTTCTGATGTTGCCCCCCCAAGTTCGCATTTCCCCGTACTGTCCGGCGGATCGGCGCTCTTTTTATCCGCTCGGCTCCAATTAGTGACATCCCCCAGGCCAATCCTGATGTCCTGCCACACGACGTGTCCTTCGTGTATCAGGCAGCACGTTCCCTTAGGGCTGGCCGGCTCTCCGGACCGGCGCTCTTCCGTGGAAAAAAAAGCGTAGGGAACTAGAGGAATGACACTGTCAGGCAACTGCAACTCAGATTCAAGTGGAGACTTTTTTTGTGCATGTTCTTCCTGTGAATCAGTGAGTTTCTCTTGGGTAGTCCATTTCCTGCTAAAGCAGTCCCAAAGAGCCAATCGTACTTCTGGCCAATATCCTGTTCGACCACTGGTTTAAAGTCAAGATCATCAACATTTGTTTTAGTACTTTCCATTGGTACTACTCTAATGAAACTGCCTTAAAACCAATACACCTCCTCTGTTTCTGGCTCTCTTCTGATAGTATCACACTAGGTGACGGACTGGGACAAAAAAACGGCCCTGACATTTTGCACCTACAAAATGACGGGGAGGGGGGGTCTGACAACGCCACACATGAAGCATTTATACATTAAGCATTTATGGACACGCGTAATACCATACATTATGCTTTGATTGACCCATCAATCGTGACTTTAGTCCACAACCACAACATGCCAGCACAGAACCGCGCAGAATAAAATACCAAAACAGTGGGCTACACACACAAAGCACATCAGGTAACAGCGGCAGACGTCAACCCCATGTATTAAACAACTGCATTAAAATCATGGAAATCAAAGCTCATCCCAGCCATAATTTTTTTAAAAAGTGTCTTACCTTCATGCCGTTAATAAATGCTCTTCTCCGCAACCCGATCGCTCCCCCCTTGTGTCGTTTAGTGCCTCCTGCTCGATTCATTTTACTAAACTATAATGCTAAGTATCCGACCGTTCATCTTAACCTGGGAATTCCCACGCTGCTTTCGTTCGTTTCAATCTGAAAGACAGCCCAGCCTGGCAACGAAGGTAAGTGAGCTTTCCTGATTTGGGGAGCCAATCAGAGAGCGGGGAGGGGTGGAAAGACGGTGACACGTACTACACGACAAACGGACACTTGTAGTTTGAACTGACAACTGACATGATTGGCTATGGGCTACGTATACGCCAAATGATAGACATTCGTAACGCCCAATAAACGGCCGTTGGCAATCGTAAATTACAGCAATTACAGTAATAGGGTGGAATTTTTAAGACGATGGAGGCACGTAACGACCGAATACCTAGCGGGTTGGCCGAGGCAATGCGGTTTCGGGGCTGCGGTGGGCATTGTCGGGGCCGCTGCCCTTCTGGGTTAGGGTTAGCCAGTAAGTAGGAATGTAAGCCAAAATTTGAATAAATTCTTAGTGAAATCTTAAATATACTGATCTTAACTGTGGTTTAGTGAAATGACCTGTCATGAGTTCCTCTCTCTCTGTCTCTCGCTGAGGTCGGACGTGTTTTTCCTCCTGTCCCTTATCTCTTATCTCAGTGTTTCTCAACCTTTTTTTAGACGAGGCACCCTTTAAATTCATGAAAAATCTCAAGGCACCCCAAACCTTTTCTTTTTATTTTAATATAGGTTCTCATTATCACACACGTCTCAGGGACAGGCACAGCGGTTCAGGGCACGATGGATCGTCAGTTGAGATAAATCCGAAATTCAGGTAATTCTCATCATACTGACGTTTCTTTTTCTTGGTGGTCTCTACATCCTTTCGTAAAGTGACCACACGATGAAGATGAAGATGTCGAGGGCTCAGATTCAGGCGTGTCAGATTCTGGAGCTTTTCGTTTTAGAAACTTGTCCATTGTTGCAACCGTCCGTAACACAACTCTACTATTATGGCGACTGCGATATCGCACCCGCTCAAAGTAACACATTTTAGACATCACATTCTAAAGTTGCAGCTTTATCTCAGATATGGGTGTCGGGCCTAAATTTTCTGAACTGCGTTAATGCTAGATGAAAGATTCCACTGACAAAGTATTTGTATATTAATTTACGCAATTATTTATAACATTACATTATTTATTTAGGCCTATTACGCATACGGCCAGCTGCGTTTCTGCGGCACCCCTGAGGGGGGCGCACGGCACCCCCCGGTTGAGAAACACTGTCTTATCTGCTTCTCTATGTCTGGTGTTTTTCTCCCGTCTTGCCTCTTATTTTTCCTGTTGGAGTAGATTTTTCGAATCCATTGTGTTTTTAAACTCCACATACCTTCACTAGAATCATTTGGATGATTTAAGCGCTGGAATAGCTTATCTGATTGCTGATGAAAAGGTAGCTGTTAACTTGAAAACTACAACTACATGACATCACAAAGTGGAAGACAGCATTTTGATCTTTGGAGATGTAAACAGACTAATAATAAATTATTATTCAAACATGTGTGAATGAAACAAACACAACTCCAGGTGTGTTTTTAATGAGGCAACAACATTATAACATGGCTTAAAGCTCACAAGAGTCAATTTTGCGTAATATCGGACCTTTACGGAATACTGACTCCTCTGTATATGTCTTTTCCACAAGGTTCTTTTGTATTGACGACGCCACAGTCCACGTGCCTTGTATAAGCAGTATTGATCGGCTGCCCATCTTAGCTTGGTTCAGCCTTTAGGTAACTGGCCCCACGAAGCCTCACGCTGGGCTGGGTAAAGGTCAAATGCTGCACTACCGTAAATTATGTTACAAAATATATATTTATATACGTGTATTATGGATGAAGTCTTGACCATGGCCTCTCCAGCTTGTAAGAAATCTAGAGACAAAACAACACACACACAAAAATAAAAGAAAGAAGAAGAGAAGAAAGAAAATATTAATTCATCCCTTGACACTTATTGAAGTGTGTCAGGATCACTACAGTTACAGTAATATTTGCAGAGAAATCGACATATAAGTTCGGAATGAGTCTGCACATTATATTAAGTCTAAATGCATACAGGCGTTACCATTAGCGTCACACACACGTGCACGTGTGCTACCGATATCAAGAGGAACACGTGTGATATTTGTGCGCTAAATGAGGTCTTAATGGAAAAGTAACGTTTTTTTACAATCTGAGCCTTCTTTCGACAATAATACAAGTAGTTTTACTCACCCATAGCAGTTTGGTGTCAATTGGAGCAGTATCGCAGAACTTATGTCGTAGCCGTTCTGTTCTACTAATGATCCCGTATCCGTTAGCGTGAGTGCTCGGGGCATTACTTTGCGCTCTCCAAATAACACAAACTTTAGCACTTTTCAAATCACAGAAGATCGCTGTGTCCAAAACGGCCTGAAACCCGATATGCAGCTATAGTTTCATTTGATGATGTCATCAGAGAGGACAGTGCGCATGCATGAACTCAGCTGTTTTGTAAACACTGCTAGTCCGAAAGAAGCTAACACCGCTCTGAACTTTACTTTTCTGTTGCGATATCGGGTTTCAGGCCGTTTTGGAATCTACTAAAAGTCTACGCTGACACAGCGATCTTCTGTGATTTGAAAAGTGCTCAAGTTTGTGTTATTTGGAGACCGCAAATCAGTGCCCCGAGCACTCATGCTAACGGATACGGGATCATTAGTAGAACAGAACGTCTACAACATAACTTCTTCAAAACTGCTCCAATTGACACCAAACTGCTATGGGTGAGTAAAACTACTTGTTTTATTGCCGAAAGAAGGCTCAGATTGTAAAAAAACGTTACTTTTCCTTTAAGTTTTACTCATGAAATACAGTAGCTGTTTACTTTCCATAACTTGGATTATAATGATAAATAAAAAGCACAAGAGGAGAGAAAGAGGAGAAAAGTTGAGGAGCAGTGGCTGGATCAGAGTAAGAGTGAGGGGTCTTGATCAGTGTTGTATAGTAACGAAGTAATAATACTTCACTACTGTACTTAAGTACATTTTGGGAGACTTTGTACTTTACTTGAGTTTTAAAAAAAATGATAACTTTTACTTTTACTTCACTACATTTCCGAATTTAATTGCATACTTTTACTCCTATACATTTTCAATGTGCCGTTTAGTTACTCGTTACAAAAAAACCTCTACTGACTGAAGGAAGTCAGGACGTGCCTGGGCTTGTTCACTACTTGCTCATGACAATCAGCCTACACCTGTTGGTTTCATGCAGCTAGTTTAATCAATCAACATCCCTGATGGAAGCGGAGACAGCGTCCACGTCGGCTACAAATGAAGGGGGACCTGACGATGAGCATCCCTGGCCGTACTTAAACACAATGTTCTCTTACGCTGATATGAAGGATTCGTCCTATCGAATGAAGTGCCTCTTGTGCCTTCCAAGAAACGTGGAAACCCTATCTTACAGAAACTCCCCGTCCAACCTCAAGAAACACATCGAGGTAAGTTCTAGATTAATGAAATTGTTAGCATCTATATTCCAATTTCAGTAACCATAGCATGGACATTCTAGACACCGTTGTGAAACCATGAGCATAACATGTAGAAATTAACTTTGTGTGACGTTGTTTCGGTTACACAAAACGTATTTGACGATGTTGGAGCTAACAGGCTACCTAGCTTTTTCGGCTCAAGGGAAGGCATAGCTGTAGGCGAAGTGTAACGAATGAGAAAGGACAAAAAATAACATTAACATGTGCCTACTTTTAAAAATGTAAACAAGCGCTGTGTGTTTGTGCTATCTAAGTAACAAAGCGAGGGTTAGCTTCAGACTGCCTTTGCTTCATACTTTTACTTGTACTTTTAATTACATTAATTGAGTACATTTATTTTTACATTACTTGTCATACTTAAGTACAAGAAGTTCCAGATACTTTAAGACTTTTACTCAAGTAACATTTCAGTCAGTGACTTCGACTTTTACCAAAGTCATTTTTGGGAGTTGTACCTATACTTTTACTTGAGTTTGATTTTCCAGGACTTTATACAACACTGGTCCTGACTGCTTTTTCCTAAACAAAAGCATAAATCATCATCAGGACCACATGCTCTCACTGCCACATGATTGGCAGTGGACCTGTCAATTAAAATTAACTTGCCGTATCATTGAGATTGACCATAGTTGAGATTGCGATTTATCAATCTTACGAATTTTGGCACAGTCCTAATTATAATATGGTTAAATATATGTATAATACCTTTAGCACATAATCACCAAGCCCCATCATAGCTATCAGTTCTTTTAGCCACCTGAATTGCATGTGTCATCTTGTATCTTTGTCCCCTGTGAACCAAATTGCCAGTAGCAAGAACGAGTTTTAACCCAGTGTCCTCTTCCCTGCGCTGCTTTGTGATTACTTCATGATGAGTCCTTTCACACATGAGTATTACCCTCATCATTTGGAGGCAATTTACAACAACAGACAGAAGCAGCACCTGAAAATAAAGTGTAAGCTGTCACCAAATGCGTTCATAGCCACTGATAAGGCATTTTATTTCAATGCGGTCTATGCATAATAAAAACAGACTGATTATTTAATAGGCAGACCCTCCAGGAATTCGCGATGTTGCGATTTGCAACTTCAACGCAACTTCAGCCAATCCCCGTGAATTCAGGGCGGTGTTGCAATTTTGACCAATCACTGCAACTTTCCTGCAATTTTCCAGTCATCGGCGACGTATTGAACTCACATCGACCAACTTCCTTCTGCCTTACTTCCGTGTGACGAAATTAAACTGCGGCCCCAGTTCGGAGCGTGGTTTGAAGGGGCTCAGACTGCAGTCAAGGCGGTGCACACTTGCTCAGCCCTGAGTGCACTCCGCGAACAGCATGGCCGTCTGCGAAATGCGACAGGTCTCGCAACTACGGGAAGCAGCCGCCGACTCCATTTTCTCCCGTAGAAGAAGTAGCGCGCGGTGCATGCTGGGATATATGAGTGTGCGAAGCGTGCTTTTTCACACGCTTGGTCCACGCCCCGATTTCCATGGAAACGACTGCGGTCTGCGAACGCGTGTTAACTGCGCATGGGACAAAAAAGAAATGACGCACATGCCCTTCAAACCACGCTCCGAACTGTGCACTCTGGGAATTGGGACACGGCTTCTAATGGCAAAGAAACATGTCTGCGGCGCCATTTGTCCACTAAAATAACAGCAAAAGACCGGGCGAAACAGTTCCCCTCCTAGTAGTAATTTATTTTCGATGTTGGTAAGGTTGTTTTACGACCATATCTGTGATCTCTGTGTCTTTGTATTATTCTTTGTCAGTAATAACTCAGTATTCAAAATATTACTCAATTTTAATTACAAAAAGGGAAAATCACAACTATTTATCGCAACTTTCACTTCCTCCCGCAACAAAATCGCAACAAAAACCTTAAAAGCACCGCAACTTTCATCGCAACTTTTTGGAAAAGTTCACGCAAATTCAGGCATTTTAGCCCACAACAATCACAAAAAATGCCCGTGAAATCCTGGGGGGTCTGAATAGGGACTGGCTCTACAGATTGTCATATTAATCTTATAGTTTCAACTGGCTACAATTACGTTTCTGGGGTAGAATAATGCTGTAGTACCAACTTCTGAAGCTATTGTAAGCGATTTTCACAACTTTCAGAGCAGGCCAGAGCAGATTTTTGCCGTCACAGTAAAGCTGATGACAACTTTCTTACTAACAAGAACTTCCTGATTATTAGATAATAAATCACTTGAGAAGCAGATGCTGACAGTACACAGCTGACATATTTTGATCTCCAGAGCTGCTTAAAGAAGACATTGTGCTTGTGTCTGCTACTGTATATACAGTACAGTACAGTAGCTCTGATCTATAACACCCGTGGATTAATTAATTAATTGTGTTATAATTTGCATATTTTAGGCCTCAATATATATCTAAAATAACTTCATGAAAGAAATATGTTAGAAAAATGCAGCGCCCAATCAGAGCAGACGTTGATGTAAACGTCATCAGAACAAAGATCACACCTAACATGCAGTAGATTTTTAATTTTTTTTAACAAAATTTCCTACATAATGCAGCCAAATCCTGTGTGTATCACCAAAAGAAATAAAATAAAATTGGAGAACGAAATAAGAACAGAGGAGCGGGCAGATGATGGTAACGGCGAAAGTGGAGATTGATTATCAAAATGGCTTCCTGAAAAGTAGTAGGAGTAGAGTAAATGGAGAAAATAACTATAAAATAAAATGGTCAAAAGCTCTAAAAAGTAAATTTTGCATAACAGATCTGCAAAATTTGCCTCAAGTGGAGGAGTTCACGAATGAGGAGAGGATGGAGTATGGGATCGACAGGCGGATCGGAGCAGTGTTGGCAGTGATGTGGTCGCTGTACTGGACCCTTGTGGTGAAGAGGGAGCTGAGCCAAAAGGCAAAGCTCTCGATTTACCGGTCAATCTATGTTCCTACTCTCACCTATGGTCACGAGCTTTGGGTAATGACCAAAAGGACGAGATCGCGGATACAAGCGACCGAAATGAGTTTCCTCCGCGGAGTGGCTGGGCGCTCCCTTAGAGATAGGGTGAGGAGCTCAGTCACATGGGAGGAGCTCGGAGTAGAGCCGCTGCTTCTCCACGTTGAGAGGAGCAGCTGAGGTGGCTCGGGCATCTGTTCCGGACGCCTCCTGGACGCCTCCCTCAGGAGGTGTTCCGGGCATGTCCCACTGGGAGGAGGCCCCGGGGAAGACCCAGGACACGCTGGAGGGACTATGTCTCTCAGCTCTGGCCTGGGAACGCCTTGGGGTCCCTCCGGAGGAGCTGGGTGAAGTGTCTGGGTGAAGGAAGTCTGGAAGTCCCTGCTTAGAGTTTTTCCCCCGCGACCCGGCTTCGGATAAGCGAAAGAAAATGTATGGATGGAGATCTGCTTTAAAGGGATATGCCACCCCCAGGTCAAACTTGGGCATCTCCCCACAGTCCAGAGACTAAAATAAGTGGTGGAAAGCGTTTTCCTGCTCACCCAGCCATTGTCCGAGTCCACGTTGTGCAACAGGGGAACTCCCTTCCCGGTGCGTAACTGGGATTCCCCTGGCAGCGTGCTGCGTGATTCGGCTGTATTCTTCCGCACTGGAAAATAGTTCCCACCCAAAATGACCAAGTCAAGCTCTCCGTGTTGATTTGCACATTTATTTGCACTCGATATGAATGCGCACTACACAGAAAGTAATTGGGAAACGCATCGAGCAAATTAATTCCTTTTGGCCGAAATCTTTCTCTGGCGACGTTAGACTCCAGTCTAAGGCGGAGGAGCTGCAGATACCGCGGCGGTCAGTGGCGACAGACTCGGACAATGGCTGGGTGAGCAGGAAAACGCTTTCCACCACTTATTTTAGTCTCTGGACTGTGGGGAGATGCCCAAATTTGACCTGGGGGTGGCATATCCCTTTAAATAATATGACTTGTCTACAAACATTTGCTTGTTAACTGTCTCATGACATCACAAGTTGGAACAGAGTATTTTGAACTTTGGAGATGTAGACAGACAAATAATGCAGGATTACTCAAGCGTGTGTACGAAACAAAAACAACTCCAGTTATATATAGTGTATTTTTGATGAGGTAACAACATTCTAGCATAGCTCAAACCTCAAAAAAGTCACTTTTGTATAATATAGGACCTTAAAACTTAACAAATTAAATTCATTTACACTTCTCTTCTATGTCTTCATCATTACATGCTGATTACCACAAGCCAAGCGTTCTAACCTTTGCCTCTCTCTGGTCAGAGGCGTGCCCTGGGCTGTCCTCCTACATGAGTGTGAGTGGAGCTGTCAGAGGAATTAACCACCCACGAATGATGAGTTTAGCAGAGCAGTGATGGGGTGCTGGTTATGTAAGGGCACCCGCTAATACTGTGACAGCTCTGTTATAATCCTGTGTAGATCAGACCATGCAGGACTCGAGGAACCAAGCTGGGACCACAGGAGGCTGTCATTGCTCATAGTACTGCACTTTTGACTACCAGTCAAAACTTTGGGCACACATTTTCGTTCAAGTTTCATCTTTATTTCCATGATTGTTGATACTTTGCAGCATACTTTCAAGTCGTCAATATTCCCTGCGAGAGTGTGATTCAACCTGAGCCTCAGCCTGGAGAGGGTCCCCATCCTGTGAAAGACCCCCTGTGTGGTCCCGATTCCCAAAACAACAAACGCCAGGGAACCGGCCCACTACAGACCAGTCGCCTTGACCTCCCACCTCATGAAGACCATGGAGAGGGTGATCCTCAGCCACCTCCGCTCTGTGGTGAGCCCCACCTTGGACCCGCTGCAGTTTGCCTACAAGCTAAACGTAGGAGTAGAAGTCGCCGTCATCTACTTGCTGCAGCCGGAGCTCACCCACCTGGAGACCTGGTGCTGCTGCAGGGGAAGCTGGAGGACGTGGAAGTTGATGGACCATCGACTACCTCACTGACCGTCCACAGTATGTGCAGCTGCGTGGCTGTGAGTCAGAGGTGGTAGTCTGCAGCACTGGAGTCCCCCAGGGAACTGTCCTCTCACCCTTCCTCTTCACCATCTACACCTCGGACTTCATCTACAACATGGACAGCTGCCATCTCCAGAAGTTCTCTGACGACTCGGCCATTGTGGGCTGTGTGTCTGAGGGGAACGAGCTGAAGTACCGCTCGGTCATCAGAGACTTTGTGGACTGGTGTGGGCGCAACCACCTGTGTGCCTTAACCCAAAACATGCACCATAGGTACTCCAGCTTAGGTCCTGACCAAACCGAAGCAAGAAGATCATGGAGATGGTCCCCGGGCGCCCTAATGTGTGTGCTGCCCACTGCTCCTAATATATGTATATATATATAGGATGGGTTAAAATGCAGAGAAGAATTTCTCCAGTGTGAGATCAATAAAAAGTTCACTTCTTCTTCTTAACACTAGTAGAGATGGTGAACGACTTCAGGAGGAGACCACTACCTCACTCACTGGTGAACATCCAGGGGCAGGACATAGAGACTGTGGACAGTTTCAAGTACCTGGGTGTTCACCTCAACAATAAACTGGACTGGTCCCACAACACCGACGCCCTGTACAAGAAGGGCCAAAGTCGCCTCCACCTCCTGAGGAGACTGAGTTCCTTTGGAGTGTGCAGGCCTCTGCTCAAGACTTTTTATGACTCTGTGGTGGCCTCTGCTCTCCTCTACGCTGTCGTCTGCTGGGCCCCAAGTAGCACAGAACGGGACAGGAAGAGACTCAGTAAGCTGGTCAGGAGGGCCAGCTCTGTCCTGGTCTGTCCTCTGGACTCTGTAGAGGAGGTGGCTGAGAGGAGGGTACTGGCCAAACTTACGTCCATCATGGACGACACCTCTCACCCTCTGTACCGGACTGTAGAGGAGCTGAGCAGCTCCTTCAGCAGCCGACTGAGGCACCCCCAGTGCAAGAAGGAGCGCTACCGCAGATCCTTCATCCCCACCGCCATCAGACTGTATAACTCCACTATATAGTCTAAATGTGCAATTTTTTTCTACATTCTCTTATTTACTTATTTTTTATTATTATTACTTATCTTGTCTGCATGCACTTTTTTTGTTCTAACTTTCTTTTGCATTAAACTGCCTGGAGCTAATGTGGCAAGTGAATTTCTCCTGTGTGAGATCAATAAAGTCTTATCTTATCTTATCTTATCTGATCTTATCTTATCTTATTAGACTTATTAGACTATTAGGCTATGGTCCATATTATATACAGTTTTCTGATCTAGGTTATGATGTTTCCTCATCGCAAACATACCTGGAGTTGTGGACTTGTGTTTTGTTTCTTTCGCACATGTTTAACACACACAAATCGTGCATATTTACGCTGAGTTCTTCTCACAGAAAACATTCTGTTCCACCTTGTGATGTCACATGGTAACACAAGAAGTGCGCCACTGTGTCTTTAAACTCTTACACCTTCACACCTTAGAATGATTTTGATCATTTCAGACCTGGAATTGCCAATCTCTACTGAACTAAAGGTAAAAGGTAGCTTGAAAACTACCACTTGATGTCATAAGGTGGAACAGAGCATTTTGAGCTTTGGAGATATAGACAGACTAATAATAAATGGTCACTCAAACATGTGTGAATGAAACAAAACACAACTCCAGGTTTGTGTTTGATGAGGAAACAACATTATGACATGTCTTAAAGCTCACAAGAATCAAATTTGTGTACATCACCTTTACTCTATGCATTATTTTAACATTATTGCATTATTTAAGGATGAGAAGACTAATAAACTAATTTGGGTGAGTTGCAAAATTTCCCTTAAAAATGTATTACATACAAAAGTGTCCCTGAAGTAAAATCACAGCAAAAGATATAAAAAAAACTGGTGTCCCAGCTCCTAAAAGGTACTTTGAGTGCCTCTGATATTTCCACTCTGCCACGTTATTTCAACAAATGTGTTTTTTATGCAAAAGGCTCTTACTCATGTTCCCTGATTTGCTTCTGTGCTGATCCTTGTGTTGGTTCAGTTGGTTTAGTAAAAAAAAATGTGTCAAAATTAGAAAGAAAACGATTTGGTCCTTTTCAAAAATGAGACGTGGTTCCAGCTGCTCACTCTATTAACCGTTTTATTAACCGTATACACAGTGGTACCTCACCTTACAAAATTAATTCGTTCCAGAAGTGGTTTCGTAACGTGAATTTTTCGTAAGTTGAGTAGCTATTTCAATGGAAAAAGCCTGATTCGTTCCAAGGCTCCGATCCAAGTTTTTTTTTTATAGTGTAACTTTTTTTATAGTGTAACATTGTTTTCTGCGTAGAGACTATAGACCCAGGACTAAACCTGGACTATACCAGGTCTAGACCAAGGTCTAAACCTGGACTAAACCTGGACTAAACCAGGACTAGACCAGGTGGATTAAAGTGCCGCGCGCGGGTCTATTTCCTGGTTTCGTTTCGAGTCACGGCTGAGGCGAGCAGCGAGGGGGACCGCACGCAGTCCGTGCTCAAACCGTGCCTCCTCTAGACCTCCTCTAGACCACCATGCGTTCGTTCATGCGCTCAGACTGCGTGCGGTCCCCCTCGCTGCTCGCCTCAGCCGTGACTCGAAACGAAACCAGGAAATAGACCCGCGCGCGGCGCTTTAATCCACCTGGTCTAGTCCTGGTTTAGTCCAGGTTTAGTCCAGGTTTAGTCCTGGTCAAGTCCTGGTTTAGTCCAGGTCTAGACCTGCTGGCAGCCCCGCGCCGGGTCATGCTGCGCTATCACACGTGTCCGTGTGCAATTTTCTCCCCCCTCCCCCTTCCCCCCACACTTCACTATTAATAATTTTGTTGAAAATCTATGAAAGTTTGAGTGTTTAAACGAGAGACAAATGTGAGAAAAGTTTAAATCCAGTCTGAGAAAATCGTATAATGTGTGTGGCTGAGCGGGCATTATTGGAATTTTTGAGATTTCGCGTTTCGTAACTTGAATTTTCTTTCGTATCTAGAGACCAAAATTTAACGTGAAGGCGTTTCGTAACTTGAAATTTTCGTTTGTTGGGTCTTTCGTAAGGTGAGGTACCACTGTATAACCGTTCAAAAGAACTGACTCACGACTCATTAGTTTAGGCAAGTCATGCATGTATGTTTAGAAAATTCATTTTATCTTCTTGTTAAATAGAAACATGTGAAAAAAGCTAAAATAGCTTATTTACCTGACATGTTTTGGTAGCAGCACTTTGTCAGCTGACTGCAGTGACATGTCTCTCATCAGCTGTTGTTCCCAGGCTTTGTATGACAGCAGACTGACCACATCTACCGACGCATGGTGGTCTCTGGAGAAGTACATCCCGTGTGTGCCAAGGTAAACGCCCCCTTGTCTCTTCTGATGGTCCAACCACTGCAAAAGGGAAAACCATGGACTGGGACAGAGCTAAAATACTAGGAAAAAAAGAGCACAAATACAAAAGAGACTACAGTGGTACCTCACCTTACGAAAGACCCAACAAACGAAAATTCCAAGTTACGAAACGCCTTCACGTTAAATTTTGGTCTCTAGATACGAAAGAAAATTCAAGTTACGAAACGTGAAATCTCAAAAATTCAAATAATGCGCGCTCAGATGCACGCCCCGAAACGTAAATACAGTTTATCAACACATACAGGGTTAGGCTCCAGAAATAACCCGCAACAAGAGAAATCCCCGAAGTAGGACAACTTTATATTTTACAATTATTCTACATGTTTTAAGGCTCTAAATGCCTCACCACACATATTATACACTTTTCTCAGACTGGAATTAAACTTTTCTCACATTTCTCTCTCGTTTAAACACTCAAACTTTCATAGATTTCCAACAAAATGTATTAAATAGTGAAGCGTGGGGGGAGACACGGCTCCGGAAGCACCGCGCCACGCGAGGAGCACCTCACCTCACCTCACCGCGCGAGGAGCACCTCACCTCACCGCGCGAGGAGCACCGCTAGTCCTGGTCTGCACGACCGGCACCGGGTCTGCGAGCACGAGTTAGAACCGCGGCGCCCGGACCGCGTCCTCTGGAGCCCGAGCCACAAACCAGCCGCACGAAACCAGCAAAAAGCGGCACGTGGTAGTTTAATCCTGGTTTAGTCCAGGTCCAGTCCAGGTTTAGACCTGGTTTAGAAATGGTCTAGACCTGGTTTAGTTCTGGTCTAGACCTGGTTTATTCCATGTTTAGTCCTGGCTCTACAGTCTCTTAGCCAATCAGGACGCAGAACACAAAGTTATACTGTAAAAAAAACGTTACACTATAAAAAACAACAACCTTGGAACGAATCAGGCCTTTTCCATTGAAATAGCTACTCAACTTACGAAAAATTCACGTTACGAAACCACTTCTGGAACGAATTAATTTCGTAAGGTGAGGTACCACTGTATTGAAATCAGAAAGCGGGGATTGTGTAACCTGCTTCTCTCCATGGAGACATTTCCTAAAATGTTCCATATTAAAATGTACACAGTGCACATTTAAGTCACATTCAAAAGATAAAATTGAACCATGAGCTTTTCTATCTCCTGTTGCTGGATAAAGCCTGGACAGGTCTGTTGGTGCAGTCATATCACCTGCACACAGAGGAGCAGTGAATCCTGGGACTGTGACTGTGCCCATAAAAAACAGGGAGCTTTTATAATGGAGCAGACTGCAGCTGTCACGCAGGAGCAGAGCAGACTAATGATGTGGGAAATAAACCAGCACAGGTACACCACAGGAAACTGCAATGTGACTCTGACCTTCAAAATAAAAGCATCCAAAAGACCTGTACAAAACCTATTTTTTTAATGCTGTTTCCTCTTCAAAAACAGACCTGGAGTTGTGTTTTGTTTAACTCAAAACCGTGGATACTTAGGCTGAGTTCTTCTCTCAAACAGAAAACACTCTGTTCCACCTGGTGATGTGGTAATACAGGAAGTGTTCATACTGATCACAGCTAGGGTTGCAAAATTCTGGGAATTTTCAAAGTTGGAAACTTTCCATGGGAATTTTCGAGAATTAACAGGAATTTTCAGGAATTTTCGGGAATTAAAGGAAAAGTAACGTTTTTTTTACAATCTGAGCCTTAGTAGTTTTACTCACCCATAGCAGTTTGGTGTCATATGGAGCACTTCCAGAGATGTTTTAGATTTGCGGTTAGCCTAGCGTGACTTCTAGCCATAGCTCGGGGCATATAATATATTCCCCAAGCATGTAATATGCCCCGTGCGGTCTCCAAATAACACAAACTTTAGCACTTTTCAAATCATAGAAGCTCGATGTCTTAGTCTACGATTTCGTTTGAAGCAAAAGTGGCCTGTAATCCGAGATTTAGCCATAGTTTACAGCTTTGCGTTTCATGTTTGGGTCCCGGGAGCTGAGAACACACTCCGCACATGCGCACTGGCGTCCTCATCTACTCGAAACTATGGCTAAATCTCAGATTACAGGCCACTTTTGCTTCAAACGAAATCATAGACTAAGACATCGGGCTTCTATGATTTGAAAAGTGCTAAAGTTTGTGTAATTTGGAGACCGCAAAGTAATGCCCTGAGCACTCAAGTTAACGGATACGCTACAACATAACTTCTACGAAACTGCTCAAAATGACACCAAACTGCTATGGGTGAGTAAAACTACTTGTTTTATTGCCGAAAGAAGGCTCAGATTGTAAAAAAAACGTTACTTTTCCTTTAATGGGAATAAATTGGGAATGATCAAAGTTGAAGGGGCATTCAGGGGGCATCAATATAGTTGGTAGAAAAATTATTGTAGCATAATCTTGGCTAAAATAATCACATTTCTGTGAATAAAGTAGGGCACTATTTTCCGCAGAGCCATTGAGCCACACCCTCTACATGCATTTTACATTCCTTTATCACATGCACAAAAACTTCTAGAATTCTGAAGAGCTAAAGCGACTTTTCTGAGCTCACAACAAATACAGACTCCTGAGGCCAGACACTTCAGCAAGAGTACGACATGCAGTCAAGTACGTTCTGAGGATATCATGAAGTAGATTATATTTGATCTACATATTAAATAATATTAAAGTAGAAAAGTAAATATAGTGCTAGCTTACTGGTAAACTAGATTTGTGCCATTTTACTGAAGAAGTTATCTTATGATGCTAGCTACCGCAAAATGTGCTAGAGCTATCTTACTGAGAAACCAGATATGCTAAATATTTATATTTATATGCTAAGTTTTTGGACAGGAGGAGAGTTCTTTTCATTTTAAATTCTGAATTATAAGACACATTTTAGCCAAAGTTCATGTTTTGTTGTTCAGTGAAGGAGATGCGCATTGATAAAGTTCTTCTTACAAATAAATCATGTGAGTGTGTTTTAATTGTCTCCCTTTTACAATAGGGTTAGTTAATGCTAATGCTAATGCTAATGCTGCTGATGACAAAATAAAATGTTTATGTTGGTATATGACTCACAATAATTCCCATAAATTCCCAAAACTTCTGTGCAAAGTTACCAATTTGAAAATTCCCAAAATTCCCACGCTAAAGTTTCCATGGAAATTTTCTGGAAACTTTCCGGAAACTTCCCAGACATTTTCCGCCCCTTTGCAACCCTAATCACAGCCTCCTGAAAATGTGTTGTTTACATCAATTCTGTGGTTTCAGTCAGTCTTAAAACTTTTTTGTCTCTGTATTTGCTAATGTGTGCACTGTGTCACAGTGGTAACTCATAAATGTTCCACCATTAGAGATACATGTAGAACACCTTCTGCATGTCACTGCAAAGATTTAATTTACATTGTAGAATTTACATTGTAGATTCCCACTGAAGGCATCAAAACCCGTGGAATGTAGCAAAAAAAAAAAAAACTTATTTTGTTATACTTTATTATAATTTATATACTTTATTATTGCACTTTATTATTTTGAACTATGAACCCTGTTGCAACTAATGTTCATCTAAAGCAACACTATGTAACTTTCTGGAGGTAGCACGTGTGAGATTTATTCTTTTATTCTTGGAGTGTTCTTTATATCTAGTCTAGTGTTACTGTGGGAACAGTCTCACCTCACCATTTGTTTCACCATATGTTGTATACCTCACTTGTGGCTATAGGTTATAAAAGGCTGTAGACTAACTTTGGGTGTTATCTCCATCTATGCCTGGAGGGGTTTCTGACTCCAGTGGCCAAATGGCATTCTGTTTGAAGTGTTGTTCTTTGTTCAGTATTTAAGGAGCTCTTCTCTGATAGGTTAGCTGTTGCTGATGTCATATGTATTCAACAGTCTGTACTGTATTTAAAGACAGTCCCTTGTGATCGTGTGTGTGTAAGGGCCCCCACTGGGGA
The DNA here is from genome assembly GCA_036785185.1 of Paratrypauchen microcephalus. NCBI lineage: Eukaryota > Metazoa > Chordata > Actinopteri > Gobiiformes > Gobiidae > Paratrypauchen > Paratrypauchen microcephalus. The sequence goes on along the minus strand of JAVJIX010000083.1, from coordinate 2,475,784 downwards.
GGTCTCTTCACGTCCCTCTTCACGGCCGATGTCTCTTCTCTGAGGGTCTGCTAAAGCTGACAACATGAATGCTGAAGATGTCTGATGTCACCATTTCGTTTGTATTCTGCTATTTTTACATTAAAATGTTGAATAACCTCAATCTTGAGCAATGCCTTTCTTCAGACCTCCTTCGGACCCAATTTCTGAAACTCACACACGTCCTCTGTATGATTCCATGGAAATAGAAAGTTCAAATCATACTTCAGGACATTCTTTGTGGAGATTCATATTTGCCATATGCTATGAAATATTTTGCACCAAAGAAACAATATTAGTCTCTCGCCACACCCTTCCAGGACAAATAAGAGTCAGGTTTATGAAGATGAAAGCCTGCTCAGTGTAAAAATATAAGAAACAATAAAAACATTTAAAAAGACACTTTATGTGTAGTCTTTTGTTTTGTCTCATTCAAACACATACTCTGCACATTTAGGCTGAGTCCTTCTCTCAAAATGAAAACACTTTGTGATGTCATGTGGTAATACAGGAAGAGCTCTGGCGTGTTTTTAAACTGCATGCACCTTCACTAGAATCATTTGGTTGATTTGAGGTCTGGAACTGTGAATCCGTATTAAACTAAATAACTGTTAAAGGGACAGTGTGTAAGATTTTTACCCGTTAATTACCGAAATTGAAGATACCCCATTGTTTTCCAAGCCTTTTCACTTCCATCATGAAATCAAAGTATTCTGTTGGACTTAGATATACCTGCATAAAAGGGGGATCTTCCCCATGCAGAGGCAGCCATTTTGATTACGCGAGCCGCAGAAGGACATTTGGGCTCCGCCTTCGCCTTTTCTTTCTACAGTACAGTAGTTGTCAAAGGGCTCGAGGTTTTCACACAACGAGATAGTACGCGTTTGGATAAACAACGACAAGCATGTTGCCGGATCACACTTACTCCGCACATACATCGCAGGAGCAAGCACCTTCATCTAAGAGGAAAAGAAGAAGGACATAGCACCTACCGCGGCTGGGGCTTTGTTGCAGCACAGGCCCGCACCCCGGGTTCAGACCGCCCTCCGCCCTCCGCGGTCCGGTTCCCAATTCCCCCCACCCGCGCACAGCGCCGGGTGCGCTTCTCACGTGCGCGCGGTTCGTGCGCGGCTGCCGGCTGTGTAGGTATGCATTTGATGGGGGGCCAACTTCACGCAGGTACCTCCGAGTACGCCGAGCTCTCCGCGTTACGTCGCGCCCGGGTGACCCTCAAGGTCTGCCGTAGCTAGGACAGGAATTGCAATACCCGCCATCCACCAATGCGCCATCAAACCTACACACTGGACCTTTAACTTGAAAACTACCAGTTCATGACACCACAAGGTGGAACAGAGCATTTTGAGCTGTGGAGACGTAGACAAATTAATAAAAAAGGATTACTCAAACATGTGTGAATGAAACAAAACACAACTCCTGTTATGTTTTTCAGGAGATAACAACATTCTAACATGGATAAAGATCACAAGAGTCAATTTTATGTCATATACAGTGCCGTGAAAAAGTATTTGCCCCCTTCCTGATTTCTGTGTTTTTTGCATATTTATCACTCAAAACATTGTCAGATCATCAAACCAATTTTAATATCACACAGAAACAACCCAAGGAAAGACAAAATTCAGTTTTTGAATGATGATTCCATTTATTAGTGCACAAAAAAAATCTAAACCTATCTGGCCCTATGTGAAAAAGTAATTGCCCCCTTAATCTAATAGCCAGTTGAGCCTCCTTTGACAGCAATAACTGTAACCAAACGTTTGCGATAATTGGTGAGGAGTCTTTCACACCGCTGGGGAGGGATTTTGGCCCACTCTTCTATGCAGAATTGTTTCAATTCTGCCATATTGGAGGGTTTTCTTGTATGAACTGCCCGTTTAAGGTCACACCACAGCATCTCAATCGGATTTAAATCCGGACTTTGACTTGGCCACTCCAAAACCTTAATTTTGTTTTCTTTGAGCCATTCAGAGGTGGACTTGCTGGTGTGTTTTGGATCATTGTCCTGTTGCATGATCCAAGAGCGCTTGAGTTTGAGGGCACGAACTGATGGCCGGACATTCTCCTTCAGGATCTTCTGGTAAACAGCAGAATTCATTTTTCCGTCAATCACAGCAAGTTGTCCTGGTCCTGAGGCAGCAAAGCAGGCCCAGACCATCACACTGCCACCACCATGCTTTACTGTGGGCACCATGTTCTTTTTATCAAATGCTGTGCCATTTTTACGCCAGATGAAACGGGCTGCAGACCTTCCAAAAAGTTCAATTTTAGACTCATCGGTCCACAAAATGTTTCTCCAAAAGTCTTGAGGGTCATCAAGGTGCTTTTTGGCAAAGGTGAGACGAGCCTTTGTGTTCTTTTGTGAAAGCAGTGGTTTTCTCCTGGGAACTCTTCCATGGATGCCATTTTTGGCCAGTGTTTTTCTAATGGTGGAGTCATGAACACTGACCTTAACTGAGGCCAACGAGGCCTGTAGTTCTTTCGATGTGCGTCTAGGTTCTTTTGTGACTTCCTGAATGAGCCGTCGTCGCACTCTTGGAGTAATCTTAGTTGGTCGACCACTCCTGGGAAGGGTTGCAACTGTTCCCAGTTTCCTCCATTTTTGAATAATGGCTCTGACAGTGGTTCGCTGGAGCCCCAGAGCTTTGGGAATGGCTTTGTAACCTTTTCCTGAATTATAGACTTCTATCACTTTTTTTCTCATTTGTTCTTGAATTTCTTTGGATCGTGGCATGATGTGTTTGTTCTTGAGATGTTGTAGCCAACTTCACTTTGTTTGACAGGAACTATTTAAGTGATTTCTTGATTCAACACAGGTGGTGACAATCAGGTGTGGGTGTGGCATGTAGAACTGAACTAAGTTTTCTCAAAACTGTGGTTAGTCACAGTTAGTTTGTGATTTAACAAGGGGGGGCAATTACTTTTTCACATAGGGCCAGATAGGTTTAGATTTTTTTTGTGCACTAATAAATGGAATCATCATTCAAAAACTGAATTTTGTCTTTCCTTGGGTTGTTTCTGTGTGATATTAAAATTGGTTTGATGATCTGACAATGTTTTGAGTGATAAATATGCAAAAAACACAGAAATCAGGAAGGGGGCAAATACTTTTTCACGGCACTGTAGAAGCTTTAATTTCCAACTTTTTCCTCTATAATTCATTGTTAAATAAGCAGCAAATTATTGTACCACACATCCAACCAGGTCAGCAAGCCGCCCCCGTCACTTTGTCTTGGACCTGTCAGTTCAAAGCCATGAGGTCAGGTGACTGTGTTTTGGTTTCCATGGAGACCTGTTCCAAATGACCACATCACTCACTCCAGTGGGCCTGTGTGAAACGACGTGTGAAGGAACATGTTAAGAAAAGCCTTTTATGATCAATGCAGCCCTGCAAAATAGGTTATGCCAGACAGGTCTAAGAGAAGTGACTGCTTGTATGTAGCTTGGGTCATTTGTATGTATGTAACGATGTCCAAATCACACGGTACGATATTATCACGATATTTTGGAGAGGCTATAGAACTGTAGATAGGATACTTTTTGCTTTTAAGATACCATGACAAGACTTTGGTGCAAATTTTTACTGTCATAATCCCAAGAATTAAAGCAATAAACATATTTCTTCATGTCGTCTGCTAAAATGAATCTTGGGATGTGTAGTTCCCCATGTATTTTTAGCTGTTTAAAACAATGCATTTAATCAAAAGAAGTTGTCATTTGAAATATTGTGACAGCTCTCAATATTATTTTGAGACTTCTGACAATACGATACCACAATATTTTGGCTATTGTTATGTTCCTGGTCATTTTTCTGCCTGAGAACTGGAACTGCATTGATTAAAAAAACAAAAAACAAAGAAAAAATCGATTAAAAAAATGTATTTTATTCCAGTCATTAATACTTTAAACAGGCAATTAAGAATGGAACAGTAACTATAAAATATCCTATCCTATAAAATATCCTATTATTGTATCATCAAAAGTCTCTCAATAATGTCGTGGGCCATCACAATATATCAAATCTCAAGTCTCTTTGCTTAAATTCATTGTTATGATCAGTAGTCGAGTTGTAAAATGAAACCAGGGGGGATGGTGAAATTTTTCATTTATGGGACATATTTTCCGGGGGGGAGGGGCAGAATTAGAAGGTACTTTGTTAAAATGGAAATGCTTTTATAACAAAAAGTCCATATAATCATTCAATAATTCAATAATACACAGGATAAATGTTATCACACACACCTTAGTCCTGGTTTAGACCTGTTTTAGTCCTGGCTTAGTCCTGGCTTAGTCCTGGTTTAGACCTGGTTTAGACCTGTTTTAGTCCTGGCTTAGTCTTGGTTTAGATCTGGTTTAGTTTTGGTTTAGTCCTGGTTTAGTCCCGGTTTAGTTCCAGTTTAGACCCGGTTTAGATCTGGTTTAGTCTTGGCTTAGTCCTGGTTTAGACCTGGTTTAGTCTTGGCTTAGTCTTGGTTTAGACCTGGTTTAGTCTTGGTTTAGTCCTGGTTTAGACCTGGTTTAGTCCTGGTTTAGACCTGGTTTAGTCCTGGTTTAGTGCCGGGTTAGTCCCGGTTTAGTCCTGGTTTAGACCTGGTCTAGTCTTGGTTTAGACCTGGTTTAGTCTTGGCTTAGTCTTGGTTTAGACCTGGTTTAGACCTGGTTTAGACCTGGTTTAGTCCTGGTTTAGACCTGGTTTAGTCCTGGTTTAGTCCTGGTTTAGACCTGGTTTAGTCCTGGTTTAGTCCTGGTTTAGTCCTGGTTTAGACCTGGTTTAGTCTTGGCTTAGTCTTGGTTTAGACCTGGTTTAGTCTTGGTTTAGTCCTGGTTTAGTCCCAGTTTAATCTTGGTTTAGACCTGGTTTAGTCTTGGCTTAGTCCTGGTTTAGACCTGGTTTAGTCCCAGTTTAATCCTGGTTTAGACCCGGTTTAGTCCTGGTTTAGTCTTGGCTTAGTCCTGGTTTAGACCTGGTTTAGACTTGGTTTAGTCTTGGTTTAGTCCTGGTTTAGTCCTGGTTTAGTTCTGGTTTATTGCCGAAATAGATGCAGAAATAATCTGATAATATGACTCACCCATAAGAACTGTATCCATGTATGCACGTGTCACGGTCTTTAATAATCCGGAGCTCCGGAGAAAAGGACATATCCCGAACTTATCCCGTGTCCCGAGGCGAGAGTTTCTTCTTACGTAGCATTAACGTAGCAAGTTAAGGATTCTTCTTCTCTTGGAAATGCCGCGTAAATATCACGCGGCTCGCTCACAGCTGATCGGCGAACAGGCGCAAACACAACAGCGGCAATCATCATGATTGGCGGGAGCGCGATCGGTGCGTAATTATGCTGCAACATGATTGGAAGCTGGAGCGCAGTTCGGCCTATGATTGGCTCTTGGCACTGGCTATTTTGACTTAAAGACGGCGAATTTCGCCAAAAGGTGAGGGATTTTCATGCCTGATTGATAAAATTCCACAAGGGATGGAAGAAGGGATGACTGTTTTAGAAGAGGGATGATTTCGACTATCCCCCCCATCCCCCCTCAACTCGAGTACTGGTTATGATGCAGCAATAGCTAAAAGAATCAACCTGAACTACACAGACCATGATCCTTTGCTCTGTTTCAGTCCAATTTACAGAATAAAATCACTTATTAAGCACTTTTAAATGTTAACTCTTTGGATTATGACAGAACCATAGTCTTGTCAAGGCATTTTTAAAGGAAAAAGTAGTATATTCACTATTTTGTTAGCCTCAAAATATCACAATAAATATCATACTGTGAGATGCATTATTGTTAAAATATGGTACAGGGAAATGTGGATATCGATATATTACACGTATGGGGTACTAAGTGTTAACACAAAACTACTGCACATTACATCAGATTTGTGAAGTTGTAGTGTATTGTTTTGTATCCTGCTTTTATATATTTCAAGTCACTCACTTTCTCCCACCTCGCTCCCCCTCTTTCCGTCTCACATTCCCATCCCTCTCCCTTTCTCTTTATCTACAAATATCTTGGGATCTGGATCGACAACACTCTGTCATTTTCTTTTCATATTCAACAGCTAGTAAAACGACTTAGAGTCAAGTTGGGGGTTTTATTTCAGGATCAGGGCCTGTCTCTCTTTTGAGGCCCGAAAGAGGCTTGTTGACGCCACATTTATGTCTGTCCTGGATTATGGGGATGTTCTGTATATGCATGCATCAGCTCAGAGTCTGCGAGCTCTGGACACAGTTTACCACGGAGCTCTGAGGTTCATCACTGGTTTTAGATCTCTTACCCATCATTGTGTTTTATATACTCGTGTTGGTTGGTCCTCCTTATTGTCCCGAAGACTTAAGCATTTGTATGTGCTGATTTATAAATGTATACTTGGCCAGCTGCCACCATACTCGGAAACCTACATTTCGCAACAAAGTGGTTCTTATAATCTTCGTTCTTCGGATTTATTTTTATTGTCAGTTCCAAAGGTCAGGTCTGAAATGGGAAAGAAGGCTCCTTCTGCATGGAACCTTTTACAGAAAGACTTGAAACTGAGTGAGCTGGTCTCCTCAGTTATCTTTTAAAAAACTTTTAACTGACCGGGATGCTGTAACATCTGTATGTAGCTGCTATTCCTGATTGTGTTGTATTTATTGTGAAATAGTTTGACATTTTTATCTAGAAACTGTGATTTCTGAACTGTAAAATTTTATCAATTGTGTGTGTTGTGTTTTGAAAGTGACCTGTAACCGACATGTAACTGAACTGCTGCCTGTCTTGGCCAGGACGCTCTTGTAAAAGAGATTTTTAATCTCAATGCGTCTTTTTTCCTGGTTAAATAAAGGTTAAAATCTCTCTCTGACCTCTCTGCCCCCTTCCCCCTTTTATCCCATGCTGTACCCTCTGTCTGTCTCTTCTTCCTCCTCTTCTCTCTGACCTTTTTTTCTTGTTGTCGTGGGACCAGAAAGTTGCCCATGTCACTACATCAGCGTCAGAGGTGTCCATAATAGTTTAGGACACTGCAAGTCTGAAAGTGGACGTGAAAGTGAAAGTGGGCTGAGAGGACGAGGGGAAGGTGACCTGGCTCAGAGAAGGAGGGCAGGAACCGATATTAGAGACACCATTCTTTTGGAAGAACTTTTACTTTATATTTAGTTTTACCACTTCAAATCTCTCCCTCTCTCCCTCCTCTCTGTCTCTCCTTTTGCTCCATCATCCTCTTTTTATCCCTTTATCTCCTTTCCCACTCTCTCTCCATCTCCCTCCCGTGGTCTCCCTCTCCCTTTCTGTCTATCTGTCTCTCACTCTTCTCTTTCTCATGCTCCCCCTCTCTTTCCCACTCCCCATTTCCTTTTCTCTCTCTCCCCTTTCTTTGCCCCCTCTCCATCTCTTGCCCCCTCTCCTCTCTCTCTCACTCCACTCTCTTTCCCTTTTCCTTCTCTCCTCTCCTCCTCTCTCTGTGCCTCTGTTTTCCTTCTCTTCATCCCCCCACTCTTTCAGTCACCCCTCCTCTCTCCTCTCTGTCCATTTCCCTTTTTGTCTCTCTTTCTCTTCTCCGCTATCTCTCTCCCCTCTCTCTGTATTTCCGTCCCTCTCCTCTTCTCTCTTTGTTTCTCTTTCCCTCACTCCTCTCTTTCTCTCTTCCTCTCTCCTCCCTCTCTCCTGTAGTCTCTCTCACTCTTTCTTTCTCCTTCTTCTCTCCTGCTCGCTCGCTCCACCTACTCTCCCTTTCTCTCTCCCCTTTTTTCCCTCTTCTCTCCTCCTCTCTCTCTCTCTCTCTCCTTCTGCCTCCCACTATCTCTTCCCTTTCTTTATCTCACCCACTCTCTCTCTCTCTCTCTCAGGCTCCCTCTCTTCTTTCTCTGTTTCTCTCTTTGTCTGTCTCTCTCCTTCTCTTCTCTCTTCCCTTTCTTGTCTATCTCCTCTGTCCTCTCTTTCCACATCTCTCTTTCTCTCACTCTCCTCTCTCTTGCAATCCCTCCCTTCCCCCTCTCCTCTTTTCTCTCTTCCCCCTCCCCCTTTTTTTCTCTTCCTGTCTCTCTTCCTTTCTCACGCCACCCACTCTCCCTATTTCTCCCTTTCCTCCTCCTCTCTCTCTCTCTCTGCCTTCCACACTCTCTTCCCTCTCTGTTTTACCCCTGTCTCATCCAGTCTCCCTCTATTCTCTCTGTTTGTTTCTCTTTCTCTCCTCTTCCTCCTCCCTTTCTGTATCTCTTTCCTCTTCTCTCTTGCCTTTCTTTCTCTCTCTCTCCCCCTTACCTTTGTAAAACCAAATTCTCCTACCCTTACCCATGGTTATGAGCTCTGGGAAATGACCGAAAGGACAAGTTCGCGGATACAAGCGGCCGAAATGAGTTTCCTTCGCAGAGTGGCTGGGGGCAGAGTTAGGTTGAGGAGCTCAGTCACAGGGGAGGGGCTCGGAGTAGAGCCGCTGCTTCTCCACATCGAGAGGAGCAGCGGAAGTGGCTCGGGCATCTGTTCCGGATGCCTCCTGGACGCCTCCCTCGGGAGGTGTTCCGGGCATGTCCCACTGGGAAGAGGCCCCGGGGAACTCTGCACCGGCCCCCCTGAAGCACTTTGTTCATTACACCTCTACTGTCACAACCAGAACCACACGCGCCTCCACCAGGGGGCAGTGTGCCATCCCAAAGCGTAAAACATCATTTGCACAAACAGCCTTCTCCTATAACGCCATTAAAGACTGGAACAACCTTCCAAATGAATTAAAATGTCAGGCAAGGTATACAACTTTTTCAACGGAGCTTAAAAAGTGTCTGGAGAACAATCAAGCCTGTCAACACTCATTTTTATATAACAGCATCTCTATTGTTACTGGATATACAATAGGCTACGTAAAGACTGATACAAACGAAATGTAGAATGGTAGGTCAGTATGAATTTTAAAAGATGAAGATTTTGTAAATACTTGTAATTATTTTAAAATGTGTGCCTTGTATGGTGTTTTGCATTGAACATGTGTGTGTGACTATGTGAGACTGTGTCTATCTGTGTTCCTGTGTAGTGTGAGAATGTGTCAGTGTGAATGTTTCTTATTGTTGATTGAGATTTTTACTGTCATTTTAATGTAATAGGGACTGCAGATGAAAACTAGCTATGTAGCTATAATCTGGTGCAGATCATCTTTGTTTTTTGAGCTTAATGTCTCTGTACATTGTCCCTTTTCAAATAAAGACTAAACTAAACTAAACTAAGACCCACGACACGCTGGGTCCTGGGTTCTCTCCTCCGCTATGTCTCTCAGCTCTGATCTGAGAACGCCTTGGGGTCCCCCCGGAGGAGCTGGAGGAAGTGTCCGGGGTGAAGGAAGTCTGGGAGTCCATGCTTAGGCTGTTGTTCCCGCAACCCGGCCCCGGATAAGCAGAAAAAAATGGATGGATGGAATTCTCCTCCGGCGTTACCTTAGATAGATTTCTATATGAGCCAAACTAAATCTATCTAAAATATCTAAATAATAAATGATGAACATGGTGCCTCTCCCTTTGTGAAGCATTTGTCATTGAAACAGATGTAGCCTGAAGCAGAATAAACTTGTGTATCTGTACTCATAGAGCTGTGATGTGATCGCCGCTGGGATCCAAAGCACAAATGTCCACTGACTCATCAGAGCACCGTGCACACCGTGATGGTTTCATCCTTGGCTTGTTTTTGTCCAGTGGGCTTCATTAAAAGAAAATACAAGTTGGAATGTTTTTTTTTGTTTTTGGTTTGCAGTCAATTATTTAGTATAAAATCAACTTTTTGGAGCTTACAATGTTATAATATTACCTAGTCAAAAGTGGCAGTATGATTCTGTACAATGTCACCCCACAAGCCTATGTCACCCATACTCCCACACAACCTTTCTCCAGAAACAAAATGAGTTTAAGGGGTCCACTTTGAACCCCTCAAACCTTCTGGGTCACAATGAGACTCAGTATAATAATATATCTGCCAAAACTTGGAATTAGCAAACCCAAGTTGCCATTAAAACATGGCCTGATGGGACGTTGGTTTTTCAGCACCATGGACAGCGTATGTGGGATCTGCTTTATTCTGGACTGAAAATAAAACATACGCTGATCCCAGTGTGTGTAATACATAATACATCTTAAAAATAATAAACACAGCTAAAGCCAGTAATGGTGATAAGCAAGAGTTTGGTTTTCAGCACCATGGACAGTGCACCTGGGCTTTAACTAACTCCATTCTGAGGACATAAAAGTGCAGGTTAGCCTACTCATTTCCCCAAAACATTGAGAACATCATATACTTTTTTTTTTTTTTCAAACAAAAAATCTTGCCTAGTTTTGTTTTGCGACATGGGCAGCAAATACACTGCCTGACAAAAGTATTAGGACGATTGTGTATTTCTGAACTTTCATAAATAATAACAAGACGTATTGGTAATGATAAATTTATTGATATATTAAAGCAAATTTTATCATGTGTAAAGGCATGTTATTGCAAAAATGGGGACTCATCACAGTGTAGGTCAAACTCAGGTCTAAACCAGGACTAGACTAGGACTATCGTCCGAATACTTTTGTCAGGCAGTGTATAACAGAACTCAGAGATACTTATTGTGTTTTTGTACTTTTCTTCTCAATTTTTTTTTTTTTTTCACAAACTGCGGCTTAATTGATGTACAACTATGATAAATGCGTTAAAGCCCCAGTGTGTAGGATTCGTGGCGCATAGGTGGATGGTGCTATTGCACTTTCTGTTTTAGCTACGGCAGACCTCGAGGGTCACCCGGGCGCGACGTAATGCGGACAACTCGCATACCGGCGCAAGAACCGCGCGCCACTACTGTATACATAAAACACGGTCCCATTCACTTTTTTTTTTTTTTTTCGCATGAAAACACACATTCCCGATCGTGTACCATGACAATCTACACATCAAATGAAACCTTACAGTCTCCTCTTTTTGACTATGCAATTCATTTCCCGGCACAACAATCACTCCCCGAGCACATGGGGCTTTTATACGGAAAAGCACAAAACGGAAAAGCACAAAGCTTACCTTTGAAGGCTCTGCACAGGTCAAACTCTGTATTTCACCATAAACTTGGTCTGAATCTGTCCGTAAGGATCCAGTGAATAAAATCCAGTAAAACAATTTAGTCCAAAACACGTGTTAGATCCATTACGACGTCTGATCCGGCAACATGCTTGTCGTTGTTTATCCAAACCACGAGCCTTGCTGAAGGCGAAGGCGGAGCCCAAATGTCCTTCTGCGGCTCTCGTATTCAAAATGGCTGCCTCTGCATGGGGAAGATCCCCCTTTTATGTGACTATATCTAAGTCCAACAGAATACTTTGATTTCATGATGGAAGTGAAAAGGCTTGGAAAACAATATATTTTTGAATGGTATCTTCAATTTCGGTAATTAACGGGTAAAAATCTTACACACTGTCCCTTTAAGAATCCCTCAGTCGTCCAAGTAGAATCCATGGCAAAAGGAGAAATTAAATTTGTCAAATGGACAAAGTTTATTTGTTCGAATACGTTTCGCAGCTCATCCAAGCTACTTCTTCAGTTCTGGCTAGAGTGCTGGTTGGCACTGCTTATAACTAGCTGCAGGGAGGAGCTAACTACAATGAAATTACTACGAAACTATCACACCTATTTGTTTTCAGTTTCTGTGTGGGGTCTTGTTAGCATAGCCATTCAGAATAATCTTCTCCCATCTATAACTCTATCCTCAAACCTAAATCAAAACAAACAAAGAAAACAATAGGGTTAGCCAGGTCAGGTCCAGAGGTGTGAAAACACCCATTATGGTACTGAAGTTCCTGCTATCGGTGATCATAGCGATGAAATGGAACATGAGTGTCTCAAAGGAACAGGCTGCTGAATCAGAATTGAAGATCTGGTTTTAAACTATACTTGTGACTGCCAAAATATAAGAGGTGTTTGATTCGTCTACCTGGACCCGCCCTGAGATGCATTGATATTTCGTATTTCTGTCAACTGGACTAAAGTTTTAGAGCAGGGGTGTTAAACTCATTTTGGTCCGGGGGCCGTTTCCACCTACTTTGATCCCAAAGGGGCCGGATCAGGAAAACTCATGGCAAATATACCCCAAAAATAGCAATAAGTTCAAATATTTGTGCAGAGAAACACAAATCTATTATAGAAGTCTTTTTTATTTGATGAACTTTTTCTTTTACAAAATATTATAATATTATGAACAACCTGAAACTTTAAGAAAAGCAGCACAAGCAGGTTCCCCATTCACCTCCATGAACAAATAGGAATTAGTCTATTTTTGTTGGAAAATCCTGCACTCGGCGTCAACTTTTCTCATTTTTGACATTTTGCTGATCAGGGTGTGACGGTCAACAGTCAAAACGATGGTCCTTTAAGAGCATTTGGAAAGAGGCGAGTCTTCATTTGTGCTGCTCTGGTGGGAGGGGCCACGTACAGAGGCGCTGGAGACGCTGCTATGCTAAACTGCACAGAAAAGAGGCGCAGAAAATTACCAATATTTTAATGGAAAATCAGCCGTGATGACATGGAAATTGCTGGAAAAAGTCCATCCAGGTTCTTCTGCTATTAAATTCCAAGTAAAAAAAATAAAAATATAAATAAATAAATAAATAAGACTACATGACAATTTATTCTACTACTGTAATGTTTCTGTCCGATCAGGTCTCTCTATCTTGTTGCATCATCAATCCCCAAGCAATAACAAATCTCCATCCGCCTGGGATGCACCTGCCAGTGAATCTGTCAAAGTAACTCTCATTGTGCCACATGAATATTATATGAGCCTTGTTTGTGTTAAAAGCTTGGAGCAGCTCTCATTTACCATCCACGTCTTAGGGCAGGGCCTGCCCCAATAGCGATCCCAAAGTTATTATGAAACCAAACACCAGAATATAACTGTGGTGAGTGTTAAAGGTCCAGTGTGTAGGATTCGTGGTGCATAGGTGGATAGTGGCTATGGCACTTCCTGTTTTAGCTACGGCAAACCTCGAGGGTCACCCAGACGCGCCGTAGCGGACAGCTCGCGTACCCGCGCGCACCCGGCGCTGCGAGCCCTCGCCGACAACAACGGTATTAATAAAACGCGGTCTCCCGTTCACAGTTTTTTTTTTTCTTTTCGCATGAAAGCACACATTCCCGATCATGTACCATGACTCCCCGAGCACATGGGGCTTTTATACGGAAAAGCACAACGAGGTTTGTTACTTAGCTTACCTTTGAAGGCTCTGGACAGGTCAAACTCAATATTTCACCATAAACTTGGTCTCAATCTGTCCGTAAGGATCCAGCGAATAAAATCCAGTAAAACAATTTAGTCCAAAACACGTGTTAGATCCATTACGACGTGTGATACAGCAGCATGCTTGTTGTTTACCCAAAACCACGAGCCCATGATGGAAGTGAAAAGGCTTGGAAAACAATGTATTTTTGAATGGGTATCTTCAATTTCAGTAATTAACAGTATAGTAATTAATCTTACACACTGTCCCTTTAAAGGTCCCATATTATGCAAAATTAACTCTTGTGAGCTTTAAGCCATGCTATAATGCTGGTACCTCCTTGAAAACATACCTGGAGTTGTGTTTTATTTCATTCACACATGCTTGAGTAATCCTTTATTATTAGTCCCTTTTATTAATAGTCCCTTTTATCTACCACGGGAATTCACGTGTGTGTTTCTGGCCGCTGTTTACATTCACCCGCGCACTAACTACACAGCTGCTCTCAGTAAGCTCTATGACGTCATCAGTGATTTGGAGACGTCTCATCCTGACGCTGTTTTTATTGTCGCTGGTGATTTCAGTCAGTGCAATTTACGGACTGTACTCACTAAATACCAATAACATGTTAACATCCTTTAGACCATGTTTACAGCAATGTAAGAGGTAAGAGGTGCACTCAGGGCAGCACCCCGCCCCCCCCCCCCCCGCATCCCTACTTTCCATGCAAACCTGATACCCCAACCACAGCAGTTCATATAATGCTAACCTTGCCGTCTAAACACAAGCATAAAAATGCAAAATACAGATAAATAAAAAACTGTGAACAGAAAATAATAAGTTTTATTTCAGTAAAAGTTGCAATGATGGCACAGGTAACGCTCTAATCAGACTTCTGTTCCATGTGTCCTTTTTTTGCTGCCAAAAAACTGGGCGAGATGTTCCAGAAGTATATGTGTTGCTAGTCAGAACATGGCCGCTAGCCTGGAGCTGCTCAAACTCCCTCCGCATTTTAAGTTTGACTGAAAATGACATTAAACTGCTCTCTGTAAAGTTTCAGACACAACAGGTAAGTCCATTGTGTAACTTTTTTGGTGGAGGGGGGTCCTTCAAATACTTTTCTTCCATGGAGATGTCATTGCTTTGTCTAGAATGTTTCACAGTATGGCATTAAACATTTCTATCTTCATGGAGACCAAACCAGACCAGGTTACACGTCAGATCTGTGGAGAGGCGACCCCGCTCACAGTCAGAATGCCTGTTTTTCTAGGTACAGTGGTACCTCACCTTACGAAAGACCCAACAAACGAAATTTTCAAGTTACGAAACACCTTCACGTTAAATTTTGGTCTCTAGATACGAAAGAAAATTCAAGTTACGAAACGTGAATTCTCAAAAATTCAAATAATGCGCGCTCAGCCACACACATTATACGCTTTTCTCAGACTGAATTTAAACTTTTCTCACATTTGTCTCTCGTTTAAACACTCAAACTTTCATAGATTTTCAACAAAATTATTAATAGTGAAGTGTGGGGGGAAGGGGGAGGGGGGGGGGGGGAACTGCGCGCGGACACGTGTGATAGCGCAGCATGACCAGCAGGTCTAGACCTGGACTAAACCAGGACTGGACCAGGACTAAACCTGGACTAAACCTGGACTAAACCAGGACTAAACCAGGTGGATTAAAGCGCCGCGCGCGGGTCTATTTCCTGGTTTCGTTTCGAGTCACGGCTGAGGCGAGCAGCGAGGGGGACCGCACGCAGTCTGAGCACATGAACGAACGCATGCAAGAGCCGCGGTGGTCTAGACCTGGTCTAGACCTGGTCTAGACCAGGTCTAGAGGAGGCACGGTTTGAGCACGGGTCTCGTTCATTAACTTTAATCCACCTGGTCTAGTCCTGGTTTAGTCCAGGTTTAGTCCTGGTTTAGTCCAGGTTTAGTCCAGGTTTAGACCTTGGTCTAGACCTGGTATAGTCCACGTTTAGTCCTGGGTCTACAGTCTCTACGCAGAACACAATGTTACACTATAAAAAAAGTTACACTATAAAAAAAGTTACACTATAAAAAAAAAAAAAAAACTTGGATCGGGGCCTTGGAACGAATCAGGCTTTTTCCATTGAAATAGCTACTCAACTTATGAAAAATTCACGTTACGAAACCACTTCTGGAACGAATTAATTTCGTAAGGTGAGGTACCACTGTATTTTTAAGCTACAAAACCACCTGTAATTGAATACATGTAAGTTAGAGCTGTTTAATGTCATACTGTGGAACATTCCAAGCATACCAATGACCAATATCCATAGAAACAAGCAGGTGATGGACCCCCCAAACAAAAAGTTACACAGTGCACCTTTAAGGTCAGCTGTACAATCCCGTGCAAGGCTCCACCCATAAGCCTCTGTCAGCCACGCTCCCGCACGACGATTCTCAATAAAAATACAAACGAATGACACAAAACAATAGGCTACAACTTCACAAATCTGATACAGTGTGTAATAGATTCAATAGTGGAATGGACTCTGATAGTGCTGTGAAGGGGGAGTGACTTAGCTTGAAGAGTAAGGGAAGTGGTGACACAGAATGTCAAAAACTAAACTGAAACTTATTAAACATTTTGATATGTTGTGACCTAAGGTACCGTTTCAATAAGTAATGTTTAAAATACTAAAATACAATGTCATAAAATACCCAAGGACACAGGTAAGTTTGTAATAAATGGACAGAGACAAAAGTTTAAAATATGCTGTTAAAATGTATTAAAATGCTAAAGGAGCAAGTACAATTTAAATGATTTAGTCTTTAAACCCGGGCGATGGTTAAAAATATAAAAAGGGCCAATATGTTTAATCCACACACTACTAAAATCAGAATGTTTAATGTTAAATGGTCACATCTTTATATAGCGCTTTTCCACCTTCAAGGCACCCAACGCGCTTTACAACAAGGAACCACTCACACATTCACACACACATTCACACACCAGTGTACACAGACAATGGTGGCGAGGAGGGTTAAGTGTCTTGGCCAAGGACACAACGGCAGCATTCATCTGTGGGAGCTGGAATTGTACCAACCAACCTGTGGGTCAGTGGATCTGACCGCTCAACCACTGATGTTTCTTATGTCAAGAGCGGGATTTGAACCGCCAACCTGTGGATTAGTGGATAAAAATGCTCTACCAACTGAGCTACTGCCTAATGTTAAAACATCAACCAAACAAGGACGACTTGAGAGGGGGTAGCCCCACCCAGAACAAAACAGAAAGTGCTATCATGCAATCACAAAAATAGAACGTAACAATCCAAAGTGCAAACTAAAAGGTATGAGCTAAACCCCTCCCAAGTGCAACCCGGGAACTTCAACCAAATTAACCAAAAGCCTCGGGACGGCAACTATTAAAACCATATTTATTTATTGTGTAATAAAGCTACAGCTCCTACAGATGAGCGCTGCTTTTGTGTCCTTGGGCAAGACATGATAAAAGGAGAAATTCAATTTGTCAACTGGACAAAAGTTTGTTTGGTCGAAAACGTTTCGCCGCTCATCCGAGAGACTTCGTCAGCTCTGGTTCTAGTGCTGGTTAGACCCTGTTTATATCTAGCTGCAGGGAGGAGCTCACTACACTGAAATAGCTCTGAAACTATCTCAACTAATTTGTTTCTTTTGTTTTTCGAATTTCTCTGGCGTCTAGTTTAGCCTCCCTATTCACCCTAACGACCGTCTCCACACCTCTGACCCTGACTTATCTGCCCTGTTGTTTCTTTTGTCTGTTTTGACTTGGTTTAAGAATCAAATTATAAATGGGAGACAAGTTATGTCTAACTCCCCCATTTCTGTTTAAAGAAGGATTCTCTTTTTTGACAAAAATTGCCTCTTTAACTCCCCATTCGACCAAACAAACTTTGTCCAGTTGACAAATTGAATTTCTCCTTTTATCATGGATTCTACCTCTTCTTGGGCAAGACACTTAACCCCACCTTGCCCCCAGTGTCTGCGGACACTGGTAGCCCCCATGGCAGGTCCTCCTGTGGACCCACCACCCATGGGAGGATTCATGGGGGCTGGTGCATTGTGTTCTGGGCAGCAGATCTGCTTGGGCTGCTGCTCCCGCAACCCAGAAAATGGAAAAGCAGAAGAAGATGAATGAATGAATGAATGTAATAAAGCTAAAAGTTAAAAAATAGCTATCCGTAATTTCCAGATTATTGAGTGCACTTGAATATAAGCCACATCAGCAAAATTTTCACAGAATTGTATTTTTCGACATATATAGGCTGCACATCTGCGTCTATAAGCCGCAGGTGTCCACATCTTCAGGAAGTTTTCAAGTTCAAAGCATCTGCTTTTATTGCCTCTGAAAGCTTTTGTCATCTTTTTGCATTGAGTCAGTTCGTCACGCTGCCATCGCCAACGTCTCACCATCAACTCATCAATGCCAAGCTCACGTGCAGCAGCTCTGTTTCCTTCTTCAACAGCCAGAGCGATCGCCTTTAGCTTAAAAGCTGCATCATAAGCATTTCTTTGTGTGTTTTCCATGAGGAGGGTGTGTGCATGAAGTGCAAAATAACTGTTCAAAACAAAACACCTGTCTGTCTCTTCACCTGTCTGTCTCGCTCTTGCACCCCGTCACTTCACGCTCTACTGCGCATGTCTCCTGCAGAAAGAGCCGCTGTCCTGTCTGGGATCATGTCGGTGTCTGGAATCATTTAAAGGAAAAGTAATTTTTTTTTTACAATTTGAGCCTTAATAAACAAGTTGTTTTACTCACCCATAGCACTTTGGTGTCATATGGAGCACTAACGCCGTTAGCCTAGCGCGACTTATAGCCATAGCTCGGGGCATTCCCCGAGCATGTAATATGCCCCGTGCGGGCTCCAAATAACACAAACTTTAGCACTTTTCAAATCATAGAAGCTCGATGTCTTTAGTCTACGATTTCGTTTGGTCAAAAGTGGCCTGTAATCCGAGATTTAGCCATAGTTTCGAGTAGATGAGGACGCCAGTGCGCATGCGCGGAGTGTGCTCTCAGCTCCCAGCACCCAAACATGGAACGCAAAGCTGTAAACTATGGATAAATCTCGGATTACAGGCCACTTTTGATTCAAACGAAATCGTAGACTAAGACATCGGGCTTCTATGATTTGAAAAGTGCTAAAGTTTGTGTTATTTGGAGCCCGCACGGGGCATATTACATGCTCGGGGAATGCCCCGAGCTATGGCTATAAGTCGCGCTAGACTAACGGCGTTAGGCTAACGCTAATCTAAAACATCTCCGGAAATTCTCCATATGACACCAAAGTGCTATGGGTGAGTAAAACAACTTGTTTTATTACCGAAATAAGGCTCAAATAGTAAAAAACGTTACTTTTCCTTTAAGATTAAGTCTTTATTTGGTCTCACACACAATGACACACAGGAGAAATTTGACTTCTGCATTTGACCCATCCTTTTTTTCAGGAGCAGTGAGCAGCCATCTTTTGGCGCCTGGGGGGCAGTACCGTAAAGGGTCTTGCCCAAGGACCCACACTGGCTTGCTCATTGCTGGGGGGGATTTGAACCCACATCCCCCTGGGGAAAGTCAGTGACTTACCAGCCAGTCCATCATGACCATCATGTCAGTGTCTCACAGGGTTTCAACAGATTTCAGGCTCTCCCGGGGGGCGGGGCTAGTTGTATCGATCAGGTATGAGTGGATGTTCGACTACTGAAGTTACTACTTGATGTTTCTTCTCATCATTTCTGCACTCTACATTTTATGCATGTGGGTCATTAAGACGTATCCCACTCACTAATATTCATGTAGCATCAGAACGTATTTTATCACATGGCGATAAACTGTTTTAGTGCTGACAACAGCGCTCGCTAGTGTTGTAACTTCATGTGAACCGCACAGACATCAGCGATTTCTGCACTCAGGCTGCACACACATCCGCTATGTTGATAAACAAATAATCCATCCATAAATTAGCCGCATTGTTGTAAAAGCAGCAGGGTTCAAAGTGTGAGAAAAAAGTAGCTGCTTGTGGTCTGGAAATTACGGTATAATTTAAAGGTCCCATGGCATGAAATTTTCACTTTTACCTTTTTCAGGACACCACAGGGGCTCTCATTACGGTTGTTTGGCCCTCGGTGTCGGGTCGGAGCTCTTCGCTTAATGCAACAAGAGCTTGTTTAGTCATTCTGAAGTTTTATCAAGGTAGTCAGACATGTTTGTTATTGTTTTTATCGGCTTGGCGCGTCAGGTGTATGCGGCGTGAACATGTTTTGCGCTTCTTGCCGTTTAGATGGAGACACGACCCGGGCCGTCTTCAGAACTCCACACTCTGGAAGGAGTCTTCAGATTTTTGCAGTTTCAGAGCCCGACGGCGCCGTAGCCGTGTAAACGAAAGACACTTCCGATAGAATATTTTGTTGTTTTCAATCGCAGTCGTCCTCGTCTAAGCGGCCCCTCAGTCTGACCCGTCCCCCAGGACCTGTTTGCCTATCAGGGGCATAAAGCCCCCTAGCTCCCGGGATTATTTGGACACTCAAACCCCTCCGCCATGTTAAAGGGATATGCCACCCCCAGGTCAAACTTGGGCATCTCCCCACAGTCCAGAGACTAAAATAAGTGGTGGAAAGCGTTTTCCTGCTCACCCAGCCATTGTCCAGGTCTGTCAGCACTGACCGCCGCGGTATCTGCAGCTACTCCGCGTTAGACTGGAGTCTAACGGCGCCAGAGAAAGATTTCGGCCAAAAGGAATTAATTTGCTCGATGCTTTTCCCAATTACTTTATGTGTAGTGCGCATTCATATCGAGTGCAAATAAATGTACAAATCAACATGGAGAGCTTGACTTGGTCATTTTGGGTGGGAACTATTTTTCAGTGCGGAAAAACACAGCCGAAGCACACACCACGCTGACAGGGGAATCCCTGTTACGCACCAGGAAGAGAGTTCCCCTGTTACGGAGCGTGCTGTGTGCTTCGTCTGTCTTTTTCCGCACTGAAAAATAGTTCCCACCCAAAATGACCAAGTCAAGCTCTCCGTGTTGATTTGCACATTTATTTGCACTCGATATGAATGTGCACTACACAGAAAGTAATTGGGAAAAGCATCGAGCAAATTAATTCCTTTTGGCCGAAATCTTTCTCTGGCGCCGTTAGACTCCAGTCTAAGGCGGAGGAGCTGCAGATACCACGGTGGTCAGTGCCTTTATTGTACTTGATCCTTTGATTTCTTTGTCAAGACTGTTCCATAAATTACCTCCTTTCACAGCGACGCTATCCTCGGTTCCTAATCTGTTTTTTTTTTTTTTAAACATGTAGGTTCCTTTTAAACTGTAGTGGCCTGTTCTCATCTCAGATCGTCTCTGAATATTTACAGGTCATACTCTGCACTTTGCTACATGAACTCACATCTACATGTACTCAGCACTGGCCACTGGCTCTGGGCACTAACTGCGTAATTGCACCTGACATAACCAGGGGTCCATATGACAGAAATGTTTATCATTTAAAATGTTTTCTTTTCATTTCAACTGGACACTGTTTTGTAGACTTACACAGCAGGACTTTCCATTTATATATATTGTAAAACTGCCATTATTCTTCACAAGGTTTCAAAAAACACAATTCCTTTAGCCTATACAGCAGGCAGCAGGCCTGGACTGGTAATCGGGCATACCGGGCATTTTCCCGGTGGGCCGACAGTCCTAGGGGCTGATGCCGTTTTTTTTTTTTTTTTTTTTTTCCTTAGAGACAGGCCCACAATTTAGGACTGAACCAGGACTAAACCAGGATTAAACCAGGACTAAATCAGGATTGAACCATGACTAAACCAGGATTAAACCAGGATTAAACCAGGACTAAACCAGGACTAAACCAGGACTAAACCAGGACTAATCAGGTCTAAACCAGGACTAAACCAGGACTAATCAGGTTTAAACCAGGACTAAACCAGGACTAAACCAGGACTAAACCAGGACTAATCAGGTCTAAACCAGGACTAAACCAGGACTAAACCAGGACTAAACCAAGACTAATCAGGTCTAAACCAGGACTAAACCAGGACTAATCAGGTTTAAACCAGGACTAAACCAGGACTAAACCAGGACTAAACCAGGACTAATCAGGTCTAAACCAGGACTAAACCAGGACTAATCAGGTTTAAACCAGGACTAAACCAGGACTAAACCAAGACTAATCAGGTCTAAACCAAGACTAAATCAGGATTGACCCCGAACTAAATCAGGACTAAATCAGGTCTGAACCAGGACTAAACCAGGACTAAATCAGGATTTGAACCAGGACTAAACCAGGACTAAATCAGGTCTGAACCAGGACTAAACCAGGACTAAATCAGGATTGAACCAGGACTAAATCAGGTCTGAACCAGGACTAAATCAGGTCTGAACCAGGACTAAACCAGGACTAAATCAGGTCTGAACCAGGACTAAACCAGGACTAAATCAGGTCTGAACCAGGACTAAACCAGGATTGAACCAGGACTAAACCAGGACTAATCAGGTCTAAACCAGGACTAAACCAGGACTTATCAGGTTTAAACCAGGACTAAACCAGGACTAAACCAAGACTAATCAGGTCTAAACCAAGACTAAATCAGGATTGAACCAGAACTAAATCAGGACTAAATCAGGTCTGAACCAGGACTAAACCAGGACTAAATCAGGATTGAACCAGGACTAAACCAGGACTAAATCAGGATTTGAACCAGGACTAAACCAGGACTAAATCAGGTCTGAACCAGGACTAAACCAGGACTAAATCAGGATTGAACCAGGACTAAACCAGGACTAAACCAGGACTAAATCAGGATTGAACCAGGACTAAATCAAGTCTGAACCAGGACTAAATCAGGTCTGAACCAGGACTAAACCAGGACTAAATCAGGTCTGAACCAGGACTACATCAGGTCTGAACCAGGACTAAACCAGGACTCAATCCGGTCTGAACCAGGACTAAACCAGGATTGAACCAGGACTAAACCAGGACTAATTATGAGGGGCCGGTCTAAGCCAAAAATGCCAGGTCCGTTTTTTTGTCCCAGTCCAGACCTGGTATACAGTATATTTCTACTATTCTTCCTCCCCACTCCCTTCATCTCTTGTTTTTCCTCCAACAATAGAGAGCATCGTATCCCCACCTCCTCCTCCACCTCCTCCTTAACCCCGCCCACTTTTGCCTTATACGGTCACGGTTTCCTTCCAGGGCGCTTGAGACGCTCGTGTAGCGGGAGACCTCGGCGCACACTCGGACCGACCTCCTCCGCGCCGCACCGTCCGCTCCAGCGCGATGTGATCCGACTGGAGTGCTGGATTAGCTTTTGCGCGTGAATTAAATGACTTATTTTTCGTGCGTGCTTTGCGAATTGTGTATGAAAGGAAGTGGCATGCGTTTGTTCACTCGTCTTGGGTCATGGGAACTGCGGTGTCCAAAAGGAAGAATTTGAGGAGTGACGCGATTTCTTCCGTTGCAGCAAAAGTTCGGTAAGTCTTAAATGTATAATGTAAAATCAACTTTGTCCAGTTGACAAATTGAATTTCTCCTTTTACCCTGGATTCTACCTGGACGACACATCCACGCTTTTTAGTTTAGTTCTTCCGTGCGTAAAAATCAGCTGGCTGTACGTTGTGTGTACGAGTTTGAATATTGATCTTGACTTGCCACTTTTATTTAGAATTTAGCCAGAATCTTGTTCATTTTCTAGTGTTCCCCCTGCAGAATCGTGAAGGGTTGGGAACACAGGGGTCTACGCTTTTTAGTTTTGGTCTTCCACGCGTAAAAATGACTTGGCTGTGCGCACTGATGCTACTTTTAACCAGGATCTTACCCTATTTTCTGTTGAAAGTTCCAGTTGTTTTTTGTTTATTTCTGAATATTGCGAAGTAACTTTTTTTTTTTTTATTAATTTCATTTTATTTCACTTATTATATACATTTTATATGCCAATCCTACATTTTGAGCTAGAGTCAGAGTCATGGATCCAATTCTGGTTTGGTAGCCCACTTGTTTTACTCTCTAGGTTTGGTTCATTATATTCTTTGGGTTCAGATTGTTGTTGGCGACATTTTGAGGACTTAACTATTAAAAAGATATAGCCAAATACAGTGGTACCTCACCTTACGAAATTAATTCATTCCAGAAGTCGTTTAGTAACGTGAATTTTTCGTAAGTTGAGTAGCTATTTCAATGGAAAAAACCTGATTCGTTCCAAGGCCCCAATCCAAGTTTTTTTTTTTATAGTGTAACTTTTTTTATAGTGTAACATTGTGTTCTGCGTAGAGACTGTAGACCCAGGACTAAACGTGGACTATACCAGGTCTAGACCAAGGTCTAAACCTGGACTAAACCAGGACTAAACCAGGACTAGACCAGGTGGATTAAAGCGCCGCGTGCGGGTCTATTTCCTGGTTTCGTTTCGTTTCGAGTCACGGCTGAGGCGAGCAGCGAGGGGGACCGCACGCAGTCTGAACGCATGAACGAGACCCGTGCTCAAACCGTGCCTCCTCTAGACCTGGTCTAGACCTCCTCTAGACCTGGTCTAGACCTGGTCACCGCGGCTCTTGCATGCGTTTGTTCATGCGCTCAGACTGCGTGCGGTCCCCCTCGCTGCTCGCCTCAGCCGTGACTCGAAACGAAACCAGGAAATAGACCCGCACGCGGCGATTTAATCCACCTGGTCTAGTCCTGGTTTAGTCCTGGTTTAGTCCTGGTTTAGTCCTGGTTTAGTCCAGGTTTAGTCCAGGTTTAGTCCAGGTTTAGTCCAGGTTTAGTCCAGGTTTAGTCCTGGTCCAGTCCTGGTTTAGTCCAGGTCTAGACCTGCTGGCAGCCCCGCGCCGGGTCATGCTGCGCTATCACACACGTGTCAGAGCGCAGTTTTCTCCCCCCTCCCCCTTCCCCCCACACTTCACTATTAATAATTTTGTTGAAAATCTATGAAAGTTTGAGTGTTTAAACGAGAGACAAATGTGAGAAAAGTTTAAATTCAGTCTGAGAAAAGCGTATAATGTGTGTGGCTGAGCGCGCATTATTTGAATTTTTGAGATTTCGCATTTCGTAACTTGAATTTTCTTTCGTATCTAGAGACCAAAATTTAACGTGAAGGCGTTTCGTAACTTGAAATTTTCGTTTGTTGGTTTGTTGTCTTTCGTAAGGTGAGGTACCACTGTATTCTTTGGGTTCAGATTGTTGTTGGTGACATTTTGAGGACTTAGCTATTAAAAAGATATAGCCAAATATTTAGTTTAGACTTGTTCACTGCTATGGCAATGCCCCTTGGTTTTAATCATTCTAAAAATTATGAAAATGTTACCAAATTATCACTCTATTTTCATGTAGTCAACCCTTCCACCTTTTTTCGGTGTCTCTTAGACCAACTGGTATTCGCTTACAGTACCATATACATCTTTTTTTGCTCTGAATTTTTACCTCGTGAACTTTTGGCTTCATTTAGCACTAATTAACTGCTCCCTATAAGTGCATGTTCTTTGCCTACTTCTTTGCTAGTGAAATACCAAACAAAAAGCTATTCTAATGGACATTGTTATTGTAATTTTCTTATTTCATATTCTTCTTTTTAGTGTGAATTGTGGATGCTTGTCACGAAGTGAAGTGGACGATGGTGCAGCGTGCGCACACAGTGTTCTCACATCTTCTGCCCTAATTTCACCTCGTTCCAATTCGTTGTTCTTCTGTTCTGTTCATATAGAAATTATACTCACCTTCACTCGTAGTTTCTAGTTTCTTGCTTTGCCTGGAATGTTCCGTGGAATGATTTTAAACATTTCCATCTGGCATTTATTCATTACAATCCACAGATCTGAATTGTAATGTAGCATAGTGCTGTAAAATGCTTGTGATAAATAGGTTTAATCTTTACTGTGGAACAATTCAGGCAAAGCAATAACATTACCATTGAGACAAACAGGTAGAGGACCCTCCTCCTGAGAAGTTAAGGCTGCGCAGTGCACCTTTAATCAAAAACAGACCTGGAGTTGTGTTTTGTTGTAGTCACACGTTTGAGTAATAATTTATTATTATCTCTAAAGCTCAAACTGCTCTGTTCCACCTTGTGATGTCATGAAGTGTGTAGTTTTCATGTTAAAGGAAAAGTAACGTTTTTTACAATTTGAGCCTTATTTCGGTAATAAAACAAGTTGTTTTACTCACCCATATCACTTTGGTGTCATATGGAGCATTTCCGGAGATGTTTTAGATTAGAGTTAGGCTAACGCCGTTAGCCTAGCGCGACTTATAGCCATAGCTCGGGGCATTCCCCGAGCATGTAATATGTCCCGTGCGGGCTCCAAATAACACAAACTTTAGCACTTTTCAAATCATAGAAGCTCGATGTCTTAGCCTACGATTTCGTTTGGTCAAAAGTGGCCTGTAATCTGAGATTTAGCCATAGTTTCGAGTAGATGAGGAGGCCAGTGCGCATGCGCGGACTGTGCTCTCAGCTCCCGGGACCCAAACATGAAACGCAAAGCTGTAAACTATGAATAAATCTCGGATTACAGGCCACTTTTGACTCAAACGAAATCGTAGACTAAGACATCGGGCTTCTATGATTTGAAAAGTGCTAAAGTTTGTGTTATTTGGAGCCCGCACGGGGCATATTACATGCTCGGGGAATGCCCCAAGCTATGGCTATAAGTCTCGCTAGGCTAACGGCGTTAGCCTAACGCTAATCTAAAACATCTCCGGAAATGCTCCATATGACACCAAAGTGCTATGGGTGAGTAAAACAACTTGTTTTATTACCGAAATAAGGCTCAAATTGTAAAAAACTTTACTTTTCCTTTAACAGCTACTTTTTACCTTTAGTTCAGTAGAAATTTGCAATTCCAGGGCTGAAATTATCCACATGTTTCTGCTGTTGAATGAAATGAAATTAACGTTTTCTTGTTTTTATGCATCTTTGCCTAATTGGACTAGTTATTGTCCATTTTGTCAGAACTAACATTTGAATATTAAGTATGTTGGGAATAATAAAAAAAAATAAATAAAAATAAAAACAATAAATAAAAACATAAGAAAAACATAATAAAACAAAAAATATTAGTTTGTAGTACAGGGGGTCCTCGGGTTATGACGGTCTCGCTGTTTCGTGGTTACGAACGCGCCCCCATAAAAAAAAAAAAAAATTACGCGTCATTCCGCGTGGTAAGCGACGTAAACAAACGCGAACGGCGCGCGGCGCACGGCGGAAGAATACGCTTTGTTGTGGTTGTAGGGCGAAGAAGACGGCCTCGTGTGCGTGCCCAATGTGGGCGGAAGTACCTGATGTGGGCTCTGATCTGCTTCTATTAAAGCGGCAGTGATAACCAAGCAGCGTAGTGGTCTAATTATTGAGATGGAAAGGTTATTGGTGCTTTGGATGGAAGACCAAAGTCAAAATCCGACTTACGACGAAATTCGGGTTACGAACAGATCAACGTCGTAACCCAAGGACCCCCTGTATAGTATGTGTATGTATGTTCAAATAACATATTTCTGCACTTTTGTTGCTCATTTCACTCTTATCTTTTACTTAAAGGTGCGCTATGTAACTTTTTGGTTGGGGTTTGTCACCTGTTTGTTTCTATGGATATGTCATTGTTCTGCCTGGAATGTTCCACAGTATGACATTAAACAGCTCTACCTTACATTTCTTCAATTTCAGGTGGTTTCATAGCTCCTTAAAATACCTTAAAAAACAGACACATTCTGACTGTGAGCGGGGTCGCCTTGCCACAGATCTGACTTGAAACTTGGTTGGGTTTGGTAGAAAGGTTTAAGAAATAGATAGAAAGGTTTAATGCCATACTGTGAAACATTCCAGAAAAATGCAATGTTACACATTTCAAAGGTGCATTGTGTTAATTTTTATGGTGAAGGGTCCGTCAAATGCTTTTCTCCATGGAGATATTATTGTCTAGAATGTTTCACAGTATGGTATAAACCTTTCCATCTTCTTGGAGTCCAAACCAGACCAATAACCGGCTGGTTAGCTCAACTGGTAAGTCACTGACTTTCCCCCGCAGGGACCTGAGTTCAAATCAACCCTGGGCAATGAGCTAGCCAGTGTGGGTCCTTGGGCAAGACCCTTCACGGTACTGCCCCCCGGGCGCCGAAAAATGGCTGCTCATGCTCCTGAAAAAGGATGGGTCAAATGCAGAAGTCAAATTTCTCCCATGTGTCACTGTGTGTCATTGTGTGTGAGACTAATAAAGGCCTAATCTAATCTAATTTACAAGTCAGAGCTGTGGAGAGGCGACCCCGCTCACAGTCATAACACGTGTTTTTCTAGATATTTTTTAACCTGGGAAATCCCAGGCTGCTTTTGTTCGTTCCAATCTGAAAGACAGCCTGGCAACTATGGCAAGCGAGCTCTCCCGATTCTGGGAGCCAATCAGAGAGCGGGGACGGGTGGAAAGACGGTGACGTGTACTACGTGACAAACGGAAGCTTGTAGTTTGAACTGACAACTGACGTGATTGGCTATGGGCTACGTATACGCCAAATGATAGACATTCGTAACACCCAATAAACGGCCGTTGGCGATTGTAAACCACACCTCCACTACGAGATATTTTGAAGGTGGCTCCCAGACCATATCTCACTTGTGATATGGTCTGGTGTAAACCAGGCAAGGTATTTTTGAGCTTAAAAACACCTGTAATTGAATAAATAAAAAAGTAATAAAAGCAGAGCTCTTTAATGTCATACTGTGGAACATTCCAGGCAGCGCAATGACATCCATGGAGGCAAGACGGCGATGGAACCCCAACCAAAAAGTTACACAGTGCACCTTTTAAATATAATATATAATATTCTGTAACTCCCATATGACCCATGCAAACACATTGACTGAAGAATCTGTTCACTTGATTTGGCGTGATTTTTAGCTCCTGCTGCTGAGATCACTGACATTTCCCGCATCAGTCCCTGAAGGTCTCATGTCACGGTGCGTTCACTGGCCTTTAGTTTGAGTAATGTCCAGTAGCTCGCCCACGCACTGACCTCAGAGATAAGGCCAGCATACGCAGCAAAGGAGGGTCCTGCTTATTGGTCAATATATATTAATCAACTATTTAGGTTTTGACATTTTTTATTGCTTCCGGTTAAAGGTGAGGCGAGGAGACCAGGTGACGTCAGCAGGCCAAGTTATAGGTCAGATCTGTGGAGCGGTGAGTCTGCTCAGAATAAGAATGCGATATATATAATAAAACACTTATAGTTAAAGATCCCATGACATGGTACTTCTTGATGCTTTTATATGGCGCCTTAGTGGTTCCCTAATACTGTAAATGAATCCTTCTTCAAAATCAAGCCTCAGTGCATGAGAGAGCTTCCTGAAGACAGCCCCATTCAGAAATATGTCTCTGAAACACTTTATTCTGGGCGTGTTGCTTGAATGCAAATGAAGAGGACAGAGACAGGCCAGTGCAGCGGGTGGGGGTGTGGGGTGTGGGACGCGTCTCATATTCCACAGAAAATAAAATTAAACCACTGCTGTTTCAGAGGTTCGGATGCTCGGATAAAGGACATCCGAGCCTGGAAACACTCTCACGCATCTCGCATTTTGTAGCTCGTTTGCTGTCTAAATTCTCTGGGCATGATTTCCTGAGAGAGGGTGGACATCCAGACGGGCGGTGGAAACCACTAGGGGAAACCCTAGTGTGACATCAGAAAGTCCCCTTGTTCAGAATCGCCCGGGGCTGTCTTTTTCAAACGCAGAAAAGGGACGCAATTGCTCAGTTTACACATTTCGCAACATTTAGCCATGGGGGGGACACAACATCATCTGCTGTTTGCAGATGATGTTGTCCTGATGGCTTCATCGAACCGGGACCTCCAGCGTGCACTGGGGCGGTTTACAGCCGAGTGTGAAGCAGCTGGGATGAGGATCAGCTCTTCCAAATCCGAGGCCATGGTTCTCGACCGGAAAAAGGTGGCTTGCCCTCTCCGGGTGGGTGGGGAGTCCTTGCCTCAAGTGGAGGAGTTCAAGTATCTCGGGGTCTTGTTCACGAGTGAGGGGAGGATGGAGCGTGAGATTGACAGTCGGATCGGTGCAGCGTCGGCAGTGATGCGGTCACTGTACCGGACTGTTGTGGTGAAGAGGAAGCTGAGCCGAAAGGCGAAGCTCTCAATTTACCGGTCAATCTACGTTCCTCCCCTCACCTATGGTCATGAGCTTTGGGTAATGACTGAAGGGACAAGGTCGCGGGTACAAGTGGCCAAAATGAGTTTCCTCCGCAGAGTGGCTGGGCGCACCCTTAGAGATAGGGTGAGGAGCTCAGTCACGCGGGAGGAGTTCGGAGTAGAGCCGCTGCTTCTCCACGTCGAGAGGAGCCAGCTGAGGTGGCTCGGGCATCTGTTCCGGATGCCTCCTGGACGCCTCCCTTGAGAGGTGTTCCGGGCATGTCCCACCGGAAGGAGGCCCCAGGGAAGACCCAGGACACGTTGGAGGTACTATGTCTCCCGGCTGGCCTGGGAACGCCTTGGGGTCCCCCCGGAGGAGCTGGAGGAAGTGTCCAGGGTGAAGGAAGTCTGGGAGTCCCTGCTTAGACTGTTACCCCTGTGACCCGGTCCCAGATAAGCGAAAGAAAATGGATGGATGGATGGAGAATGCATTATAAGTGCCTGCAGCAAACCTTTTCAAAATTATTTTTTTTAAGGCAGTAAAAATCAGCTACAGCAACTTTAATCTTGAAATTGTACTTTAAAGGTGCGCTGCGCAACTTTTCTGGTCGAGGGTGCTACCTGCTTGTCTCCACGGAGATGTTATTGCATTGCTTGGAATGTTCCATGGTAAGACATTATGGGTGTTTCTGTTGCTCAAAAATACAATAATTCCTTCTGTGAATAGGGGCAACTACAGTGGTACCTCACCTTACGAAAGACCCAACAAACGAAAATTCCAAGTTACGAAACGCGCGCTCAGCCACACACATTATACGCTTTTCTCAGACTGGATTTAAACTTTTCTCACATTTGTCTCTCGTTTAAACACTCAAACTTTCATAGATTTTTCAACAAAATTATTAATAGTGGGGGGAAGGGGGAGGGCGGAGAAGTGTGCGCGCGGACACGTGTGTGATAGCGCAGCATGACCCGGCGCGGGGCTGCGAGCACGAGACCCGTGCTCAAACCGTGCCTCCTCTAAACCAGGTCTAAACCAGGATTAAACCACCGCGGCTCTTGCATGCGTTCGTTCATGGGCTCAGACTGCGTGCGGTCCTGAGGGGAGGCACATCCCCTCCCCTCCTCGCTGCTCGCCTCAGCCGTGACTCGTGAGGTACATGGCAGAGCTAGCACGAAACCAGGAAATAGACCCGCACACGGTGGTTTAATCCTGGTTTAGACCTGGTTTAGATGAGGTGCGGTTTGAGCACGGGTCTCGTGCTCGCAGCCCCGCGCCGGGTCATGCATCACACATGTCTGCGCGCACACTTCTCCGCCCTCCCCCTTCCCCCCACGCACACAGTCGCTGCTCGCCTCAGCCGTGACTCGTGAGGTACACCGGTGCTGCTGCTAATAGCAGAGCTAGCACGAAACCAGGAAAAAGACCCGCACGCAGCGCTTTAATCCACCTGGTCTAGTCCTGGTATAGTCCACGTTTAGTCCTGGGTCTACAGTCTCTTAGCCAATCAGGACGCAGAACACAATGTTACACTACAAAAAAAAGTTACACTATAAAAAAAAAACTTGGATCGGGGCCTTGGAACGAATCAGGCTTTTTCCATTGAAATAGGTACTTACGAAAAATTCACGTTACGAAACCACTTCTGGAACGAATTAATTTCGTAAGGTGAAGTAATGTAGTTCTGTCAATGTTATTTCCATGGAGACAGGAGCAGGTAACGGACTGTACTTTTGCTGAGTGAGAACACGGTGTCTTGTAGTTATTATTTACCTGCCGTGGATTTTTTTTCTTTTTTCAGGCAGCACTTTCACACCTCTGCTTAAATCAGTGTTAGCGCCTCAGACGGCTCCGTGGACAGCAGCCAGAACAGGGCCAGCCTCATGTGCTTTTTCATATATGTTTGTCAAGCACTTAAAAGGAGCACTGTGTAACTTCATTGAACTTATGTTGCTATTGTATTAAAATAGAAGTGTTTTTATTGCTTAAAGTCTCTATATTACACAAAATGTTATAATGTTGTTACCTGGAGTTGTGTTTTGAGTAATCCTTTTGTTATTAATCTGTCTACAAAGTGCTCTGTTCCACCTTGTGATGTCATGTAGTGGTAGTTTTCAAGTTAACAGCTCATTTTACCTTTTGTTCAGTAGAAATTGGCAATTCCATCTATCCATCCATCCATTTTCTTACGCTTAACTGGGGCCGGGTCGCGGGGGCAACAGTCTAAGCAGGGACTCCCAGACTTCCGTCACCCCGGACACTTCCTCCAGCTCCTCTGAGGGGACCCCAAGGCGTTCCCAGGCCAGCCGAGAGACATAGTCCCTCCAATGTGTCCTGGGTCTGGCGTCCAGGAGGCATCCAGAACAGATACTCGAGCCACCTCAGCTGCTCCTCTCAACGTGGAGAAGCAGCGGCTCTACTCCGAGCTCCTCCCGTGTGACTGAGCTCCTCACCCTATCTCTAAGGGTGCGCCCCACCACTCTGCGGAGGAAACTCATTTCAGCCGCTTGTATCCGCGATCTTGTACTTTCGGTCATTACCCAGAGCTCATGACCATAGGTGAGGGTAGGAACCTAGATTGACCAGTAAATTGAGAGCTTCGCCTTTTGGCTCAGCTCCTGGTCCGGTACAACGACATCACTGCCGACGCTGCAGCGATCCGCCTGTCAATCTCACGGTCCATCCTCCCCTCACTCGTGAATAAGACCCCGAGATACTTGAACTCCACTTGAGGCAAGGATTGGCAAATGTCAGTTCCAGGGATGAAATTATCCAAATGATTGTAGTGAAGGAGTGTAGAGTCTGACTAAAAGTGCTCCAGAGGGTTGGCTGCAATAAAAAAAATAAAAAAAATAAAAAGGGCAGCAGTAGCTCAGTTGGTAGAGCATTCGGCAGTTCGAATCCCGCTCTTGACGGGTGGACCGCGTGTGATCCCAGCTCCCACAGATGAGCGCTGCTGTTGTGTCCTTGGGCAAGACACTTAAACCACCTCGCCCCCAGTGTCTGTGGACACTGGTAGCCCCCATGGCAGAAGATACATCAAGGCCTGTTGTGACGTGAGCCGTCCTCCCGTGGACCCACCACCCGCGGGAGGATTCATGGGGGCTGGTGCATTGTGTTCTGGTCAGCAGATCTGCTTGGACTGCTGCTCCCGCGACCCAGAAAATGGAAAAGTGGAAGAAGATGAATGAATGAATAATAATAATAATAATAATAATAATAATAATAATAATTTTCTTTTCTTTTTTTTTTTGGCAAATCCAGCCTTTAAATGTTTGCTAGATGAAAATGGCCCCAGTGACTCAAATTTGATTAATTTTTTTATTTTTATTTATTTATTCTTTATTTAATAGGGACAGTGCATATTAATGGACATCTGCAACATTGCAGTGGAAATGTGCCAGATTATAGCAAGAATGCTAATTTCCATCTGTAGGTGCCACCAATGCAAAAAACATAAAAACAATGACAACTGACAATAACACCACCATTAAAACACTAAAACATTAAGCATTAAAACATTAAAAGTGTCCACAAGTCTGGTTTTCCTTTAGCCACTGTTTCAAGTGTGATTTAAAAGTGTCCAGTGTTGGAGTCTCTCTTATTGATAATGGGAGTGTGTTCCAGAACTTAGTGCCTCTGACTGAGAGCACAGTTTGTCCAAACGTAGTGCACCTGTGCGGGACCTCACAGTTCCCCTGGGCCGTGGCCCTTGTTCCCATCCCACTGACAGTCTTTGTTTTAATAAAATCCTGCAGTGGAGGAGGAGCAAGTCCATGTAAAACTTTATATATAAAACAACCGTATTTAAATTGAACAAAATTATTAAAATTGAGCAAGTTATACTTGTCTAAAATTGTGCAGTGGTGGACTGAGAATGGTTTCTTGTCTAATATTCTCACATCTTTTTAAAAAAGTGAATCAACTGGTTTGAGTGTTGTCCCAGCAGCAAGTGACCATGTGGTTCTGCAGATCTCTATATGAGACAGAATCATGGAGTGTAAAAACATTCGTGCCACATATAGAGTTATAAAGGATCTTGCTTGTCTAAAATTCAAATTAAAATTAATGGTTTTTGTGAGGCGCTTAATGTGTTTCTTAAATGTCAGTGTCGGGTCCAACGTCAGTCCCAGGTATTTAAACTCTTTGACGAGGCTGAGTTCCACCCCGTCCAGAAAGATATTGGACCGATGTAGCTCAGTTGTTTTTTTTACTGAACATCATGCAGACAGTTTTCTTTATATTGAGTTGTAGGCATGAGTTCTTGACTCACTTTTGGGCATGAGTCATGGCTGATGTTAACTTTTCTGAAGCTTGTTGTACAGTTCAGAATCAGAAAGGTTTTATTGCCATATGTTTGAACATGTTCACAACATTAGGAAATTGCTTCGGTACTTGGAGCGGAATAAAATACAATAAAATAAAGTAGAAAACTTAAATTAACAAATTTACAAGAATAGTTCTGGCATGTGTAAAGATTACTGCATCATCAGCATACAGCTGGACATTGACATTTGGACACATTTCTGGGAAATCATGAATATATACACTAAATAAAATTGGTCCTAAAATACTACCTTGGGGGACCCCAGTTGGACAGTGAAGGTAGGGCGATTTAAAACCAGACAGGGAAACACATTGTTGTCTGTGGGACTCAAACCAGTGCAAAGCCTCTTTAGATAGATTAAAATGTCCAGTCCTCCTCTATTTAGTAACCAACCAAACTCCATCCTTTGCTTTGCTTGCAGTATTAGACATAGACTGATATTTGCCCTTTTTAACATCTGCCTTAAATCTCTTCCACCTTTCGATATTTGTAACCCTAACTAACCCCTCTGTGTAAGTATACATAAATAATATCTGTATGAAGCTTTATTTGAACACTACTGCAAAACAGCTCTCTCATCCAGTTTGTAGTAAGACAAGGTTGTGGCTGAGTTTGTACTGAATTCAGATTAGACATTCTGGGTGAAATTATCAAACGTTTGGGCCACATATCGCCCGAAAAATCTTAGCAAACATTATCGAAAATTGGTTTCCCTGGCTTCTAAATAGTAGGGTATCAAAGGACTGCAGGGGAAACTAGCTGTTTAGCTATAATCTGGTGCAGTACATCTCTGTTTTATGAGCATAATGTCTCTGTACATTGTCCCTTCAAATAAAGACTAATAATAATAAAGGGCCCATATTACACTATTTTCTGATTTGTGTTATAATGTTGTTTCCTCCCTCAAAAACATACTTGCAGTTGTGTTTTGTTTCATTCACACACACAGACCCTGCATATTTACGCTAAATTCTTCTCTCAAACAAAAAACATTCTGTTCTTCCACCTTGTGATGTCATGCGGTAATACAGGAAGTGCTTCACTTTGTTTTTAAACTTCTTGCATCTTCACTAGAATTATTTGGATGATTTCAGCCCTGGAATTGCCAGTATCTACTGAAATAAACTTTAAAAAGTCGTTGTTAACTTGAAAACTACTGCATCAAGACATCACAAGTTGGAACAGAGCATTTTGAGGATTGATATACAGTAATATAGACCAGGGCTCGGCAACCTGCGGCTCCGGAACCGCATGCAGCTCTTTGATCCCTCTGATGCGGCTCAGTACAGTGGTCCCTCGTTTATCGCAGTGGTAATGTTCTAAAAATAACCCGCGATAGGCGAAATCTGCAAAGATATTATAGAATGAAACCAAAGATCCAAACCTGTTTTCAGGCCCTAAACATATTGCGTGCATTTTACAGTTCCTCTGACCGAGCCTCTTTGTCCTGACACCGCTCCACTATCGCGGGTTTTGTCTGGGAGAAAACTTGCAAACATACAGCACTCCAGAGTCACACTGCGAGCGATCAAACATTTATACAAATTTGGCAAACTGAACACATTCTGTACCGTACAGGAGACACGAAGGAGAACGACTGACGAATCGGCAAAGGTCTACAGTCCCTTAGCCAATCAGGACGCAGAAATGCGCGTTGATACACTTTAAAAAATGGGGGGGGGGTGCGAAACAGCGAGGCTGCAAAAAGTCAACCGAGATATAGCGAGGGACCACTGTATTTAATTAAAATGTATTTTATTTTTGTTTGTTCATTTTCAAAATGTAATTCTATGGCAGAAAGGCAAAAAACAACCCGTTATATACAGTGTTATTTCATTTTAATTTTCAAAAGGGTTTTGTGGCTCCCAGTGTTTTCTTTACTGTGTGAAATGGGTCCAAATGGCTCTTTGAGTGGTAAAGG
This sequence comes from Paratrypauchen microcephalus, assembly GCA_036785185.1. NCBI lineage: Eukaryota > Metazoa > Chordata > Actinopteri > Gobiiformes > Gobiidae > Paratrypauchen > Paratrypauchen microcephalus. Next base: position 2,440,177 of record JAVJIX010000083.1, on the reverse strand, counting down.
TTGCCGACCCCTGATACAGACTAAGAATAAAGGGTTACTCAAACACATGTGAATGAAACAAAACACAACTCCAGGTTTGCTTTTGATGAGATAACATTATAACATGACTTAAAGCTCAGAAGAGTCAATTGTGTGTAATATATAACCTTTAAAGACATATTTCCCAAACCTAACTTACTGCAAAAACCTGACCCCAAACCTAACCCTGCTATGTCCACTATCACTCCCACCTCTGCTCCTGCATCACCTTTAATATATCAACCATAAAGTCACCTTTGAGGACTCGGCCTGCACCGCGCTCTGGAGCCTGGTATTTTCTACTTTGGAGAAAATATGATTTGTGGGTTTATTTCCCCGTAGCGTACAGAGGGGAGACTGCCCGACCTTGTGTAGTGATTGGAGCTGTGCTGATCCCTGTAGTGGTAATGGCAGACTCTAGTGTAGGTTGCATGAATCACGTGCATGAATCACTTTAAATACAACTTCGAGAGTGTAAATCGAAGGGTTTTACATGACAAGTCCACCTCAATGCAGCTGATTTTATTAATGTTGTTTTTTTTTTCCCATATAATGTCTGTCTGCATTTCCAAAGCTCAAAATGCTTAACAGCTACTTTTTACCTTTAGTTCAGTAGAGATTGGAAATTCCAGAGCTGAAATCATCCAAATGTTTCTAGTGAAAGTGTATGGAGTTTTAAAAATGAGGATGAGGAACATTATAATACAGTGGTACCTCACCTTATGAAATGAATTCGTTCCAGAAGTGGTTTCGTAATGTGACTTTTTCGTAAGTTGAGTAGCTATTTCAATGGAAAAAGCCTGATTCGTTCCAAGGCCCCGATCCAAGTTTTTTTAAATAGTGTAACTTTTTTTATAGTGTAACATTGTGTTCTGCATAGAGACTGTAGACCCAGGACTAAACGTGGACTATACCAGGTCTAGACCTGGACTAAACCAGGACTGGACCAGGACTAAACCTGGACTAAACCTGGACTAAACCTGGACTAAACCTGGACTAAACCTGGACTAAACCTGGACTAAACCTGGACTAGACCAGGTGGATTAAAGCGCCGCGTGCGGGTCTATTTCCTGGTTTCGTTTCGAGTCACGGCTGAGGCGAGCAGCGAGGGGGACCACACGCAGTCTGAGCGCATGAACGAGACCCGTGCTCAAACCGTGCCTCCTCTAGATCTCCTCTAGACCTGGTCTAGACCAGGTCTACACCAGGTCTAGACCAGGTCTAGACCACCGCGGCTCTTGCATGCATTCGTTCATGCGCTCAGACTGCGTGCGGTCCCCCTGGCTGCTCGCCTCAGCCGTGACTCGACACGAAACCAGGAAATAGACCCGCGCGCGGCGCTTTAATCCACCTGGTCTAGTCCTGGTTTAGTCCAGGTTTAGTCCTGGTCCAGTCCTGGTTTAGTCCAGGTCTAGACCTGCTGGCAGCCCCGCGCCGGGTCATGCTGCGCTATCACACGTGTCAGAGCGCAGTTTTCTCCCCCCTCCCCCTTCCCCCCACACTTCATTATTAATAATTTTGTTGAAAATCTATGAAAGTTTGAGTGTTTAAACGAGAGACAAATGTGAGAAAAGTTTAAATTCAGTCTGAGAAAAGCGTATAATGTGTGTGGCTGACCGCGCATTATTTGAATTTTTGAGATTTCGCGTTTCGTAACTTGAATTTTCTTTCGTATCTAGAGACCAAAATTTAACGTGAAGGCGTTTCGTAACGTGAAGGCGTTTCGTAACTTGGAATTTTCATTTGTTGGGTCTTTCGTAAGGTGAGGTACCACTGTACACTGTAGACCAGAAAACGGCACCATATGGCCCTTTTAACGCCAGCTATCTATCACCAGGAAATAAACAGTATCTCTTTTTACTGCTTTGACGTCATAACTTGAAATCCTCTTACTGTATCCATTTCCACTCTATTTTCCAACCCCCAAGACTGAGCAAGAGCCAGTGTTGCCTCCAGAGACACTCACTTTCATTATCGCTAAATTCCAATAAGCTCTGTCCAGATGCGTCTCTTATGAAATCACATAAACACAAGTTCCGTGACCAGTCCTTGTACCACCCATCTTCGCTCCTCTCCTCGCCTCGCCTGAACCTGAGTCATCGGTGATGCACTTTTTCCCAGTTAAACTCGCCTGAACTGATGGGGCCACCCGCGGGATTATGGGTAATTGGTCTCCTCACGGCCCCTTTTGTTGTCAAAGCGTACTGTGCCTCTTAATCAAGTCATTCGCTTTTCCGCCGTGACCCAAATGCTAAAGGGAGATTCTAGATCTAGGCTGGTGTGAGATAAAACTTTGCAGTAATGACATATAACTGGGGTTTGGTTTGGTTTTTGAATTTAAAGGGACAGTGTGTAAGATTTTTACCCGTTAATTACCGAAATTGAAGATACCCATTCAAAAATACATTGTTTTCCAAGCCTTTTCACTTCCATCATGAAATCAAAGTATTCTTTTGGACTTAGATATAGTCACATAAAAGGGGGATTGACCCCATGCAGAGGCAGCCATTTTGATTGTGAGAGCCGCAGAAGGACATTTGGGCTCCGCCTTCGGCAAGGCTCGTGGTTTTGGGTAAACAACGACAAGCATGTTGCTGGATCACACATTGTAATGGATCTAACACGTGTTTTGGACTAAATTGTTTTACTGGATTTTATTCGCTGGATCCTTACGGACAAATTGAGAGCAAGTTTATGGTGAAATACTGAGTTTGACCTGTCCAGAGCTTTCAAAGGTAAGCTAAGTAACAAACCTCGTTTTGTGCTTTTCCGTATAAAAGCCCCATGTGCTCGGGGAGTGATTGTTGTGCCGGGAAATAAATTGCATAGTCAAAAAGAGGAGACTGTAAGGTTTCATTTGATGTGTAGATTGTCATGGTACATGATCGGGAATGTGTGTTTTCATGCGAAAAGAAAAAAAAAACGGTGAACGGGACCGCGTTTTATTTATACCGTAGTTGTCGGCGAGGGCTCGCACAATGCCGGGTGCGCGCGGGTACGCGAGCTGTCCGCGTTACGGCGCGCCCGGGTGACCCTCGAGGACTGCTGTAGCCAAAAGAGGAAGTGCAATAGCACCATCCACCTATGCGCCACGAATCCTCCACACTGGACCTTTAAGGGCCCATTTTACCCTTTTTTCTGATCTGCAGTATGTTATAATGTCGTTTTCCTCATACTTGGAGTTGTGTTTTGTTTCATTCCACGCATGTTTAACACAAAAAAACTTGCATGTTTAAGCGGAGTTCTTCTTTCAAACAGAAAACACTTCCACCTTCCACCTTGTGATGTCATGTGATAAAACAGGAAGTGCCTCACTGTGTTTGTAAACTTCACACACCTTCACTACGATCATTTGGATCATTTCAGCCCTGGGATTGCCAATCTCTACTGAACTAAAGGTAAAAGGTAGTAGATAAATGAAAACTAGGGCTTCATGACATCACAAAGTGGAACAGAGCATTTTGAACGTTGGAGATGTAGACAGGCTAATAATAAAGAGTTACTCAAGCATGTGGGAATGAAACAAAACAGAACTCCAGGTGTGTTTTTGAGGAGGTAACAACATTCTAACATGACTGAAGCTCACAAGAGTCAATTTTGCGCAATATCCTCCTCATATTTGGAGGTAAATGAACTCCTTAGCATTTCCATTTTGTTAATTTTATTTTTATTCATAATGTTCTAACATGTCCTCTGTAATGGACGTCGGGGACATTTTGGTGTTAAATCCACGTGAAGTTAACAACAAAAACTTTTTTTTTTTTTTTTTTAATGACCAACATCTCTGACAAGCTTCTACAGTTGCCTCAAAAAATTCTTAGACTCCCTTTTAATTTCTTATTTATTTATTTTTTATTTGAGTATTTATTTACATATTTATTAAAAAAATGTTAATGTATTATTTATTTTTGTATTTGAGTATTGATTTACGTCTTTTTATTTATTTTTATTTTTTATGTATTATTTATCTATGTATGTATTAGGGATGTCAACAATCAATCGATTAACGATTAATTGTCGCAAGGTGAGGTACCACTGTACCATGATTTCCAACCAGGAAGTAACATTTAAAACCTAAAAAATGACCAAACTGCAGAATTTCTTTTTACAAAATTTACACGCATAATACAGGCATTTTAGCCCACAACAATCACAAAAAATGCCCGCGAAACCTGGGGGGTCTGATTAATGGAGATGCACATGTACACATATGAGAAGCAAGTGGGGAAGGAGAGACAGGAGTTTTTGTCAAATTGTGCATATTTAAGAAAAAAAAAATAGGAAATGCAAGCTGTAGTCCTGACTCAGAGCTTTCACCTAAACAAGAGAGAGAATCCATACTGAAGAGGAGTTATATTATAGCAACAGGTAAACAGGTGCTCAACTGCTGTGAGTAGAATGTAGAGACTAGCTTTATGTGAAACACTGAAATTACAAATTTGAGTCATTAAACACATGGTTCCTCGTTGTTTAATGCTTATTTAAAGCCCCAGTGATTCGTGGCGCATAGGTGGATGGTGCTATTGCACTTTCTGTTTTAGCTACGGCAGACCTCGAGGGTCACCTGGGCGCGCGCACGAGCCGAGCGCCGCTACTGTATAAATAAAACAGTTTTTCTTTTCTCATGAAAACACACATTCCCGATCATGTACCATGACAATCTACACATCAAATGAAACCTTACAGTCTCCTCTTTTTGACTATGCAATTCATTTCCCGGCACAACAATCACTCCCCGAGCACATGGGGCTTTTATACGGAAAAGCACAAAACAAGGTTAGCTTACCTTAGAATGCTTTGCACAGGTCAAACTCTGTATTTCACCATAAGCTTGGTCTCAATTTGTCCGTAAGGATCCAGCGAATAAAATCCAGTAAAACAATTTAGTCCAAAACACGTGTTAGATCCATTACGACGTCTGATCCGGCAGCATGCTTGTGTTGTTTACCCAAAACCACGAGCCTTGCCGAAGGCGAAGGCGGAGCCCAAATGTCCTTCTGTGGCTCTCGTATTCAAAATGGCTGCCTCTGCATGGGGAAGATCCCCCTTTTATGTGACTATATCTAAGTCCAAAAGAATACTTTGATTTCATGATGGAAGTGAAAAGGCTTGGAAAACAATGTATTTTTGAATGGGTATCTTCAATTTCAGTAATTAACGGGTAAAAATCTTACACACTGTCCCTTTAATGCACAGCAGTTGGGTATTGGAATTCTGACTTGGTATAAGAGTGTCTGATCATCTGAGCCTGTTGCAGTGCCTTGTCCTGGGGCAGAGTGGAGCTCACATAGGGCTCATATAGAAATACACAGAAGCACTGAATCCAACCCACGCTATAAGCACCAACACGTGGCACCAGACCAGAGAGTGTCCTGTACGCAGTTCAGAGGCACGGTCTGTTCAAACGCAGCACGACAAATGCAAAACACATTCAGAAATAATGTGGATTAGAGCTGCACGATTTTCAAAAGACAATAAGGATTTCTGACAAGTATTGCGAGACCGACTTTAAAGATGCACTGTGTAACTTTTCTGGTAGAAGGTCCTTCAAATGCTTTTCTTCATGGATATGTTACGGTTTTGTCTGGAAGGTTTAACCGAATGGTATTAAACCTTTTTATTTCCATGGAGACCAAACTAGGGATGCACCGATCCAGAATTTTTCACTTCTGATCCCATCCCGATACCTGAATTTTGTAACATTTTTTTATAGTGTAACATTGTGTTCTGCGTCCTGATTGGCTAAGAGACTAGGCCAGGACTAAACGTGGACTAAACCAGGTCTAGACCAGAACTAAACCAGGTCTAGACCAGAACTAAACCAGGTCTAGACCAGGTCTAAACCAGGTCTAAACCTGGACTAAACCAGGATTAAACCACCACGTGCCGCTGCTGGTTTCGTGCGGCTGGTTTGTGGCGAGGGCTGAGACTACGCATTCCGCGGTTTGATCTCGTGCTCAGCAGCCCCGGTGTAGTGCCGTTGGCGCCTGCGGCCGGCTGTGAGTCAAGCTTGGCGCAGCGCGGTGCGCGGTTGCCTTGTTTCGTGACCATGCGGGTGTGCGTGTCCGCGATTAGCGATTAATTGCAATTAATGCATTTTGTTCACCCAACATCTTGATCGACAATTAATCGTAAGTCGATTAATTGTTGACATCCCTGGTGGAGACAAAGAGTCAGAAAAGTACTTGTCCAGTGTCCGGAGAAAAAGACACGTTTAGTAAAATGCTCAAACAAACTCCAACACGCCATGCTGGCGAATACGCCGAATTCATCAAGGCTAACAGCCGCCAACACCAGCCAACTTTATCGGAAGGGTTAAAGAAGAAGTCGAAAATGTCCAGAGATAGCCCCCCGAGGCACTTACCGAGTATATTGTGCTAGACGACCAGCCCTTTTCAGTTGTGGAAGATATTGGATTCCAGGGACTGATAGATGTCCTCGAGCCCAGATACGAGCTACCCAGTTGCCATTTCACCACAGTTTTCGATGGTGTCAGGACTCACTGAAGTTGCTGGTATGTGACATCAAATCCGTAAGTTTCACCACCGATATTTGGAGCAGCAGCGTCTGCCCAATGTGGCTCTTAAAGGAAAAGTAACGTTTTTTACAATCTGAGCCTTATTTCGGTAATAAAACAAGTTGTTTTACTCACCCATAGCACTTTGGTGTCATATGGAGAATTTCCGGAGATGTTTTAGATTAGCGTTAGGCTAATGCCGTTAGCATAGCGCGACTTATAGCCATAGCTCGGGGCATTCCCCGAGCATGTAATATGCCCCGTGCGGGCTCCAAATAACACAAACTTTAGCACTTTTCAAATCATAGAAGCTCGATGTCTTTAGTCTACGATTTCGTTTGGTCAAAAGTGGCCTGTAATCCGAGATTTAGCCATAGATTCGAGTAGATGAGGACGCCAGTGCGCATGTGCGGACTGTGCTCTCAGCTCCCGGGACCCAAACATGTAACGCAAAGCTGTAAACTATGGATAAATCTCGGATTACAGGCCACTTTTGCTTCAAACGAAATCGTAGACTAAGACATCGAGCTTCTATGATTTGAAAAGTGCTAAAGTTTGTGTTATTTGGAGCCCGCACGGGGCATATTACATGCTCGGGGAATGCCCCGAGCTATGGCTATAAGTCGCGCTAGGCTAACGGCGTTAGCCTAACGCTAATCTAAAACATCTCCGGAAATGCTCCATATGACACCAAAGTGATATGGGTGAGTAAAACAACTTGTTTTATTACCGAAATAAGGCTCAGATTGTAAAAAACTTTACTTTTCCCTTAAGTTTGACAGCTCAGTGGATGAAGCGTTTTCACTGTTTGCAAAGTGGTAACTATGCATAACTTATAATGAGAATAAAACTAAAACCTGCATTTCCATTTATTTAGTTATGGTGGGTGGGGGTTAAAAAATATTGGTATCGGTACTCGGTATCGGCAAGTACTGAAATGATTGTAGTCGTATCGGTTTTCAAAAAAGGGGTATCGGTGCATCCCTAATTCCTCCATTCCTTATGATCACATATCTTTTCTTTTTGCTCTCCTCCCTGCTTCCTTTTGTCTATTTTGGTCTTATAAACACATCTCCCGTCAATAGCTCCCTCTCTTCTTCCTCCCCTTACACTTGTGTCACATGCCAGAAAACATGCCATCCACGCGGAAAAAAAGAAAGCATAACGTGTAGCTAGCGGCATCCATTGCACGTACAGACCACTTCAGATCTATATTTAATCCGCTCAAATCTCCCAAACAGTAGTGGGAGCTGTGTGGTGTGGTGGATATGTGGAGACGGGCCAGTCACAGTTCAAACGTACGAAACTAAACAGGCTCAAATGGACGGAGTTTGGGAAAGCTACATTTTGAATACCATAAAACAAAATATCTTGTCTTATGCTGCTTAAAGGTCCTATAGTACACAGAATTGACTCCTGTGAGCTTTAAAGGAGAATTAACGTTTTTTTTTTAACAATCTGAGCCTTATTTCAGTAATAAAACAAGTTGTTTTATTCACCCATAGCACTTTGGTGTCATATGGAGCACTTCCGGAGATGTTTTAGATTAGCGATAGCCGTAGCATGTAATATATGCCCTGAGCGGTGTCCAAATAACACAAACTTTAGCACTTTTCAAATCATAGAAGCTCAATGTCTTACTCTACGCTTTCGTTTGAGTCAAAAGTGGCCTGTAATCTGAGATTTATCCATAGTTTACAGCTTTGCGTTTCATGTTTGGGTCCCGGGAGCTGAGAGTGAAATAAGCTGTGACTCCGCACATGCGCACTGGCGTCCTCATCTACTCGAAACTATGGATAAATCTTGGATTTATCCATAGTTTCGGATTACAGGCCACTTCTGACTCAAACGAAAGGATAGACTAAAACACCGAGCTTCTATGATTTGAAAAGTGCTAAAGTTTGTGTTATTTGGAGACCGCGCTACGGTTATCGCTAATCTAAAACATCTCTGGAAGGGCTCCATATGACACCAAAGTGCTATGGGTGAGTAAAACAACTTGTTTTATTACCGAAATAAGGCTCAGATTGTAAAAAACGTTAATTCTCCTTTAAGTCATATTATAATGTGGTTCTCCTCAAAAACAGACCTGGAGTTGTGGTTTGTTTCATTCACACATATTTCAGTAATCCTTTATTATTAGTCTGTACTAGGGATGCAAATTATCGATTAATTCATTAATTGATAGTTGATTGACCCTATCGATCGATTAACGATTCACTGATAAGCAGCGTTTTTCACCTGAATTTTAGTGTTTCAATAGGGTCTTTAAGAATATAAGCTATAGTAACATAACACTGAGTCATAAATATATCATAGTATTATTATATTGTATATTCCTCAATTAATTATTCCTGAGTAAAAAGTAGACAAATGTATTGATGCTGAATAACAAAATACAGTAATCCCTCACTCTATCGCGGTTCGCAGATTTTTTTTTTTTTTTCAAATTTTTTTTTTATAGTGTAAAATTTTTTTATAGTGTAACATTGTGTTCTGTCCTGATTGGCTAAGAGACTAGACCAGGACTAAACGTCTAAACGACTAAACGTAACCAGGTCTAGTCTAGACCAGAACTAAACCAGGTCTAGACCAGGTCTAAACCTGGACTGGACCTGAACTAAACCAGGACTCGACCAGGTCTAGACCTGGACTAAACTAGGATTAAACCACCACGTGCCGCTGCTGGTTTCGTGCGGCTGGCCCCGAGCCACAAACCAGTCGCACGAAACCAGCAGCGGCACGCCCGGGCGCATTCCGGGCACCGCGGTTCGATCTCGCCTCGCGCGTACACCGGGCAGTGCCGTTGGCGCCTGCGGCCGGCTGTGAGTCGAGCTTGGCGCAACGCGGTGCGCGGTTGCCTTGTTTCATGACCACGCGGGTGCGCGTGTCCACGATTAGCGATTAATTACAATTAATGCATTTTGTACGACCAACGTCTTAATCGACAATTAATCGTTAATCGATTAATTGTTGACATCCCTAGTCTGTACATCTCCAAAGCTCTAAATGCACCTTGTGATGTCATGAAGTGGTAGTTTTCAAGTTAACAGCAACCTTCAGTATTAGTTAGGTAGAGATTGGCAATTCCAGAGCTGAAGAACTCCAGGTACTGTATGTTTTTGAGCAGGTAACAACATTAAAACATGTCAGTTTGATGTAATATAGGACCTTTACCTGTTAGGTCATTGCGTACAACTAAATACCACAAAAATACCAGAAAAATACCAGATACGTGCCTGAGTGCTAATGGCCTGATGATGCCACCTGAGATTGGCTGAAATGTCCGCATGTATGACAAACACAGCGTGGTCACACCCCTCGTTCACAGGCAAGGTGAGATTCTGTGCTTCAGCGCGTCTGTGTAGGGTCGCCAACCGTCCCTTGAAAAACGGAATCGTCCCGTATTCAGAAACAAAAGCACGCGTCCCGTTTTGAGCTGAAAAGGGACGCACTTTGTCCTGTATTACCGTGTCGATCGGTGTCCGGTCTTGGACAAAATATATAAACTTTTACCGTGTTTTTCACAGTGCAGCCCGTGCGCTCGTCTGGAACACGCGGAAACCAGCGCTCCTAGCTTTTTCGCTCTGATTAGAAGAGCAAGACGAAATGCAAAGCAAAAACTAATCTAAAGTTATGTTACAGCACGTCTAGAGTGACATGTGGTTTTATTTTGCCTAATAAAAGTGCACAAATGCATCTGTTCGTCACAACATCCATTTGGTAAATGTGCAGAGGTAAATACCACTACAAAACCAGTAAGAGAATGTGACTCCAGTCAGAAAAACAGGTTAAAAACAGGTTAAAAAAAAATTTGGAAATAATTTGAATAACGGAAAATAAACTCCAGTACAGGGGGTCCTCGGGTTACGACGGTCTCGACTTACGACGTTTCGTGGTTACGAACGCGGCCCCATAAAAAATATATACAGTATATATATTACGCGTCATTCCGTCTTACACGGTTTAGCGTGGTAAGCGACGTAAACAAACGCGAACGGCGCACGGCGGAAGAATACGCTTTGTTGTGGTTGTAGGGCGAAGAAGACGGCCTCGTGTGCGTGCCCAATGTGGGCGGAAGTACCTGATGTGGGCTCTGATCTGCTCCTATCAAAGCGACAGTGATAACCAAGCAGCGTAGTGGTCTAATTATTGAGATGGAAAGGTTATTGGTGCTTTGGTTGGAAGATCAAAGTCAAAATCCGACTTACGATGAAATTCGGGTTACGACGCGTCTTAAAGGTCCCATGGCATGAAATTTTCACTTTCTGAGGTTTTTGAACGTTAATGTGAGCTCCCCTACCCTGTTTAGCCGCCCCCCCCCCCATGGTTAAAAGTTGCGAAATGTCTAAACTGAGCATTTGCGATCCTTTTCTGCGTTAGAAAAAATCAGAGCTGAAACGGGCGATTCTGAACAAGGAAACTCTGTGACGTCAGCTCGAAAAAAGAAATGCAAATGCAGTTCCACCCCCGTCTGTCTCTACTCAGCGTCTCTGTAAATCACACCCAGAGAGTTTGGACTGCGGAGGAGCTACGCAATGCGAAATGCGTTTTTTTATTTGCCTGGAGGAACTTGCGAGTGTTTCTAGGCTCGGAAGTCCTTTATCTGAGCCTGTGGGTATCTGAAACAGCAGTGGTTTAATTTTATTTTCTGTGAAAATGTGTTTATTTTTCAATGGAACGCTTCTCATCTCTCCCTCCGCGCAAAAACACGGAAGTCCACAGCTGAAAAGGAAAGAGCGGAGAGTTTGGCCACGCCCCCCACCCCCTACTATAGGCCATCTCTGTCCTTCTCATTTGCATTCAAGCAACAACGCCCATAATGGAGTGTTCCAGAGTGACATTTATGACTCTTTCTCATCTTATCTCTCTTTCTCATGCACTGAGTGTTGATTTTGAAGAAGGATTCATTTACAGTATTAGGGAACCATTAAGGAGCCATATAAAAGCATCAAGAAGTACCATGTCATGGGACCTTTAATATACTGTGCAGTTTTACGTAGGCGTTTCACATTGTGTTTTGTATTGCGTCTCCCACAGATGGTTTGACTGTCTCACCGCCAGCATTTATTACTACCTCGCCTTATATCTTTGCTACATTGTCCTATATCTAATCTCATCTCCCCCTCTCTCTGCAGATCAAGTAGAGCGAGATATTTTCCTCCTCTCCGCTACTCTTCCTCCCTCCGTCCCTCCCTCCCTCACTCACGCGTAGACTCTATAGTGGGTGGGTGGGGGGAAAGGTTTGGGGGTTGGGTGGGTTTGGGTTCACGGGGCGAGCTGCACGTGCCGACTCATATTTAATTACTCTGAGTGTTGTGGCGTATGCGAGATGAGAGGAGGAGAGAGAGAACGAGAGAGGAGGAGGAGGAGGAGGAGGAGGAGGAGGCAGATGTAGGCTAACACAAGAACAGAGATATTCCATTTCTCCACAGTCCCCTTGAGGAAGCAGAAGAGAGAGGGAAGAAGTGGGTGGAAGAGAGAAAGGGACGAGGGGATGAGAGGAGGAGGTGGAGGAGAAGGAAGAGAGATACTGAAAGGGAGCGGTGAGAAATTGGAGAGGAGATGAGAGAGAGAAGGGAGGAGAACGAAGAGAGATATTGAAAGAGGATTAGAGGAAGTGGAGAGGAGATGAGGGGAAGAAAGAGAGAGAGAGGAAGGAGGAGAGGGAAGAGGGATGCTGAAAGGGAGGGTAAGAGAGGGGTGAAAGAAAGTGGGAAGGGGATGAGAGGGAGGAAGTGATGGCGAGAGAGAGAGAGAGAGAAAAAGAGAAGGATAGCTGGAGGAAAGGGAGAAGGATAGGAGTTAAGAAGTATAGAGGCAGTGAGGGAGAGAAGGAGAGAGGGAGAGAGAGGGCGAAAGGGAGAAGGAGAGAGCAGAGAGGCGAAGAAAGCAAGAGAGAAAAGAGGGTTTGTGTGAGAGAAAGAGGAAAGTAGAAAGAGATGGACAGAACAGGGAGAGAGATAAATGAGAGAGGGGGGACAGAGGAGACAAAAGAGAAGAAGAAGGCTACAAGGAAAGAGAGAGAGAGAATAAAAACACAATTATAGACCCGAGAATGAGAGAAATAGAGATCATAAGAAGGAGATTGAAAGGAAGAACAGAGACAGCGAAAGAGAGGAAAAGAGAAAAGTAGGATTATAGCCCAGAGAGTGAGATAGAGCTAATAGAAGGGGAAAAACAGAAGCAGTGAGAGAGAGGAAGAGAGGAAAGAGAGGAAGATGGATAAAAAGAACATGCATGCTTTCCCTATAGGCTGTGGCCCCTGTTGTTTCTGTAGAATATGTAATGGGAGTGTCAGCAGGTTAACTCAGGCGCAGTATAAAACTACCCATTTCCAACTGAGAAAAAGCACAGAATTGAACCATTGTTGCCATGGAGATGTTGGCAACATGTATCACAGTATGGCATTAAATCAATCTCAATCAATCAATCTTTATTTAAATAGCCCTTTACAACACCAATGGTGACCAAAGTGCTTTCCAATTAAAAACAGAAAATACAACAATACAAAAGACAGAACATTATATAGAATAAAACAATGTAAAACAATAAATAGTGCAGAAAAGAAAATGACGTGCCACAAACTAAGTATTAAAAGCCATTTTAAATAAATGTGTTTTGAGCCTAGATTTAAAGGTCCCATGGCATGAAATTTTCACTTTCTGAGGTTTTTGAACATTAATGTGAGCTCCCCTACCCTGTTTAGCCCCCCCCCCCCATGGTTAAAAGTTGCGAAATGTCTAAACTGAGCATTTGCGATCCTTTTCTGCGTTAGAAAAAATCAGAGCTCAAACAGGCGATTTTGAACAAGGAAACTTATTGACGTCAGCTCGAAAAAAGAAATGCAAATGCAGTTCCACCCCCGTCTGTCTGTACTCAGCGTCTCTGTAAATCACGCCCAGAGAGTTTGGACTGCGAATGCGCTACGCAGTGCGAAATGCGTTTTTTTATTTGCCTGGAGGCACGTCCGAGTGTTTCTAGGCTCAGAAGTCCTTTATCTGAGCCTCTGGACCTTTGAACAGCAGTGGTTTAATTTTATTTTCTGTGGAAATGTGTTTATTTTTCAATGGAACGCTTCAAATCTCTCCCCCCGTGCAATAACAAGGAAATGGATCAGCTGAGAGCTCAGAGCGAGAGCGGAGAGTTTGGCCACGCCCCCACCCTCTACTATAGGCCATCTCTTTTCTCCTCATTTGCATTCAAGCAACAACGTCCATTATGGAGTGTTCAGAGAGAGAAAAATTACTCTTTCTCATCTTATCTCTGTTTCTCATGCACTGAGTGTTGATTTTGAAGAAGGATTCATTTACAGTATTAGGGAACCATTAAGGAGCCATATAAAAGCATCAAGAAGTACCATGTCATGGGACCTTTAAACATTGTGATTTTCAACTTTAAAGTGTACTATTTTTAGTAAGAGCATCTAGTTTAAATATTGATTACTATCAGATTTTCAATACTTTCGGCAACTCTAATAGGAGATATGTATCAACTGATATGTTCTGAAACTATGAAAATGCTTCTCTTTTCTCAAACGCCCAAAGCCAGGGGTCCTTATAGAACGCAGAGGGCTGAAATGTGTTTTGGAGATCATTGAATTTATTGTTATATCTATAGTCTCCATCTTCAGTTTAGATATCTCCACGCATCCATAACTTTCCTCTCAGTCCCGAGGCTTTTCTGACAGAGAATTGTGTTTTTATATTCACCCCCTGCATTCGGAGCTTTTGTAATCTCAGACAGAAATATAACTGGCCATAACTGGCCCAGAATGTCTCTGAATGTTTAATTTTTTATGTATACAAAGTTGGTCTGTAGTTACTTGAGATAAATACCAGCTACATTCCACGTTTGGATCGGTTTTGTCTTATTTTATTTTTGTTTAAAGGAAATAAATATTGTTTTCAGTCTCTACCTTCATATTGGTTGATATCTGGTATTTAAAGCTACAGAATTACACTTAAATTAATAGTTATGGTGATTTAATGTCTTTCTTTGTGATTTTAAAGTCTTTCTTATTGTGTAAAGCACTTTGAATTACTTTGTGTTTGAATTGTGCTTTACAAATAAACTTGCCTTGCTTCGCCATGGTGTACAACTCGCTAAAAAACAGAGGGAACTACATAGACCATGATCCTTTGTGTTGTCAGTGCAGACTACATGAAGAAATAACTGTTATTAAATCTTAAAGGTCCCATGACATGGTACTTCTTGATGCTTTTATATGGCTCCTTAATGGTTCCCTAATACTGTAAATGAATCCTTCTTCAAAATCAACACTCAGTGCATGAGAAACAGAGATAAGATGAGAGAGTATTTTTTCTCTCTCTGAACACTCCATAATGGGCGTTGTTGCTTGAATGCAAATGAGGAGAAAAGAGATGGCCTATAGTAGAGGGTGGGGGCGTGGCCAAACTCTCCGCTCTCAGCTGTCAGCTCTGATCCACTTCCGCTTTTTTGCGCGGAGAAGAGATGAGAAGCGTTCCATTGAAAAATAAACACATTTCCACATAAAATAAAATTAAACCACTGCTGTTCAAAGGTCCAGAGGCTCAGATAAAGGACTTCCGAGCCTAGAAACACTCGGACGTGCCTCCAGGCAAATAAAAAAATGCATTTCGCATTGCCTAGCGCATTCGCAGTCCAAACTCTCTGGGCGTGATTTACAGAGACGCTGAGTAGAGACACAGACGGGGGTGGAGCTGCATTTTTCGAGCTGACGTCAATAAGATGCCTTGTTGAGAATCGCCCGTTTGAGCTGTGTTTTTTTCTAACGCAGAAAAGGACCGCAAATGCTCAGTTTAGACATTTCACAACTTTTAACCATGGGGGGGGGGGCCTAAACAGGGTAGGGGAGCTCACATTAACGTTCAAAAACCTCAGAAAGTGAAAATTTCATGCCATGAGACCTTTAATTCTTTATATTATAACAGTACCAAAGGCTTTTTCAAGTCTTTTCCAGGAAAAAGTAAAAACTGTAAGCCAAACTGTCCATTTGAAAGTTGTGGAGAATTGTGTTTTTATATTCCCCCCCTGCATTCGTAGCTTTTGTAATCTCAGACAGAAATATAGTATGAAAAAACACCCGACACGAACCGACCTGGATTCATAAACTTGCCTCGCCATGGTGCAGCAATAGCTAAAAACCAGAAGAAACTACTGTACATAGACCATGATCCTTTGTGTTGTGCAGACTGCATGAAGAAATAACTGTTACTGAAAGTGTATAAAAGAAAAAACTTGATCTGACTTGGTTGGGAACACTGCGTGACTTGTTTGACTTAAACTTTTTATTTGGTGTTTTATCTCCACAGAGCAGCCAGAGCCTTCAGCGAATACCTGTCCACCTCCAGCCCCGAGAACCACAACGGAGCACGTGAGAGACTTTACATGACTTTACTGTAGTGGTGGTTCAGGTCCCACTTCATCCAAGGACAGAGCACTGTGTCATTTTTTGGTCTGGGGTCTGTCACCTGCTTGTTTTTGCTCTGAGCTTGTTAATGTATGACGTTAACAAGCTCTACCTTATATTTATTCAATTACAGGTGGTTTTATCGCTCTAAAATACCTAGAAAAACAGGCATTCTGACTGAGCAGGGTCACCTCTCCACAGAGCTGACCTCTGACTTGGTCTGGTTTGGTCTCCATGAAGATAGAAATGTTTAATGCCAAACTGTGAAACATTCCACACAAAGCAATTGCGTGTCCATAGAGAAAAGCATTTGATGGGCCCTTCACCCGAAAAGTTCCACAATGTAGCTTTAACTGTGAAAAGTTTGGGTGACTCTGTGTTGTATTTTATGGGCCATTAATATTATAATTGTGTTACATATATATGTTTATACATTTTACTATCTTATAGGGATGCAAATTAGATTAATTCATTAATCTATAGTTGATTGACCTTATCGATCGATTAACGATTAATTGATAAGCGGCGTTTTTCCACCTGAATTTTAGTGTTTCAATAGGGTCTTTAAGAATATAAGCTATAGTAACATAACACTGAGTCAAAAATATATCATAGTATTATTATATTGTATATTCAGTACCGTGCTCCAGCAGACTGGAATTGTTTGCAGAGAGTTTTAAAACTTCAAACACTCGTACCTATGGCTGCTTTTAATACTCTTTTAAAGGACCTGGAAACACATTCGATGATATGCCAATGTTTTTAAACTGTTTTTCATCATTTTATTTGTGTTGATTTTATATTTATTTGTTGTCTGGTGAGTCATATTGTGTTTCTAATTGTTTTTAACATTTTATCTGTGTCGACTTTATATTTAATTGTCGTCTTGTGAGTTGTATTGTGTGGGCCTCTTGGCCAGGACTCCCTTGAAAAAGAGATCTTTGAATCTCAATGGGACTTTTTTTCCTGGTTAAATAAAGGTAAATATATCATAGTATTATTATATTGTATATTCCTCAATTAATTATTCCTTAGTAAAAAGCAGACAAATGTATTGATGCTGAATAACAAAATACAGTAATCCCTCGCTGTTCGCGGCCTGTTCGATTTTTTTTTTTTCAATTTTTTTTTATAGTGTAACATTTTTTTTAATAGTGTAACATTGTGTTCTGCGTCCTGATTGGCTAAGAGACTAGACCAGGACTAAACGTGGACTAAACCAGGCCTAGACCAGAACTAAACCAGGTCTAAACCTGGACTGGACCTGGCCTAAACCAGGACTGGACCAGGTCTAGACCTGGACTAAACCGGGATTAAACCACCACGTGCCGCTCTTTGCACTTCTCCAAGGGGTTGGTGCGTGTCGCGTCCCGGGACATGGCAATACCGTTGAATGAGTGCGGTGCACCCTGCCCAGGACTAGACCAGGTCTAAACCAGGTCTTTGCCCAGACATCCCAAGTCTCCCGGAAAATTACAGTGGCTCCCCGATGCCCGCGTGTCCAACAAAATATCCTGGATTTTAGACGCGTTTTTTGTTTTGTCTTGTTTTTGTTTTGGACTGTGCAGAGCGTGCACGCAAGATAATAACTCTTGTATCGTGCACGGAGTAATTCAAACGGAATGCGAAAACTAGCCAATCAGCTGTCAGTGTGGACGGGCACGAAAATACAAAACTCATTTTACGGCAGAATATACTAAAGAATATATAGGGTGGACGACATCTCCCTGAAATTAGTTTTTGGAACTTGGGATGTCTGTTTGCCTTGTTTCGTGACCACGGGTGCGCGTGTCCACGATTAGTGATTAGTTACAATTAATGCATTTTGTTCGACCAACGTCTTGATCGACAGTTAATTGTAAGTCGATTAATTGTTGATGTCCCTACTATCTTATATATTTTTCACTCTACAAAAACAACTTTTTGATCAATTTCTGTTAAAGGTGCATTGTGTAACTTTTCTGTGTCATCAAATGCTTTTCTCTGTGGAGATGTTATTGCTTTTTTGGAATGTTTCACAATATGGCATTAAAGGAAAATTAACGTTTTTTTTACAATCTGAGCCTTCTTTCGGCAATAAAACAAGTAGTTTTACTCACCCATAGCACTTTGGTGTCAATTGGAGCAGTATCGTAGAAGTCATGTTGTAGCCGTTCTGTTCTACTAATGATCCCGTATCCGTTAGCGTGAGTGCTCGGGGCACTGATTTACGGTCTCCAAATAACACAAACTTTAGCACTTTTCAAATCACAGAAGATCTCTGTGTCAGCGTAGACTTTTAGTGGATTCCAAAACGGCCTGAAACCCGATATGCAGCTATAGTTTCATTTGATGATGTCATCAGAGAGGACAGTGCGCATGCGTGAACTCAGCTGTTTTGTAAACACCGCTAGTCCGAAAGAAGCTAACACCGCTCTGAACTTTACTTTTCTGTTGCGATATCGGGTTTCAGGCCGTTTTGGAATCCACTAAAAGTCTACCCTGACACAGCGATCTTCTGTGATTTGAAAAGTGCTAAAGTTTGTGTTATTTGGAGACCGTAAATCAGTGCCCCGAGCACTCACGCTAACGGATACGGGATCATTGGTAGAACAGAACGGCTCAACATAAGTTCTGCGATACTGCTCCAAATGACAACTAACTGCTATGGGTGAGTAAAACTACTTGTTTTATTGCCGAAAGAAGGCTCAGATTGTAAAAAAACGTGAATTTTCCTTTAAACCTTTCTATCTTCATGGAGACCAAACCAGATCAAGTTACAGGTCAGATCTGTGGAGAGGCGACCCCCTCACACCCGGAATGATTGTTTTTCTAGGTATTTTTGAGCAATAAAACTACTTGGAATTGAATAAATTTAATGTCATACTGTGGATTGAATAAATGAATAGAAAATAAGCAGGTGACAGACCCTGAACCAAAAAAATGACATAATAACTTTTTGGTTGTGGGATTTTTCAGATTCAGATTTCAGATTTCAAGTATTTATTGTCATTGCACAAGAAAGAACAATGAAAGTGCGTTTGGAGCATCCACATACGTAGTTATAAAGTGCGAAGTAGTAAAGTGCAAACCCCTTCATTTAAATATTGGCTTGTGATTTGATGGTTGTACAGTCCAAACTGATACTGGAGTGTCTTACCAACTAAATTCTACGTCATTTACGGTCAGCAAGAATAACATCCCATAATCCCCTCTGGTTCGCGCGACTGGCAGCTCTCGCTCATCTACTCGGGTCCTTTTTTCTGTCTCGGCTTGTTTATTTTCATCACTTCTCTCATCCCTCCCTTAACTTCCTCCTAGCTTCCAGAGTATTCTCCACACTGGGTTTATAATCTCTTTTCACAACTTTCCGAGCAGAGTTTTGCCGTCACATTAATGCATTAACAACTGCAAATCGAATAGTGCAAAAGCGTGTGTTACAATAAAAATGCTACAATGCTGTTTATCCCAAATGTTGCTGTCCTGTACAAAAATTACATACACTTTAAATTAGGACTGGGGTGATATTGATCTTCTTCCATCATATTAATAAAATAGACATGTGGACTTCAGGCGTAAAGAACAGGGCGTCAGGATCACTAGTTTTTATTTTGTGTTGATAGGACCAATAATTCTGCAGAAATTTACATTTAAAATCTGGAATGAGTTTGTACAATATATTAAACCTGAAGCGTTACCATTACTGTAGATGCTGTTGCTTTGCCTGTAATGTTCCACATAGGGATGTCAACAATTAATCGACTTACAATTAATTGTCGATCAAGACGTTGGTCGAACAAAATGCATTAATTGTAACTAATCGCTAATCGTGGACACGCGCACCCGTGGTCACGAAACAAGGCAAAGAGCCGCAATTCTGGTTTAGACCTCGTCTAGTCCTGGGCGCACCGCGCTCATTCAACGGCACTGCCACGTCCCGGGACGCAACGCGCGACACGTGCACCACCAGCGCGAGGCCACGCGTACACTGGGGCTGCGAGCACGAGATCGATCCGCAGCGCCCGGACCGCGTACTCTCAGCCTGAGCCACAAACCAGCCGCACGAAACCAGCAAAGAGCGGCACGTGGTGGTTTAATCCCGGTTTAGTCCAGGTCTAGACCTGGTCCAGTCCTGGTTTAGTTGGCTAGTTTTGCTGAGTGTAACCAATCAGCGCGTTCTCTGGCCAGCGCTCGCTTAAACACACACGCACACACACAGGTTCCACGAGCGCAAAATTATCTCTCTCTCTCTCTCTCTCTCTCTCTCTCTCTCTCTCTCTCTCTCTCTCTCTCTCTCTCTCTCTCTCTCTCTCTCTCTCTCTCTCTCTCTCTCTCTCTCTCTCTCTCTCTCTCTCTCTCTCTCTCTCTCTCTCGTGCTCATTCCGTTTGAAGTAGTCCGTGTATGATACAAGAATTATTATCTTGCGTGCACGCTCTGCACAGTCCAAAAAAAAAAAACCTCACGTTGTCTAAAATCTGGGATATTTTATCCGACTCGCGGGCATCAGGGAGCCACTATAATTATCCGGGAGACTCCCGGAACTTCCGGGAGACTTGGGATGTCTGCTTCTGGTTTGCAACCACACGTAGCAGAGTGGAAGGTAAATGATTCTCCACCACTTGTAAAACTAAAGTCCCTGAATCCTGCAATTAAAAAACAAATCACGATCAAAACCAAAAGAAATTTTTATAGATCACATCAACATTCGCAGCATTGTTAATAAAACAGAGCAAATAGAACATCTGCTACGTGACTCCAATATTGATATGCTTCTGAAAGTTGTCTGACTCCTACATCTCCAACAGCAGCTGTGAATATACCAGCATACAACGTATACAGAAAAGACAGAGTCTCAGGAAGAGGTGGTGGTGTTCTGATTTATGTTAGAAACCATTTTAAATGTGAACTAATCAGCTGGCAGGGGGAAATTAATGTTGAATGTATTGGTCTAAATATAACACTGTCCTCCACTATGTCTTTCACTGTGATCTGTATGTATCGACCTCCATCTGCTAAGGATGATTTTTATGATCAACTTGAGTCCATTTTAAAACACTGCAGTTCTCAAAAGGAGATCATTTTTATGGGTGATCTTAATGTCAACTGGGACAGCAAAGCAGATAGGAGAAAATTGATATGTACAATTTAACACAGATTATAAATGGACCAACAAGAATAACAAATATGTCGGAAACATCAATCGATCTAATTTTTACAAACAAACCAGACAGAATTGTGAAGACTTATAATCTCCTATCTGGTCTTTCTGATCACAATTTTATTTTCTGCTCAAGAAAAATAAAGAGGCAGCATCCAGCCAAAATTGGCAAATGCCAAACCAAACAGGGAATAGTGCCATCATCATGGAAGACTGCCCGGGTTACCCCTGGTTTAAGACAGTGTTTAAGACAGGACAAAACAAAATCTGAGAACTATCGACCAATAAGTATTTTACCAATCATATCCAAATTTGCAGAGAAATGGGTTGCTGCTCAGCTAACTCAACACCTAAACTATAGTGTAACATCCCTCCATCCAATGCAGTTTGGTTTTAGGAAACATCACTCCACAGAGACAGCCACTTGTTACTTTCTAGAAAATTTACAACATCTACTAGACCAGGGCGGCTTTGTGGGTGCTGTATTCCTGGACTTGAAATGTGCCTTTGACACCATCAATCATAATGTTCTCCCTGCCAAACTAACGGAGTTCAATTTCTCTGACAGTGCCATCTGCTGGATAAAATCATACCTGTCCGACAGGAAACAATTTGTACAAATTGAAAATTCCCAATCTACCTTTCTAACTTGCTCTGCTGGAGTCCCACAAGGCTCAATACTAGGACCAATCTTATTCAGTCTTCATGTCAATAACCTACCCAATGTATGTAAAAGTGTAAAAATGCAATTGTATGCTGATGACACAGTATTATATGTTCATGCAAAAACAAAAAGTGAAGCTGCTGCAGTACTCTCTGGTGCCATGGTGCCAATGTCCCACTGGCTCCATGACTCTCCATGACAACCCTAAAAAAACAGTCTGTATGTTTTTTCTCCTGGCAGCCAGCAGAGGGTGAACAACCATGTATGTTAGGGTGTTTTCACATATAGTCCCCTTTAAGCGAACCAAACTCAGTCCCCTAAAAGTGGACCAACAAGGGGACCAAGAGAACACAAACTCAGTTCTGTTTGTGTTCACATTGTGAAAGAGGACCGAGTTCTCTTTCTGGTCCACTTAAGCTCTGATGGAGCCTCAGTCCTCTTTCTGTTCACACTGTAGCTTCTCTAGAGCTCTGAGACCTGGTTTAGACCTGGTTTAGACCTGGTTTAGACCTGGTTTAGTCCTGGTTTAGTCCTGGTTTAGACCTGGTTTAGTGCCGAAATAGATGCAGAAATAATCTGATAATATGACTCACCCATAAGAACGGTATCCATGTATGCACGTGTCACGGTCTTTAATAATCCGTAGCTCCGGAGAAAAGGACATATCTCGAACTTATCCCGTGTCCCGAGGCGAGAGTTTCTTCTTACGTAGCATTAACGTAGCAAGTTAAGGATTCTTCTTCTCTTGGAAATGCCGCGTAAATATCACGCGGCTCGCTCACAGCTGATCGGCGAACAGGCGCAAACACAACAGCGGTAATCGTCATGATTGGCGGGAGCGCGATCGGTGCGTAATTATGCTGCAACATGATTGGAAGCTGGAGCGCAGTTCGGCCTATGATTGGCTCTTGCCGGCTCTTGGCTCACCGGCTCGTGGTGGTGCACTGCACAAAAGGCAAAGTGAGCCCGGAGCGTTAAGTGTACACACTGCGCAGGTTAGGCGAACCGTACCGCGGACCTTTTAGCGAACCGTACTGAGACCACCTCCCGAGATGGTCTCAGTTCAGTTCGTTTTAAAGGGGTCTGAGTGCGCTTAGAGTGTTCACATATAAACCTATAATGCTCAGTTAGCGATCTGAGTTCGCTTTAAACGCTGAAAGGGACCAAGTGTGAAAACACCCTTGGTCAATGAAGAGAAACTGGATGTGGTGGAACAATTTAAATATCTTGGAATAGTTTTTGATTCCCATTAAAATTTCAAGCAACATGTAAAGAAAATTTCGCATATAATTAAAATCAGTCTGTCAAACTTTAAACACATAAGACCTTCTCTGACTACAGAATCAGCAAAGGCTTATGTGCAGCTTATATGCATGCCATGATATTTAGCCACATAACCTACTGTTATAACACATGGTCTCACACTTCAGAGGCTGTTCTGAAGCCACTAAAGTTCAAGAAAACACTGAACACTTTGGACAAAAAGCCTTCATAAAAAGCCTTTATCATTATTGTAACATCTTAAAGGTACAGTGTGTAGGATTCGTGGCGCATAGGTGGTGTAGGTACCATGCACTTCCTCTTTTGGCTATGGCAGACCTCGAGGGTCACCTGGTCACGCCGTAACGCAGACAGCTCGCGTACCCGCGCGCACCCGGCGCTGTGCGAGCCCTCGCCAACAACTACGGTATAAATAAAACGCGGTCCCGTTCACTTTTTTTTTTTTCTTTTCGCATGAAAACACACATTCCCGATCATGTACCATGACAATCTACACATAAAATGAAACCTTACAGTCTCCTCTTTTTGACTATGCAATTCATTTCCTGGCACAACAATCAGTCCCCGAGCACATGGGGCTTTTATACGGAAAAGCACAAAACGAGGTTTGTTACTTAGCTTACCTTTGAAGGCTCTGCACAGGTCAAACTCAGTATTTCACCATAAGCTTCGTCTCAATCTGTCTGTAAGGATCCAGCGAATAAAATCCAGTAAAACAATTTAGTCCAAAACACGTGTTAGATCCATTACAACGTGTGATCCGGGACATGCTTGTCGTTGTTTACCCAAAACCACGAGCCTTGCCGAAGGCGGAGCCCAAATGTCCTTCTGCGGCTCTCGTAATCAAAATGGCTGCCTCTATATGGGGTCAATCCCCCTTTTATGTGACTATATCTAAGTCCAAAAGAATATTTTGATTTCATGATGGAAGTGAAAAGGCTTGGAAAACAATGTATTTTGGAATGGGTATCTTCAATGTCTGTAATTAACGGGTAAAAATCTTACACACTGTCCCTTTAAGAAAGTATAACATTTTGGATTTTGATAGTTATCACATATGTATGGATGCTTGCCTCATTTTCAAAGTTTTAAACGGGCTTGCTTCTCCTCCCTTACTGGATTTTATAGGTAAAAAACCTAGCGACAGAGTAAATACCAGGGCATCGAGACTGTAACATAAAAAGGCGTAGGACTAAATTTGGCCAAATGGTGGTGTCTATCAGAGGCTCACAGACATGGAACGCACTGCCAGCCCACGTCAGGAACTGTGGCACCGAGTCAGCCTTTAAAACAGCTCTGAAACATTGGTTGAAAACTAACCCGACGTGCTCACACATGTAGATTATTCTGACTTTTGGGGCTGCGTAAGCTC
The DNA here is from genome assembly GCA_036785185.1 of Paratrypauchen microcephalus. Taxonomy (NCBI): domain Eukaryota; kingdom Metazoa; phylum Chordata; class Actinopteri; order Gobiiformes; family Gobiidae; genus Paratrypauchen; species Paratrypauchen microcephalus. The sequence goes on along the minus strand of JAVJIX010000083.1, from coordinate 2,415,772 downwards.
TGAAATGGGTCTACTGCAACTACATGCTCTTGGTGAAATGTCTATTGTGTATTCTTTTTTCTCTGTTTGTGTGAATGTGTTTTGTTCTTATCTTCCTTAGGACTACGGATGTAAATTAGCTATTGTGCTAACTCCGGCATATTTAAAACATTGAAGCTCTCTGCTGACATGTTGATTAATATGCATTGTCCTAATTTAAATAAATAAATAAATAAATAGAGAGACTGGGTCCACGAGCACGAGACAGGATTTTAACATAATTCCTAATATATAAATTTCACAAATCAATTTTCAATTTTAGCCTTGCAATTTTTTATTTCTTTGATTTCATATTTTTTGTTTCCATTCTAGTACCTGATTTGGAACTGTAAAAGATATAACTCACTTACCTGGCCAGCCAAATGATATCTCTCTGTATTTCCTATACACCGCGATACCATTTGGACACCCTCCATCCACCCTCGCTCCTCCGGTTACAAACGGACTCCGCGATTCTGATTCGTTCAAAGATGGTGACGTCAGTGCACCCGCCTTTGCCCGCAATGTCACTCTTAGGCAGCGGAAGTTCCGCCTCAGTTTTGAATCAAGATGGCGCAATCTCTGATTGGTTCACTTAGCTGTCTGTCTACGCGCAACCGCAGCGCATTCTGTGGATCAAACGTTACCAGACTCACTCGCTGGTACAGCGATGAGTCATGGATTCTTCCAGGCAAATAACTCACCAATACTTGACCCATTTTGTTCAATCCAAACGTAAACACTTGGAAAAAAATGTCATTAAAGGTCCAGTGTGTAGGATTCGTGGCGCATAGGTGGATGGTGCTATTGCACTTCCTGTTTTAGCTACGGCAGACCTCGAGGGTCACCCGGGCGCGCCGTAACGCGGACAGCTCGCGTACCCGCGCACGAATGCGTGAAGTGCACCCAGCGCTGTGCGAGCCCTCGCCCACAACTACGGTATAAATAAAACGCGGTCCCGTTCACTGTTTTTTTTTTCTTTTCGCATGAGAGCACACATTCCCGATCGTGTACCATGACAATCTACACATCAAATGAAACCTTACAGTCTCCTCTTTTTGACTATGCAATTCATTTCCCGGCACAACAGTCACTCCCCGAGCACATGGGGCTTTTATACGGAAAAGCACAAAACGAGGTTTGTTACTTAGCTTACCTTTGAAGGCTCTGGACAGGTCAAACTTCAGTATTTCACCATAAACTTGGTCTCAATCTGTCCGTAAGGATCCAGCGAATAAAATCCAGTAAAATAATTTAGTCCAAAACACGTGTTAGATCCATTACGACGTCTGATCCGGCAACATGCTTGTCGTTGTTTACCCAAAACCACGAGCCTTGCCAAAGGCGGAGCCCAAATGTCCTTCTGCGGCTCTCGTAATCAAAATGGCTGCCTCTGCATGGGGAAGATCCCCCTTTTATGCAGGTATATCTAAGTCCAACAGAATACTTTGATTTCATGATGGAAGTGAAAAGGCTTGGAAAACACTGTATTTTTGAATGGGTATCTTCAATTTCAGTAATTAACGGGTAAAAATCTTACACACTGTCCCATTAAATATTTTTTATCTGTGTGCAGTTTTGTTTCACGAGATCTTGTGGCACAAGATCTTGTACCATCCCTATGTAATAGTCTAAATATATGCTGCTTTCTCTACAGTATTTTAAAATATATACAGAAGTCTTTCTCCTTGAACAGATAACTTAGCTGAAACACATTTTTAAGTGCCTATAACAGGATAGTTTTCTAGCTTTTAAAATTTTGCTTCCTGATTGGAAATTGAAAAAAAATTCCATGTTCCCTAGCAATCATGTTTTACCAAGACTCCTTTAATGTACACAGAAGTTATATTATTTGACAAATTAAATTAAAGCAAATGACGAGAAATCGCTTTCATTCTTCACTTTGCATATTTTTCTACTTTTCTTCATAAATTGCTTCTTGGTTGGTGTAAAATGATCATTTCTATTTACAACAGGTATTATTCTACCAAATTAAAGGTGCACTGTGTAACCTTTCTGCTAGAGGGCCCGCCAGATACTCGTTTCTATGGAGATGTTTTAGCTTTACCTCCAATAATCGAAAATATAGCCTTAAAAGTAAGAGATGCCACCGTGCCAATTTGTAAATGCCAAATTACATAAGAAATAAGCTCTTCTTATGTAATTTTAACACCATATTGTGGAACATTACAGGCAAAGCAATGGCATCTTAATGATAGCAGACTCCCAACCTGAAAAATTGCGTAAAGACACAATGAGAGAATCATCAAAACCTGCCATGCACACTCTAAATGACTAAACTCTGGCTTATTTGGCATAAACGTAGTAATTGGCCTGGATATTTTGTCCTCATATTCTTGTTTTCTGTTTCTATGCAGATCATCTTCTGTCTGACACCTTCACCGTCCCAGATTACGAGTCTCCAGCCATCACCCGCTTACATAACAACAATCTGCCTCCTCAGAACCATTGCCTACCGAAACCTAACCACAGCACCCAGTCCCAGCGAAGCGCCCAAATCAGCACTCTAAAGAACGAGACCCCCGCGGGACCGTCCAAACGCCGACTCTCCACCGAGCACAGCATTTCGTCGGAGGATCAAACCGTAGCGCCAGCCTCCAGAGAGAAGCCTTCCCGTGTGTACACCATCACTCGAGAAGGAAGCATGACGCTGGGAGGACGGGGCAGTGAGGAGAGCCTGGAGCTGGAGGTTCTGAAGACATCAAGGGAGCAGTCTGTGGCCCAGGTAAGAATTTTAGGATAACTTAATTTAATTTGATTTAATTTAAACGTTTTTTAAATAGTATTATCAAGATGTTGGTGTAATATATGACGAAAGGGAAGACGATAGATCATTGCTTCTCAAACTGTGGTATGTGGGCTGCCTTTGGTGGTACACGGGGGCGAGTGTTTAATGTTAGTGTTTAAAGTTTAATTTAGAGACAGATCTTAAAGGTCCCATGGCATGAAATTTTCACTTTCTGAGGTTTTTGAACGTTAATGTGAGCTCCCCTACCCTGTTTAGCCCCCCCCCCCATGGTTAAAAGTTGCGAAATGTCTAAACTGAGCATTTGCGATCCTTTTCTGCGTTAGAAAAAATCAGAGCTCAAACAGGCGATTTTGAACAAGGAAACTTATTGACGTCAGATCGAAAAAAGAAATGCAAATGCAGTTCCACCCCCGTCTGTCTGTACTCAGCGTCTCTGTAAATCACGCACAGAGAGTTTGGACTGCGAATGCGCTAGGCAATGCAAAATGCGTTTTTTTATTTGCCTGGAGGCACGTCCGAGTGTTTCTAGGCTCGGAAGTCCTTTATCTGAGCCTGTGGACCTTTGAACAGCAGTGGTTTAATTTTATTTTCTGTGGAAATGTGTTTATTTTTCAATGGAACGCTTCTCATCTCTTCTCCACGCAAAAACGCGGAAATGGATCAGAAATGGATCAGCTGAGAGCGGAGAGTTTGGCCACGCCCCCACCCTCTACTACAGGGCATCTCTTTTCTCCTCATTTGCATTCAAGCAACAACGCCCATAATGGCCTGTTCCGAGAGAAAAAAAATACTGTTTCTCATCTTATCTCTGTTTCTCATGCACTGAGTGTTGATTTTTGAAGAAGGATTCATTTACAGTATTAGGAAACCATTAAGGAGCCATATAAAAGCATCAAGAAGTACCATGTCATGGGATCTTTAATGTTTTAATTTCCCTGCAATTCTGGCGTTTTCCAACAGCTGACGCACTACGTACATTGACCTTTGTTGAGGTGCGGCGTTTTGCTCCACGTTTACTCAGAACTTTCAGTACTTTAAAACTATTAGTAATTAAAAAAAACTATTCGTAAAAAAAAAAGCTGTATTTTATTAATAAAAGTTTCTGTGTTAAGAGTCATTTCAATAAACAGCTAAAGATGAAAGATGGACATTTTGAGGTAATGCTTTTGTTCATGGGGGGGGGGCTAAACAGGGTAGGGGAGCTCACATTAACGTACAAAAAAACTCAAAGTGAAAATTTCATGCCATGGGACCTTTAACATTAACATTTATGTGTTCTGAGCAGCAGAACACTGCTTGGACTGCTGCTCCCGCGACCCAGAAAATGGAAAAGCGGAAGAAGATGAATGAATGAATGAATAAAACATTAAAACATTAACAAGGTTTATTAATATAATTTCTTCAAGTTTGGCGGGCCGGATTAAGAAGCTTAACGGGCTGCATATGGCCCCCGGGCCGTAGTTTGCCCATGCCTGTTCTAGACAGAGCAATGACATATCTATAGAAACAAGCAGGTGACTAACCAAAAAGTTACCACAGTGCATCTTTAACATTGTGCTGTCCCCACTCTCAGGCTCCTATCGCCCCAAACACGTCCTGCACCAGCCAGCCTTCTCGCAGCACCAGCACCCATCACAGGAGCAGCCATCACCGGAGCAACCATCACCATGGTAACCAGCCTCAAAGCGGCGGTGGCGGTCCTTCCTCCTCGCAGCCTCTCAAAAGTTCAGGCAGCACCAGTAACATCCGGGACTGGGGGCTCCGGAGGGGGTGCTCTCGAGAGGAGTACACACCCGATTGTGTGGCCTGTATCCGGGCTCCCTGTCAGAGCCAGAGATCCCTGGACCTGGACATCCCACCGCGGGACGGAGGGAAGCCACGCAAGAAACTGGAGAGGATGTACAGCGAAGATAGAGCGCTGTCGGAAGATAGAGGTATTTAAAGGGCCCATTACCCTATTTTCTGATCTATGTTATACTGTTTTTTCCTCATCACAAACACACCTGGAGTTGTTTTTGTTTCATTCTCACATGTTTAACTCACAAACCCTGCATATGTAGGTTGAGTTCTTCTCAAACTACACTTTGTTCCACCTCATGATGTCATGGGGTAATACAGGAAGTGTTCCACTGTGTTCGTAAACCCCATATACCGTCACTAAATTCATTTGGATGATTTCTGGCCTGGAAAAGCCAATCTCAACTAAACAAAGGGTACCACTCCATGACATCACAAGGTGGAACAGAGCATTTTAAGCTCTGGAAATGTAGATAGACTAGGAAGGGTTACTCAAACGTGTGAATGAAACAAAACACAACTCCAGGTATGCTTTTGAGGAGATAACAACATTATAACATGGCTTAAAGGAAAAGTAAAGTTTTTTACAATCTGAGCCTTATTTCGGTAATAAAACAAGTTGTTTTACTCACACATATCACTTTGGTGTCATATGGAGCATTTCCGGAGATGTTTTAGATTAGCGTTGGGCTAACGCCGCTAGCCTAGTGCGACTTATAGCCATAGCTCGGGGCATTCCCCGAGCATGTAATATGCCCCGTGCGGGCTCCAAATAACACAAACTTTAGCACTTTTCAAATCATAGAAGCTCGATGTCTTAGTCTACGATTTCGTTTGAATCAAAAGTGGCCTGTAATCCGAGATTTATCCATAGTTTACAACTTTGCGTTCCATGTTTGGGTCCCGGGAGCTGAGAGCACACTCCGCACATGCGCACTGGCGTCCTCATCTACTCGAAACTATGGCTAAATCTCGGATTACAGGCCACTTTTGACCAAACGAAATCGTAGACTAAAGACATCGAGCTTCTATGATTTGAAAAGTGCTAAAGTTTGTGTTATTTGGAGACCGCACGGGGCATGTTACATGCTCGGGGAATGCCCCGAGCTATGGCTATAAGTCGCTATAAGTCGCTATAAGCGCTATTAGCTAATTATATTATTAGCTAATATTATTAGCTAATATTAGCTAATCTAAAACATCTCTGAAAATGCTCCATATGACACCAAAGTGCTATGGGTGAGTAAAACAACTTGTTTTATTACCGAAATAAGGCTCAAATTGTAAAAAACGTTACTTTTCCTTTAAAGTTAAAGGCTAAATTTTGCGTACTATAGTATGTTTTAAAAAATGCATTTAATTATGAAAAGTCACAATCAAGAAGTAAATCTAAACAATTTTGACTATTTAATTTAGAAAAAATGGTACTGAAGGGAGCACGTCACCTGAATGATTCCATGGAAACTGAAAGTTAAAATGTATTTTATATCATTATCCACGGAGATATTTCCACCACACTGTGGAAAATTATAGCCAAAAGAACAACATGGAAACTTGTTTCCATGGAAACAAGCAGGAAGAGGTCCCCCTTCAGCCCAGATAAGAGTCAGGTTGATGAAGATGCGAGCCTGCTCATAGTAAGAACACGCGTTATTCTGGGGGTGAAAAAAAATCACTGTAATAAACAAAAACAAAACAAAAAAACTAGTCTATTGTTGGGTATAAAGCTACATACTGTGACTTTAATATGTTGGGAGTGATTTTTTATTGTATAGGTATTGTAAGGTTTGAAGAAATTGTATTATTTTGCTAGAAACATGCAACTTTAAGATTAATACAACCAGCAATGTATTCTGTTTTTCTTTTTTCTTTTTTTAACCATTGTAATCTAATGAAATGTATTTGGCTATTACTGTTTTTATAATAGGGAACAGGATGCAGGGGTAGATTAGAAACACTCAAATGTAATCTCTTTAATGAAATAAATAGAATAAACAGAACTGCCTACATAAACAAACCCTCTCCCAATCCTTCCTTTGAACGCATTATTGACTCTTGTGTTTAAAAGCCCATTTGGTTCATTTGTCTCTGTTGTCGTCTTTCTCTCATTGACTCTTTTAATTCCTGCCTTTTCAGAGGATGGACCCAACAGCTGGTTCCCCAAAGAGAACATGTTTAGTTTCCAAACCGCCACTACCACCATGCAAGCGTGAGTACGCCCCCTACCACCCACTCGTATGCCCCTATCACCCACTCGTATGCCCCCTATCACCCACTCATATGCCCCCTATCACCCACCCGTATGCCCCCTACCACCCACTCGTATGCCCCCTACCACCCACTTGTATGCCCCCTACCACCCACTCGTATGCCCCCTACCACCCACTCATATGCCCCCTACCAACCACTCGTGCGCCCCTATCACCCACTCGTACGCCCCCATCACCCACTCGTACGCCCCCTATCACCCACTCGTACGCCCCCTACCACCCACTTCTATGCCCCCTACCACCCACTCGTATGCCCCCTACCACCCACTCGTATGCCCCCTACCACCCACTTCTATGCTCCCTACCACCGACTCGTATGCCCCCTACTACAGACTCGTATGCCCTCTACCACCCACTCGTATGCCCCCTACCACCCACTTGTATTGCCTTCTACCACCCACTTGTATTGCCTTCTACCACCCACTCGTATGCCCCCTACCACCCACTCGTATGCCCCCTACCACCCACTCGTATGCCCCCTACCACCCACATCTATGCCCCCTACTACCGACTCGTATGCCCCCTATCACCCACTCGTATGCTCCCTACCACTCACTCGTATGCCCCCTACCACCCACTCGTATGCCCCCTACCACCGACTCATATGCCCCCTACCACCCACTCGTATGCCCCCTACCACTCACTCATATGCCCCCTATCACCCACTTTTATGCCCCCTACTACCGACTTGTATGCCCCCCTACCACCCACTCGTATGCCCCCTACCACCCACTCGTATGCCCCCTACCACCCACATCTATGCCCCCTACCACCCGCCTATCTGCCCCCTATCACCCACTCGTATGCCCCCTATCACCCACTTGTATGCCCCCTATCACTCACTCGTATGCCCCCTACCACCCACATCTATGCCCCCTACCACCCGCCCATCTGCCCCCTATCACCCACTCATATGGCCCCTATCACTCACTCGTATGCCCCCTACCACCCACTCGTATGCCCACTACCACCCACTTGTATTGCCTCCTACCACCCACTCGTATGCCCCCTATCACCCACTCGTATGCCCCCTACCACCCACTCGTATGCCCCCTACCACCCACTTATATGCCCCCTACCACCCACTCGTATGCCCCTATCACCCACTCGTATGCCCCCTATCCCCCACTCATATGCCCACTACCACCCACTCATATGCCCCCTACCACCCACTTGTATTGCCTCCTACCACCCACTCGTATGCCCCCTATCACCCACTCGTATGCCCCCTACTACCCACTCGTATGCCCCCTACTACCCACTCGTATGCCCCCTACCACCCACTCGTATGCCCCCTACCATCCACTCGTATGCCCCCTATCACCCACTTCTATGCCCCCTACTACCGACTCGTATGCCCCCTACCACCCACTCGTATGCCCCTACCACCCACCCGTATGCCCCCTACCACCCACTTGTATGCTCCCTACTACCCACTCGTATGCCCCCTACCACCCACTCGTATGCCCCCTACCACCCACTCGTATGCCCCTATCACCCACTCGTATGCCCCCTATCACCCACTCATATGCCCCCTATCACCCACTCATATGCCCCTTATCACCCACTCGTATGCCCCCTATCACCCACTCGTATGCCCCCACCACCCACTCGTATGCCCCCTACCACTCACTCGTATGCTCCCTACCACCCACTCGTATGCCCCCTACCACCCACTCGTATGCCCCCTACCACCCACTCGTATGCCCCCTACCACTCACTCGTATGCCCCTTACCACCCACTCGTATGCCCCCTACCACCCACTCATATGCCCCCTACCACTCACTCGTATGCCCCTTACCACCCACTCGTATGCCCCCTACCACCCACTCGTATGCCCCCTACCACCCACTCGTATGCCCCCTACCACCCACTCGTATGCTCCCTACCACCCACTCGTATGCCCCCTACCACCCACTCGTATGCCCCCTACCACCCACTCGTATGCCCCCTACCACTCACTCGTATGCCCCTTACCACCCACTCGTATGCCCCCTACCACCCACTCGTATGCCCCCTACCACCCACTCGTATGCCCCCTACCACTCACTCGTATGCCCCTTACCACCCACTCGTATGCCCCCTACCACCCACTCGTATGCCCCCTATCACCCACTCGTATGCCCCCTACCACCCACTCGTATGCCCCCTACCACCCACTTATATGCCCCCTACCACCCACTCGTATGCCCCCTATCACCCACTCGTATGCCCCCTATCACCCACTCGTATGCCCACTACCACCCACTCATATGCCCCCTACCACCCACTTGTATTGCCTCCTACCACCCACTCGTATGCCCCCTATCACCCACTCGTATGCCCCCTACTACCCACTCGTATGCCCCCTACTACCCACTCGTATGCCCCCTACTACCCACTCGTATGCCCCCTACCACCCACTCGTATGCCCCCTACCATCCACTCGTATGCCCCCTATCACCCACTTCTATGCCCCCTACTACCGACTCGTATGCCCCCTACCACCCACTCGTATGCCCCTACCACCCACCCGTATGCCCCCTACCACCCACTTGTATGCTCCCTACTACCCACTCGTATGCCCCCTACCACCCACTCGTATGCCCCCTACCACCCACTCGTATGCCCCCTACCACCCACTCGTATGCCCCTTACCACCCACTCGTATGCCCCCTACCACCCACTCGTATGCCCCCACCACCCACTCGTATGCCCCCTACCACTCACTCGTATGCTCCCTACCACCCACTCGTATGCCCCCTACCACCCACTCGTATGCCCCCTACCACCCACTCGTATGCCCCCACCACCCACTCGTATGCCCCCTACCACCCACTCGTATGCCCCCTACCACTCACTCGTATGCCCCTTACCACCCACTCGTATGCCCCCTACCACCCACTCGTATGCCCCCTACCACCCACTCGTATGCCCCCTACCACCCACTCGTATGCCCCCTACCACCCACTCATATGCCCCCTACCACCCACTCGTATGCCCCCTACCACCCACTTCTATGCCCCCTACCACCCACTCGTATGCCCCCTACCACCCACTTGTATACCCCCTACCACCCACTCGTATGCCCCCTACCACCCACTCGTATGCCCCCTACCACCCACTCGTATGCCCCCTACCACCCACTCATATGCCCCCTACCACCCACTCGTATGCCCCCTACCACCCACTTGTATACCCCCTACCACCCACTCGTATGCCCCCTACCACCCACTCGTATGCCCCCTACCACCCACTTGTATACCCCCTACCACCCACTCGTATGCCCCCTACCACCCACTCGTATGCCCCCTACCACTCACTCGTATGCCCCTACCATCGACTCGTATGCCCCCTACCACCCACTCATATGCCTCTTATCACCCACTTGAATTTCCTCCTACCACCCACTCATATGCCCCCTACCACCCACTCGTATGCCCCCTACCACCCACTTCTATGCCCCCTACCACCCACTCGTATGCCCCCTACCACCCACTCGTATGCCCCCTACCACCCACTTCTATGCCCCCTACCACCCACTCGTATGCCCCCTACCACCCACTTGTATACCCCCTACCACCCACTCGTATGCCCCCTACCACCCACTCGTATGCCCTCTACCACCCACTCATATGCCCCCTACCACCCACTCATATGCCCCTACCACCCACTCGTATGCCCCCTATCACCCACTCGTATGCCCCCTACCACCCACTCGTATGCCCCTTACCACCCACTCGTATGCCCCTTACCACCCACTTGTATGCCCCCTACCACCCACTCGTATGCCCCCTATCACCCACTCGTATGCCCCTTACCACCCACTCGTATGCCCCCTACCACCCACTCGTATGCCTCCTACTACCGACTCGTATGCCCCCTATCACCCACTCGTATGCCCCCTACCACTCACTCGTATGCCTCCTACCACCCACTCGTATCCCCCCTATCACCCTCTTTCTCTCTTATGCCCGCCCACCCTTCTCTCTTATGTCTATCCACTTATGCCCCCTCTATCCACCCTCTCTTATGCCCACCCTCTCTCTCTCTTATGCCCACTCTCTCTCTCTCTTATGCCCACTCTCTCTCTCTCACAATCTCTTCACTGGCACCAAATACACAGCCTCTTTCTGCCAACAGCATTTCCACAAACCAGGACCAAAAATCGTACTATCTCACACATTTCGCATTTGTTTGCTTTGCCAGGAGGGAGAGCAGCCAGTTATGTGTTACAAAAAAACAAAACTGCCAGTTCTCATCGTCTGCTACTCTGCTACGTGCGAGTTGTAGTTAAAGGTGCATAGTGTAACTTTTCTGCCAATGCTTTTCTCCATGGATGTTATTGCTGTCTGGAATGTTTCACAGTGTGGTATTAAACCTTTCTCTCTTCATGGAGACCAAAACAGACCAAGTTACAGGTCAGGTCTGTGGAGAGGCAGTCCAAATGTTTTTCTAGGTATTTTTGAGCTCTTAAACAACCTGTAATTGAGCAGAGCTGTTAACTTTTTGGTTGGTGGTCCATCACCTGTTTGTTTCTATTGATATGTCATTGCTCTGCCTGGAATGTTCCACAGTATAACATTAAAGGAAAAGTAATGTTTTTTTTTTACAATCTGAGCCTTCTTTCGGCAATAAAACAAGTAGTTTTACTCACCCATAGCACTTTGGTGTCAATTGGAGCAGTATCGCAGAAGTTATGTTGTAGCCGTTCTGTTCTACTAATGATCCTGTATCCGTTAGCATGAGTGCTCGGGGCACTGCTTTGCCGTCTCCAAATAACACAAACTTTAGCACTTTTCAAATCACAGAAGATCGCTGTGTCAGCGTAGACTTTTAGTAGATTCCAAAACGGCCTGAAACCCGATATCGCAACAGAAAAGTAAAGTTCAGAGCGGTGTTAGCTTCTTTCGGACTAGTGGTGTTTACAAAACAGCTGAGTTCACGCATGCGCACTGTCCTCTCTGATGACATCATCAAATGAAACTATAGCTGGATATCAGGTTTCAGGCCGTTTTGGAATCCACTGAAAGTCTACGCTGACACAGCGATCTTCTGTGATTTGAAAAGTGCTAAAGTTTGTGTTATTTGGACACTGCAAAGTAATGCCCCGAGCACTCACGCTAACGGATACGGGATCATTAGTAGAACAGAACGGCTACAACATAAGTTCTGCGATACTGCTCCAATTGACACCAAAGTGCTATGGGTGAGTAAAACTACTTGTTTTATTGCCGAAAGAAGGCTCATTTAATTACCTCTCCACAGATCTGACCTGTAACTGGTCTGGTTTGGTCTCCATGATGATAAAATAAAAAGACTCAATACCATACTGTGAAACATTCCAGACAATGCAGTAATGTCTTCACGGAGAAAAGTATTTGAAGGACATCAGAAGGTCCAACAGGAAAGATACACAATGCACCTTTAACGTCAAAGCATCTGGTAAAGTAGTGGCCAGAGTTTGGGAAACCATTTGGGAAGAGGCGGAACGTTCCAGAAAAATATATGAAGCTGATTGGGCTTAGAGTAGGAAAAGAAAAGAAAAGCTTTGTGGTTTTCTCACTAAAGTTCCCCTGGCTCCCCCTGAACACTGCTATGATGCTGCAGGACACAGAGGACACAGAGGAGGGACACTTTTGTCCTGAGGGCTGTTACTCCCCTCACTGCACTGCACTGACACTGGATCTGATGACCCTACCTGTTGAGCTGCACCGAGCCTTTTGTTTTTCCTATTACTATTGTATATACATAGACTTAAACAAATTCTACTTGGACACAGTAGCTCAGACAACACAATATATTATAATAACAAAGAGAAAAAAAATATAACTGGTAATGATCAATTCTAAATAAGTAGCAAAAATAGCAAGAGACTGGTGTGAACTACTCAATGCAATTGGGTCATTCCAGAAGTGGAGGACATTTTGACTTTAAAATTCTTGAAAAATAAACCTTCACTTTTCTGATTTTCTGCTACATATTCATCAATAATCGGTAATAAACTATCAAATGCTTGATTAGCTCAGCTGACGGTCAGTGGTAAAATTTTTATTATATGATTTATTTGGTTTATTTATTGATTTACTCTAATCACAGTAACAGGGTTGCAGGTAACAGGGTTGCAAAACCACACTAATGTTCTCTTTATCTTAGCTGTTACTGCTAATCAAGAGGAAAAACTTATTTATGCAAATAAGTAAAGGAAAAATAATAATAATAATTGTCTTATTCTGATCATTTGCATAACAGGGTTGCATGAGGCAGAGTGAGACATTCAATCAAGGCTAACGATGTTATAAAAATATGAAAAATAGAAGAGAAGATAAACCTTTGCTCTGCCCATTCTTTTGGAAAACTGTTTGATGATGTCAAGTCCAGGGGATCATGTGGTTTTCTGTTTTCTTCTTCTTCTACCAGACTAAAAATGTTCTGGTAACAGGGTTGGTGCAGGTTGTGGGACACATGTTCCATGAATAATTGTTATTATTTGAAATATTATGTCTATTAAAACAAATGTTCCACAGTTACAAGAGATGGAAATGAAACAAATTATAGAAAAAACAAGAAATTTCAATTCAATTTTAACTGTTTTATTTGAGATTCAATTTGGTCATTAGAGGGGTGGGACCTCAGACTTATTTGGTATTTTAAAAACTATTTTCAAACATTCTTTTCTCTTAGTTTTTTTTAGATTTGGTCTCAGGACAAGTAAATTCACTCAGAAACTGTATGTTTTAGTATTTTGTATGTGGATTATTTAATATTTGATGGGTGGGACGTAAAATGTCCTCCAATTCTGGAATGACCCATTTAAATTGACTCTTGGGGACAAATAAAAGGATACTGATTGACTGATTAATTGAGAAAATTGATAAATCAGAAGCAAGCTAATGCACAGATATCTGCCCCATCTATCCCAATGGTTTAGTTTCTCTCTGCATTAAAAAGTATGTATGTATGTTTGTTTACTGTCTACTTTGTTTTTATTGGATTTCATGAAATGTTCAAGATTAACAAGAGAAAACAAAGCAAAAAGAACAAAAACAATAGATTAGATTTATTTATTTCGGCACTTCTCACTGTTAAAGGGACAGTGTGTAAGATTTTTACCCGTTAATTACTGAAATTGAAGATACCCATTCAAAAATACAGTGTTTTCCAAGCCTTTTCACTTCCATCATGAAATCAAAGTATTCTTTTGGACTTAGATATAGTCACATAAAAGGGGGATCTTCCCCATGCAGAGGCAGCCATTTTGAATACGAGAGCCGCAGAAGGACATTTGGGCTCCGCCTTCGGCAAGGCTCGTGGTTTTGGGTAAACAACACAAGCATGCTGCCGGATCAGACGTCGTAATGGATCTAACACGTGTTTTGGACTAAATTGTTTTACTGGATTTTATTCGCTGGATCCTTACGGACAAATTGAGAGCAAGTTTATGGTGAAATACAGAGTTTGCTCAGCCCTGAGCTAATCTCGTTTTGTGCTTTTCCGTATAAAAGCCCCATGTGCTCGGGGAGTGATTGTTGTGCCGGGATATGAATTGCATAGTCAAAAAGAGGAGACTGTAAGGTTTCATTTGATGTGTAGAGTGTCATGGTACACGATCGGGAATGTGTGTTTTCATGAGAAAAGAAAAAAAAAAAAAAAACGGGACCGCGTTTTATTTATACAGTAGCGGCGCGCGGCTCGTGCGCGCACCCGGGTGACCCTTGAGGTCTGCCGTAGCTAAAACAGAAAGTGCAATAGCACCATCCACCTATGCGCCACGAATCCTACACACTGGGGCTTTAAATCTCCATAGACCAGCCCAAGTCACTGGTCTGGTTGGTCTGATCCACTAGTGAATTCAAGGTGAACATATCAACGAGAGCCTGGCAGGATGGATTCTTTCAGATATGCACCTCCCTGCTCTGGATAAAGAAGTTAAATCCTCCCCCGAAAATGCTAGTCCCTAAATTAGGAATCATTAAAATCTCCAGCAGTGCAGGAGTTTTAAAAAGTTGGTATGTTCTATAAATAGCAGCCCATCGTGAAAGCAGCCGACCTTAAATTGTCATCTAAAGTTTCTGCTAGAATTTGTCACAATTTAAATTAAAGACTTTTACAGAGGGGGTATTATGCAAAATTTCGGAGCTGTCTATGGTGCTATAATATTGTTTCCTCATTAAAAATATGCCTGAAGTGTTGCATGTTTGAGTGATTTAGCGATCTCTCCTCATGGTTAGCTGTACGATCTTGTCCGAGACTCCACCACTTCAGTTTTTCATAAATATACACAAGCAGGATACAAAAAAAAAACCACTACAACTTGACAAACCTGATACAATGTGCAGCATTTTCATTCGCGAAATTCATGCAGTTTGTTTTGGAATGGCGTTCTGAAGGGGAAGTGAAACACGGGAGTCGACAAGGGGGCACAAAGGGGTCTGCTGTCCCAGGCCCCAGGGACTAAGGGGCCCAGAATTTGACTGTCTTCCTTGATATTAAAAGGGGGGCCCATGTGAGGTGTCTTGCCCCAGGCCCCTAAATTTCTATTGACGGGCCTGCATGAATACACTGTTTTTGTTAAATACAGTGGTACCTCACCTTACGAAAGACCCAACAGACGAAAATTTCAAGTTACGAAACGCCTTCACGTTAAATTTTGGTCTCTAGATACGAAAGAAAATTTAAGTTACGAAACGCGAAATCTCAAAAATTCAAATAATGCGCGCTCAGCTACACACATTACAGGGGGTCCTCGGGTTACGCCGTTTCGTGGTTACGAACGCGCCCCCATTAAAAAATATATATATATATTACGCGTCATTCCGTCTTACGCGGTTTAGCGTGGTAAGAGATATAAACAAACGCGAGCGGCGCGCGGCGGAAGAATACGCTCTGTTGTGGTTGTAGGGCGGAGAAGACGGCCTCGTGTGCGTGCCCAATGTGGGCGGAAGTACCTGATGTGGGCTCTGATCTGCTCCTATGAAAGCGACAGTGATAACCAAGCAGCGTAGTGGTCTAATTATTGAGATGGAAAGGTTATTGGTGCTTTGGTTGGAAGATCAAAGTCAAAATCCGACTTACGACGAAATTTGGGTTACGACGCGTCTTAAGAACGGATCAACGTCGTAACCCGAGGACCCCCTGTATACGCTTTTCTCAGACTCAATTTAAACTTTTCTCACTTTTGTCTCTCGTTTAAACACTCAAACTTTCATAGATTTTCAACAAAATTATTAATAGTGAAGTGTGGGGGGAAGGGGGAGGGGGGAGAAAACTGCGCTCTGACACGTGTGATAGTGCAGCATGACCCGGCGCGGGGCTGCCAGCAGGTCTAGACCTGGACTAAACCAGGACTAAACCTGGACTAAACCTGGACTAAACCTGGACTAAACCAGGACTAAACCAGGACTAAACCTGGACTAAACCTGGACTAAACCTGGACTAGACCAGGTCTAGACTAGGTGGATTAAAGTGCCGCGCGCGGGTCTATTTCCTGGTTTCGTTTCGAGTCACAGATGAGGGGAGCAGCGAGGACTCCCCTCAGGACGGCACGCAGTCTGAGCGCATGAACGAGACCCACAAACGCATGCAAGAGCCGCGGTGGTCTAGACCTGGTCTAGACCAGCACGGGTCTCGTTCATGCTCTCAGACTGCGTGCGGTCCTCCTCGCTGCTCCCCTCAGCTGTGACTCGAAACGAAACCAGGAAATAGACCCGCGTGCGGCGCTTTAATCCACCTGGTCTAGTCCTGGTTTAGTCCAGGTTTAGTCCAGGTTTAGTCCTGGTTTAGTCCAGGTTTAGTCCTGGTTTAGTCCAGGTCTAGACCTGCTGGCAGCCCCGCGCCGGGTCATGCTGCGCTATCACACGTGTCAGAGCGCAGTTTTCTCCCCCCTCCCCCTTCCCCCCACACTTCACTATTAATAATTTTGTTGAAAATCTATGAAAGTTTGAGTGTTTAAACGAGAGACAAATGTGAGAAAAGTTTAAATCCAGTCTGAGGAAACCAATCAGGACGCAGAACACAATGTTACACTATAAAAAAAAGTTACACTATAAAAATTAAAAAATCGGGGCCTTGGAACGAATCAGGCTTTTTCCATTGAAATAGCCACTCAACTTACGAATTTTTCACGTTACGAAACGAATTAATTTCGTAAGGTGAGGTACCACTGTATAGCATTTTCAATACAATAAAAGCTTACATGGTGATCTTAATATGATAAGTGTTAACAATTAATACCCCATAGAAGTGGAAGACCCCCTCTTTAAGTAAACCATAATCACAGACCTTTAATGATGCTGCTCACCCCTTCTTTTTATATCTCTCGCGTGTATTACGTCATTTATTTTTCTCAGCGTCAGAGTCAGTCAGTCACTTCAGAAGACATCTCCAAAGAGTTCAGCTGCCCCCGGACCTCCCTGTAGCTCTCGGTGACTGGATAATTACCGCTTATCCAGCAGATCTTATAATTATGCCTTTCTAACAGACAAAGACTGTCCTCGTTTCTCTCCTCGATCCCGCACCGTGTTATCTTCTCCGTGCATAGTCTGCTGGTAATCTGTCTCCAGTGGACCATACTAAGGTTAGAGTATCAAGAACATTAGTATTGATTTTGTCTTTGTTTGATACAAAGACAAAGCGGGTGCCATTTTCATCATAAATATACAAAAGCATGATACAAAACTATACAGCTTCACAAACCTGATGCAATGTGCAGTAGTTTCATTAGCGGGATGTGCACTGATTGCGTTGGGATAGTGCTCTGAAGGGGAAGCGTCAAAAACTAAACTGAAACTAATTAAACATTTAATACATTGTTTTCGGTGACAGCATTTTCAAACATTGTGATCTAAACAGGCTATGTGTTAGCAAGTAATAACCCAGACCCCCCAGGATTTCACGGGCATTTTTTGTGATTGTTGCGGGCTAAAATACCTGAATTTGCGTGAGCTTTTCCAAAAAGTTGCGATAAATAGTTGTGATTTTCCCTTTTTGTAATTAAAATTGAGTAATATTTTGAATACTGAGTTATTACTGACAAAGAATAATACAAGGACACAGCGATCACAGATATGGTCCTAAATCAACCTTACCAACATTGAAAATAAATTACTACTAGGAGGGGAACTGTTTCGGTCTTTTGCTGTTATTTTTGTGGGCAAATGGCGCCACAGACATGTTTCTTTGCCATTAGAAGCCGTGTCCCAATTCCCAGAGTGCACAGTTCGGAGCGTGGTTTGAAGGGCATGTGCATCATTTCTTTTTTGTCTCATGCGCAGTTAACACACGTTTGCAGACCGCAGTCGTTTCCATGGAAATCGGGGCGTGGACCAAGCGCGTGAAAAAGCACGCTTCGCACACTCATATATCCCAGCATGCACCACGCGCTACTTCTTCTACGGGAGAAAATGGAGTCGGCGGCTGCTTCCCGTAGTTGCGAGACCTGTCGCATTTCGCAGACGGCCATGCGGTCCGCGGAGTGCACTCAGGGCTGAGCAAGTGTGCACCGCCTTGACTGCAGTCTGAGCCCCTTTCAAACCACGCTCCGAACTGGGGACACGACCGCAGTTTAGTTTCGTCACACGGAAGTAAGGCGTGAGTTCAATACGTCGCCGATGATTGGTCAAAATTGGTCAAAATAGCGAGAAAGTTGCGGTGATTGGTCAAAATTGCAACACCGCCCTGAATTCACGGGGATTGGCTGAAGTTGCGTTGAATTTGCAAATCGCAACATCGCGAATTCCTGGAGGGTCTGATAACCCGTAGAAGTGGATTTTTACAACTTCAAAACTAAACAAAAACGCAGATTTTGACAGGGCTGCACAATGCCAAAACCAGAGTTCTCATCTGACAGAAACTTGCTGTGTTTTGAAAGCAAAATGTTAAAGAAAAGTCATAATTAAACTAGTAATTGAGTAATTTCTATTGTTTTTAGGAAAACAAATAAACTGAAGGAAGCTAACAAAAAAGTTTATTTTTGTCAAAAAAGTTACATGGTAGTTCAAAAACTGTAGTTCAAAAATTCTGATTAGTTTACGTGTTGTCAAAACCCATATTAAACAATTGGAATGAAATTGTTGATACAATTAAATCATAGTTTAGTCCAGATCTTTGTTACATATCGTGCAATCCTAATATGTACAAACCAGGTTATACTGCAAGAGGTGCGTGAAGAGTCCCTCAGTCGTCCAGGTAGAATCCATGATAAAAGAAGAAATTCAGTTTGTCAACTGGACAAAGTTTGTTTGGTCGAAAACGTTTCGCCGCTCATCCCAGAGGCTTCGTCAGTTCTGGTTCGAGTGCTGGTAAGACACTTGCTTATATCTCGCTGCAGGGAGGAGCTAACTAGCTAACCACTTTCCGAAACTATCTCACCTATTGGTTTCAGTCTTTTGTTTCTCTGGCGTCTAGATTAGCATACCTATTCATCCCTACAACGACTGTTTTTCACACCTCTGGCCCTGACCTGGCAGACCAATTATTTTCCCTGGCCAGGGAAAATAATTGGTTTAAGAGGGGAGTTAAAGAGGCTATTTTTGTCAAAAAAGAGAATCCTTCTTTAAACAGAAATGGTGGAGTCAGACATAATTTGTCTCCCATCTGTAATTCCATTCTTAAACCTAAATCAAACAAACAAAAGAAACAATAGGGCTAGCCAGGTCAGGGCCAGAGGTGTGAAAAACAGTCGTTGTAGGGATGAATATGTATGCTAAACTAGACGCCAGAGAAACAAAAGACTGAAACCAATAGGCGAGATAGTTTCGGAAAGTAGTTAGCTCCTCCCTGCAGCGAGATATAAGCAGTGTCTTACCAGCACTCGAACCAGAACTGACGAAGCCTCGAAACGTTTTCGACCAAACAAACTTTGTCCAGTTGACAAATTGAATTTCTTCTTTTATCACTGCAAGAGGTGTCTACAGCCTTCATTTTCAAACAATGTTCAAGCAAATAACACCACTGTACATGGATTCTACCAGTCGTCCAGGTAGAATCCATGATAAAAGGAGAAGTTCAATTTGTCAACTGGACAAAGTTTGTTTGGTTGAAAACGTTTCGCCGCTCATCCGAGAGGCTTCGTCAGCTCTGGCCCTCATGCTGGTTAGACCCTGTTTATATCTAGCTGCAGGGAGGAGCTCCCTACCCTGGAATCGTTCTGAAACTATCTCAACTAATCTGTATCTTTTGTTTCCCTGGCGTCTCGTTTAGCATCTCTATTTAGCCCTATGAGGAGCTCACTGCTCTGAAAAAGCTCTGAAACTATCCCCTCATTTGTTCCTTTTGTTATTCGAATATTTAGCATCTCTATTCAGACTAAGACTGTCTCCACCCTTCTGTCTCTGACTCGCCCTAATGTCCTAATGTTTTTTTCCCCATCTGTTATGACTTGGTTTAAGAATCGAATTATAAATGGGAGACAAGTTATGTCTAACTCCCCCATTTCTGTTTAACGACGGATTCTCTGAAAGAAGATAAAAAATAAAAAAAAACACTGGACAGGCTTGACAAAACTGCATGTACTCTTTTATTGAATCTCTGCTTGCCCTGTGATTCCTGGTCCTAACTCTTTGCTCTATCTCTGTTTTTCCACATGGCTGCTTTCCAAATGCTGACTACAGAATCTCGTGAGTAACTTTCTTCCTCTCCCTCTCTCCTTCCTTCTTTTCTGGTCGCTCCTTCCTTTTTGTTTGTCAGTCAGTAACTCATGAACTGTGTGTAGCTTTTGTGCTTTAGTCCAGTCGTGTCCTTCACCCTGAATTTTGTCTGTCAGTGTAATATGTGAAATCCCACGGGTCAGCTTTAGTGAAAAGAACGTACTGTGAAAGTAGTTTAATGAGTTAAAACCACACTGAACCGCTGCGCTGCTTGTTTCAGTACAGAGCATGTTTCTGAAGATCACATTGTATTTTAGATCCACAAAGAGTGCAGTTTTGGAGTGTAAAAGAGAAAATACAACAGACCAAGGCATGCAGGCTACATTAAACAGCTACATTTTATTCAACTTCCTCCTCATTGTACAGTCTGAACTAAGCAAAATGTTCAGGTTTTTTTTACTGTAAATAATTATCGTGAAGCTTGATGTACCCACTTGAATGTCTACTCTGTATGCACTATATACTAATAGACCAGGCTACACATGTAAAGTCTCCCAGCAGCTTTTAGTTCACACACGCATAATGAAGAACAATGAGTCAAAGCAAGGACCAGCCCCCAGGCACGGCACTTACTCCATGAGCCCATTCTTCTTGTTTATCTGAAGGGCGGCCATGATGGAGAGGCCCGGGACATAATGGAGATGCCTGTACAAGTACAGGTTTAAGTGCTATGGCTTTATTTAATGGAGAATTATATAACGCTAGAAATGTACGAATCCAAGAAAGTGACTGTGAGGGGTTTTGGTGAATGCACGACATACAGTACACTGTTATAAAAATATATGCAAGAGGTTAAAGGTCCCATGGCATGAAATTTTCACTTTCTGAGGTTTTTGAACGTTAATGTGAGCTCCCCCCCCCCCCATGGTTAAAAGTTCCGAAATGTCTAAACTGAGCATTTGCGATCCTTTTCTGCGTTACAAAAAATCGGAGCTCAAACGGGCGATTTTGAACAAGGAAACTTATTGACGTCAGATCGAAAAAAGAAATGCAAATGCAGTTCCACCCCCGTCTGTCTGAACTCAGCGTCTCTGTTAACTGAAACGTGGTTAGGTGCTGACGCGCCAGCTGTCCTCACAGAGGCCTCACCACCCACTTTTAACTTTGCATTTTCAACTAGGAACGGTAAAAGGGGAGGTGGCACTGCTTCTATATGTACAAGCACTCTGGCCACCAAACCAATTTTATTAAGCAATTTTACGAGTTTTGAATATCATTCAGTTGTTTTTAGCAACCCTCAAATTTTATGTGTCACCATATACAGACCACCAGGAAAATGCAACGTTTTTATCAGTGAGTTTTCTGTGTTTCTATCTATTCTACACAATTCTTTTAATATGATTATTATAACCGGTGATTTTAACTTGCACATAGATAACCTTTCAGACCCTATTGCAAATGAATTTTTGAATGTTCTTAACTCATTCACTGCCGGCCTGTTTTCAGAATGTCAACCCCACACTGCCAGAACTTTTAGACCATTTTCACTGATTTTCCAAGACTCACAGAATACTGAGTTCTTTGACTATATAGGCATGGCACACATCAAAATAAAGTGTTAACTCTCTTCTTTCACCTAGAAAAATGTGTTTCTAACCTTTTCGGTTCTCAAGTAATTGATAGTAGAACATAGGGAAGTTTCAGCAAAAACACAGTTTTCTGACCAAAATTGGAGAAAACGATTGTTTTATACAAAGAAGGATTTCGAGCAGATCGGTGATTTTGACGTCAATATTTATTGATTTAGTGACACCTCAAACATCTAAAATAACAGAGAAAGAGATTTTTGATGACAAAGTACATTTTTTATTTACTAATATAAGAATATAAGGCTCTGTGAATCCTTCAACTCAATAGTGGCAAGAGATGTTTACAGGATATAATAATATCTTTTCATATAGAATAGAACTTTGTCACTTCACAACAATATTGAGGCTCAGAGTACACACACACACACACACACACACACACACACACGCACACACACACGCACCTACATACACACACACACACGCACACACACACGCACCTACATACACACACACACACACACACACACACACGCACCTACACACACACACACACACATATACGTATATGTACATACACACAAGCCCATGCATAAACCTTTACACACAGCTACACACGCACATACACACACGCGTACGCACGCACACACGCGCGCGTACACACGCACACACACATATAAACTTAATTCTTCTCATCTCGTGCCTCTTTGGAGAGCAGAATCCAAGTCAGTAAACTTCTTTGGCACTGTCTCTCTGCTCTGCTGCGCAGAGTTCTCCCTGCTCTGCTGCGCGGAGCAGGGAGTCTCCCAGTGCGATCAGGACACGCCCCCTGCCTCAGCCAGAGCAGATCTCTGCCCCGACATCGCTGCGTGTCTCTGTGATCCTCTGATCCGGGATCTTTGGTCCCAAAAGCGATCAAACCGCTCCGTAGGCGCTGATCAACAGTTATCTGCTTTTCCGGGTTCACTCGCCTCACCATCTTACTCCACTCGCCTCCACTCGCGCTCCACAGTACACATACACTACACTCCTCTCCTCTCCCGCCTCTCCGATCGGCAGATAATGATACAAGATCGCCACCTACAGGTTGGGAAGTGTGAATTACACCTTCAAAGCTGCTCCAGGTCGTATCCTAGCAACCCCCGCTGAAAAACGTCCTTGACGAGTTTATTCGTCACGGCACTCAACGTTCGGATTCAACATGACGAGAAAACTCGTCACCGGCAGTCAGTGAGTTAATTATATGGATTTTACTCAACACGTCACGCAGCCGACTCACAACAGGGGGCACACTCTGGATCTGGTCATTACTTACGGCCTGACCACTAGTGTGTCCTCTGTTGCTGACCTGGCCATGTCTGACCACTACTGTGTGTTTTTTAATATCACTGGTTTTATACAGCAGGAGACCTCTGTGAGAACTGTGAGGAAGCACCATTTGACCCCTGAAGTGGCAGCAAATTTTATCGAGGTGTTAGAGAAAAATCCCTCAATGGTTTTACCTGCCTCTTGTGATTCCATTACTGAAGATTTCAACAGTAGACTGCGGTCAGCCTTGGATCTGGTTGCTCCACTCAAAACCAAAAGTATTAAAACCAAATCAAAGCCTCCATGGATGAATGAAACACATGTCTACATCCGCAAAGCTCAAAATGCTCTGTTCCACCTTGTGATGTCATGAAGCTGTAGTTTTCAAGATAACAGCTACCTCTTTATTTTTTGTTCAGCAGAGATTGGCAATTCCTGGGCTGAAATTATCCAAATGATTCTAATGAAGATGAGTTTAAAAACACAGTGGAGCATTTCAATTATTACCACATGACATCACGGGGTGGAACACGGTCTAAATATTCAGGAATTGTATGTTAAACGTGTGAATGAAACAAAACACAACTCCAGGTTTGTGGAAACAAAGGAGGAAACAATATTAGAACATCAGAAAATCGAGTAATATGAGCTTTAAAGGTGCACTATGTCCTTCTTCTTCTTGTTTCTATGGAAATGCCATTGCTCTGCGTGGAATGTTACACAGTATGACATTATGTAATCTGCATTATGTATAAATCTGCCTCACATTTATTCAAATATATGTGGTTTTAGTGCTAAAAAAATATCTACAAAAACACACATTCTGACTGCCACTCCACAGATTTGAGCTGTAACTTGTTCTGGTTTAGTCTCCATGAACAGAGAGTTTAATGCCATACTGTGAAACATTCCAGACAAAGCAATAACATCCCCTTGGAGAAAAGCATTTGACGGATCCTCCACCTGAAAAGTTACACAATGCAGCTTTAACTAACTTTCAACTTTCAACTTCCTATAAATGACGTAATATTGATGTAACGCACGTTTGTCACTATTATCCCTGTATCCCTGTCCTCCCATATCTGGCCTGTCTGTGGAGATCTTTATTGTTTGGGACATGTGTCAGCGCCACTGCTGTCCCCTCTGGGCATGTCCACTCTGTCCACACACGTCCACTGCAGAGACAGCCTGATGTCCCCAATGAAAACACATGGGCCCTTTTAACCCGTCAGTGTCAGAGGAAGTGGACAGCTGATCTGGACATACAGTCTGGTTTATGTCATGCCATCATGAGCAGTAGAGCTGGAGTGCTTTAGTTGGTTTATTAGTAAATTATTTTAGACTTTTAGGTGCACTATGTAACTTTCCTTGAGGGTCTGTCCGCCAGGAAAGTTACACAATGCACCTTGAAGGATTAATATGGGACAGCAACAACAGCCAGGTTAGTGAGAGAGACAGTTGAAGATTGAAGATTTGATTTGTGAGACTAGGAACTCTTTTGTACATATTATAAGCGTTCATTTTTTTCTAATGATTACTTGGTTTGAAAGGATTGTACTTAAATATTTATCCAGGGCTCTCAAGTTTTGAGCGGGGTCGTGCGTGAGACTGTAATTTCCGAGGAGCGGGGGGGCGCAGTCCGGTTTTAGAGCTGTCTGTCCGGCCGTCTGTCATGTGTCATTATTTACACTTGCTACTCTGCGATGTTCACCGTTTCCCAATTCAGCGAGTGCACGGTTCGGAGTGTGGTCTCAGTCTGCAGTCGAGGCGGTGCATACTCGCTGAGCCCTAAGTGCAGTCCGGGGATCACATGAGCGTCTGTGAAATGGAACAGGTCCCGCCTCAGCTCAATGAGCCGGGTGGTCTGCTCCTTGTTCTCTAAAGACAAAAATATTATTCTATTGCGACTAGTAATACTTGGAATTGGGACATGGCCAATGTTCCCCCTAATTTTTAATGTGTCTGAGCAAACACACTAACTCCCTGAGCGCTCCTTGGATCCCTGTGCGCGGCATCCGAAATGCGGTCCCCCTCGCTGCTCGCCTCAGCCGTGACTCGAAACAAAACCAGGAAATAGACCCGCGCGCGGCGCTTTAATCCACCTGGTCTAGTCCTGGTTTAGACCTTGGTCTAGACCTGGTATAGTCCACGTTTAGTCCTGGGTCTACAGTCTCTACGCAGGACACAGTGTTACACTATAAAAAAAATGTTACACTATAAAAAAACAACAACTTAGAACGAGTCAGGCCTTTTTCATTGAAATAGCTACTCAACTTACAAAAAATTCACATTACGAAACCACTTCTGGAACGAATTAATTTCGTAAGGTGAGGTACCACTGTATGTGCACAGTTTAAACCTTCATTTAACACAATGATGCTTGCTAACATTGGTAACCGTTGTGGATTTACCTTTACATACTGTATGTCATAACTGCTGCCCAGATACCAAGAACCAGGAAGTAAAAGTATAAACTTCACCAAAATCTTAAATATAATGTGTGCTTTTTAAACTGTTAAATTTCTAATCTCAATTGTACTAAAAGCTGATGAAAAGTGGAGGTTTTGGGAAGGTTGTTGGGATTGCATCTACAACTGCTCTGTGTAGGGCTGATACGAAAACTGCATTGGGTCAATAATGAGGTAAAGAGTCAGGGCTATAATGGCTTTTTCACAATACTTCATCACCAGGGACGTCAGTGCAATAGGGCGCTCTATGGATTTTAAAATTATCTTCATTTTTAAAAGGATCTTGTAGCTTGTATATAGCTATGTGCTTTTAAAGGTCCCATGGCATGAAATTTTCACTTTCTGAGGTTTTTAAAACCTTAAAAAGACAGCCAAACTGGCGATTCTGAACAAGGGAAATTTCTGACGTCACACTCAGGGAAAAATGCAAATGCAGTTCCACCGCCCGTCTGGATGTCTACCCACCGTCTCTGTAAATCACGCCCAGAGAACTTGGACCGCAAACGAGCTACGCAATGCGAGATGCAGTTTTTTATTTCCCTGGAGGCACGTGAGAGTGTTTCTAGGCTCGGATGTCCTTTATCCGAGCCTCTGAACCTCTGAAACAGCAGTGATTTAATTTTATTTTCTGTGGAAATGTGTTTTTTTTAATGCAACTCGTCTCATATCTTCCTCCGCGCTTACACACACGGAAGTGGGGCGAGCGCACACCGCACCGCTAAAACAAGGAACCAGCGGCGTATTTGGCCACGCCCCCACCCGCTGCACTGGCCTGTCTCTGTCCTCCTCATTTGCATTCAAGCAACAACGCCCAGAATAAAGTGTTTGAGAGACATATTTATGACTCTGACTGTGTCCATGAGGCTTTCTCATGCACTGAGTGTTGATTTTTGAAGAAGGATTCATTTACAGTATTAAGGAACCATTAAGGCGCCATATAAAAGCATCAAGAAGTACCATGTCATGGGATCTTTAAAAGTTGTGTTTTATGCCCAAAGAAATAGTCCCCGGTGGAAGAACTGGTTAGCAAATTGTGGTAGAAATAGCGAAAAAGTTGGCGCAGCAGTGGTGCAGTGGGATGAGCGTTCTCCCACTAACCATAATGTTATTAGTGCAAACCTTCACAGCCTTTACTGTCTGAGTACCGTGCAGTTGATGTATTTGAAATTGTTGCGATGTTAAAAGTGTTGTTGGATGTTTCTCTATTGGACACTTGTGTGTGTGTGTGTGTGTGTGTGTATAGTGTACAATGTATGTGGCTGCCATAGTTACCCTCATGTTTCTGCCTTGGTGGATTAACCCTGTCTCGCTCCTAACCCCAACTCCGGCTTCCTAAACTCAGACTAACTCTGTATGTCAAAACTAACCTGAACTACTATCAAAACAATGTGTCTGAACTCATTTGGATCAATGGGAAGTAAATCTGAATGTCTGAGAATTAACGTTTTTTACAATCTGAGCCTTATTTCGGTAATAAAACAAGTTGTTTTACTCACCCATAGCACTTTGGTGTCATATGGAGCACTTCCAGAGATGTTTTAGATTTGCGATAGCCATAGTGCGAGTTACGTTATATTATATGCCCCGAGCAATGTAATATATGCCCCGTGCGGTCTCCAAATAACACAAACTTTAGCACTTTTCAAATCATAGAAGCTCGATGTTTTAGTCTACGCTTTCGTTTGAGTCAAAAGTGGCCTGTAATCTGAGATTTATCCATAATTTACAGCTTTGCGTTTCATGTTTGGGTCCCGGGAGCTGAGAGTGAAATAAGATGTGACTCCGCACATGCGCACTGGCCTCCTCATCTACTCGAAAGTCAAAACTATGGCTAAATCTCGGATTATAGGCCACTTTTGACTCAAATGAAAGCGTAGACTAAGACATCGAGCTTCTATGATTTGAAAAGTTCTAAAGTTTGTGTTATTTGGAGACCGCACGGGGCTTATATTACATGTATAATATAACGTAACTCTCGCTACGGCTATCGCTAATCTAAAACATCTCTGGAAGTGCTCCATATGACACCAAAGTGCTATGGGTGAGTAAAACAGCTTGTTTTATTACCGAAATAAGGCTCAGATTGTAAAAAAACGTTAATTCTCCTTTAAAATGATGAAAATAAGTAAGTTTATTTTGGTTTGAAAAAAAATAAAGTGTAGGCTATACATGTAAATAGAATGGAAAATCATATTCCACATAAAACCTTAAACATTTCTATCTAATAATCTTTTCATTGAAAAACATGCCTCGTTTCTGTGCACGGGCTTGCCTCTTCATAGACTTGACCAGTAACTTGGCATGATGGTGTCACAGTGTAGATGAATAGGTTTAATGCATGTTTAGAATCAAATCTTTATTATTTTCACTTTGAACATACCAAAACCTGCTCAAATGACTCAAATTGACAAAATTCTCAATTCAGGCTTTCTGTTTTGCCTTTGTACTGCACCTAAAAATAAATTATAGATATCTGTACTTTACTTAAGCACGTTTAAAAATGGATACAGTGGTACCTCACCTTACGAATGACCCAACAAACGAAAATTCCAAGTTACGAAACGCCTTCACGGTAAATTTTGGTCTCTAGATACGAAAGAAAATTCAAGTTACGAAACGCGAAATCTCAAAAATTCAAATAATGCGCGCTCACCCACACACATTATACGCTTTTCTCAGACTGGATTTAAACTTTTCTCACATTTGTCTCTCGTTTAAACACTCAAACTTTCATAGATTTTCAACAAAATTATTAATAGTGAAGTGTGGGGGGAAGGGGGAGGGGGGAGAAGTGTGCGCGGCGGGGACACATGTGTGATAGCGCAGCATGACCCGGCGCGGGGCTGCGAGGACGAGACCCGTGCTCAA
Organism: Paratrypauchen microcephalus; assembly: GCA_036785185.1. Lineage (NCBI taxonomy): Eukaryota > Metazoa > Chordata > Actinopteri > Gobiiformes > Gobiidae > Paratrypauchen > Paratrypauchen microcephalus. Next base: position 2,387,118 of record JAVJIX010000083.1, on the reverse strand, counting down.
ACCGTGCCTCCTCTAAAACACGATTAAACCAGGTCTGAACCAGGTCTAAACCAAGTCTAAACCAGGACTAAAACAACGCGGCTCTTACCTGCGTTCGTTCATGCGCTCGGACTAGAGGTAAGATCGGGCCTAAAAAATCCAGCCCGGCCAGCGGGTATTAAAGCCCGACCCGGCCCGAGCCCGACCAATTAACTTGATTTGCAGGCCCGAGCCCGAAGCAAACCCGAAATTTTGCGAAGAGGGGCGTTTTTTTAAACAAATGATAATCTAGATGTTTGACGATCATCAATTTTGCCAGTACAGCTGTTTAAATGCCTGCTCAGCGTCGAGGTGCCAGTCTTTTTGCTCTCGTATGAAAGCAAAGCGCCACATTGACTACATTCAGCGAAGCCAACGCAAGTTTCTGTAGCATTTTCAACAATCAATTTGAAGCTTTTCCACACCTCACTCTTACCGGTGCGTGTTTGTCTTTTCAGTTCTCCTGTCTTTAGTTTATCCTTAACTTCTTGCTCCTCCATATTGGGGATACCAGGTCAAAATAGATGCGGACTTGCAGAGGGGAAGATTATTAAGAGGCGGCGTTCACGTGCGCAGAGCTCTGGCTCTGTCTGCGGCTCCTGTTTAATAGTTAAATAGCAATTACATTACAGCGCCTTCTCTGTTTTATCCAAATTATTTATTTTAAAACAAGTATTCCTTATCCACACATCGTTTTAGTATACATTTTTATACCCGACCCACAGCAATGATTGACATTTTAAAGTCGGGTCGGGTCGGGCCTAAAATGGGCTCGGGCTTGGGCTTAAGATCTTACCTCTAGCTCGGACTGCGTGTGGTCCCCTCCTCGCTGCTCGCCTCAGCTGTGACTCGTGAGAAACCAGGAAATAGACCCGCACGCGGCGCTTTAATCCACCTGCTCTAGTCCTGGTTTAGTCCATGTTTAGTCCTGGGTCTACAGTCTCTTAGCCAATCAGGACCCAGAACACAGTGTTACACTATAAAAAAAGTTACACTATAAAAAAAAACTTGGATCGGGGCCTTGGAACGAATCAGGCTTTTTCCATTGAAATAGCTACTCAACTTACGAAAAATTCACGTTACGAAACCACTTCTGGAACGAATTAATTTCGTAAGGTGAGGTACCACTGTACTTTTGACTTTTACTCCACTACATTACAACAGGACAGAAAAGTCAAAATATTTTTTTATTCTTCATAATTTGAGCAAACAAAAAAATATACAAATAAAAACGGTTAGAAAAAATTGATTCAGTTGTTTCCGTTGAGCAAAATTCAGCACAAATCTGTATCAAAATTAATACATTTGAAAGTTTACTAGATCTCAGAGTTTGTGAAAAATACTTTTACTATTTTGGTATAGTATCTGGAATCTTACTTCACTTACAAAATTGAGTACGTCTTCCACGACTGTATTATATTCCTCCATACTTTAAAGAAAACGGTGTAAAAAGTATACAGTATATTCACCAAACGGACATACTATGACTGAAATCGATAAACCAGATTTAATTCTCCATGTTTGAGTTCACACACTATAAAAAACTAGCCCAAACCACTCTTCTGTTTGTATCCAAACTCTTGTGTTGAACCCTGATAACCGCTGTGACATCCCGGCAGGGCTTTCCGGGGCATTGCTGAAAGAAAGAGGAGGAAAAGAGAGCAGGAGGCGGCCACTGCGATGGAGAGGTACCACGTGTGACAGTCCTGTGCGTCTTGTGTGATCCGTGTTCACCGTGAATGCGAAAAACTCAAACTATCTGTGGTTTAGATCTTTACATGAGAGGAAATGTTTGAAAGAAAGTGGACGTGGATGTTACCTCTCCAATTGTTTTTCAGTCATTACATGAATAAGTGTCATTGATTGTACTGCACTTTTCATCTCTGTATCTCCGAGTCAGCGGCGCGCACATGTCCGGAGCCCCTCCCCCGCGGCCCCACAATAAAGCAAACTATGAAATATGAACTAGTTGTCGCGCCGGAAGTGACGTACATGCCCTTAAAACCACACTCCGAACTGTGCACACTGAGAATTGAGACCAAAAACACCAAATTATAATTATGACAATTTTTTTCTTTACAAACAACATGGCCATAATATCCCATGCTTTTTAATAATTAAGAATGTATCAGCCTTACAATATTGTTACCAGTAAATGTCATACCACTGAACCCTTTTCTTCCCTGTGACACGAGTTGTTTCTGGGCTGTCCTCGCTCCAGCGCCCCTCAGTGGATCCTCAGGGGAGCGCTGACACTTTTAATCAGTGTTCATCACAAACGCCCCGAGTGTGAAATGCCTTTGTCAATACTTCCCCACCACGGATCAGATCAATGTTTTTATACAGAGAGCGCTTCCACCAGAGCCCAAACATGTCATTCATCTGTGTGTGTATCTGTGTGTGTGTGTGTGTGTGTGTGTGTGTGTATCTGTGTGTGTGTATCTGTGTGTGTGTGTATCTCTGTGTGTGCAGTGTGTTTAAATGAAGCTAAGAGATTCTTTTTCTTAGAAAGTAGAAGAGTTTTCAATGTGCTGTCTCTATAATGAAAACAAATATATACAGTGGTACGTCACCTTACGAAATTAATTCGTTCCAGAAGTGGTTTCGTAACGTGAATTTTTCGTAAGTTGAGTAGCTATTTCAATGGAAAAAGCCTGATTCGTTCCAAAGCCCAGTTCCAAGATTTTTTTTATAGTGTAACTTTTTTTTATAATGTAACACTGTGTTCTGCGTCCTGATTGGCTAAGAGACTGTAGAGCCAGGACTAAACGTGGAATAAACCAGGTCTAGACCAAAGTCTAAACCTGGACTGGACCAGGACTAAACCTGGACTAAACCAGGACTAGACCAGGTGGATTAAAGCGCCGCATGCGGGTCTATTTCCTGGTTTTGTGCTAGCTCTGCCGGTGTACCTCACGAGTCACGGCTGAGGCGAGCAGCGAGGAGGAGAGGTGCCTCCCCGCACGCAGTCCGAGCTCATGAACGAAAGCATGCAAGAGCCGCGGTGGTTTAATCCTGGTTTAGACCCGTGCTCGCAGCCCCGCGCCGGGTCATGCTGCGCTATCACACACGTGTCCGTGCGCACACTTCTCCGCCCTCCCCCTTCCCCCCACGCTTCACTATTAATACATTTTGTTGAAAATCTATGAAAGTTTGAGTGTTTAAATGAGAGACAAATGTGAGAAAAGTTTAAATCCAGTCTGAGAAAAGCGTATAATGTGTGTGGCTGAGCGCGCATTATTTGAATTTTTGAGATTTCGCGTTTCGTATCTAGAGACCAAAATTTAACGTGAAGGTGTTTCGTAACTTGGAATTTTCGTTTGTTGGGTCTTTCGTAAGGTGAGGTACCACTGTATTTGAAAGGTGGAAAGAGCATACTAGAAGACACCATGAAGGGGGCAATTAAATGTCCTATATTGCTCAAAATTGACTCTTGTGAGCTTTAAAGCTGTATTCAGACTGGCACGTCTATGGCGTCCTGCATTTTAGCGGTGCATCTTCAGGCATCAGCGAGGCGAGAATCTGGTGTCAACGCAACGCATGTTGCCCGTTCAGGCGCCAGCAACGTTATTATCTGGAAGAAGAAGAAGAAGAAAGAGAAAGACCCAGGAGCCACAAACACCATAACAAGAAATCTATGCCATGTCACTAAAAGAGTCTAAATAGACTTTATATAGTCTGCAGCTGCTGATTGCCTTCGCTGATGGTTTATGTAATAAATGCACTAAAGCCACTTTCTCAACCGGGAAAACAAGGCACTCGCAGACCATGTTTGTGTTTTAAACATGTGTGAATGAAACAAAACACAACTCCAGGTGTGTTTTTCATGAGGAAACAACAGAAAATAGTGGAATATGGGCCCTTTAGTTAAAAAAAGAAAAATGTGTCCAATATGGAAGAGAAATAAAAATACAAATAATTCATTACAATTTTCAATGTTCCACAGTATGGCATTAAGTGTGTCTATCTCCATGGAGACAATTGAGATCCAATCTGTGGAGAGGTGAAACTGCTCACTGTAATAATACATATTTTGCAAGGCATTTTTGAGCATTAAAAACACTTGTAATTCAAAAAATGCTTAGCTAATACAAGATTAATGACATACAGTGGCAAGGCAACAATATCTCCAGCAGAAAAGCTACAGAGTGTGGCTTTAAGATAAATAAGGTGCACTATGTAACTTTTTGGATTCGGAGTCTGTCACATTGCTTGTTTCTATGGATATGTCATTGCTCTACCTGAAATGTTCCACAGTATGGCATTAAACAGCTCTTACTTATATTTATTAAATTACAGGTGGTTTTAGAGATCAAAAATACCTAGAAAAACAGATACAGTGGTACCTACCTCACCTTACGAAATTAATTCGTTCCAGAAGTGGTTTCGTAACTTGAATTTTTCGTAAGTTGAGTAGCTATTTCAATGGAAAAAGCCTGATTCGTTCCAAGGCCCCAATCCAAGTTTTTTTTTTTATAGTGTAACTTTTTTTTTATAATGTAACATTGTGTACTGCGTAGAGACTGTAGACCCAGGACTAAACGTGGACTATACCAGGTCTAGACCAAGGTCTAAACCTGGACTAAACCAGGACTAGACCAGGTGGATTAAAGCGCCGCGCGCGGGTCTATTTCCTGGTTTCGTTTCGAGTCACGGCTGAGGCGAGCAGCGAGGGGGACCGCACGCAGTCTGAGCGCATGAACGAGACCCGTGCTCAAACCGTGCCTCCTCTAGACCTCCTCTAGACCTGGTCTAGACCACCGCGGCTCTTGCATGCGTTCGTTCATGCGCTCAGACTGCGTGCGGTCCCCCTCGCTGCTTGCCTCAGCCGTGACTCGAAACGAAACCAGGAAATAGACCCGCGCGGCGCTTTAATCCACCTGGTCTAGTCCTGGTTTAGTCCTGGTCCAGTCCTGGTTTAGTCCAGGTCTAGACCTGCTGGCAGCCCCGCGCCGGGTCATGCTGCGCTATCACACGTGTCAGAGCGCAGTTTTCTCCCCCCTCCCCCTTCCCCCCACACTTCACTATTAATAATTTTGTTGAAAATCTATGAAAGTTTGAGTGTTTAAACAAGAGACAAATGTGAGAAAAGTTTAAATCCAGTCTGAGAAAAGCGTATAATGTGTGTGGCTGAGCGCGCATTATTTGAATTTTTGAGATTTCGCGTTTCGTAACTTGAATTTTCTTTCGTATCTAGAGACCAAAATTTACCGTGAAGGCGTTTCGTAACTTGAAATTTTCGTTTGTTGGGTCTTTTGTAAGGTGAGGTACCACTGTATTCTGATTGTGAGCGGGGTCGCCTCTCCACAGATCTGACCTGTAACTTGGTCTAGTTTAGTCTCCATGAAGATAGAAAGGCTTAATGCCACACTGTGAAACATTCTAACGCAATAACATCTCCATGGAGAAAAGTGTTTGATGGACCCTACACCAGAACAGTTACACAATGCACCTTTAAATAAATTGACTTGCAATTTTTTTCATGGAAAGCATTATTCAAAAAAAATAAGTTTCTAATCAAAGTGCAGTCATGCAGTCGTGTGCACCTTTCCACTGCTAACATGATTGACATTAACATACACCCTACTGAGCATGTGCGAAGGGAAGTCTATGCAAATGATGTGGAGTCTCTCACCACCACACCTGTCAATCACCCGCCCAGTGCCCGGACTAAATGGGCTATATTTTGCGGCGTAGGGATGCGACACGATGTGGTGTGAGTCGGCGTGTGGTAGTGGTTTTAAAAGCTCCTGCCACTTGGATCCTTGCATCTCGCTCTGAGTCATGCACTATTTTAGAGCCATCAATGATCAGGCCTCTCTGGCATGTCAAAAGCTGGAGGAGAAGAGTGGAAATTAGCTAAAAATCACCTCAAAGTTGTAACATACCTGTACCTCTTAAATGAAAAGTAACGTTTTTTTTTACAATCTGAGCCTTATTTCGGTAATAAAACTCACCCATAGCACTTTGGTGTCATATGGAGCACTTCCAGAGATGTTTTAGATTTGCGATCTCCATAATGTGAGTTCTCGGGGCACATGTTTGCGGTCTCCAAATAACACAAACTTTAGCACTTTTCAAATCGTAGAAGCTCGATGTCTTAGTCTACACTTTCGTTTGAGTCAAAAGTGGCCTGTAATCTGAGATTTAGCCATAAATTACAGCTTTGCGTTTCATGTTTGGGTCCCGGGAGCTGAGAGCAAAATAAACTATGACTCCGCACATGCGCACTGTCCTCCTCATCTACTCGAAACTATGCATAAATCTCGGATTACAGGCCACTTTTGACACAAACGAAAGCGTAGACTAAGACATCGAGTTTCTATGATCTGAAAAGTGCTGAAGTTTGTGTTATTTGGAGAGCGCTCGGGGCATATATTGGCGCTACGGCTATCGCTAATCTAAAACATCTCTGGAAGTGCTCCATATGACACCAAAGTGCTATGGGTGAGTAAAACAACTTGTTTTATTACTGAAATAAGGCTCAGATTGTAAAAAACGTTAATTCTCCTTTAAGTTAGTTTAGTTTAAAGAACATCAGGAGTAACCATAAACTATAAATAAAAATGCCCAACTGTTATAAAACTTTCCAAATGAACCTTAAAACTACCAAAAGCAACCTTCAGGGAATGTTCTGCTGACTTACGTATAAGCTTCCCAGACATTCTGTGAACCAAAAATTGTGACCTGGGAAACAGCTACCCATCCATTTAACTGACACATGTCACCAGGTGTTATTGATAATCCGATTTCATATGCGCATGTATCTGATTATTCTCGTTATCTGTTTTTTTTACTGTCCATCTAAATATAACACCACTATGACAGCGTGATAATTGTGGTGAGGCTTAGGAACGCTGTCTTCGCTTGCTTCCCTCTGGCCTAACTCTAACTCTTAAAGGAAAAGTAACGTTTTTTTACAATCTGAGCCTTCTTTCGGCAATAAAACAAGTAGTTTTACTCACCCATAGCAGTTTGGTGTCATTTTGAGCAGTTTCATAGAAGTTATGTTGTAGCGTATCCGTTAACTTGAGTGCTCGGGGCATTACTTTGCGGTCTCCAAATAACACAAACTTTAGCACTGTTCAAATCAAAGAAGCTCGATGTCTTTAGTCTACGATTTCGTTTGGTCAAAAGTGGCCTGTAATCCGAGATTTATCCATAGTTTCAAGTAGATGAGGACGCCAGTGCGCATGTGCGGACTGTGCTCTCAGCTCCCGGGACCCAAACATGAAACGCAAAGCTGTAAACTATGGATAAATCTCGGATTACAGGCCACTTTTGACTCAAACAAAATCGTAGGCTAAGACATTGAGGTTCTATGATTTGAAAAGTGCTAAAGTTTGTGCTATTTGGAGCCCGCACGGGGCATATTACATGCTCGGGGAATATATTATATGCCCCGAGCTATGGCTAGAAGTTGCGCTAGGCTAACCGCAAATCTAAAACATCTCTGGAAGTGCTCCATATGACACCAAAGTGCTATGGGTGAGTAAAACAACTTGTTTTATTACTGAAATAAGGCTCAAATTGTGGAAAAAAACAAAACAAAACATTACTTTTCCTTTAAAACAAATGTTCTATACCACCTATTATTATTTCTAACCGTTTTATTTCTTTCTCTCTAGGAATTTCCGAAAACACTTGCGAATGGTGGGCAGCCGTCGAGTCAAAGTCCAGAGTAAGTGTCCCAGTGTAATATGCCTGCATTGTGATTTATATGCACGCTTTTATTATTCTGTGACCCTCATAGCGTTTCAATAAGTCTCCGTTAGACTGAAGTGATGGCTTAAGGCTTTGGTTTGCCTTTTTGCATTTTAATGAAGACTGAGTTTGAAATTTTGCCTCAGTTTGATCTGAACAGTATGGGATTAATTACAAGGAGTTTTGTTTAGGCGTTTGGTGGCTATTGTGACTGACAGCCCATCACATTTTTACTCTATGTTATGCAAATAGTGAGTTGTTATCACAGCTTAAAGTGCATATGACAGGTATCCAATTTATTTTCATTATTTTAGACACAATGAAATCTAAGAGCTTCAATCAATCAATCAATCAAATAATATTTATAAGGCGCTTTTCATACAAAATTGTAACACAAAGCGCCTAAACAGTGAAAGTCGCACGAGGAAAAATACAGTGGTACCTCACCTTACGAAATTAATTCGTTCCAGAAGTGGTTTCGTAACATGAAAAATTCGTAAGTTGAGTAGCTATTTCAATGGAAAAAGCCTGATTCGTTCCAAGGCCCCGATCCAAGTTTTTTTTTTTAATAGTGTAACTTTTTTTATAGTGTAACATTGTGTTCTGCGTCCTGATTGGTTTCTCAGACTGGATTTAAACTTTTCTCACATTTGTCTCTCGTATAAACACTCAAACTTTCATAGATTTTCAACAAAATTATTAATAGTGAAGTGTGGGGGGAAGGGGGAGGGGGGAGAAGACTGCGCTCTGACACGTGTGATAGCGCAGCATGACCCGGCGCGGGGCTGCCAGCAGGTCTAGACCTGGACTAAACCTGGACTAGACCAGGACTAAACCTGGACTAGACCAGGACTAAACCAGGACTAGACCAGGACTAGACCAGGACTACACCTAGAAAAAATTCGAAATCAATTAACTGGCTTAAAATCAGATAAATTCTTTACCGAAATCACCACATTTGATGCTTTAAGTATTTGAAAATTCTCTGCAAAATACTTTTACTTTTTACTCAAAAAGTACATTTTTAAGCACTTTAAGTACTTTAATAAACTATTAAAGTATGTGCTAGTTAAGTCGATTTTTTCATGTGATACCTTTACTTGCCTAAACTAAGTACTTCTTCCACCACTGATCAGCAGATACTTAAAGCCATAGTATCGACAATTGATGAGCAAAAAATACATTTTTGTGACACTTTAAACCTTCATTTAACAAAATAAAGTTTTTTAGCCTAATCATAACAATTGTGTCAAATAGACGAGCTTTGGCCCATGTTAAAGGAGAATTAACGTTTTTTACAATCGGTAATTTCGGTTATTTCGGTAATAAAACAAGTTGTTTTACTCACCCATAGCACTTTGGTGTCATTTGGAGCAGTTTCGTAGATGTTGTGGTGTAGCGGTATCGTGAACGTGAGTGCTCGGGGCAAATGTTTGCGCAAACTTTAGCACTTTTCACATCACAGAAGATCGCTGTGTCAGCGTAGACTTTAAGTGGAGTCAAAAGCGGCCTGAAACCCGATATCCCACTCGAGACAGCAAAGGCATTCTTCCTCTGTGGCCATCGACATACAATGTCCACATAAACACCACAAGGTACTGTCTTTTCGTAGACGGGCCGTCGCTCGCTGTTCTCTTGTGCGCTGCTCCTCAGTCTCCGCTTCCTTCTAATATCTCTTCCTCCGTATACTCAGGCTCAAAACGATAGGGACGACCATCATACTCAAATAAGTCCCCTTCAATCTCAAAGTCCGAATCTTCAGCCATGTCTCGCAACAGAAATGTTCAGAGCGGTGTTAGCTTCTTTCGGACTAGCGGTGTTTATTTGCTAAACAGCTGAGACTTCACACATGCGCGCCGTCCTCTATGATGTCATCAGATGAAACTATAGCTGGATATCGGGTTTCAGGCCGCTTTGGACTCCACTTAAAGGAAAAGTAACGTTTGTTTACAATCTGAGCCTTCTTTCGGCAATAAAACAAGTAGTTTTACTCACCCATAGCACTTTGGTGTCAATTGGAGCAGTATCACAGAACTTATGTTGAGCCGTTCTGTTCTACTAATGATCCCGTGTCCGTTAGCATGAGTGCTCGGGGCATTACTTTGCGGTCTCCAAATAACACAAACTTTAGCACTTTTCAAATCACAGAAGATCGCTGTGTCAGGGTAGACTTTTAGTGGATTCCAAAACGGCCTGAAACCCGATATGCAGCTATAGTTTCATTTGATGACGTCATCAGAGAGGACAGTGCGCATGCGTGAACTCAGCTGTTTTGTAAACACCGCTAGTCCAAAAGAAGCTAACACCACTCTGAACTTGACTTTTCTGTTGCGATATCGGGTTTCCGGACCGTTTTGGAATCCACTAAAAGTCTACCCTGACACAGCGATCTTCTATGATTTGAAAAGTGCTAAAGTTTGTGTTATTTGGACACCGCAAATCAGTGCCCCGAGCACTCACGCTAACGGATACGGGATCATTAGTAGAACAGAACGGCTACAACATAACTTCTACGATACTGCTCCAATTGACACCAAACTGCTATGGGTGAGTAAAACTAGTTTTATTGCCGAAAGAAGGCTCAGATTGTTAAAAAAACGTTACTTTTCCTTTAAAGTCTACGCTGACACAGCGATCTTCTGTGATTTGAAAAGTGCTAAAGTTTGTGTTATTTGGAGACAGCAAACATTTTCCCCGAGCACTCACGTTCACGATACCGCTACACCACAACATCTACGAAACTGCTCCAAATGACACCAAAGTGCTCTGGGTGAGTAAAACAACTTGTGTTATTACCGAAATAAGGCTCAGATTTTAAAAAACGTTAATTCTCCTTTAACGTCATGGTCGCTAAGTAACAGTTATCTGCCGCGCGTCAAATTATAAACCATTTTTTTATGTTTATTGAAAAAAAAATGGATCTTACAGTAAGGCAGTTTTAGTGAAATGATGTGAAGTGGTCTAACCGTCATATGCACTTTAATACATGAAAATACGACCCACGTTGATTTATTAAACCCCACTCCCGAGCCCTTCCTCTGTTTAATATTGACCTGTTTACTGTATCATTTACATTTGCTCTTTTACCAGTCAATAATGGTGAATAATTGTTCTATTTAACGGCCACTTCTGGTAATAGACTTATGGGGATTATAGAAGGTTCATAGAAAAATGCATTGAGTGGTTTTGAACAGTAATATATAGTCCAATATTTATGTACGAAATGGTCTACATTATTATTATTAAATCATGTAGAGAATAGCACAACAATCGAGGAAGGAGCAGTGATATTGTCGAGATCTCAGTGTGCATTAAGCCGCTCAGTGAACAAATGAACAAATAAGAAATGGCAATGGGAGCAGAAGAGCAGGTGGCCACACAGGGCTCACACTATTCTTAGTCTGTTTGCTCTGTTGACTCTGGCAAGTGTAATTAAGACTTTTAGATATGCAGATTATAGCTTCAGTCAGCAGTGTGTTCTAAAACTTAATTTTGACTCAATTTCTCGGTACAACTCCTTTTATCGATTGTCGTGTCTCCACCTTGAGAATGAGACCAAATTAGACCGATTGTGCTTGTGTCCAATGTTCCCCCTAATTTTTCATGTGTCTGAGCAAACACACCAACTCCCTGAGCATTCCTTGGACCCCTGTGAGCAACATCCGACATGCACACTGTGGCCACACCAGTATCACACCTGAGATCATTGCAAGTTATTAATCAAATTACTGCAGTGATTTCCGTTAGATTACTTTTAATACAACTGATTTTTTTTTTTTTTTGGTCCACTTAGAAGACAAAAATCTGTTCATGAGCTTTGTACATGCTGTATGTCAGTGAAACACTGAACATTACAATATTTGAAAAATAACCTCATACATACATACATACATAAAATTAAATTATAGTGTATAAACCTTTCAAATCACATGAAGAGAGATTTTTTCAGCTTGATAAATATAGCCTGCATATAGCTGCAGATTTTTTCAGGGATTAGGACCTATAGGACACTATAAGATGAGTCTTTCCCAAAATGATGATCTCCAAAATAAGTATACATTTTTATCAGTTTATATCTTGCTTTTTAATCATCAGCCTATTTAAATAATTTTGTGTCAGAGCTCTGTGGAATAACGCTCTGGGGAGAGGATTCAGACTTTGAGAAAGTCCCGTTTTTTTTTGGCTCACAAAAAACTATGACAGAAAAAAGAAAACAGCCGAGGATGACATTATGGCTCTACCCGTCTCCTCTTCTATTCTTCCCTACGTCGAGTGTGTGCGGTAGCGCTCCTGTCGGCTGGTGCGGACCTGCCGCTGCTCAGAGATGTGCAGGACAACTACGGTAAAACTGATAGAAGCGAGCGAAATGCGGTCAAAATGTGTCTGTTTGTAGTTGGCTTGTCCCTAACGCGTGTCACATTCACATGTGCAAACTGAATCTATCAGACTGGATTCCGTGTGTCAAACCAGCGCTGAGTTCAAGTTAGATTTGATTTTATGCTCTGAAAAGAATTTGATGTGCGCACTGAACGTCTGGGCAGTGCGCAATTGCGCATGCGCGCACCTTAGAGGGAACATTGCTTGTGTCTCCTATATGTTTCTAATCTATGGCACCTGTGAATTTTATGTTATAATTTGGACATTTTAATTTGCAATATTCAAAGCATACAGCTCATTACCTTTGCCGAGAGATCGACCATGGCCAGTGCTTATTGTTTAGAGTCCAGAGAACCCGGTAACCAATCAGGTCTGCTGATATTTCTTGGCTGATAATTACTAGTATTTTCACCAAATGATGTAATTTAAATTTACTATAAACTTCCCCCAAGTCCTGTTTAACTGCAAACCTTTAAGAAAACAGTGCAGTTTGTGCACTTACCTACTTTAAAGGAGAATTAACATTTTTTACAATCTGAGCCTTATTTCGGTAATAAAACAAGTTGTTTTACTCACCCATATCACTTTGGTGTCATATGGAGCACTTCCAGAAATGTTTTAGATTAGCGATAGCCGTAGCGCTAATATATGCCCCGTGCGGTATCCAAATAACACAAACTTTAGCACTTTTCAAATCATAGAAGCTCGATGTCTTAGTCTACGCTTTTGTTTGAGTCAAAAGTGGCCTGTAATCCGAGATTTATCCATAATTTACAGTTTTGAGTTTCATGTTTGGGTCCCGGGAGCTGAGAGCAAAATAAACTGTGACTCCGCACATGCGCACTGTCGTCCTCATCTACTCGAAACTATGGCTAAATCTCGGATTACAGGCCACTTTTGACTCAAACGAAAGCGTAGACTAAAGCCCTATTCGGACGGGATTAGTTTTATGGGGTGACATGGGTAAAGTAATAATTACCAGGGAATTTAGTCCTGTCTGAACGCGCCATGTCCGTAAACATAACGGAGTATGTCTGTGAAATTTACAGTGAGTTTCACCTTCTGTAAAACGGTCCGGAGGAATTACCATAGGGAATATTAATCCCGTGCGAATGCGACCCTCGGTAAAGATGTATGTAATATTTCGCCACATCCGTTTAAAGAAATAATTTACCGCAATTTTCAAACACGGAGGAGCTTGAAGCGCTTTGTTTTGCCGGCAAACAAAATGATCTACCGGTACTCTCAAACAAACGCACACATCGACCAATGAAAAAGCCCAAGAGGTATAAATCAGTCGTCAGAGGCATGAAACTTCTGCTTGTTTTAGGTCATGTTTGCTCTATTAGTCCTGATTATGGGCAATAATTTGCATAGTTCGCTAATATTACACATAGGCTAATCATGACGTGCACCGCGACGAATACGTGACGGCAGAGCGTAAACAAACTCCTCCCATGTCAAATAAATACTACGGACATTTCTTGTCCTGTATGAATGGGGTCATTTATATTACAGACGTCCTGTGATAAACCCACATTACTCTACATCCCCCTGGAAAACTAATCCCGTCCGAATAGGGCTATAGTCTACACTTTCGTTTGAGTCAAAAGTGGCCTGTAATCTGAGATTTATCCATAGTTTACAGTTTTGCGTTTCATGTTTGGGTCCCGGGAGCTGAGAGCACACTCCGCACGTGCGCACTGGCGTCCTCATCTACTCGAAACTATGGATAAATCTCGGATTACAGGCCACTTTTGACTCAAACGAAAGTGTAGACTAAGACATCGAGCTTCTATGATTTGAAAAGTGCTAAAGTTTATGTTATTTGGAGACCGCACGGGGCATATATTAGCGCTACGGCTATCGCTAATCTAAAACATCTCTGGAAGTGCTCCATATGACACCAAAGTGCTATGGGTGAGTAAAACAACTTGTTTCATTACCGAAATAAGGCTCAGATTGTTAAAAAAAAACGTTAATTCTCCTTTAAGTGTGCACCAGATCGGCCAAAACTAAATATCTGGCTGTGCTGGAGATTTAAGACGGATAGCTGATACTCTAAACAGTGTAAATATCAACCAACTGATATACTGGACTGGTCTTTCTCTCGTTATGCTCCATAGCTCCATGTTTTGCTTGTGCATTGCTTTGTTGCTGGTCCCATTCTCATAACATTGTATCCGCCTCCGTCAGCCTTCGTGGACCGCCGGGCCAAGAGCTTCAGCCGCTCCTGGAGTGACCCCACCCCCGTCAAGCCCGAGTCTCTGCATGACTCCAGAGACAGTGAGTCGTCAGCGCACGGTACATACACACTCGCAGGACACCTGAGCACACATACACTTACTGAAAAGAGCATGTATGCTTACTGTTGGTGAGGTGGCCTCTCCACAGATCTGACCTGTAATTTGACTGTTTCCATGGCGATGTTAATGTTTTATTTATATATTTCAGCTTTATTGTGTCCTCCTGAGACCCGCCCATTCATTTGTGTCCTTTATAGTGGACACTGAGCTACCCAGTCTGTCAAAATAAATAATAAATAAAAATAACAATAAATAGAAAAAAATAAATACAAAAAAATAAATAGAAAATAAATAATATATAAAAATAAAAATAAATAAAAAAAACTAAAATAAGTAAATAAATAAAAATAAATAGAAAATAAATAATACAGTACATAAAAAATAAAATAAATAAAAATAAATAAATTAGTACAAAATAAATAATACATAAAAATAACAATAAATAAAAAAAATACAAAAAAATAAATAAAAATAAATAGAAAATAAATAATATATAAAAATAAATAAAAAAAAACTAAAATAAGTAAATAAATAAAAAATAAATAGAAAATAAATAATACAGTACATAAAAAAATAAAATAAATAAAAATAAATAAATGAGTACAAAATAAATAATACATAAAAATAACAATAAATAAAAAATAAATAAAAATAAATAGAAAATAAATAATATATAAAAATAAATAAAAAAACTAAAATAAGTAAATAAATAAAAATAAATAAGTAAATAGAAAATAAATAATACAGTACATAAAAATAAATTAAAAAAAAATACTAAAATAAATAAATAAAAATAAATAAATGAATGAGTACAAAATAAATAATACAGTGAACCCTCGTTTATCGTGGGGGTTAGGTTCCAGAAATAGCCCGCAATAAGTGAAATCCGCGAAGTAGGACAATTTTATATTTTACAATTATTCTACATGTTTTAAGGCTGAAAACGCTTCACCAGACACATTATACACCTTTCTGAGACTGGTATTAACATTTTTCTCTTGTTTAAACACTCAAACTTTTGTAGATTTTCATTAAAATATATTAATAGTGGGGGGGGGGGGCACGTGACACGCGGACACGTGCGCGCGGACACGTGTGCGCGGACACGTGCGCGCGGACACGTGTGTTTGTTTTGGTACCACATATCCATGCCATGTGCGAAAGTCGAGTGGAAAGCGACCTGGATATCATTTTGGGCAAGACTCAAGCCAATGCTAACAGTGCCAAACCGCTAACAGACGCCTCTGAGCACCACAAGACCAGGTAAGACTAACCTGCGCTCACAAGAGTTGGTTGCATTTCACCCCGGCTCCAAAATCAGACCGCTATCAATGCGTCGCCAATACTCCACAGTTCTCTAGGACGGGGTCGGGTTCGTTCTCTCGTCCTCTCACGGGGAAGAGCCACTGTCTCCTCTGTGCGCGCGAGTGTCCTCCCCCCGCTGCGGGCTCCCTCGAATGTGGCGCGGCGTCCGGGGTGATTCTTGGCTCTTCCATGGTCCGGCTCGCACTCTCTTCCATGGCTCGTGCAAGTAAACAAAGGCCACACCTCCTGTCACCCAGGCGCTCTCGTGAAGGAAATCAGAGACTCTGTCCCTACCATCCCTGGTCTAGACCTGGTTTAGTCCTGGTTTAGTCCTGGTTTAGACCTGGTTTAGACCTGCTTTAGACCTGGTTTAGACCTGGTTTAGACCTGCTTCAGACCTGGTTTAGTCCTGGTTTAGACCTGCTTTAGACCTGGTTTAGTCCTGGTCTAGTCTCTTAGCTAATCAGGGCGCAGGACAGAATGTTACACTGTAAAAAAAAGTTACACTATAAAAAAAATTGGAAAAAAAAAAAAAATGCAAAAAAAAATCCGCGAAACAGCGAGGGCGCGAAGAGTTTCACTGTACATAAAAATAACAATAAATAAAAACAATACAAAAAATAAATAGAAAATAAATAATATATAAGACTAAAAAAAAAAAAACCTAAAATAAGTAAATAAATAAAAATAAATAAATAAATAAAAAATAAATAATACAGTACATAAAAATAAATAACAAAATACTAAAATAAATAAATAAAAATAAATAGAAAATAAATAATATATAAAAATAAAATTTAAAAAACTAATAAGTAAATAAATAAAAATAAATAAATAAATAGAAAATAAATAATACAGTACATAAAAAAATACTAAAATAAATAAATAAAAATAAATAAATGAATGAATACAAAATAAATAATACATTAAAAAAACTAAAATAAATAAATACATAAATAAATATTAAAAGGGAGACTAAAAACTATTTGACGTGACTGTAGAAGCTTGTCAGAGATGTTGGTCGTCAAAAAAAATAAATAAAGTTTTTGTGAGGTTGTTAACTTCACATGGATTTAACACCAAAATGTCCCTGACGTCCATTACGCAGGACATGTTACGAATATTATTATGAATACAAATAAAATTAACAAAATGCTAAATGCTAAGGTGTTCATTTACCTCCAAATAGAAAATTAAAATAATAATAATAATAATAATTCAGGTACACTTTTTTTCTTCAGGTCCCAGGAGGATATTAGTCTGGGAATGGTGTAATAATTGTAAACATAAATGCATAAACGCCTGTAAGGTTATATTGTTGTAAAGGGGTTTTGAGATCGAACGGGACTGAATTGAAATAAAAGAACCTGAATTTCAAAATAGAAACATCTAAAATGAGATGGTAATAGACAGACAGATAAGAGAGAAGTTTAGTGTCATATTGTGAAACATTACAAGCAAAGCACCTCCTCATCTCCTTGGAGACAGGCAGGTGCATATCAGCCACCATAGAAATGACACTGTGAAATTGCAACATGACGGAGAAATAACTGTGTGATATTCTCCAAGCTCCGGCTACTTTAAACGGCCACTACAGTGGTACCTCACTTTACGAAAGACCCAACAAACGAAAATTTCAAGTTACGAAACGCCTTCACGTTAAATTTTGGTCTCTAGATACGAAAGAAAATTCAAGTTACGAAACGCGAAATCTCAAAAATTCAAATAATAAACACACATTATACGCTTTTCTCAGACTGGATTTAAACTTTTCTCACATTTGTCTCTCGTTTAAACACTCAAACTTTCATAGATTTTCAACAAAATTATTAATAGTGAAGTGTGGGGGGAAGGGGGAGGGGGGAGAAGACTGCGCTCTGACACGTGTGATAGCGCAGCATGACCCGGCGCGGGGCTGACAGCAGGTCTAGACCTGGACTAAACTAGGACTAAACCAGGACTAGACCAGGACTAGACCTGGACTAAACCAGGACTAAACCAGGACTAGACCAGGACTAGACCTGGACTAAACCAGGACTAAACCTGGACTAAACCAGGACTAAACCAGGACTAGACCAGGACTAGACCAGGTGGATTAAAGCGCAGCGCGCGGGTCTATTTCCTGGTTTCGTTTCGAGTCACGGCTGAGGCGAGCAGCGAGGGGGACCGCACGCAGTCTGAGCGCATGAACGAACGCATGCAAGAGCTGCGGTGGTCTAGACCTGGTCTAGAGGAGGTCTAGAGGAGGCACGGTTTGAGCACGGGTCTCGTTCATGCGCTCAGACTGCGTGCGGTCCTCCTCGCTGCTCGCCTCAGCCGTGACTCGAAACGAAACCAGGAAATAGACCTGCACGCGGCGCTTTAATCCACCTGGTCTAGTCCTGGTTTAGTCCAGGTTTAGTGCAGGTTTAGACCTTGGTCTAGACCTGGTATAGTCCACGTTTAGTCCTGGGTCTACAGTCTCTACGCAGAACACAATGTTACACTATAAAAAAATGTTACACTATAAAAAAAAAACTTGGATCGGGGCCTTGGAACGAATCAGGCTTTTTCCATTGAAATAGCTACTCAACTTACGAAAAATTCACGTTACGAAACCACTTCTGGAACGAATTAATTTTGTAAGGTGAGGTACCACTGTATTCCGATATTTTCTGCCTTTTTCACAAACATACTGGAGTTTCATTTTATTCATTCACTCACGTTTAACGCACAAACCTACAAATGAAAGAGAAAACACACACTTTTAGAGGTGCTAATGCAAGGAACAGCTATTTAAAAGTGAAAAGGGCATACCACACTCAGATCGCCGATTTTTTGTTTTTGTTTTTTTAATAACGTTTTCAGCATTCAGGGGATATCAGCACCTGGACTGGGCTGGCAACCATTTTGTATATTGTGTTCCAAAGCAAGAAAAATGTTTTAACACACAAATCTTGCCAAATTACAGGTCAGATCTGTGGAGAGGTGACCCCTGCTTAAATATGAGATTGTTTGATTTGTATTTATTTCGAATTTGTGCCAAGAGAGAAATTGTAAACAACAGAAAAGCACATTTTTCAAAAAGGAGTGGGAAGAAGAAAAACTTAGATGACATAGATAGATATGTTTAATTACATACTGTGGAACATTTCAGGCAAAACATTTCCACAGAGACACATGAAGCAAAGAATCAAGATTTCTGTGTGAACTTTTTATCTACAAATTATCTACAAATTTTGGATCTCTTCAGATTGGACGTACGCTGTCTGTTTGTCCTTCGTCTGCCTGTGTGTGTGTCTGTCCATCTGCCTGACCGCCTGTCTCGTCTCCGTCTCTGTTTTGGCATTTGAAATCTGAAATAGTTTTTGCTGTGATTCTCAGGCTTTTGTGAACTCTTATCCCCTCAGAAAATATAACTACCAAAATTAGAATAACCATATCTAAACCTAATAACAACTTGAACCTAAACCAGGTCTAAATCAGGACTAAACCAAGACTAAACCAGGACTAAACCAGGTTTAAAACGACATTTAAACCAACACAAGGTCTAAACCTATCTTAAGTCAACTTGATCTTAATTGGAACTAACCAGGACTAAACCAAGTCTAAACTAGGACTAAACCAGGTCTAATCAAAGACCAGACCATGTTTAAACCAAGACTAAACTAAGTCTAAACCGGGTCTAAGTCAGGAAAAAAACAAGACTAAACTGGGACTTAATCAAGTCTAAACCAGGTCTAAACCAGGACTAAATCAGGACTAAACCAGGTCTAAGCCAGGACTAAACCAGGTTTAAACCAAGACTAAACCAAGTCTAAACTAGGACTAAATCAGGACTAATCCAGGACTAAACCAGGTCTAAACCAAGACTAAATCAGGTCTAAACTAGGACTAAACCAGGTCTAATCAAAGAGTAGACCATGTTTAAACCAAGACTAAACTAGGTCTAAACCAGGTCTAAGCCACGACAAAACCAGGACTAAACTAGGACTTAATCAATTCTAAACCAGGTCTAAACTAGGACTAAACCAGGACTAAACCAGGTCTAAACTAGGACTAAACCAGGACTAAACCAGGTCTAAAACAACTAGATCAAAGCAACAGGTCTGTGCCAGGACTAAACCTAAAGACTAAACTATAATCTGGACTTTTGTCTAGTCCAGATCTTCAACATCTGTAGAAGACGTACTCAAGTCTGAAGGGAGGAGCCCAAAAGGACTAAAGTGTGATTCCTTTTCTCTACCTCCTCCCTTTTCTCTCTCTATCCCTCCATCTTCTCTCTCCCTCTCCCCTCCCTCCATCCTTCTTCTCTCTCCCTTCTTTCTCCCCGCCCCTTTCTCTACCTCTCTCCCTTTTCTCCCTCTATCCCTCTCTCTTCTCCCTCCCTCTCCATCTCTCTCCCTTCCTCTTCTCAACCCTCCTCCTTCTCCTCTCTCTAACATCTCAACCTCCCTTTCTCTCTCTCTCCTCCTCCTACCCTGTTCTCCTTCTCTCCTTCCTTGCTCTTCTCCCACTCTTTCTCTCCTTCCTTCCCTCGTATCTCCTTCTCGCCTTTCCTCCCTCTTCTCACTCTGCCCCTTCCCCCTCTCTCTATCCTCTCAACTATTCGCTCTCTCTCTTTCTCTCACTCCTCTATCTCCCTCCCCCTCCTACCCTCTAACCTCATCATTGCTCTTCTCCCTTTCTTTCTCTCCTTCCTTCCCTCTTGTCTGTCCCTATCCTCCCCTTCTCAACTTCACATCTTCTCACCCTTTCCCCCTCTCTTCTCCACCTCCCTCCCCTTCCTGTCTTGTTCTCCCTCTCTCTCCCCTTGCTCTTCTCCCCCTCTTTTTCTCCTTCCCTCATCTCTCACCCCCTCTCTCCCCCTCCTTGCCTCGTCTCCTTTTCTTCTCAACGTTTCCCTCTCCCTTCTCCTTCTTGCTCTTCTCTACCTCTGTTGCTCTTCTTTCTCTCGTTCTCTCCTTCCTTCCCTCCCTCTCTCTTGTTGAAAGCAGGCGGGATCTTGCAGACGTCCACGGGGGCTCTGGACGAGGGCCTGGGGGAGGACGCCGACTGGGAGGAGGAGAGAGAGCAGGAGAGAGCGGCGTGTGACGGAGAGGACTTCATCCCTCCTAAAATCATGGTGAGAGAAGAGACGAAGAGAAGCTCAGACCACTGGAGTTTATCACGAAGAGCCTCCCGCCTTTTGGAGATACAGTGATCCCTCGCTCTATCGCGGTTCACTGTTCGCGGCCTCGCTGTTTCGCAGATTTTTTTTTTTTTCAATTTTTTTTGTAGATGCGTGAAAAGACCCTCAGTCGTCCAGGTAGAATCCATGTTAAAAGGAGAAATTCAATTTGTCAACTGGACAAAGTTTGTTTGGTTGAAAACGTTTCGCTGCTCATCCGAGAGGCTTCGTCAGTTGTGGTTCTGATGCTGGTTAGACCCTGTTTATATCTAGCTGCAGGGAGGAGCTCACTACACCGGAAAAGTTCTGAACCAATCCCAGCTAATCTGCTATCTTTTGTTTTCCTCTGGCGTCTCGTTTAGCATCTCTATTCAGCCCTCAGATGAGCTCACTACCCTGGAATAGTTCTGTAACTATCTCAACTAATTGCTCCTTTTGTTTTTCGAATGGCGTATAGTTTAGTTTTAGTTTAGTTGGTTTAGTCTGCTCGCAGCCCCAGTGTATGCGCGACCTCGCGCCGGTCGTGCTGCTCTGTCACGGATTTGACCACGATGAGGGGTGCACGTGTCGCGCACTTCTCCAAGGGGTTGGTGCGCGTCGCGTCCAGGGACGTGGCAGTGCTCCTCGTGCGTCCGGCGGGGCTTCCGGACGTGACTCCCCCCACGCTTCACTATTAATACATTTTGTTGAAAATCTATGAAAGTTTGAGTGTTTAAACTAGAGACAAATGTGAGAAAAGGTTAATTCCAGTCTGAGAAAAGTGTATAATGTGTGTGGTGAGGCATTTACAGCCTTAAAACATGTAGAATAATTGTAAAATATAAAGTTGTCCTACTTCGCGGATTTCTCTTATTGCGGCTTATTTCTGGAACCTAACCCCCGCGATAAACGAGGGATTACTGTACAACTTTACAGAGATTCAAAGTGAAAGGCAATAATTATGACAAGAAAAACTGAAACATGATTTTCACATTTTCTCCACACTGCATTTACGGTTTATTCATGTTGAAATGTGAAGTTTTCCATATTTGAAAATTAGAATACCAGCTACACTTTTTCCACATTTTCATCTTCCCTCTCTGTCTTTTTTTAGTTTGTCTTTTTTCCCTATGAATTAAAAAAAAAAAAAAAAAATATATATATATATATATATATATATATATATATATATATATATATATATATATATATATACACTATACTGCCAAAAGTATTTGCTCACCTGCCTTGACTCGAACATGAACTTAAGTGACATTCCATTCTTAATCCAGAGGGTTTAATATGACGTTGGTCCACCCTTTGCTATGAAGTTGAAGTTTGAGTTGAAGCAGCTATAACAGCTTCAACTCTTCTGGGAAGTCTGTCCACAAGGTTTAGGAGTGTGTTTATGGGAATCTTTAACCACTCTCCCTGAAGAACATTTGTGAGGTCACACACTGATGTTGGATGAGAAGGTTTGGCTCTCAGTTTCCGCTCTAATTCATCCCAAAGGTGTTCTTTCGGGCTGAGGTCAGGACTCTGTGCAGGCCAGTCAAGTTCCTCCACACCAAACTCTCTCATCCAGGTCTTTATGGACCTCGCTTTGTGCTCTGGTGCACAGTCATGGTGAAGAAGAAGAGGCATCTCCAAACTGTTCCACAAAGTTGGGAGGATGGAATTGTTCAGAATCTCTTGATCTGCTGAAGCATTCAGAGTTCCTTTCACTGGAACTAAGGGTCCAAGTCCAGCTCCTGAAGAACAACCCCACACCATAATCCCCCCTCCACCAAACTTTACACTTGGCACAAAGCCTCAGACAAGAAACGTTCTCCTGGCGACCGCCAAACCCAGACTCGTCCATCAGATTACCAGATGGACAAGCTCCATTCGTCACTCCAGAGAACACGTCTCCAGTGCTTTAGAGTCCAGTGGTGGCGCTTTACACCACTGCATCTGACACTTGGTGATGTTTGTCTTGGATGCAGCTGCTCGGCTGTGGAAACCCATTCCATGAAGCTCTACGTTCTGTTCTGGAGCTAATCTGAAGGCCACATGAAGTTTGGAGGTCTGTAGAGACTCTGTAGAAAGTTGGTGACCTCTGCCCACTATGCGCCTCAGCCTCCGCTGACCTGCCCCGTCAGTTCACGTGGCCTTCCACTTCGTGTCTAAGTTTCTGTCATTCCCAATCACTTCCACTTTTGTTCTAATCCCACTGACAGTCGACTGTGGAATATTTAGGAGTGAGGAAACTTCACGACTGGACTTGTTCCACAGGAGGCATCACAGCACCACGCTGGAGTTCACTGAGCTCCTGAGAGCGACACATTCTTTCACAAATGTTTGTAGAAACAGTCTGCAGGCCCAGGTGCTTGAGTTTATTCACCTGTGGTCATGGAAGTGATTGGAACACCTGATTTCCATTATTTGGATGGGTGAGTGAAGGCTTTTGGCAATATAGTGTATATATAATTTTTGAAAGAAAAATAAATAAATAAAAGAAGAATATGAACCAGGAAATGTGAAAAGTGAAACACTCTTAATAGTAACAAATAGCAGTCTCCATAAACTGGAAAAATAAAGCATGTTAGAGCAATAAATTATACAAATTTAAAGAGAGGAACTCTGGGTAGAGCCGCTGCTCCTTCACAATCTCCCCATTTGTGGCTACATGTTCTGTACCAGTTTTTGGCACCAGTTTTCTTTCAATAGAAACTTCACAATTAACTTTTTTGGTAGCACTCTGTTACTTTTAAACAGTATCCAGCCCTGTGCTTGTGTTTTTGCTGTTGTAGAATAAATTGTAATAGCCCAGAGACTATAAATTGAGTCTAGTGCAGTCCAGGCTGCCTATGCGACCATTGTAGGGAGTATTATACCTGTGATGACTGTCTCTCTAGCATTTGTACATTTGAAGATTTTGTTAGGTCACCATAGTCCAATTTACATGTACTGTTCGAGCAGGGGTCAGCAACCCGCGGCTCTGGAGCCACATGCGGCTCTTTGATCCCTCTCAGTACAGCGGTTCCTCGTTTATCACGGGGTTACGTTCTAAAAATAACCCACGAGAAGCGAAATCCGCGAAGTCGTCAGCTTTATATTTTACAATTATTCTCCATGTTTTAAGGCTGTAAACGCCTCACCACACACATACTACACTTTTCTCAGACTGGAATTAACATTTTCTCACATTTCTCTCTTGTTTAAACACTCAAACTTTCGTAGATTTTCAACAAAATAGCACAGTATTATAGAACGAAACCAAAGTGTATTTCGTGTGTATTTCACAGTTCTTATGACCGCTTCGTTGTGGCGGGTTTTGTCGGGGAGAAAACTTGCAAACATACAGCACTTCAGAGTCACACCGTAATCGAACATTTATATAAATCTGGCAAACTGAATGCATCCTGTACAGGAGACATGGAGAATGACTGACGAATCGTCAAAGGTCTACAGTCCCTTAGCCAATCAGGATGCAGAAATGCACGTTGATACACTCTAAAAAAAATTGGAATAAAAAAAAATCTGCGAAACAGCGACGCCATGAAAAGTGAACCATGATATAGGGAGGGACCAGTGTATTTACTTAAAGTATTTCATTAGTTCATTCATTTTCAAAATGTAATTCTATGTCACAAAGGTAAAAAAAAAGCCGTTATATGCAGTGTTATTTCATTTTAAATTTCAAAAGGGTTTTGTGGCTCCCAGTGTTTTCTTTACTGTGTGAAACGGCTCCAAACGGCCCTTTGAGTGGTAAAGGTTGCCGACCCCTGTGCTAGACCTTATTTATGTATTTATTTTTTGTATTATTATATTTTTGTTTTTGTTTACTTATTTATGTTTATTGACAAAAAAACAGTCTGTTCTTAAAATACCACTGTTAGCTTAAAGATGCATTATGGAACTTTTCTGGCAGAGACTCCGTCAACTGCTTTTCTTCATGGACATGTTTTTGCTTTATCTGGAATGTTTCACAGTATGGCATTAAACCTTTCTCTCTTCATGGAGACCAAACCAAACCAAGTTACAGGCCAGAACACCTGTTTTTCTAGGTATTTTTGAGCTGTAAAATCACTTGTAATTGAAGAAATGTAAAGCAGAGCTGTTTAATGTCATACTGTGGAACATTCCAGGCAGAACAATGACATATCCATAGAAACAAGCAGGTAACAGGTTACACGATGCACCTTGTTACAGTAGCAGTGTTCATATATAATGCTCCAGTATATGACGGGTGTGCCTGTGTGTGTTCTGTGCTGACAGCTCATTTCATCCAAAGTCCCGAAGGCCGAATATGTGCCCAACATCATTCGCCGTGATGACCCCTCCATCATCCCCATCCTCTATGTAAGTGTCCTTAATAACACAGGAACAGCACATATTCACTCTACTGTGCAAAAGCCAACTGACAGGAACGCTCTGGGGAGTTCTGCCGTGTATCGCTGGGTTTCACGTGACATCACAACAGTCAATAGGCCAACACTGGACTCTTGTGAGCTTTAAAGGTACACTGTGTAAGATTTTTACCCGTTAATTAACGAAATTGAAGATACCCATTCAAAAATACAGTGTTTTCCAAGCTTTTTCACTTCCATCATGAAATCAAAGTATTCTGTTGGACTTAGATATAGTCGATTTCACCTGCATAAAAGGGGGATCTTCCCCATGTAGCGGCAGCCATTTTAACTACGAGAGCCGCAGAAGGACATACTGTATTTTGGGCTCCGCTTTCGCCGTTTTCTTTATAGCTGTCAGCACTGGCCCGTGGATTTCACACAACGAGATAGTACGCTTTGGATAAACAATGACAAGCATGTTGCCGGATCACACTTACTCCGCACATACATCGCAGGAGCAAGCACCTTCATCTAAGAGGAAAAGAAGAAGGACTCTCGACACGGAGAGAAGTCGACATAGTACCTACCGCGGCTGGGGCTTTGTCGCAGCGCGGGCCCGCACCCCGGGTTCCGCCTTCGTCCCCCCAAGTGCAGACCGCCCTCCGCAGTCCGGTTCCCGATTCCCCCCACCCGCGCACAGCGCCGGGTGCGCTTCACGCGTGCGCGCGGTTCGGGCGCGGCTGCCGGTGAACCCACCTCCGGGTACGCCGAGCTGTCCGCGTTACGTTGCGCCCGGGTGACCCTCGAAGTCTGCCGTAGCTAGAACCGGAATTGCAATACCACCATCCACCAATGCGCCACCATCCTACACAGTGTACTTTTAAGACATGTTAAAATGTTATTAGTTATTGTCAAAAACATACCTGCAGTTGTGCTTTGTTTCATTCACACATTTATAATTACTCTGTCTGCATTTCCAAAGCTCAAAATGCTCTGTTCCACCTTGTCAGACCCCCCAGGATTTCGCGGGCATTTTTGTGATTGTTGTGGACTAAAATGCCTGAATTTGCGGGAGCTTTTCCAAAAAGTTGTGATGAAAGTTGCGGTGCTTTTAAGGCTTTTGTTGCGATTTTGTTGCGGGAGGAAGTGAAAGTTGCGATAAATAGTTGCGATTTTCGCTTTTTGTAATTAAAATTGAGTAATATTTTGAATACTGAGTTATTACTGACAAAGAATAATACAAAGACACAGAGATCACAGATATGGTCCTAAAACAACCTTACCAACATCGAAAATAAATTACTACTAGGAGGGGAACTGTTTCTAAGTCCAAAAGAATACTTTGATTTCATGATGGAAGTGAAAAGACTTGGAAAACAATGTATTTTTGAATGGGTATCTTCAATTTCGGGTAAAAATCTTACACACTGTCCCTTTAATGCAATCTGACCAGAAAGAGATGTCTTAGTTGGAACTACAACAACTGAGAGCTGGCTACAAGTTTTCAGTTCGTCACTCTCACCTTTTTGTTGAAAATCAAACTCCGGCTCCTGAACATCTTAAAGGTGCATCGATGCTATTGCTTTGTCTAGAATTTTTCACGACCCCACTCACAATCAGAATGCCTGTTTTTCTAGGTATTTTAGAGCTATAAAACCACCTGTAATTGAATAAATGTAAGGTAGAGTTGTTTAATGTCATACTGTGGAACATTCCAGGCAGAACAATGACATATCCATAGAAACAAGCAGATCCCCCAACCAAAAAAACACAGTGCCACATGTTTAAAATGTTTTTGACAGTGTATTGTGTCACCATGGTAACCTCTATAGCATTCCGTCATTAGGGATGCACTGCAAAGTATCACGCACGCTGTAGAATTTTATATAAAGAGTTCAGATGGAGGACAGGGGCTATATCCAAACTGTAAATAGTAGAAAGGTTTCAGAGATAGTCGTCTGGATGCTGTTTTTGGCATCGGGATGTTTGGGCTCCCATCCAGAGCCCGTTTTCACTTTAGTGGTACTGGATTTTGACCAAGGATTTTAAACTACACTGAGTTGCATTAGTGCTGTCCTCTAAGGGAGTGAAACTGCCCCACGCCTGTGTATGAGCTCACTTTACTTTGAGGTTTGTCATTATTAGTAATTAGAGGTTGTTTTTTATGTGGATTGGCCCAGGAATTACATATATTAGCTATAAAGCAGCACAGAGCGGGGCAGGAAGAGACTTAATAAGCTGGTCAGGAGGGCCAGCTCTGTCCTGGGCTGTCCTCTGGACTCTGTAGAGGAGGGTGCTGGACAAACACCTCTCACCCTCTGCACCGGACTGTAGAGGAGCTGAGCAGCTCCTTCAGCAGCCGACTGAGGCACCCCCAGTGCAAGAAGGAGCGCTACCGCAGATCCTTCATCCCCACCGCCATCAGACTGTAGAACTCTACTGTATAGTCCAAACGTGCAATATCCTTTTTCCATACTCTCCTAGTTACTGCTTTTATCATTATTACTTATTTCATCAGACTGTATAACTCCACCATATAGTCCAAATGTGCAATATCTTATTTTATTATTACTTATTTTATCCCATTCTTGCCTGCATGCACTTTTTCTTTTTTGTTCAAACTGTACCTGCCTGGAGCTACAGTGGCAAGTAATTTCTCCTGTGTGAGATCAATAAAGTCTTATCTTATCTTAAAGGGACAGTGTGTAAGATTTTTACCCGTTAATTACAGAAATTGAAGATACCCATTCAAAAATACATTGTTTTCCAAGCCTTTTCACTTCCATCATGAAATCAAAGTATTCTTTTGGACTTAGATATAGTCACATAAAAGGGGGATCTTCCCCATGCAGAGGCAGCCATTTTGAATACGAGAGCCGCAGAAGGACATTTGGGCTCCGCCTTCGGCAAGGCTCGTGGTTTTGGGTAAACAACACAAGCATGCTGCCGGATCAGACGTCGTAATGGATCTAACACGTGTTTTGGACTAAATTGTTTTACTGGATTTTATTCGCTGGATCCTTACGGACAAATTGAGAGCAAGTTTATGGTGAAATACAGAGTTTGACCTGTGCAAAGCATTCTAAGGTAAGCTAACCTCGTTTTGTGCTTTTCCGTATAAAAGCCCCATGTGCTCGGGGAGTGATTGTTGTGCAGGGAAATGAATTGCATAGTCAAAAAGAGGAGACTGTAAGGTTTCATTTGATGTGTAGAGTGTCATGGTACATGATCGGGAATGTGTGTTTTCATGAGAAAAAAAAAAACGGGACCGTGTTTTATTTATACAGTAGCGGGCGCGGGCACGAGCCGCTCGCCCGGGTGACCCTCGAGGTCTGCCGTAGTTAAAACAGAAAGTGCAATAGCACCATCCACCTATGCGCCACAAATCCTACACACTGGGGCTTTAAAGCAGGACTGAATATCTACTAGTATATAGCATATGATGGTTAAAAGTCAATGAGTGGGGGATAGATAGAGGGATAGATAGATTTTATTTATTTATTTTTTCTACGATAGCTACTACTACTAAATGAACTGCCAATAAATAGTAGAATATCCCACCACCAAACTCATGGCTGCAAAAAAAAATCAATCAATAATATTATATATTCAATTATACCACATATCACATTTTAAAGACTATTCTGCACTGTCTCATGTCTCTGATGTAGACTTTAAATAGACAGACCCTCCAGGAATTCGCAACTTCAGCCAATCCCCGTGAATTCAGGGCGGTGTTGCAATTTTGACCAATCGCCGCAACTTTCCCGCAATTTTTACCAATTTTGACCAGTCATCGGCGACGTATTGAACTCCCGTCGACCAACTTCCTTCTGCCTTACTTCTGTGTGACGAAACTAAACTGCGGCCGTGTCCCCAGTTCGGAGCGTGGTTTGAAGGGGGCTCAGACTGCAGTCAAGGCGGTGCACACTTGCTCAGCCCTGAGTGCACTCCGTGGACCGCATGGCCGTCTGCGAAATGCGACAGGTCTCGCAACTACGGGAAGCAGCCGCCGACTCCATTTTCTCCCGTAGAAGAAGAAGCGCGCGGTGCATGCTGGGATATATGAGTGTGCGAAGCGTGCTTTTTCACGCGCTTGGTCCACGCCCCGATTTCCATGGAAACGACTGCGGTCTGCTAACGCGTGTTAACTGCGCATGGGACAAAAAAGAAATGACGCACATGCCCTTCAAACCACGCTCCGAACTGTGCACTCTGGGAATTGGGACACGGCTTCTAATGGCAAAGAAACATGTCTGCGGCGCCATTTGCCCACAAAAATAACAGCAAAAGACCGAAACAGTTCCCCTCCTAGTAGTAATTTATTTTCGAGATTGGTAAGGTTGTTTTAGGACCATATCTGTGATCTCTGTGTCTTTGTATTATTCTTTGTCAGTAATAACTCAGTATTCAAAATATTACTCAATTTTAATTACAAAAAGCGAAAATCGCAACTATTTATCGCAACTTTCACTTCCTCCCGCAACAAAATCGCAACAAAAACCTTAAAAGCACCACAACTTTCATCGCAACGTTTTGGAAAAGCTCATGCAAATTCAGGCATTTTAGCCCCGCAACAATCACAAAAAATGCCTGTGAAATCCTGGGGGGTCTGAATAGACTCATCTGTGTAGCACACCTGCAGGATTCTCATCTGAATCCATTGAGTTTGTTCTAATGTTTAAATGTTCTATTTTTAGGACCATGAACACGCCACTTTTGACGACATCCTCGGTGAGTGTAACACGACTGGAGTCAGTTACAACTTTACAGCTCGTTCTTGTGTGAAAATGACTCATTGTAACGTTTTTTTCCCCCCACCTTAGCTGTATATTTAAAGGAGACGAATTATGTTATGTTAAATCAACTTTGATAAGCTTTAAACCATGTTATAATGGTGTTCCCTCATCATTTTGAGTGCTCAGAAAATTTCAGTTTTCCCCTACCCCCTAACTCCGCCTATGGTTATTTAATTAAATCTCCAGATCATATGTGCAGGGTGAAAAATACTTTGCAGTTTAGCGCATTATTCATTCACTCCACACTTGGTAGAATAATTGTAACTGCAACTTTACTTATAAAACAACACAGATTGACCAAAGTGCTACAGAATATAATTTTAAAAAATAAAAACAAGACAAGCTACTGCCACAGACACCCTGGGGCAGACTGACGGAAGCCCCTCCGACCACCACCACCAATCACACTACAATCATTCATTCGAGGCAATCTGGGTGAAATGTCTTGCCTAAGGACACAACAACCCACTGTGGCACCTGTTTCCATTATTAAAGGAGAATTAACGTTTTTTACAATCTGAGCCTTATTTCGGTAATAAAACAAGTTGTTTTACTCACCCATAGCACTTTGGTGTCATATGGAGCACTTCCAGAGATGTTTTAGATTAGCGATAGCCGTAGCGCGAGTTCCCGGGGAATATAATATATGCCCCGAGCGGTCTCCAAATAACACAAACTTAAGCACTTTTCAAATCATAGAAGCTCGATGTCTTAGTCTACGCTTTCGTTTGAGTCAAAAGTGGCCTGTAATCCGAGATTTATCCATAGTTTCGAGTAGATGAGGACGCCAGTGGAGTCAGTTTATTTCGCGATCAGCTCCCGGGACCCAAACATGAAACGCAAATCTGTAAATTATGGATAAATCTTGGATTACAGACCACTTTTGACTCAAACGAAAGTGTAGACTAAGACATTGAGCTTCTATGATTTGAAAAGTGCTAAAGTTTGTGTTATTTGGAGACCGCTCGGGGCGTATATTACATGAACTTGCGCTACGGCTATCGCTAATCTAAAACATCTCTTGAAATGCTCCATATGACACCAAAGTGCTATGGGTGAGTAAAACAACTTGTTTTATTACCGAAATAAGGCTCAGATTGTAAAAAAACATAATTCTCCTTTAAAGGTGCAGACGAAGCAATAATGTTGATGTTATTGCTTCGTCTGGAAAGCAGGTGGCAAACCCTTCGCCAGAAAAATGAAGTTTAAGCCATTGAGGTCAGTAATGCAATTTACACAGAACAAAATGTGAAATCATGACCTACAAATAGTTTAAGACCAGACCAAAGTACATACTGTGTCTCTTTTAAACATATGTGTCATGTGGTGTTGGCTGTGTCTAATTTGAGCATGCTTGAAATGACATTTCTGTGACATGTTTTTGCAGAGGAGATCGAGAAGAAGCTCACAGCCTACAGGAAGGGCTGCCGCATCTGGAACATGCTCATTTTCTGCCAGGTGAGTGACGCCAATGAAGCAATCTGAAGACAGTATCAGGTCAGCTGTGCAGGGACATTGCACCATACTGTACTCTTATCCATCACTGTGGGACATGTCTCGGGGTAAAACGTCACCCCAGACCACAAAATATTCAAATGAGGTCCTAAATTGTCGTAGTGGTTCAGTGTATGGCAAGTGAGTCATTTCTGTGTGGAGTTTGCATGTTCTTTCCATGTCCGTGTAGGTTTCACATACAGTAAGTGTACAAAGGATGAGCTGGACTGGAGGCACAATGGCTGAAATTCATTGACTTTTAATACAACTGTGAATGGTCTGCGAAGTGATTTGTGACTGGCCACAAGAAAAACAGCTACAACTCGGTACAGTGGTACCTCACCTTACGAAAGACCCAACAAACGAAAATTCCAAGTTACGAAACGCCTTCACGGTAAATTTTGGTCTCTAGATACGAAAGAACATTCAAGTTACGAAACGCGAAATCTCAAAAATTCAAATAATGCGCGCTCAGCCACACACATTATACGCTTTTCTCAGACTGGGTTTAAAATTTTCTCACATTTGTCTCTGTTTAAACACTCAAACTTTCATAGATTTTCAACAAAATGTATTAATAGTGAAGTGTGGGGGGAAGGAGGAGGGCGGTGTGTGTGCGCGGGGACACGTGTGATAGCGCAGCATGACCCGGCGCGGGGCTGCGAGCACGAGACCCGTGCTCAAACCGTGCCTCCTCTAAAACAGGATTAAACCAGGTCTGAACCAGGTCTAAACCAGGATTAGACCACCGCGGCTCTTACCTGCGTTCGTTCATGTGCTCGGACTGCGTGCGGTCCCCTCCTCGCTGCTCGCCTCAGCTGTGACTCGTGAGAAATCAGGAAATAGACCCGCACGCGGCGCTTTAATCCACCTGGTCTAGTCCTGGTTTAGTCCAGGTCTAGACCTGGTCCAGTCCTGGTTTAGTCCATATTTAGTCCTGGTCCAGTCCAGGTTTAGACCTTGGTCTAGACCTGGTATAGTCCACGTTTAGTCCTGGCTCTACAGTCTCTTAGCCAATCAGGACCCAGAACACAATGTTACACTATAAAAAAAAAAAAACTTGGATCGGGGCCTTGGAACGAATCAGGCTTTTTCCATTGAAATAGCTACTCAACTTACGAAAAATTCACGTTACGAAACCACTTCTGGAACGAATTAATTTCGTACCACTGTATTTGTGAAACTGAAAAAATGACGTTTAAACTTATTTTTACAAAATTTGTGATTTTCCTTTTTTGGCAGAATGTGCTAGTTGAGATCATGAAGAAGCCACTCCATGTTTCAGATAACAGCATTAGTTGCGTTAAAAACATACATTTTTAATTTCAAATTGGCTTGTATTTCAGAAAGACATGGGGCGTGCATAAATCACCATAATTACCCACGCTCGCGCTCCCATCAATCATGTTCTGAGTAGCGCCATTGTGTTTTCCCCTGTTCGCCTATCAGCTGTGAGGAGCTCGTGAATATGTACACTTCATTTCAAGAGAATAAGGACGCTGAAAATTGACTGTAATTTGACACGGGACACGTTCGGGACGCGTCCGTTTCTTCGGAGCTCATGTACAGAATGCGGTCGGCGAATTTAGCTGCCGAAAGACCGTGGATATACAAGATACGCGCATACACATGGAGATACGCAAATTATCGCACAACACGGCAACACAGGGTGAGTCATATTATTATCATATGATTTCTGCATCAAATGGAGATAGGTGAAAGCAGGGGCCTTGTGTCAACATTAGCGTATGTGTACGTGTGTACGTGTGTGTACGTGTGTGTACGAGACTAAACCGGGACTAAACCGGGACTAAACCGGGACTAAACCGGGACTAAACCAGGACTAAACCAGGACTAAACCAGGACTAAACCAGGACTGAAACAGGAATAAACCAGGACTTAAAAAGGACTAAAACAGGACTAAGGTGTGTGTGTGTCCAGAGTGTGTCTGTATGTGTGTGTGTGTGTGTGTGTGTGTGTGTGTGTGTGGTGTCCTATACTATTTTGTATTGTATTAAATTGACAATGCAGGTGATTTTTTACTTAACATATTATCCTGTGTATTATTGAATGATTATATGGACTTTTTGTTATAAAAGCATTTCCATTTTTAACAAAGTACCTTCTAATTCTGACCTGCCCTGAAAAACCACACCACTGGAATGTCAGTGATGGGGGAGAGCTTAGCTTAATGTCATGCAAATGAGTACTGAAGGCCTGGACTTAGAGATTCTTTCATGCAGATTTTCTCAGCTCGTTCTTTTGAGATGAGCTGCTTTCAAATGGCCACAAATTCTTCAAATGTTCTCAGATTTCCATGTGTAAAGGCATCGTTGGAAAGCTTAGAATCTACACTTTCAGAATCTGTGAATAACTCCCGGGACGATTTATGTCTGGTTTTCCCACGGCTGGTCACATTTAATGAGAGACAAATGTAACTTATTTATATGCCTGGGTCAGGGTTTGTAGAAATTCGGGGCCCGTTTACACGAGAACGCTTATGGGTAAAAACGACAAAATATTTTATCGGAAGTGCCTTTCGTTTACACGGTGACGGCGTTTTTGGGGCCTGAAAACGCAAAAATCTGAAACGTTAAATACGCTCCGTTGTAGCATTTCCGTGTAAACTGCCCAAAACTGGTCAGATCTGCTCACGTCGCGTACGCGTTTATGTCACATAGATGCGGCAATACAAGAGTCATTTCAACAATTGTATAAATCGCACCCACACACGTCTGCGGTCTTTTCTCTTCTTCCCGTACAAGTCTTTCTCACACTCTCACAGCCACACAGACGCCAAGACAAGCGACTTCCGCATGAGGCACTTCAAATGTAAAACCCCATGTGATTTTATATTTTCTAATTCACTGTAATCCTCCTGTAATGTCACTATTTTCAGTACAATATTCAAAAACATGTAAACAAAAATACAAGTCACTGAAATGTTTGGAGCGGAACTTAACAACTCATGTAAAACGCAACTAGAACATTTTATTTTGAAGTTTTACCTTTCTCTTTTCCGGTACAGTTGTGGTTAGAAATGTAACTTGACGCTGTTGTGATGTGTTTTTTTTGTTTTTTTTTCAGTCCAGCGCCTCCCTTCGCTGGCTTTTGCGTCCACTTTTGCGTCTTCGTATAAACGTGGATGAAAAATTGAAGACGAGACGCCACTTTTGCGTCTTCTGTTTTGATCGTCGCCGTATAAACGTAGCCTCAATGTGGGTATTGAAATAAACTTGTGATTAGCAGAGGATGCACAGTTTAAAGGTGCACTGTGTATCTTTTCTGTCGGAGGGTCCGTCTTCTGCTTGTCTTCATGGAGATGTGCCCAAAATGTTCCACAGTGTGGCCATAAACTTACGAATCTCCATGGACACTTGCACGCCAAATTACATGTCAGATCTGTAACATTTTTAGATATTTTTGCACACCTGTAAAAACCTGCAAAACACATCCGTGGACAATTCAAACCAAAGCATCAACATTGCCATAGAGACAAATAGGTTGCGGACCCCTTCTAGAGAAGTTGTAGATTTTACTCACAAGCCTCATTGTCTGTAAAATGTCAAACCATCCCACTATCCCACTATGCCTGCCCACCTTTACACCCGCACTGCACCTCACTTCAAAATAACGACTTTTCTGAACTTTTCAATGCTGGGGACAGAAAAAAAAAACTGTGAAGGAGCAATCGCTGCAGTAAATTAAGGAGCAGATGGGCCTGAAGCTGCAAAAACACATATTAATCTTATAAAGTGGGGATATTCGAAGGACTCGCAGAATAAAGTATGTGTGGAAATGCCAAGTGGAAGAAGTCCGTAAAGCAAAAATGTAGAAATGTCCTAAGTGAGCTACGGTACTGCCACTCTTAGAAGGAAGGGCATGCTTTTTTGTGTCACCTATTATTATTATATAAGGAGCTCAAAAGATAGAAATTAATGTGAACTGGCCTCTGAAAGTTGTGAAAAGTGCTTATAAAGTAATGGTGAATAATTAGGATGCTCAGAATACATAAGCGAAAGAAGGGACAACAGTATAAATCAGATACATTTCCATTAAAGAGCCATTGTGTAACTTTTCTGGTGTAGGGTCCTTCAAATGCTTGTTTCAATGGAGACGCTGTTGCGCAGGGTTCCAGTCGAGTGCACAGGCTGCAGTGAGAAGCCCTGCGTGGTCCCGCACACCAGTAAAAGTTTATTGCTAAAGGAGGACACTTGTGTCCAAAAAGGAGGACAAAGGCCCTAAAGTGAGGACACCTTGTTTTTTTTTGGGGGGGTTGTGATCATTTGTGCTCCTGGCTGTGTTCCCCTGGGCCTTCGCACTGTCAAGGGGCATTTTTTTTGTCTCCTTTTCAAACTCTCCTGCAGCGTGAGCTGACTCGTCTTTGGCTGGGTTGCCTGTAACTCGCTGTATTGTGTCGGGTGTTTGTTTTTGAGGTGTCGTATCGGTTTGTTGTGTTAAATGTCGCCCTTTCCTTTCCACCTCTTGCAATCCCAAGTTTACATATCCCACCGTTTGCTATGTCAATGTTGTTGTCATCAACTTTATAGTATTTCCAGACCGCAGACATACTCGCCAAACATTATAGCGCTCATTATAGTGCTCTTCTTATCTCTTCTCTGTACTCGTGCTTTGCGCTTCGAGCTGCTTCCGTGTATTTAACCAACAGCGTGTCATGCCGCACGCGTTGACGTTTCTGTGTGAAGTCTGACTCTGTGCCACCGCATAACCATAGATCTCATCTAGGATATGTTAAAAAATAATAAGAATACTTGCTACTAGCAAGTGTAAATAATGGGTGGGGATTTATGACAATTTATGCAACGGTGGACGACGAGGGTCCAAAAGGAGGACAAAATGTAAAAAAGGAGGACACGTGACAGACGGCCGGACAGACGGCTCTAAAACCGGACTGTCCGGACGAATGGTCACCCTATGATCAACTGGTAGATCGCGATTGACATACTGGGCACAACTGTTTTAGACACTGTTTTTGTTTTACACGGTAATACGAGACAAAGTGCGTCCCTATTCAGCTCCATACAGGATGCATACTTTTGGTTCTGAATACGGGACGATTCTGTTTTTCAAGGGACGGTTGGCAACCCTAAACACAACTATACATACAGTATATATATATATTTTCATCCCTGTATTCTATAAAACAAACTATATGGAGGATTTGTGCAAACAGTGAAAATCTAAGGTGATCCATATATTTTTGTATCTGTGCAGGGAGGACCAGGGCACCTGTATCTGCTGAAGAATAAAGTGGCCACATTTGCTAAAGTGGAGAAGGAGGAAGACATGATCCAGTAAGACGATGCAGTTTTACATGTATTTAATATGAATATGTGGCGTACCTGTCGATCGCCATTGTACTTTTCTATAATAACATCCTCAAACTTCTGCATAGGGCCCCCACATGGACAGAAACGGCACTGTCTCTTAATACACTTTTATACTGTTTTGTGTGCTGTAGGTTTTGGCGGAGACTGAGCAGACTGATGAGCAAACTCAACCCAGAGCCAAACCTCATACATATTATGGGATGTTACGTACTGGGCAGCGCCAATGGAGAAAAGGTATGTTTGTGCACACTTTGACTTTCTCTACTGTCATTTTTGGTTATGCATACTTTTTTTATTGATGTGAATATTGCTGGATTAGGCTTTGTACCAATAATTACTTTTTTATGCACTTTTTTTATCTTTGGGCAAAGTACTTCAACGACACAGCTTACCGCCAGCATCTGCAGTGGTGCGGTGGTTTTGTTTTAGTACGAGAGCTTGTCGGCTTATATATAAGTGCACTCTGCTTTGCTTTGCTAAAAACAAACTTAATTTTTTTTGCAAGTGAACACTAGCAATGTTTCAAAGGGATTGTGAGAGCTAAGTATTAGGGGTGTAAAGATTAACCGATTTGGATCGGTTATCGGTCTGTGACCTCTGCGATCTGAGTGTACCGATCAGCAGAGCCCGGATCGGTCCAAATGCACTACGAAAGGTCCGATGCACCGGATTTACAGCCAAGAATCGGTTTGCTAGCTCCTGAACGGTCTCTCTCATGGCGCAGCAGTCGCGCTGTGTGTGTCTGCGTTCTTTCGCGAACGGTGGGTGGTTTACTTACCTGGGGTTGAAGCTTATTGGCTGGTTAACTGCCAATGATGCGAGCGGCGCGGGCTATATGCGGAAGCGAGCACAAAATGTTTGCACTGTATAGCCGTGTCCCAATTCGCATTGTGCGGAGGGCGGGTTTCCCGCCGCCTCGTCTCGTCAGGAGATCTACTCTATCGGTAAGCTAAGCTAAGTTTCCTTTTATTGAGCTATGGTTAAATTAATTTGGTGCGCTACCGCTATTTATGGACATGGTTCATATGCGTGGTTAACTTTTGTGCCAGTGTAGTGTCGCGTTGATATCGGTCTGATGTTTCACTATCGGCTCAGTAGTTTCCATGGCAGCTATAGACCATAACAATTGTATGATACTACTGTACTTCACACACAGATGATTTTTGTCTCAAAGGAGACTAAGGAAATGTTATAAGATGGAGAGAAAGTATTAGTTATTCAGTGGATTTAACATGCTAGTGTTTTCTATAACTGCCTAGTAATATCTATCTTCTTGTCAGTGATATGTTGCACTTTTACACTTACTGAAACTCATGAGTGACTGAAGCACTAATTACTAACTAATTCTGATTCATTCTGATTTTTGACTTTAATAGGCAACTTGCTTGTTTTATAAGGTCTTTTTTTATTTTTGAAATCTAACCTTATTGTTTTGTGTTGCTTGAGGGAAGGAATGTGTTGTATTTTAAGTATGAGCAGAGTTTTGCAAACCGGATTGCCAGTTTTTCAGTAGGCCTGGTGTATTGTCTGTTGGACACTAAATAAACAAAAGGATACTATTTTGAAATTTCATTTCTGTTTCTCTCTTTTTCTTCTCAGTAACTTTAAAGCACTTGGGAGTAAAGTTGTCAATTTGTATTGAATCGAAATTAACTGAACCGGATCAGATCGAATCGAACCGGATCGTTTACTAATTTTATGAATCGTCCCTGAATCGAATCGTAGCCTGTGAATCGAGATTCGAATCAAACCGTTTTGTGAGTGAAAGATTCACACCCTTACTAAGTATGCATTAGCACTATGGGAAGTAAATGAAACTACCTCTCCATCTTTAAACACATAAGAAAAGATTTAAAGACCACATATTGTGGTTGAGTCTGTTATTTTGTTAAAAAGTACAATACCCGTGGATCATTATGTTATTATTTACACATTTGAAATCACAAGAAATCACCAGACTATGGGACAAAAGACTCTTCAAACAGCGTGGTACATACGAAAAGGCTGTGTGGATGTCCAATAACAAATCGTCTTTTCTGCTTTTCCTGCCTTCTTTTCTCAACCTGCTGTGACAATGTCTGGACTTAGATTGGATTTTGTGACCTGAAAAATTCGCAAAGAAGCCTCATTAAACATGAGCGGTCCACCACGCACATTCAGAGTCCGATCACACTAAAAAGTCTCTGTTTTCATTTATGATGCTCGGTGCTCTGGAAAATGCACTGAACAATAATAATTAATTTTCAGCTTCACATCAAAAATATTTCGAGCTACCAGTCACTTACAGGGAGAGAAACTGGCCCTGGTTTACATATTTGTAAATCTGATTGTGATGATGTCAGTGCCTCACCAGCCATGACCCTCACCGCACGTCACTGAGCTGTGGTGTACCATGACTAGGAATGCACTGATGCAGATACTTAGACTTAGATTTAGACAGACTATTGACCCACAAGGAAAATGACTTGGACACAGTAGCTCACACATCACATTATACAGTGGTACCTCACCTTACGAAATTAATTTGTTCCAGAAGTGGTTTCGTAACGTGAATTTTTCGTAAGTTGAGTAGCTATTTCAATGGAAAAAGCCTGATTCGTTCCAAGGCCCCGATCCAAGTTTTTTTTTAAATAGTGTAACTTTTTTTTATAGTGTAACAGTGTGTTCTGCGTAGAGACTGTAGACCCAGGACTAAACATGGACTATACCAGGTCTAGACCAAGGTCTAAACCTGGACTAAACCAGGACTAGACCAGGTGGATTAAAGCGCATGAACGAGACCCGTGCTCAAACCGTGCCTCCTTTAGACCTCCTCTAGACCTGGTCTAGACCAACGCGGCTCTTGCATGCGTTCGTTCATGCGCTCAGACTGCGTGCGGTCCCCCTCGCTGCTCGCCTCAGCCGTGACTCGAAACGAAACCAGGAAATAGACCCGCACGCGACGCTTTAATCCACCTGGTCTAGTCCTGGTTTAGTCCAGGTTTAGTCCAGGTTTAGTCCTGATCCAGTCCTGGTTTAGACTTGCTGGCAGCCCCGCGCCGGGTCATCCGAGATTTATCCATAGTTTCGAGTAGATGATTACGCCAGTGCGCATGTGCGGAGTCACATCTTATTTCACTCTCAGCTCCCGGGACCCAAACATGAAACGCAAAGCTGTAAATTATGGATAAATCTCGGTTTACAGGCCACTTTTGACTCAAATGAAAGTGTAGACTAAGACATCGAGCTTCTATGATTTGAAAAGTGCTAAAGTTTGTGTTATTTGGAGACCGCTCGGGGCATATATTACATGCTCTATGCCCCGAGAACGCTAATTGCTAATCTAAAAGATCTCTGGAAGTGCTCCATATGACACCAAAGTGCTATGGGTGAGTAAAACAACTTGTTTTATTACCGAAATAAGGCTCAGATTGTAAAAAACGTTAATTCTCCTTTAAGGAAATAAGTGATGTTTCATCCTTACACTGGTATCAGTTATTATACCATAACCATGTACCACAGGCTGGAGCTGGAGCCGGTGAAGTTGGCGTGACAGGGGCCGTCAGATGAACGGGGCAAAGGAGGACAGTCTCACACTTGACAGAATAGAGACATGGAAGCACTTTGACAGGCAGAACAAGGAAGATGAGTGCGCCCCATTTGTGCCGTTGCTTCACCTCTCACACGCCTACGCTGTGTTACAAATGATTTTTACATTTTTTTATGCAAATTTGGCAACTGTCAGTGGTGAAGAATACATTAAAAGTACTACATTATGCAAAACCGACCTTTACAGAGTTTAAATGTGTAGTGTAGTCTTCTTGGCATACCTGGAATGAAAGGGTCCCTCACGATTCCATTTGATACTTGATACATGGCTCACAGTACGATGTTATCACGACATATCTACATATGCAATAATCGATCACTATTTTTAAGAACCAAAAACATTTTATCAACAGTATTTCTTTGTTGAACCACTACTTGGGTAAAATCAATATGGAATAAACCGACCATTTAACCAGTAAAACAAAGAATATGTCAGAATGTACGCACAAACAAGTTCCCTTTGTCTAAGCAAAAACAATCAAAAGTTGTTGCACTGTCACAAAATAATCCAGTAAAATGTACCAAAAAATACTCTTGATGATATATTGATACAGCAGCCCATGATAACGATACCGTACCACCAAATTTAGTATCACCTCTAAGCGGAGACATTGGGTTTCTTGTCTTTTATTATGACATGCATTGTGTATTTAAATTTGTATTCTTCTTATCTTTATATACAGACTTACTATGAACTAGGGATGCGATATTTTGTGGGATCTAACAAAACTGTGAATACTTTTTCCTCTTAAAATGCCTTGAGAAGACTTAATGGCATGAAATTTTCACTTTCTGAGGTTTTTGAACGTTTATGTGAGCTCCCCTACCCTGTTTAGGGCCCCCCCCAATGGCTAAAAGTTGCAAAATGTCTAAACTGAGCATTTGCGATCCTTTTCTGCGTTAGAAAAAAACACAGCTCAAACGGGCGATTCTGAACAAGGGAACTATGTGACGTCACATCGAAAAATGCAGCTCCACCCCCGTCTGTCTGTACTCAGCGTCTCTGTAAATCACGCCCAGAGAGTTTGGACTGCGGAGGAGCTACGCAATGCGAAATGCGTTTTTATTTGCCTGGAGGCACGTGCGAGTGTTTCCAGGCTCGGAAGTCCTTTATCTAAGCCTGTGGATATCTGAAACAGCAGTGGTTTAATTTTATTTTCTGTGGAAATGTGTTTATTTTTCAATGGAACGCTTCTCATCTCTTCCTCTGCGTAAAAACGCGGAAGTGGGGCCAGCGCACATCACACAGCTGAAGAGGAAAGAGCGGAGAGTTTGGCCACGCCCCCACCCTCTGCTCTGGCCTATCTCTGTCCTCCTCATTTGCATTCAAGCAACAACGCCCATAATGGAGTGTTCCAGAGTGACATTTATGACTCTTTCTCATCTTGTCTCTCTTTCTCATGCACTGAGTGTTGATTTTGAAGGATTCATTTACAGTATTAGGGAACCATTAAGGAGCCATATAAAAGCATCAAGAAGTACCATGTCATGGGACCTTTAATCCAGCCATCCATTCATTTTCTTCCGCTTATCCAGGGCCGGGTCATGGGGGCAACAGTCTAAGCAGGGCCTCCCAGACTTCCTTCATCCCAGACACTTCCTCCAGCTCCTCCGGGGGGACCCCAAGGCATTTTTACTTATTTTATTATTATTACTTATCTTGTCTGCATGCACTTTCTTATTCAAACTTTCTTTTGCACTAAACTGCCTGGAGCTAATGTGGAAAGTGAATTTCTCCTATGTGAGATAAATAAATTCTTATCTCATCTTAGTCCCTCCAGCGTGTCCTGGGTCTTCCCCGGGGCCTCCTCCTCCCGGTGGGACATGCCCGGAACACCTCCCGAGGGAGGCGTCCAGGAC
Organism: Paratrypauchen microcephalus; assembly: GCA_036785185.1. NCBI lineage: Eukaryota > Metazoa > Chordata > Actinopteri > Gobiiformes > Gobiidae > Paratrypauchen > Paratrypauchen microcephalus. Next base: position 2,344,854 of record JAVJIX010000083.1, on the reverse strand, counting down.
GCATCTGGAACAGATGCCCGAGCCACCTCAGCTCGCTCCTCTCGACATGGAGGAGCAGCGGCTCTACTCCAGGCTCCTTCCATGTGACTGAGTTCCTCGCCCTATCTCTTAAGGGAGCACCCAGTGGAGGAAACTCATTTCGGCCACTTGTATCTGCGATCTTGTCCTTTCGGTCATTAAGACTTAGGCTGCGTCCAATTATTCTGTCTTACCCCTTCGCCGCTCATCCGAGAGGCTTTGTCAGCTTCGTCAGAGCTGACGAAGCCTCTCGGATGAGCGGCGAAACATTTTCAACCAAACAAACTTTGTCCAGTTGACAAATTGAACTTCTCCTTTGATCATGGATTCTACCTGGACGACAGAGGGACCTTTCACACACAGGATATATGTTATCACACACGTACACACACACACACACACAGACACACCTTAGTCCTGGTTTAGTGCCGAAATAGATGCAGAAATAATCTGATAATATGACTCACCCATAAGAATGCGGTCAGATCCATTCTAACAGTTTGCCGTGTTGTCTTTAATAATCCGGAGCTCCGGAGAAAAGGACATAATCCCGAATTTATCCCGTGTCCCGAGGCGAGAGTTCCTTCATACGTAGCATTAACGTAGGAAGTTAAGGATTCTTCTTCTCTTGGAAATGCTGCGTAAATATCAGGCGGCTCGCTCACAGCTGATCGGCGAACAGGCGCAAACACAACAGCGGCAATCGTCATGATTGGCGGGAGCGCGTATCGGTGCGTAATTATGCTCGAGTACTGGAGTACTGAGTATATCATCCATCCCTCTACAGACGAAAATATAAAAACTGAACTTCTATAACAAAGCCCTGATTGCTATTAAATGTCAGGGATGAAGCAAAAAAGTTAGATCTTCTCAAAATGGTCTCTAATCCAGGCCATTGAGATGTGACAGTGAGTTAAAACCATGTATTTGGAGGAGTTCTACAGAGAAGCTTTGGCCATGAAATATGGATGCTCCAGCTGCTGACGTAGACACAACAAAAGGCATCAGTGGAGCTTAGCCAATACTCAGCGCTTTTCCCTAAGTACTTGAACTACATTTATCCACTCGAAAAAAGTGAACCAAGCTTCAAGCATTCCATAGGCACCTGAAAAACACACTGTTAGGCAGACTATGAAAAAAGTTAAGTTAAAGGAAAAGTAACGTTTTTTTACAATCTGAGCCTTCTTTCGGCAATAAAACAAGTAGTTTTACTCACCCATAGCAGTTTGGTGTCAATTGTAGCAGTTTTGAAGAAGTTATGTTGTAGCCGTTCTGTTCTACTAATGATCCCGTATCCGTTAGCGTGAGTGCTCGGGGCATTACTTTGCGGTCTCCAAATAACACAAACTTTAGCACTTTTCAAATCACAGAAGATCGCTGTGTCAGCGTAGACTTTTAGTGGATTCCAAAATGGCCTGAAACCCGATATCGCAACAGAAAAGTAAAGTTCAGAGCGGTGTTAGCTTCTTTCGGACTAGCGGTGTTTACAAAACAGCTGAGTTCACGCATGCGCACTGTCCTCTCTGATGACGTCATCAAATGAAACTATAGCTGCATATCGGGTTTCAGGCCGTTTTGGAATCCACTAAAAGTCTACCCTGACACAGCGATCTTCTGTGATTTGAAAAGTGCTAAAGTTTGTGGTATTTGGAGAGCGCAAAGTAATTCCCCGAGCACTCACGCTAACGGGTACGGGATCATTAGTAGAACAGATCGGCTACAACATAACTTCTGCGATACTGCTCCAATTGACACCAAACTGCTATGGGTGAGTAAAACTACTTGTTTTATTGCCAAAAGAAGGCTCAGATTGTAAAAAAAATAGATAGAAATAAATAGAAAAAAATAGAAAACGTATAGAAAAAATACATGATGTAAGATTTGGGAGACTTTTAGCCAAAAATATACAAATAAATATCATAAAATAAAAAAAATAAAAAATGTGTTTTTATTTCTTTCTCTCTTTTTTTTTGGTTTTGTTTGTGTTTATCTAACTGAAAGCATGAAAAGGCATGCGTCCTTACACTGAACAGACTTGCATCTCCACAAACCTGACTCTTATTTGCTTGTTTCCAAAAAAATGTTATGTAATGTAATGTTGCTTATTTGGCTATAATATGACATAAAAACATATATATTTTTAGTAACACCTTCTTAATCTGCTTATGTTTATATCATTGTATTAGATAATTAATAATTTCTTTTACATCTATATATATAGATTTAAAAGAAGTTATTAATTATCTAATACAACCATAAAAACATAAGCTTTTTTTTTTTAAGGTAGAGTTAAGCCAGTCGGATGATAAATCTAAACCATGAAATTCAAGTCACTCTATCTTGTATTACTGTATCCTCCTTAACCCACCCTCCTCCACAGTACTGCAGTTGTGTGTACCCTCCTACCCTCCGTGTAGTACACACACACACAAATATGCCCACTCACTGAAATATTCATTGTATCACGCGGCCCTCGACCTCAGCACTCGCTCTCGGTTACGCCGACACATCCACCTCCCTGTACACAGCAGCAAACAGCTAAATCGCTTTAGTACACGGATATGTGAGGATGACGGCCAAAGGGCGATGGTACTTCATTTTAGATATAAATGTGTCAAGTGAAAGTGATAGAAGGAAAACAAGTACAGTTAGCCTATATTAGTGATACTCCAAATACTCCATATTTCAAACTTGATTTTGATCATAAGGAATAGGCTTGATCCTGGATTCTGATTACAAAACCACAATTATTTTTCAACAATAGATATGTCATTTTCAAGCAAAATAAGGGAACGTTCAGATAAAGCTCAGATTAGTACCTGACTTTTGATATTTTTGACAACCGTTTATTCTGAGGTGTGGTTTACAATATAGTTTTGATTTAGTGTAATCTTGACTGTGGATTTATTAGTAGTATTAGTAGTATTTGTGTAGACAGTAGAGCTCGTTGCTGATATGATACATACCTTGATATTAGGGGTGGCACGGCTCATGAAAAACCGACGAACCGTTCGGTTCGCTTGTCACGACGAACCGCTCGGTGCGCACCTGACGGTTCCGGGCATGCACAATGCAGGGCTCTCAAGTCTCACGCATTGAGAGTGTGACACACGCAATTCGACACACGCCACACATGGCATTTCTCACGCTGATTTTTTTTTTTTTGTGTGTGTGCCCAGAAAATCGGTCTGTGTGGCTCAGTTTATGCAGGCACCGCACGTTTTCAGCGAAAAAAAACTCCCTTCCTCCTCCCCGCCCCGCTCCCCGGAAAAAAAATCAGCCAATCAGAAAATAGATTGTTCTGTTGTTGGGCAGACTGTAGAGTGTAGTTTCAGCTGCTAAGCGCACACTGCGGTGATGATAAAACAAACTGATGACGCGTTCACACGCTCACACGGCATTTCTCACGCAATTCAAGCCACCCCCCCGCTCCTCGGGAAAATTGTTCACTCCCCCCCCCCCCCCCCCCCCGCTCCGTGAAAATTACGCAGTCTCACGCATGACCCCGCTCAAAACTTGAGAGCCCTGCACAATGTATACTTGCCTCTGCCTTTCGTGAGAAAGATGAATGAGTGCGTTTTTTTACGTCCGGCGCTGGTGAGAGCCGCAGCTGGTTTCAACGCGCTCCTCTATTTTCCAACTTTTTTTTGCTCTCTTCTGCTTTGTTCGTTTGTACTTTTTGTAAATAGTGTGTATAAAGCTAAGTACTTCAGAAACGCGTTGTTTCTGCTCTGTTTCAACCTTTCTTTTGTGGATTATTACTATTTCATCGGCGCATGTGCTTGGGGTCGTGCCCCCCCATTGTGTATACGAAGGATCAGCTGTTAGCGCTGCGCGGCGCAGTTGTGCTCCCCCAAGACCGTCATGACATCCCGGAGGAGTTACTACGGAAGACCCGCAGAGGCCGACGTGCTGGATGCAAACTCCGGGAAAAGAAAAGACGCTGCAGACCTGTGCTCCCCTCTGTCATCGCAGGAAATGTGCGGGCTATTTCGAACAAGACGGACGAATTAGCGGCGCTCACGCGGTATCAGCGGGAATACAGAGACAGCAGCATCATGGGTCTTGGTTAACCCCGCAAATCCCGGATTCAGCTGTTGCTATGGACAACTTTCACCTGCTGCGCGCGGACAGGACGGCAGACAGTGGGAAAAGGAAAGGAGGCTGGCTGTGTTTGTAAATGAGAAGTGGTGCAAACCTGGACACTGTACAGTGAAGGAGCAGCTGTGTAACAAGGACGTGGAGCTGCGCGCTATTAGCTTGAGGCCTTATTATTTGCCCCGAGAGTTCTCACATGTGATTCTGATCGCTGTGTATGTTCCTCCCTCTGCTAATGCTGAGACAGCATGTGACACACATTATTAAGATAAATGGATATAAGGTGTATTTTGAAAGAAACTAATAAGAACCGTGCAGAACCGAAAACCGTGACCCTTAAACCGTGATACGAACCGAACCGTGACTTTTGTGAACCGTGCCACCCCTACTTGATATATAGGCCAAGGTATGATATGTGTCTCAATACAGTGCACCCTCAGTTCAATGCAATTCAATACGATATACAGTGGTACCTCACCTTACGAAATTAATTTGTTCCAGAAGTGGTTTCGTAATGTGAATTTTTCGTAAGTTGAGTAGCTATTTCAATGGAAAAAGCCTGATTCGTTCCAAGGCCCCGATCCAAGTTTTTTTTTTATAGTGTAACTTTTTTTATAGTGTAACATTGTGTTCTGCGTAGAGACTGTAGACCCAGGACTAAACGTGGACTATACCAGGTCTAGACCAAGGTCTAAACCTGGACTAAACCAGGACTAGACCAGGTGGATTAAACGCCGCGTGCGGGTCTATTTTCTGGTTTCGTTTCGAGTCACGGCTGAGGCGAACAGCGAGGGGGACCGCATGCAGTCTGAGCGCATGAACGAGACCCGTGCTCAAACCGTGCCTCCTCTAGACCTCCTCTAGACCAGGTCTAGACCTGGTATAGTCCACGAGCGGTCTCCAGACCAGGTCTAGACCACCGCGGCTCTTGCATGCGTTCGTTCATGCGCTCAGACTGCGTGCGGTCCCCCTCGCTGCTCGCCTCAGCCGTGACTCGAAACGAAACCAGGAAATAGACCCGCACGCGGCGCTTTAATCCACCTGGTCCAGTCCTGGTTTAGTCCAGATCTAGACCTGCTGGCAGCCCCGCGCTGGGTCATGCTGCGCTAACACACGTGTCAGAGCGCAGTTTTCTCCCCCCTCCCCCCACACTTCACTATTAATAATTTTGTTGAAAATCTATGAAAGTTTGAGTGTTTAAACGAGAGACAAATGTGAGAAAAGTTTAAATCCAGTCTGAGAAAAGAAGAAGAAGAAGAAGAAGAAGTGACTTTATTGATCTCACACTGGAGAAATTCTTCTCTGCATTTTAACCCATCCTATATATATATACATATACTAGGAGCAGTGGGCAGCACACACATTAGGGCGCCCGGGGACCATCTCCATGATCCTCTCGCTTCGTATAATCTCGCTAGCGTATAATGTGTGTGGCTGAGTGCGCATTATTTGAATTTTTGAGATTTCGCGTTTCGTAACTTGAATTTTCTTTCGTATCTAGAGACCAAAATTTAACGTGAAGGCGTTTCGTAACTTGAAATTTTCGTTTGTTGGGTCTTTCGTAAGGTGAGGTACCACTTTATATACAAAAAACTACTCTTATATTGATACAGCAGCCCACTATATTGATACTGTATCATGAAATTAAGCAGTACAATACATGATATTTCAATGTCTGTGCACATCTGTAGTAGTTGTGGTTTATTCCAGGTTTAGACCTTATTTGCAGTGTTTGTGGTTGCCAAACATATAAGAAAAATACCTGATTTATTACCTTTTTTATTGCAGTTTGCTTTTGTAGTCTAATTATCTATTGAATTGCTGAAGAACAGAACAAACTTTAAATCGACTTTGCACAAAGTAATGAACAATGAGCAGAGGTACATACTTTGAAAATGCTAACCTCTCTCCTCCTAAAACGAGCGTCTGGGTTCATAGCGCTTTTCATTGAGCTCATTTTTAAGGGCCTGATGTAAAGCAGGTGTTAAAGAGGTTTCTGTGCCCAAAACTGTGACAACTTGGAACTAAATTGGGGCAAACATTGACCCAAAAAGTTGCTTAATGTGTAATGTTTTTTTATAATTTGGCTCCTTGCGGGTCCTAAGCCAGACCAATGTCACAGTTCTAATAAGTTTGCAGGGTAATATTCATCTGGAAGGGCAAAATAATACAGTTTTAAAGGAGAATTAACGTTTTTTTTACAATCTGAGCCTTATTTCGGTAATAAAACAAGTTGTTTTACTCACCCATAGCACTTTGGTGTCATATGGAGCCCTTCCAGCGATGTTTTAGATTAGCGATAGCCGTAGCGCTAATATATGCCTCGTGCGGTCTCCAAATAACACAAACTTTAGCACTTTTCAAATCATAGAAGCTCGATGTCTTAGTCTACGCTTTCGTTTGAGTCAAAAGTGGCCTGCAATCCGAGATTTATCCATAGTTTCGAGTAGATGAGGACGCCAGTGCGCATGTGCGGAGTCACAGTTTATTTCACTCTCAGCTCCCGGGACCCAAACATGAAACGCAAAGCTGTAAATTATGGATAAATCTCAGATTACAGGCCACTTTTGACTCAAACAAAAGTGTAGACTAAGACATTGAGCTTCTAAGATTTGAAAAGTGCTAAAGTTTGTGTTATTTGGAGACCGCTCGGGGCATATATTATATGCTCTATGCCCCGAGAACGCTAATCGCTAATCGCTAATCGCTAATCGCTAATCTAAAACATCTCTGGAAGTGCTCCATATGACACCAAAGTGCTATGGGTGAGTAAAACAACAACCGAAATAAGGCTCAGATTAATAATAATAATAATAATAATAATAATAATACATTTTATTTGTTAGGCGCCTTTCAAGGCTCTCAAGGTCGCCGTACATCAAAATATTAAATACATTAATTAAATAATACATAATAGATTGTAAAAAAACGTTAATTCTCCTTTAAAACAACATAGCTACTGTCTTAACAAATGTTTAGTATCATACCTCTCATTTTCGCTAGCGCCATTGCTACATTTTGGCAGTTTAAGAAAAGGATTCTCACTGCAATAAGTTTCTAAGTGTTTTTCAGAGACCAGAGTGGAGTTTGCCATAATGGTCATGCCAACAACTATCATGCTAACTGCGTACTTCCTGATTCCCAGACAATAAAACACTTTAGTATTAGATGCAGACTGTACACAGCTGATTCATTCTGATATCAGTAGCTACTTAGACAAAATAAGTCACATTTTGTTCAAGAACATTGTACAGTGGTACCTCACCTTACGAAAGACCCAACAAACGAAAATTTCAAGTTACGAAACGCCTTCACGTTAAATTTTGGTCTCTAGATACGAAAGAAAATTCAAATTACGAAACGCGAAATCTCAAAAATTCAAATAATGCGCGCTCAGCCACACACATTATACGCTTTTCTCAGACTGGATTTAAACTTTTCTCACATTTGTCTCGTTTAAACACTCAAACTTTTATAGATTTTCAACAAAATTATTAATAGTGAAGTGTGGGGGGAAGGGGGAGGGGGGAGAAAACTGCGCGCGGACACGTGTGATAGCGCAGCATGACCCGGCGCGGAGCTGCCAGCAGGTCTAGACCTGGACTAAACCAGGACTAAACCTGGACTGGACCAGGACTAGACCAGGTGGATTAAAGCGCCGTGCGCGAGTCTATTTCCTGGTTTCGAGTCACGGCTGAGGCGAGCAGCGAGGGGGACCGCACGCAGTCTGAGCGCATGAACGAACGCATGCAAGAGCCGCGGTGGTCTAGACCTAGTCTAGACCAGGTCTAGAGGAGGCACGGTTTGAGCACGGGTCTCGTTCATGCGCTCAGACTGCGTGCGGTCCCCCTCGCTGCTCGCCTCAGCCGTGACTCGAAACGAAACCAGGAAATAGACCCGCACACGGCGCTTTAATCCACCTGGTCTAGTCCTGGTTTAGTCCAGGTTTAGTCCAGGTTTAGACCTTGGTCTAGACCTGGTATAGTCCACGTTTAGTCCTGGGTCTACAGTCTCTACGCAGAACACAATGTTACACTATAAAAAAAGTTACACTATAAAAAAAATACTTGGATCGGGGCCTTGGAACGAATCAGGCTTTTTCCATTGAAATAGCTACTCAAGTTACGAAAAATTCACATTACGAAACCACTTCTGGAACAAATTAATTTCGTAAGGTGAGGTACCACTGTATTTATCAGAAAAATTACACTTTGTGCTTGTCATCTCAGATTGCAGAATCGTACGGATTAGATGGATTACTGTAGTACGTTATAACACTGCTGTGGAGAAGCAGATCAGACTGAACACCATGTACTGTCATTTTAAATGGAGAACATTGCATTACAGCGCCGGATTGTGCAGGTCATTTCAGAACATAGCGGCTCTGCTAAGTCTGGAGACTGTTGTCAGGGAGCTTGCTTTCAACCTGGGTCTGTGGGTGTTTGTGATTGGTCAGAAATGTCACATGACTGGGGTGGATCTCATGGCACCAGTGATCCAGAACTTTACATTGACTTTACATCCTTTGTGTTTTTACCTCCAAGTTCCAGCAGTAGTAACAGTTTTGTACTTTAGTCGTAGCTTTTACCTCATTTTGTCTTAGCTTGGTTCCTGTTTTAGTCCGTGTTTAGTCCAGAAACAGACCAAACTGACTCTAGTCCTGGTTTAGTTCTGATGTAGTCCTAGTGTAGTACTTGTCTAGTCCTGGTTTAGACCCTGTGTTGAAACTCAGCTCAGTCCTGCTTATGTTAGATCTAGTTTAAGTCTTATTTAATACCTCTGTAGTCCTAGTTTGGACCTAGCTTAGTCCTTTTGTAGTCCATGATATAATTATTATTATTACCTTTATTTAACCAGGAAGTCCCATTGAGATTCAAAATCTCATTTTCAAGAGAGACCTGGCCAAGTTAGCAGCCAATCCACATAAATAGTTACATACATACAAACAATAGTATATACAATACAAATAATATATGAGCTTGTTCTGGGGTCCTTGTTTAGTCTTGGTTTAAAGGAAAAGTAAAGTTTTTTACAATTTGAGCCTTATTTCGGTAATAAAACAAGTTGTTTTACTCACCCATATCACTTTGGTGTCATATGGAGCACTTCCAGAGATGTTTTAGATTAGCGCTAGGCTAACGCCGTTAGCCTAGCGCGACTTATAGCCATAGCTCGGGGAATGCCCCGAGCTATGGCTATAATATGGCTATGGCTATTGTTAGCATTACCATTATGGCAAACTCCACTCTGGTCTCTGAAAAAAACTTGGAAACTTATTGCAGTGAGAATCCTTTTCTTAAACTGCCAAAATGTAGCAATGGCGCTAGCGAAAATGAGAGGTATGATACTAAACATTTGTTAAGACAATAGCTACGTTGTTTTAAAGGAGAATTCATGTTTTTTACAATCTGAGCCTTATTTCGGTAATAAAACAAGTTGTTTTACTCACCCATAGCACTTTGGTGTCATATGGAGCACTTCCAGAGATGTTTTAGATTAGCGATTAGCGTTCTCGGGGCATAGAGCATGTAACATGCCCCGTGCGGTCTCCAAATAACACAAACTTTAGCACTTTTCAAATCATAGAAGCTCGATGTCTTAGTCTACGCTTTCGTTTGAGTCAAAATATGACACCAAAGTGCTATGGGTGAGTAAAACAACTTGTTTTATTACCGAAATAAGGCTCAAATTGTAAAAAACTTTACTTTTCCTTTAAGTTCAGGACTATTTTTCACCTTATTCAGATCTAGTTAGATCTGTTTTAATTCTAGTTTAAACCCTTTACAGACTTGGTTTAGTCTAGGCTTAATTTTACTATTCCTTCCAAACAAAATAAATTTGTATTTTAATTCAAACTGAGCATTTTTGAGTGCTCAGAGAAGACAACTTTGGATCTTTGCAGCTTATTTTAGAGTTTATAGTTAATGCTATTTTTGCAACTCCAATCATTTTGAATTTTAGTACAATTTTTATTTAATTTCTTTATTTTACTCTTTGTTATAAAATGTTAACGTATGAGCTTACTGTGTCCAAGTAATTTCCCTTGTGGATCCATAATATTAGTCTAGTCCTGTGTAAAAAAAATAAATAAATAAAAAACAAAAAACAAACATTAAATGGAATCCTTTATAGCCTCTCTGGTGTGTACAGACCCATACCATAGAAAGCAGTGGTAAAGTGCATTGAGCCCCCCCTTCACCTGCCCCCTTGTGCCCCCTTCCTGCACACTCAGCAGGACAGAGGCTATTCTTAGACTTATACTTCACCTGGAGTCAGTATCCACCAGCAAAACTGTCTGGGCTTAGTCTCAGATCTTAAAGGGACAGTGTGTAAGATTTTTACCCGTTAATTACTGAAATTGAAGATATCCATTCAAAAATACATTGTTTTCCAAGCCTTTTCACTTCCATCATGAAATCAAAGTATTCTTTTGAACTTAGATATAGTCACATAAAAGGGGGATCTTCCCCATGCAGAGGCAGCCATTTTGATTACGAGAGCCGCAGAAAGACATTTGGGCTCCGCCTTCGGCTTCGGCAAGGCTCGTGGTTTTGGATAAACAACCGGAGGCAAACCAGGCTGAAGGCGAAGGCGGGTAAAAATCTTACACACTGTCCCTTTAACAAGACTTCTGAACTCAAGAAATGCAAATGTTCAGTTAAATATTGTTAAAGACCTTGTACCCTTGTATAAGCAGCACTGGAGATCAAAATAAGTTGACGGCAAGCTATATATTTATCATTATAAAATGTTTTATTGTCCACTAATCAGGAAGTGCACAGTTAGCAAGCTAGATTCGCCATCAATGCAAAACTCCACTCTAGTCTCTGAAAGTTGCGGAAAGTGCTCATGGTGAATAATTAGGATGCTTGAAATGCATAAGGTAAGTGAGGCATAACTTTGGACCTCTGCAAAATAAGTATAAATCTGGAGCCTACAGCGCCTTTATTTTGGGAGTTGGGAGTTTGACCTCATGATAAAAGTCAGAATAATTGCCCCTTGCTATTTCTAGTAACTATTCCACCCCCAGCTGCACTTGGAGTCTTATGATGCTAACAACCTCACTAGCACCTCCAACCTCCAACAAGTGCTAATTGGGTCCAATTTAGTGTCCTTAAATCAGGCTTGTATTTTGTGACCTCTCCCTGGTCTGTGTCAGTCCCATGGGGAATGTTCAGGATAAGTATCACAATAAGCCTTCTTGACCTTCACGGGTCCTGGTTTCTCTTAATGACTTTTCGATGGCTGTTAGTGTGTCGTTGTGTCTGCCAAAGTCCAAACTCAAACATGGTTTGACCTCATTTGAAAATTGATTACAGATATTATTAATCTCTTTAAAGGAACTCTATGTAATCTGTTTTCTTACAGATTTTAAAGGCATGAAATTTTCACTTTCTGAGGTTTTTGAACGTTAATGTGAGCTCCCCTACCCTGTTTAGGGCCCCTTCCATGGCTAAAAGTTGTGAAATGTGTAAACTGAGCATTTGCGATCCTTTTCTGCGTTTGAAAAAAAGACAGCCCAAACGGGCGATTCTGAACAAGGGAATTTTCTGACATCACACTTGGGGAAAATGCAAATGAATTTCCACCCCCGTCTGGATGTCTACCCATCGTCTCTGGAAATCACGCCCAGAGAGTTTGGACCGCAAACGAGCTATGCAATGCGAGATGCGTTTTTTTATTTGCCTGGAGGCACGTGAGAGTGTTTCCAGGGTCGGATGTCCTTTATCCGAGCCTCCGAACCTCTGAAACAGCACTGGTTTGATTTTATTTTCTGTGGAAATGTATCTTCCGAAGTGCTTAAAACGCGGAAGTGGGTGACAGCGCACATTGCACCGCTAAACCAGGAAACAGTGGCGTATTTGGCCACACCCCCACCTGCTGCACTGGCCTGTCTCTGTCCTCCTCATTTGCATTCAAGCAACAACGCCCAGAATAAAGCGTTTCAGACACATAGTTATGAATAGAACTGTCTTCATGAGGCTTTCTCATGCACTGAGTCTTGATTTTGAAGAAGGATTCATTTACAGTATTAGGGAACCACTAAGGCGCCATATAAAAGCATCAAGAAGTACCATGTCATGGGACCTTTAAAAAGTGACTACACTGACAACTGAACCTGGGTTGTCTTAACCAGCATATAAAGGACACACACGTTTTCCTCAGTATATGGGCTGACCAAGCCTTTTGCAAAAGCTCAGAACCTCCAGAATTCCATCACGGAGCTGCAGCGGCTGCACTAGCACTGGTTCACGGGATTTAGGGAGTGAGTCCTTTTACATTTAAACCAACTGGATTTCATCATTGAAACTGGCAACTCAAATGAGAGAATCTTGAGCCTCTTTTTTTGCTTTTCTGATTGGAGAACCATTACATCAAATTATAACAAATAAATGTCACAGTGTCCCTTTTTTGATTAAGAATAAATCAGCATTACAATTGTTATCAGTAAAAACTTTATTTAATTTGAACATATTCAGGTTTCAGTGTGGTCGTTAACTGTCTATAATGCATTTATTCAAGTGCATTATTATTGTGAGCAGGCTCTCCTCTCCACAGCGCTGACCTGTGTTGCCATAGTTAATCTGACTACTGACTACTTCTTTAAAAAGTAACTTGGTTACGTTACTGACTACTTCTTTAAAAAGTAACTAAGTTAGATTACTTTTAGTGACTTTCAGCAGAGGCTTGTTAGAACATACTTTGTTAAAATGGAAATGCTTTTATAACAAAAAGTCCATATAATCGTTCAATAATTCAATAATACACAGAATACATGTTATCACACACACACCTTAGTCCTGGTTTAGTCCTGGTTTAGTCCTGGTTTAGTCCCGGTTTAGTCCTGGTTTAGTCCTGTCTTAGTCCTGGTTTAGACCTGGTTTAGACCCGTTTTAGTCCTGGCTTAGTCTTGGTTTAGACCTGGTTTAGTTTTGGTTTAGTCCTGGTTTAGTCCTGGTTTAGTCCTGGTTAAGTCCCGGTTTAGTCCTGGTTTAGACCCGGTTTAGATCTGGTTTAGTCTTGGTTTAGTCCTGGTTTAGTCCCAGTTTAATCCTGGTTTAGACCCGGTTTAGTCCTGGTTTAGTCTTGGTTTAGAGCTGGTTAAGTCCTGGTTTAGTCCCGGTTTAGTCCTGTCTTAGTCCTCGTTTAGACCTGGTTTAGACCTGTTTTAGTCCTGGCTTAGTCTTGGTTTAGACCTGGTTTAGTTTTGGTTTAGTCCTGGTTTAGACCTGGTAAAGTCCCGGTTTAGTCCTGGTTTAGACCCGGTTTAGATCTGGTTTAGGCTTGGCTTAGTCCTGGTTTAGTCCTGGTTTAGTCCTGGTTTAGTCCTGGTTTAGTCTTGGTTTAGAGCTGGTTTAGTCCTGGTTTAGTCCTGGTTTAGTCCCAGTTTAATCCTGGTTTAGACCCGGTTTAGTCCTGGTTTAGACCTGGTTTAGTCCTGGTTTAGTCCCAGTTTAATCCTGGTTTAGACCTGGTTTAGTCCTGGTTTAGTGCCGAAATAGATGCAGAAATAATCTGATAATATGACTCACCCATAAGAACGCGCTCACTCCAGATGGTTTGCGTATAGACGTGTAAGCGCGCGTCGGGTATATCTGTGGTCTTTCAGGAGCTCCGGAGAAAAGGACATAATCCTGAATTTATCCCGTGTCCCGAGGCGAGAGTTCCTTCTTACGTAGCAATAACTTAGCAAGTTAAGGATTCTTCTTCTCTTGGAAATCCCGCGTAAATATCACGCGGCTCGCTCACAGCTGATAGGCGAACAGGCGCAAACACAACAGAGCTAATCATGATTGGCGGGAGTACGATCGGTGCGTAATTATACTGCAACATACATGTTTGGAAGCTGATCTGACTTTGGCGCCGCGGAGCCGAGATGACGTAACCTCGTAAGAAACGTGTAGCCAAAAAGAATAAATAAATGTAACCTACGTTCCCCCGAAATGCAGAAATAGTAACGCACGGTGTATTAGATAAGTAACTTAAATCTGACTACTGGTTTTGAAATAGTAGTTGCGTTACACTACTCGTTACTGAAAAAAGTAGTCCTGGCGCTGACCTGTGACTGGTCTGGTGGCATGTGGCATCCATGAAGACAATCAGATGGCAGATCCTCCACCAGAAACATAGTGTACCTTTAGTCAGCAGGTCTCCAGTGATGTGGAGAGTTGCAGAGTACGTGAATACAAAGGAAATATGTGTGCGTGTTAAAGGTCCCATGGCATGAAATGTTCACTTTCTGAGGTTTTTGAACGTTAATGTGAGCTCCCCTACCCTGTTTAGCCCCCCCCCCCCTGGTTAAAAGTTGCGAAATGTCTAAACTGAGCATTTGCGATCCTTTTCTGAGTTAGAAAAAATCGGAGCTCAAACGGGCGATTTTGAACAAGGAAACTTATTGACGTCAGCTCGAAAAAAGAAATGCAAATGCAGTTCCACCCCCGTCTGTCTGTACTCAGCGTCTCTGTAAATCACGCCCAGAGAGTTTGGACTGCGAATGCGCTAGGCAATGCGAAATGCGTTTTTTTATTTGCCTGGAGGCACGTCCGAGTGTTTCTAGGCTCGGAAGTCCTTTATCTGAGCCTCTGGACCTTTGAACAGCAGTGGTTTAATTTTATTTTCTGTGGAAATGTGTTTATTTTTCAATGGAACGCTTCAAATCTCTTCTCCACGCAAAAACGCGGAAATGGATCAGAGAGCGCACAGCTGAGAGCTGAGAGCGGAGAGTTTGGCCACGCCCCCACCCTCTACTATAGGCCATCTCTTTTCTCCTCATTTGCATTCAAGCAACAACGCCCATAATGGCCTGTTCAGAGAGAGAAAAATTACTCTTTCTCATCTTATCTCTGTTTCTCATGCACTGAGTGTTGATTTTGAAGAAGGATTCATTTACAGTATTAGGGAACCATTAAGGAGCCATATAAAAGCATCAAGAAGTACCATGTCATGGGATCTTTAAAGAGGAAACAAATGACAGGTGTTACTGTAGCAGACGGGCGTCTCTGATGGGATCAGATTCAAAGTCTGTGTGCTCCAAAACATCCATGTCATATTCAAGTTATTTCTGGCAAGTGGCAAATGCCTTGAGCCAGTGTTGATCTGTGTGATGGCACACCAGCTGGCCCCCCACCAGACCCCAGGGGGCAGCACTGAGGCAGCAGGCAGACTGAGCACGCCTGAGAGGAGGAGGGTGTAGGCATGTGGGCATCAGGGACGAGCTCCACATACAGATGCCAGGTGTGTGTGAGAGAGACACAGAGAGGCTGAAAGAGGGGGCATGTCATTCTCCAATTTGAGTCATTTGCTGAATTTGTGTCAACCATGGACACCAGAAACAGTTGAAAATGCTCTGTCAGTTTAAGCCTTGGTTCACCACTGCTATAAGTTAAATGGAAGAAGAAAAATACATTGTAAAATACATATATATCATCAACATAAAACATTTCTCATGTTACATTAAAGTCACTCTCTGTTGCTCTGATCTGTTTGCTCGGGCTTTTTAGCACTTACATTTAGTGTCTGCATGAACATTGAGCTCGTATCTAACTTAAAGATCCCATGACATGGTACTTCTTGATGCTTTTATATGGTGCCTTAAAGGGATATGCCACCCCCAGGTCAAACTTGGGCATCTCCCCACAGTCCAGAGACTAAAATAAGTGGTGGAAAGCGTTTTTCTGGTGACGCAGCCATTGTCCAGGTCTGTCAGCACTGACCGCCGCGGTATCTGCAGCTACTCCGCGTTAGACTGGAGTTTAACGTCGCCAGAGAAAGATTTCGGCCAAAAGGAATTAATTTGCTCGATGCGTTTCCCAATTACTTTGTGTGTAGTGCGCATTCATATCGAGTGCAAATAAATTTGCAAATCAACACGGAGAGCTTGACTTGGTCATTTTGGGTGGGAACTATTTTCCAGTGCGGAAAAAGACAGACGAAGCACACACCACGCTGACAGGGGAATCCCAGTTACGCACCAGGAAGGGAGTTCCCCTGTTGCGCAGCGTGGTGTGTGCTTCGGCTTTCTTTTTCCGCACTGAAAAATACTTCCCAACCAAAATGACCAAGTCAAGCTCTCTGTGTTGATTTGCACATTTATTTGCACTCGATATGAATGCGCACTACACAGAAAGTAATTGGGAAACGCATCGAGCAAATTAATTCCTTTTGGCCGAAATCTTTCTCTGGCGACGTTAGACTCCAGTCTAAGGCGGAGTAGCTGCAGATACCGCGGCGGTCAGTGCTGACAGACCTGGACAATGGCTGGGTGAGCAGGAAAACGCTTTCCACCACTTATTTTAGTCTCTGGACTGTGGGGAGATGCCCAAGTTTGACCTGTAAATGAATCCTTCTTCAAAATCAACACTCAGTGCATGAGAAAGACACATGTACAGAGTCAGAAAATCCCTCTCTGAACAACTCATTCTGGGCCTTGTTGCTTGAATGCAAATGAGAAGGACAGAGATAGGTTAGAGGAGCGGGTGGGGGGGGGCAAATGCGCCACTGGTTCCTTGTTTTAGCGGTGCGTCTGTCTGTCTGTCTCCCACTTCCGCGTTTTAAGCGCGGAGGAAGAAAGGAGAGGCATTTCAATGAAAAAAACACATTTTCACAGAAAATAAAATTAAACCACTGCTGTTTCAGAGGTCCAGAGGGTCGGGTAAAGGACTTCCGAGCCTAGAAACACTGGCAGGTGCCTCCAGGCAAATAAAAAAAACGCATTTCGAATTGCGTAGCTCATCGCGGTCCAAACTCTCTGGGCGTGATTTACAGAGACGCTGAGTACAGACAGACGGGGGGTGGAGCTGCATTTTTCGATGTGACGTAACATAGTTGCCTTGTTCAGAATCGCCCGTTTGAGCTGTGTTTTTTTCAAACGCAGAAAAGGATCGCAAATGCTCAGTTTAGACACATGGGGGGGGGGGGGGTAGCCTAAACAGGGTAGGAGAGCTCACATTAACGTTCAAAAACCTCAGAAAGTGAAAACGGGCGATTTTGAACAAGGAAACTTATTGACGTCAGCTCGAAAAAAGAAATGCAAATGCAGTTCCACCCCCGTCTGTCTGTACTCAGCGTCTCTGTAATTCACGCCCAGAGAGTTTGGACTGCGAAGGAGCTACGCAATGCGAAATGCGTTTTTTTATTTGCCTGGAGGATCTTGCGAGTGTTTCTAGGCTCGGAAGTCCTTTATCTGAGCCTGTGGATATCTGAAACAGCAGTGGTTTAATTTTATTTTCTGTGGAAATGTGTTTATTTTTCAATGGAACGCTTCTCATCTCTCCCTCCGCGCAAAAACACGGAAGTGGGTCACAGAGCGGAGCGGAGAGCTTGGCCACGCCCCCGCCCCCTACTATAGGCCATCTCTGTCCTCCTCATTTGCATTTCTCATGCACTGAGTGTTGATTTTGAAGAAGGATTCATTTACAGTATTAGGGAACCATTAAGGAGCCATATAAAAGCATCAAGAAGTACCATGTCATGGGACCTTTAAGAGAAGAGACTTGTAATTCGATATTGCAAGACGTTTGACGATACAAAATCATGATATTTTCCCTATTTTTACAGCCCTAGTTTACACTTGACTTGGAAAAGTGAAACGAGAAAGTTTGATAGGGCATGACTCAGACCGGAGCTTATACAATGCCTTATGTGGTGATTCATACAGAGCTCCCAGGCGTATTTCTACACTGTAATGTCCTCATTAGATTCTCTCACACCTGGAGATTGCGAGTGTCCACTGGGTTACACGTCCATTCCTCCACCTCTGCAAGTGCTAATGGATCCTACATACATTACCAAAGCTTTATCTCTGTGCATTTAAGTAGACACCACTTTTTTTCACAAATTATTTTTTTGTATCTGTGTTATAATGTTGTTTCCTCATCAAAAACAGACCTGGAGCTGTGTTTTATTTCATTCCCACATGTTTAACACACAAATCCCGTAGATTTAGACTGAGTTCTTCTCAGGAAATGCTTCACTTTGTTTTTAAACGCCATAAGACGCATTTGGTTAAAGGAGAATTAATGTTTTTTTTTACAATCTGAGCCTTATTTCGGTAATAAAACAAGTTGTTTTACTCACCCATAGCACTTTGGTGTCATATGGAGCACTTCCAGAGATGTTTTAGATTAGCGATAGCTGTAGCGCTAATATATGCCCCGAGCGGTCTCCAAATAACACAAACTTTAGCACTTTTCAAATCATAGAAGCTCAATGTCTTAGTCTACGCTTTCGTTTGAGTCAAAAGTGGCCTGTAATCCGAGATTTATCCATAGTTTACAGCTTTGCGTTTCATGTTTGGGTCTCGGGAGCTGAGAGTGAAATAAGCTGTGACTCGAAACTATGGATAAATCTCGGATTACAGACCACTTTTGACTCAAACGAAAGCATAGACTTAAAGCCCCAGTGTGTAGGATTCGTGGCGCATAGGTGGATAGTGGCTATTGCACTTCCTGTTTTAGCTACGGCAGACCTCGAGGGTCACCCGGGCGCACCGTAGCGCGGACAGCTCGCGTACCGGCGCAAGAACCGCGCGCCACTACTGTATACATAAAACGCGGTCCCGTTCACTGTTTTTTTTTCTTTTCGCATGAAAACACACATTCCCGATCATGTACCATGACACTCTACACATCAAATGAAACCTTACAGTCTCCTCTTTTTGACTATGCAATTCATTTCCCTGCACAACAATCACTCCCCGAGCACATGGGGCTTTTATACAGAAAAGCACAAAACGAGGTTTGTTACTTAGCTTACCTTTGAAGGCTCTGGACAGGTCAAACTCAGCATTTCACCAAAAGCTTGCTCTCAATCTGTCCGTAAGGATCCAGCGAATAAAATCCAGTAAAACAATTTAGTCCAAAACATGTGTTAGATCCATTACGACGTCTGATCCGGCAGCATGCTTGTCGTTGTTTACCCAAAACCACGCGCCTTGCTGAAGGCGAAGGCGGAGCCCAAATGTCCTTCTGCGGCTCTCGTATTCAAAATGGCTGCCTCTATATGGGGAAGATCCCCCTTTTATGTGACTATATCTAAGTCCAAAAGAATACTTTGATTTCATGATGTAAGTGAAAAGGCTTGGAAAACACTGTATTTTTGAATGGGTATCTTCAATTTCGGTAATTAACGGGTAAAAATCTTACACACTGTCCCTTTAAGACATCGAGCTTCTATAATTTGAAAAGTGCTAAAGTTTGTGTTATTTGGAGACCGCTCGGGGCATATATTAGCGCTACACCATATGACACCAAAGTGCTATGGGTGAGTAAAACAACTTGTTTTATTACCGAAATAAGGCTCAAATTGTACAAAAACATTAATTCTCCTTTAATTTTAGCCTTGGCATTTCCCATCTCTGCTAAACAAAAGTAAAAACAAGTAGCTATTAACTTGAAAATTACTGCTGACATCACAAGGTAGATGTGTTTTCTGTTTGAGAGAAGAACTCAGACTAAATATGCAGGATTTGTGTGTTAAACATGTGTGAATGAAACAAAACACAACTCCAGGTGTGTTTGTGATGAGGGAACATTATAACGTAGATCAGAAAATAGTGTAATATGGGCCATTTAACTAAATAAAAGCATTTATTTCATAAAACCTGACTGGGCTTGGTGGGGAGAGACTTGAATCCATGGAGACCTTATTGCTCTGGCTGAAATGTTCTATAAAATAGTTATCAGGTATGAAAACAGACTAAATCCCGGTCTGGAAAAATGCAGTGTGGTGTTATTGTGGTTATGGTGGTAGAATTATCTACATTTTAAGCCAAAAGTTCTGCCTTTATAAAGAAAGTTTGGTGCATTTGTGTTTGGCAAAATCGACCATCTCGTTAGACAGAGATGCATTAGTTAAAAGAGCATTTGAAAAGCTGCTGGGTCACTTTGTAAATGCATTCTTTAATCATCTTAAAATGATATTTAATTTACATGAGGTTAGATCTGTGGTGGAAGAAGTACTACATTTTGTGATTTAGGTTTAAGTGCACATACTGGAGCAAAAAAAATATACTAAAGTAAAACTATCAAATGAAAAAATGTACTCATGAGCCTCTTTTTTTGCTTTTCTGATTGGAGAACCATTACATCAAATTATAACAAATAAATGGCACAGTGTCCCTTTTTTGATTAAGAATAGATCAGCATTACAATTGTTACCAGTAAAAACTTTATTTAATTTGAACATATTCAGGGGAACACTGGACCAGCTCTATACTCTCCATCGGGTGCTCGAGGGTGCATGGGAGTTTGCCCAACCAGTCCACATGTGCTTTGTGGATCTGGAGAAGATCGACCGTGTCCCTCGTGGGGTCCTGTGGAGAGTGCTCTGGGAGTACAGGGTTCTGGGCCCTTTGCTAAGGGCTGTTCGGTCCCTGTATGACCGGAGCAGGAGCTGTGTTCGCATTGCCGGTAGTAAGTCGGACCTGTAACCGGTGCATGTTTGACTCCGCCAGGGCTGCCCTTTGTCACCGGTTCTGTTCATTATATTTATGGACAGAATTTCTAGGCGCAGTCAGGGGCCGGAGGGGATCCGGTTTGGGAACCACAGGATCTCATCTCTGCTGTTTGCAGATGATGTTGTCCTGATGGCTTCATCGAACCGGGACCTCCAATGTGCACTGGGGCGGTTCGCAGCCGAGTGTGAAGTGGCTGGGATGAGGATCAGCTCCTCCAAATCCGAGGTCATGGTTCTCGACCGGAAAAAGGTGGCTTGCTCTCTCCGGGTGGTTGGGGAGTCCTTGCCTCAAGTGGAGGAGTTCAAGTATCTCGGGGTCTTGTTCACAAGTGAGGGGAGGATGGAGCGTGAGATTGACAGGCGGATCGGTGCAGCGTCGGCAGTGATGCGGTCACTGTACCGGACCGTTGTGGTGAAGAGAGAGCTGAGCCAAAAGGCGAAGCTCTCAATTTACCGGTCAGTCTACGTTCCTACTCTCACCTATGGTCATGAGCTCTGGGTAATGACCGAAAGGACGAGATCATTGATACAAGCGGCAAAAAAGGGTTTCCTCCGTAGAGTGGCTGGGCGCACCCTTAGAGATAGGGTGAGGAGCTCAGTCACGCGGGAGGAGCTCGGAGTAGAGCCGCTGCTTCTCCGTGTCGAGAGGAGCCGGTTGACCTGGGAACGCCTTGGGGTCCCCCCGGAGGAGCTGGAGGAAGTGTCCGGGGTGAAGGAGGTCTGGGCGTCCCTGCTTAGACTGTTGCCCCCGCGACCCGACCCCGGATAAGCGGAAGAAAATGGATGGATGGATGGATGAATATTCAGGTTTCAGTGTGGTCGTTATCTGTCTATAATGCATTTATTCAAGTGCATTATTATTGTGAGCTTTTGACGGACCCTCCACCAGAAAAGTTACACAATACACCTTTAAAGCAATTACAAATACTTAAAAATGTACAGTATATTCCACCACTGGGCTAGATTAGAATCCTCCCTAACCTCTGAAACATGAAACAGGTCTGTTTGTGTTCTGTGTGCGGACCTCTGCAGGAAACAATAGCGTTTCCAATCACCTCCTTTGTAAATGTCACCAGTCTCTCCATGGATCTATTCTTATTGTCACTTCTTAAGTCTGGAATCCTTCATCTCCCGTATTGATTAACTGCCCTACCCTTTAAATTTGACTTATTGTCACGAGACACAAATCACGGACTGAGCTATTACACAGAAAGGCTTAGATTAATTGTAGACTTAAGAACAAATACCAGATGATTGGAAGTCATTTAGAAGCTTAATAGACCCAACATAATTAAAACAACTTAATTTAAATCAATTTAAGTCAAATTAACGCAATATTTTTATGACTAGGCTAATTACGGAAATCAGTGTAAAAAATGTGTAGTGATTAAAGGACCCATATTACACTATTTTCTAATCTACGGTATTTTATAATGTTGTTTCCTCGTCACAAACGTATACAGAGTTGTGTTTTCAATTCATTTCATCTTTATTCCGGGCTCGTGGTCCATTTTTAATACAGACAAGGACAACGACAGTACAAAACAATAAGCATTTATATTTTTAAAAGACGGCATACCAGTGTCTCCACATATTGCACTGAGTCTCAAATTTGTGAGTATTATTCCATTGTCTGATTTGTTCAGTCTGCAGATAAAACTGTAATTTAAGGTCCCATGGCATGAAATGTTCACTTTCTGAGGTTTTTGAACGTTAATGTGAGCTCCCCTACCCTGTTTAGCCCCCCCCCATGGTTAAAAGTTGTGAAATGTCTAAACTGAGCATTTGCGATCCTTTTCTGCGTTTGAAAAAATCAGAGCTCAAACGGGCGATTTTGAACAAGGAAACTTATTGACGTCAGCTCGAAAAAAGAAATGCAAATGCAGCTCCACCCCCGTCTGTCTGTACTCAGCGTCTCTGTAAATCACGCCCAGAGAGTTTGGACTGCGAATGCGCTAGGCAATGCGAAATGCGTTTTTTTATTTGCCTGGAGACACGTCCGAGTGTTTCCAGGCTCGGAAGTCCTTTATCTGAGCTTGTGGATATCTGAAACAGCAGTGGTTTAATTTTATTTTCTGTGGAAATGTGTTTATTTTTCAATGGAACGCTTCTCATCTCTCCCTCCGCGCAAAAACACGGAAGTGGGTCAGAGCGCACAGGGCACAGCTGAAAAGGAAAGAGTGGAGAGTTTGGCCACGCCCCCACCCTCTACTATAGGCCATCTCTGTCCTCCTCATTTGCATTCAAGCAACAACGCCCATAATGGAGTGTTCCAGAGTGACATTTATGACTCTTTCTCATCTTATCTCTGTTTCTCATGCACTGAGTCTTGATTTTGAAGAAGGATTCATTTACAGTATTAGGGAACCATTAAGGAGCCATATAAAAGCATCAAGAAAACAGTCGTTGTAGGGATGAATAGGTATGGTAATCTAGACGCCAGAGAAACAAAAGACAGAAACCAATAGGCGAGATAGTTTCGGAAAGTGGTTAGCTAGTTAGCTCCTCCCTGCAGCGAGATATAAGCAGTGTCTTACCAGCACTCTAACCAGAACTGACAAAGCCTCTCGGATGAGCGGCGAAACGTTTTCGACCAAACAAACTTTGTCCAGTTGACAAATTTAATTTCTTCTTTTATCATGGATTCTACCTGGACGACTGAGGGACTCTCCACGTAAGCTTGGAGTAACAGTGGCACAGGGGGTTAAGCATATGCCCAACAACCAGACAGTAAGATACTGTTAAACCACTAGAGAAGACATTTAATCCATTTCCCAGCCCAGGTCCAATAGATGTGAAAGACTTGGAGATTAAAAAGACATTGATCACTGCTGGACAAAGATGGCTATTCCCTAGTCTGTTCAAACATACTGTATATTGATTTAGCTTGTTGTTTAGCTTGTCTAATGCTAATCGCTGTATTGAAAAAGGTTAAATATTTATAGCTTGCTAAAACGCCCCTTTTGCTTTAATTTAGTCCACACTAGCGAGAAGAGGTGCTCCTCAAGGACAAGACTCAAAAACTAACAAATAGTGAAGACAACCGTGCTTGTAGTGTAAAAACAGAGAGTAAAAAGCAGTCAAAAAGGCACTCTGTTGGATGAAGACACAATGTGACTAAGGGCCTGTTTACACGAGAACGCTTACGGCTTACGGGTGACTTTTGTTGTTTTTTATGCAATTTCCCTTACAAGAAGCATAATAAGGTTTGTTGGATGTATAACTATTCTTGATGTGGTTTTGGTTTCCAATAAAGAAAATCTGGAATTTACAGAATATTCTCTGTTAATGCAACCTTTGAATAGTGTACTGATAGTAATTGCTAAGTACTGCTACTAGGCTAATACAGTGATACTAATAATAGGCCTAGCTTTTACAAGTAAAATAAAATACAATTAACAAACAAATAAACTATGCTTTAGAATTGTTATTACATAATGCACCATGTTATTACATTTCCTAGAGAATAAAAAAGTTGCAAGTGCATTTTGTAATAATCTTCTCAAAATGTAATAACTTACATAATGTGGCCAAATGTATTACAAAATGCGTTGGGGCAGTTTATTACAAAATGCGGCTTTATTACAAAATGAAATGAAAAAGTTATTACATTTTGGACGTTTATTACAAAATGCACTGTTATTACAGATGGTCAGATCGGCTCACGTCGCGTACGCGTTTACGTCACATAGATGCGGCAGTACAGGGAAACACGCGCCCACACACGTCTACGGTCTTTTCTCTTCTTCCCGTACAAGTCTTTCTCACACTCTCACAGCCACAGACGCCAAGACAAGCGACTTCCGCATGAGGCACTTCAAATGTAAAACCCGATGTGATTTTATATTTTCTAATTCACTGTAATCCTCCTGTAATGTCACTATTTTCAGTACAATATTCAAAAACATGTCAACAAAAATACAAGTCACTGAAATGTTTGCAGCGGAACTCATTTAAAACGCAACTAGAACATTTTATTTTGAAGTTTTACCTTTCTCTTTTCCGGTACAGTCGTGGTTAGAAACGTAACTTGACGCTTTTGTGATATTTTTTATTTTTTTATTTTTTTTCAGTCCAGTTATTTACAGCGCCTCCCTTCGCTGGCTTTTGCGTCCACTTTTGCGTCTTCGTATAAACAAACGTTTCCTGTTGAGAACGCTCGTCTAAACGCGGATAAAAAATTGAAGACGAGACGCCACTTTTGCGTCTTCTGTTTTGATCGTCGCCGTATAAACGTAGCCTAAAAGCTCAGATTAATGTGCTTTTTAACTTTTCCTGTACTTTGTTGGTAACTTTTAACAGCACCTAGCCCCAATCCTTACCAAAACACCTCATTGCTTATAACAATGCACACAGCCCATTTCCTGCCCTCTGAGCTGTTAACGACTCACTCCCATCTTTATAATTACTATGCTCTCTCCAGTTTCATCCCTTCTCCATCTTCACTGTCTGAAGTTCTCCTGTTTATAGACCTCCATGCACTGTGCACGCAATTATCCCCCACCGTATGTTAACATAGGAGCATATGGAGCTGTGGAGTCCAACAGAGTGGCACATGACTAATACTGACGCCCCAGCTGCATTAAAGCTATAAATATGGTGTGTCGTATCACTTTTATGCAGACGACACACAGATTTATCTGCCCTTGAAAAAAAGCAGCAGCAGCAGCCCCCTGACACCCCTGCTTGAGTGCCTTAATGACGTCAAGGTTTGGTTGGCTCAAAATGTCTTGAGCCTCAATGAGACCAAGACTGAGGTGATAGTGTGCGGGCCCGGTGGCAGTGCCAGCTCTTTGTCCGACTTGGGTCCTCTCAGACAGCACACAAAATCAACAGCCACCAACCTCGGCGTCATTATGGACTCTGATTTTAAACTTGATAACCAAGTTAATGCGGTCATGAAATCTAGTTTTTATCACCTTCGTCTTTTAGCCAAAATGAAATCTTTGAGCGTGATGGGTGCTGGTAAAAACCCAACATATTCTGTACACAGGAAAGGAAGACAAGAGAGATTAGGTTTTTCACTTGCAAGCGGAGAACAGTCAGAGAGAATGCCCAGGTAACAAATGCTCTTGGCCCAATCTGCTCTGAGCGTCCTGGTTCTCTGTGCCCCCCGCTTGCTATTTATTCAGTTTTTCACATCCCTAGGTACACGTGGTCTGTCCTGCTCATAAGGGGTGGGGGAACAGGTGGCAGGACAGCCGACAAAACATAGTCATTAAAACCAAAACATAATTATTAAAACCAAAACACTTATAAGATAATTCCCAGATATGACATCTTTCACAGGGACAATGTCACTGTGACTTAGATATTGGAGGAGCCAAGCTGTCTGCTTACGTCTCCCCTCAGATATCTGGCCTTTCTGCAACTCAAAACATATGATCACAAGTCACGTACACACTTTTAAAGCTTCATTTCTAAAAATTTAAGAATCACAAAAGTTAATAATATATAATTATTCCATCAGAGCGCGTCATGCGTGCTTTTATTTCTTCTCGTCTGGACTACTGCAACGCACTTTATTCTGGAATGAATCAAAACGTACTTTATCGACTGCAGTTAGTCCAGAATGCTGCTGCGCGCCTTTTAACAGGACGGAAGAAATATGAGCACATCTCCCCTGTTCTTGCGTCTTTGCACTGGCTTCCTGTTCGTTTTAGGATTGATTATAAGATTTTATTGTTTGTTTTTAAAGCTTTGTATGGACTGGCCCCAAAATACATCTCTGACCTCATCCAAATCTACAGACCGGTGCTCTGAGGTCAGAGGGCCAGCTCCAGCTCGTGGGCCCTAAGACTAGACTTAAAACTCGGGGGCCCAGGGCTTTCTCTGTGGTTTGCCCCAAGTTATGGAACGCTCTGCCCCCTCATGTCCAAACAGCCCCCACACTGGAGAGGTTTAAGTCTCGTCTTAAGACCCACTTTTATTCTCTGGCTTTTGGTGCCGCGTGAGTTGTGTGCTCCTCTGTGTTTTTGTGAATTGCTTTTGTTTTTAGTTATTTTATTATTATCACTTTATTTATTGCTATTTTAGTAATGTTTTTATTGGGTTCTATTGATTTTATGTGCAGCACTTTGGAAACTGTCTCTGTTTATAAAATGTGCTATAGAAATAAAGTTGGATTGGATTGGATTGGAAAAGAAGGTGGGGACGTTGTATTTCAGTTTTTGTAGGAGTGAGAAATGTTTGAAGGATCGGTTGTGATTTGAGGAGCGAGGACTCGATAACATTGCATAAAGGTATAATTTTTTTTTTTTTTTTATGAAAATGGATAGATAAAATTGAGTATATTGTAAAGCTGGGTGGTATGGCCAAAAATTGATATCACAGTATTTTTCAAAATTATATCGGTGTCACAGTATTCGACAGTATTTTTTTTCATGCATGACTAGGTGTTAACTAGGGATGCAAATTATTGATTAATTCATTAATCTATAGTTGATTGACCTTATCGATTGACTTACGATTAACTGATAAGTGGCGTTTTTCACCTGAATTTGAGTGTTTCAATAGGGTCTTTAAGAATATAAGCTATAGTAACATAACACTGAGTCATAAATATATCATAGTATTATTATATTGTATATTCCTCAATTAATTATTCCTCAGTAAAAATCAGACAAATGTATTGATGCTGAATAACAAAATACATTCTTTATTGAAAATAAATTGAGGACTGGCTCAGTTGTTGCACTTGCAGCATGGAAATCTTGAAATTAAAAGGAACAGAAGAAATTAAATAACAGAATGTTGTTTAGTCTACATATTATGATGAAACCAGTGAATCCAGGCTATTTTTAGGGCATTCTCAACATTTATTTTGAACTAAGGCATTAACAATATTTCTCTCCCTTAATCTGTGAAGGGTTACAGTACAAAATATAAATTTCACAGGGCCCCTGGACACAGCATAAAACATTACAGGGCCTCAAACCAGAACAATCAAGAAATGATAAAAGCATGTAAGTTACATGCTTTTATAATTTCAAAAATATATGGTTCTAGGTCCAGCTCTACTGTGAGTTGTACGGCAACATCCAGAGAGGAAAGGGTTACATGATGTAACGCTATGGTCTTTCTCGCGAGTGGGTTCACATCTCGTGTTCACATTCCAGAGTAGCGCCCTCTAGCGATTAGTTACAATTAACGCATTTTGTTCGGCCAACGTCTTGATCGACAATTAATTGTAAGTCGATTAATTGTTGACATCCCTAGTGTTAACCCTATTTCCTAATTTAATGCCTTCTCTTTTACATTTCCTTGCCTCTCCTCTCACACGCCCTGACCTTTAACAGATGTAACATTGCGTTCACCGTCTCTCTCACTTTATCTTCGGCTGCTCCTGTCTTCACATCGTTTTATTTACTTTGATTCCACTCGCAGATAGCATTTTGAAAGTAGTAAACATGGCTTTTGCTAATACTGTGTGTTTGTGTGTGTTTGTGTTTTTGCCCTGTAGCTAATCCAGACACTGAAGAGGCTGATGAGACCCTCCGCAGTGGAATTCAAGTCCCCGCTGGAGCTGTCTGCGCAGGGTGAGTGAGCAAGGCACTGTGGTATTGCCGTATAAACAAGCTGATTTGCCAGAAGGAAAATAACATGGAGATGAAATTATCGGAGGACTAAAAAGTCAAATCCGTATAGGTTCTTGGTCTATTTGATTTGATAACTTAAAGGTCCCATGGCATGAAATTTTCACTTTCTGAGGTTTTTGAACGTTAATGTGAGCTCCCCTACCCTGTTTAGCCCCCCCCCCCCATGGCTAAAAGTTGCGAAATGTCTAAACTGAGCATTTGCGGTCCTTTTCTGCGTTACACAAAACCAGTGTTGAAACGGGCGAGTTCAGACAAGGCACCTTTTTGACGTCAGATCGGCAAAGGCAGCTCCAGCCCCTCCCTCTGTCTCCGCTCAGCGTCCCTGTACATCCCGCCCATAGAGTTTGGACTGTGAATGCGCTACAATGCGAAATGCGTTTTTTTATTTGCCTGGAGGCACGTCCGAGTGTTTCTAGGCTCTTAAGTCCCTTACCCGACCCTCTGGACCTCTGAAATACCAGTGGTTTAATTTTATTTTCTGTGTAAATATTCTTTTTTTCATTGCAAAGTCTCCCATCTGTACACGGAAAAGAGGAGACAGAGCTGCGCCGAGCTGCGCCGAGCTGCGCCGAGCTGCGCCGAGCTGCGCCGAGCTGCGCCGAGCTGCGCCGAGCTGCGGGGGAAACCCGCCCCCCCGCTCCTTAGCCAATCTCTCTGTCCTTCTCATTTGCATTGAAGCAGCAACACCCAGAATAAAGCATTTTAGACACATATCTAGCCTCATGAAGACTGTCAGAGTCATATCTCATGCAGTGAGTGTTGATTTTGAAGAAGGATTCATTTACAGTATTAGGGAACCATTAAGGAGCCATATAAAAGCATCAAGAAGTACCATGTCATGGGACCTTTAAGTAATTAAAGAGCCCGTGTTTGCTGTTTTCTGATGTGTTCTAATGTTGTTTCCTCGTCGCAGACATTCCTGGAGTTGTGTTTTGTTTCATTCACACATGTTTAACACACAAATTCCATGGTTGATTCTGGGTCAACAGTGCGCGCACATGCCGGTGACGGCACGTCTGTTTACTAACTGTAAAGGGGTCTATAGGCCTAATTCCAAAAGTGAATTAGTGTAAGACATTTGTCAAACCAAATCACAAAATCAACCAAGGATGGGACAGGCTCTTGCAAGATAAAGTCACCCCAACATTACGCACACATGGAAAATTATCTTATGAGATTTTCTTTTCTGTGTGTTCACATTTTGTGTGTTCAGCTTTAAAACAGACGGGCAGTCGCTCAGTTGGTAGAGCATTTGTCCACTAATCCAAAGTTTATTTATTTATTTATCTTTTTTAAACGAGGACAGTGCACAGAAAACATTAAACTCCGAGAGAAAAGATGCTCTGTGCAGATTTAGCTACAAGCTCCTTCCCATCTGCAGTCCTTGGGCAGAAACATTAAAGAAATGACTTTCGTTAGCCCAACTCTAACAACATTTCATCAGTAACAGTGTCTCCTTGAAATAACCACCATCCATTTCATCATTAAACATTTAAAACAATCAAAATTAATTCATTCTGATTTCAAATGTATCTTTATTTTCTAAAAATACTCAAATTCGTTGTCATCAATATCCTCTAAAATGCACATTTACTAAATTCATCAGTATTATTTTCTTCTAAAATTTAACCAGGCGGTCCCATTGAGATTCAGGACACCCGACCAAGGCAGCAGCAGCACAATCAATACAAAACCGTGAAATCGCAAACGTATCACATGATAAAACCCTTTGCATGTCTCAAGGAAAAACATACCATGTAAATGTAAACAACTGCACTTAGAAGTATCGTACCCATATACTGTGTACATTTTGATGACATTCTGGCATTGATTTCCCCTATCTGCTCCGCATGGACTGAACGCATTCCGAATTGTAATGGCTAGCATTAGTCACTGCCAGATTCGCGTCGCAATATAGAAACCTATTACAGACACTAAGGAAGTATACAAGTGCGAAGTCGTCACTCACTTCTCCAAACCACATCCATTCTAGGCTAATTATGCTCCGATTAAAGTGTCATTATGGAGTCTCGAGGTTTACCCAGAGTTGTTTAGTTTCACTCACATATGTTTAAAGGGACAGTGTGGCCGTACCGTATTGGCCCGAATATAAGACGGTGTTTTTTGCATTGAAATAAGACTGAAAAAGTGGGGGTCGTCTTACATTCGCGGTCTAGACATTATACCCATTCACAACGCTAGATGGCGCCAGATATCTTTAAAGCGAATGCTGAACTGAACTCAACAGGCCAAAGCGAACCCCTGTCACAAAGAAGAAAAATAAAAAATAGCGGTAAGAAAGAAAAGAGAAGAAAATAAGAGAAGAGATAACAGAAAATGGAGAAACGTAGCGACAATCTGGAGAAAAGTGGGTCGAAGATCGGCCAGGTTAACCGGCAGCTGAGGAGAAGTTATGATGCAAACTTCAAGATGATGGTGATAAATGAGGCAGAGTCTTCAAACAACTGCAAAGCGGCTGTGAAATATGGTGTCACAGAGTGTAATGTACGGAGATGGAGAGCTCAAAAAGATCGCCTAAAAAATGCTCAGAGAGAAGCTGTATATATAAATATTTTAAAAAAAGCTAAAAAATAAAAAATAAAAAGCTGTATATATAAATAGCTGCTATTTTCTGTATAAAAATTACATTTGGCGTTCAAAAAGTCTTTTTTCAAACTTGAGTCTTGAAAAAGAGGGGGGTCGTCTTATATTCGGGCCAATACGGTATTCTGTTGGACTTAGATATACCTGCATAAAAGGGGGATCGTCCCCATACAGAGGCAGCCATTTTGATTACGAGAGCCGCAGAAGGACATTTGGGCTCCGCCTTCAGCAAAGCTCGTGGTTTTCACACGAGATAGAACGCGTTTGGATAAACAACGACAAGCATGTTGCTGGATCACACGTCGTAATGGATCTAACACGTGTTTTGGACTAAATTGTTTTACTTGATTTTATTCGCTGGATCCTTACGGACAGATTGAGACCAAGTTTATGGTGAAATACAGAGTTTGACCTGTGCAGAGCCTTCAAAGGTAAGCTAAGTAACAAACCTCGTTTTGTGCTTTTCCGTATAAAAGCCCCATGTGCTCGGGGAGTGATTGTTGTGCCGGGAAATGAATTGCATAGTCAAAAAGAGGAGACTGTAAGGTTTCATTTGATGTGTAGAGTGTCATGGTACATGATCGGGAATGTGTGCTCTCATGCGAAAAGAAAAAAAAAAAACGGGACCGCGTTTTATTTATACAGTAGCGGCGCGCGGTTCATGCGCGGGTACGCGAGCTGTCCGCGTTACGGCGCGCCCGGGTGACCCTCGAGGTCTGCCGTAGCTAAAACAGGAAGTGCAATAGCACCATCCACCTATGCGCCACGAATCCTACACACTGGGGCTTTAACACACAAACCCTGCATATTTAGTAATAAAGTACCTATTTCAAAAATTAAAGTGTCTATATTACGTGTGAACTTTTAAACATCTTAGAATCCTGGTAGCTCCTCAGACTTGGAGTTGTGTTTTGTTTCATTCACGTTCATGTTCAACACACAAATCCTCCATAGTTTTTTTCTCTCAAAACATTCTGTTGCACCTTGTGATGTCATGTGGTAATACAGGAAGTGCTCCACTGTGTTTTTAAACTCCCCACACCGTCACCAGAATCATTTGGATGATTTCAGTCCTGGAAACTACCGCTTCTATTTCTACTTTATGACATCACAAGGTGGAACAGAACATTTTGAGCTTTGGAGATATAGACAGACTAACAATAAAGTGTTATTCAAGCATGTGAATGAAACAAAACACAACTCTAGATATGTCTTTGGTAAGGTGTTTGTTTCTATGGATATGTCAGTGCTCTGCCTGGAATGTTCCACAGTATGACATTAAACTGTTCTACTTTATATTTATTCATTACAGTTGGTTTAAAGCTTAAAAATACCTAGAAAAACAGGCATTCTGACTGTGAGCAGGGTTGCCTCTCCACAGATCTGACCTGTAACTTGGTCTCCATGACAACAGAAAATGCCGCACTATGAAACATTCCAGACAAAGCAATAACATCTCCATAGAGAAAAGCATTTGACGGACCCTCCACCAGAAAAGTTGCACCTTTAAAGCTCACAAGAATGAACATAGGACCTTTAAAGTGTAGGTATGACGCGATGTTACTGAAGGTTTTACAGTCAAATCTTTGGTAACAAACTGGGTCAGCTACATTTTCCCCTGACCCCTGTAGTCCCTGAGGAAGTATACAGGTGCAGAGCCGTCACTCAGCTCAGCAAACCAAATCCATGCGAGGCTAATTACCGTCCTATTAAAACGTCATTATGGAGTCTCACGGTTTACCAGCTCTGACCCAAAAAACATGAGCAGATTTCAACAGTGCGAATGATGACTCCATTTAGACCGAAGTGAGCTGTTTGTCATAGTTACAAAATGTGTTTATAATGAGACAAAGGCATAGCGTAAAAGAAAGGGATTTGGATGGAGATTTATGAGTGCAAATGTACGTAAATGTACAGTAATAGCCATTGTTAAAAGGAGAAATTCAATTTGTCAGCTGGACAAAGTTTGTTTGGTCGAAAACGTTTCGCCGCTCATCCGAGAGGCTTCGTCAGCTCTGGTTCTAGTGCTGGTTAGACCCTGTTTATATCTAGCTGCAGGGAGGAGCTAAGTATACTGAAATAGCTCTGAAACTATCTCAAATAATCTGTCTCTTTTGTATTACGAATTCCTCTGGCGTCTAGTATTAGCATATCTATTCAGCCCTAGGAGGCGCTCCCTACACTGAAATAGCTCTGAAACTATCTCAACTAATCTGTCTCTTTGTTTATCAAATTTCTCTGGCGTCTAGTTTAGCCTCCCTATTCAAGCCTAACGACCCTCTCCACCCCTCTGCCCTGGCTTGTCTGCCCTAATGTTTCTTTGTCTGTTTTTGACTTGGTTTGAGAATCGAATTATAGATGGGAGACAAGTTATGTCTAACTCCCCCATTTCTGTTTAACGACGGATTCTCTTTTTTGACAAAAATTGCCTCTTTAACTCCCCTCTCAAACCAGTTCTTTTCCCTGGCTAAGATCTGAACCTCACTGTCCTCAAAAGAATGGCCCGTGGCTTCTAGGTGAAGATGTACGGCAGATGACGGTCCACTCTGGCACGCCTGCCTGAGCTGATGAAGCCTCTCGGATGAGCGGCGAAACATTTTCAACCAAACAAACTTTGTCCAGTTGACAAATTGAATTTCTCCTTTTATCATGGATTCTACCTGGACGACTGAGGGACTCTTCACGCAGTAATAGCCATTGTTTTTTTCCCATGTTTCCGTGACTGGTCCTCTACAGGACCCTGACTGCTCCTTGATTTGTCCGTGGCTGTCCGTGGTCTGTGCAAATAATGTATCCCCCGCAATGACGTAGTCATTGCAGCCCTGAAAGGTGACGCCTCTTAGCGGCCTGTGTGAAAACCAGTTGCACTCCCTCATTTTTCCACAGGGAGGAGCTGTGATTGTCTCCTGGCCCACTGAAAAAACTCCTGATCGCCCCTGCAAGTTCTACCCGAAACACTCGAAAGGCAACATTTACATTACTGCATTTAATGATTACTTAAGAGAACTGTTGATAGCGATTGATTGTATTCGGTGCCTGTTTCATGTGTGCGTGTGCGGCTGGACTCGGGGAAGTGAACGCAGTTCAGTAGACATTGCAATGCCGGTGCACTTTGATAAAGCTGTTAAAATGTAGGCTACGTTTCACTTATGGTTCACTTATTGTGTTGTGATTACACTGTATGTGCACATTTTAATAAAAATACACAAATGACAGGAACCTCTCTACTGTTACAGCCCCAGCTTCTGCCCCGACCCTTTGGTTATGATGATTATAACTAATAAATGCATCCATTAATTAATTTAACCTGTGAAACGTGCAAAAAATGTGCCATATAGTTTACTTATGGTAAGTACTCCGGGGAACTTTACCTTTACCTGATCTTTTCACTGAATGGGGTTAGGGCAGTGAAAAGATCAGTCATATATGGCACGTTCCAGCCAAACGAGCCGTTACGCATTACAAAAGGGTAGATGGCATAGGCCATTTTCAGGTGTTTAAGGTAGCCTATTTCTGTATTTGTAGGGTTTGTGCAACAGTGTCTTGGACATTATTGTCTGGTGGCCATTGGCTGGTGATGAAAAAAGTTAATTTGAGCCCCGTTTAAAAACACTAAATGCATCCATTCATTCATTCGACCTGTGAAACGAGCCATTACGTCTTGGACATTATCAGTAAAAACACAATTTTCTACAAAAATAGGTTTTCGACATTGTTGCAGGGCAAAAATCCACGCATCGGCCTAATAGTCCAAATAAACTTGATTCATTCACAGTCCATAATCCATATTAAATAGTTTTCTAACGAAAAAAGCCAAACTTCAGGGTCTGTATACCATTTGTTCTTTTGCATTTCAGTTAAGAACGAAAAACAATAAAATGGGAAAACTGTTATTTCATTTTTCCAGTTTAGTGTTAAAAACATAAATAATTACATAAACAAATTTTGACCTCTATTTCCAAAATTTGATTTAAAGTTTATTTCAAATAACAAACACCAAAGTGTTATGGGTGAGTAAAACAACTTGTTTTATTACTGAAATAAGGCTCAGATTGTAAAAAACGTTAATTCTCTTTTAACCTGGCAGAACGCATATCATGGAAGTGACGATTGTCTACTGTGGTTCAAATCCCGCTCTCGACATATACATTGGTGCTAGAGCAATCAGATCCACTGACCCACAGGTTGCTGGTGCAATTCCAGCTCCCACAGATGAATGCTACCATTGTGTCCTTGGCCAAGACACTTTGCCCACCCCGTTCCCAGTGCCTGCGTACACCGGTGTATGAATGTGTGAGCGCTTCTCTGAGTGCCCTGAAGGTGGAAAAGCGTAAAAAAATGTGACCATTTCCCATTTTTACCTTTTACTGAGATATTATTCCTGTCCGTGGTTTAGTGCCATACTGTGGAACATTCCTGGCAAAGCTATAACCAGACCCCCCCAGGATTTCGCTGGCATTTTTTGTGATTGTTGCGGGGCTAAAATGCCTGAATTTGCGGGAGCTTTTCCAAAAAGTTGTGATGAAAGTTGCGGTGCT
This sequence comes from Paratrypauchen microcephalus, assembly GCA_036785185.1. NCBI lineage: Eukaryota > Metazoa > Chordata > Actinopteri > Gobiiformes > Gobiidae > Paratrypauchen > Paratrypauchen microcephalus. The sequence goes on along the minus strand of JAVJIX010000083.1, from coordinate 2,309,543 downwards.
TTTAAGGTTTTTGTTGCGATTTTGTTGCGGGAGGAAGTGAAATTTGCGATAAATAGTTGCGATTTTCCCTTTTTGTAATTAAAATTGAGTAATATTTTGAATACTGAGTTATTACTGACAAAGAATAATACAAAGACACAGAGATCACAGATATGGTCCTAAAACAACCTTACCAACATCGAAAATAAATTACTACTAGGAGGGGAACTGTTTCGGTCTTTTGCTGTTATTTTTGTGGGCAAATGGCGCCGCAGACATGTTTCTTTGCCATTAGAAGCCGTGTCCCAATTCCCAGAGTGCACAGTTCGGAGCGTGGCCCGAAGGGCATGTGCGTCACACATTTCAACAGTACACCGGCGCGACGACTGCTGTCCCACTTCTTTTTTGTCCATGCGCAGTTAACACGCGGTCCGAAGACCGTAGTCGTTAAGCGGTCCGCGGCCTGCAGTCGGGGCTGAGCAAGTGTGCAACGCCTTGACTGCAGTCTGAGCCCCCTTCGGGCCGCGCTCCGAGCTGTGCGCTCTGGGAACTGGAACACGGCCGCAGTTTCGTTTCGTCACACGGAAGTAAAGCAGAAGGAAGTTGGTCGGTGTTCAATACGTCGCCGATGACTGGTCAGAATTGTAAAAAAATAGTAAAAATTGCGGGAAAGTTGCGGTGATTGGTCAAAATTGCAACACCGCCCTGAATTCACGGGGATTGGCTGAAGTTGCGTTGAAGTTGCAAATCGCAACACCGCAAATTCCTGGAGGGTCTGAATAACTTCGCCATAGAGACAAGCAGGTGGCCAACCATCCATCAGAAAAGTGACGTAGTGCTCATAAATAAATGCAATGTCAACTATTTCTCCTGGGCAGGGGCCACACTTTGCTTCCTCGTTTTTTTCACCATAGTCTACTTTAAATTTTAATTGAACCCTTCTGTGCCATCGAATATGACACATTTTTGAGCTACAGGAAGGCTGAGAAATATGAATCCTGCCATGGCTGTCAGAGTTGAGTAATGAATGAACTCTTTTAAAGTCACCTTAAACTTCACGCTTTGGTCCTTTCTGTTCCAAACTGATTCAAGTGGATTTCTCAAGGTCGTCTACTTCAGAACATGCTTGATTTTGCATATGGAGTAGTGCATTTTACAAAAGGCTCTTCAGTCAATCAAGTCAAAATCTATTATGCAAAAAGAAAGCACATTAGAGACCCATTACGTAACCTTTCTGGTGGAGGGTGCAAGTTGAGATGTTACTTTGCCTGGAAAGTTCCACAGAATTGCCTTAATGTTTCTATTTCCATGGAGACAAGGAGGTAACAGAGGCGGGGCCAAGTTACAGGTCAGATCTGTGTAGAATGACACCACCAGAATCTTTTAACATCAGGTAGAAATTTCGATACCACTGTCGACTGTCATATGGAGAAATAATTTATAATTTGTTTGGCAGTCCACTATCTTCTTGTCTCCATGATGATGTTATTACTTTGCATGGAATATATGGCATTATGCCTATATCTTGCATTTTTTTTTTCAATTAGGGTGTTTCCATTTCTCAAAAATACCTTGAAGAACATGCATTGTTACTGTGAGTTACTCTCCACACCTCTAACATGTAATTTGGCCTGATGGCTTCAAGAGCTTGTCTCCGCAGAGATAGACAAGTTTAAAGCCCCAGTGTGTAGGATTCGTGGCGCATAGGTGGATGGTGCTATTGCACTTTCTGTTTTAGCTACGGCAGACCTCGAGGGTCACCCGCGCACGAGCCGCACCGCTACTGTATAAATAAAACGCGGTCCCGTTTTTTGTTTTTTTTTTCTCATGAAAACACACATTCCCGATCATGTACCATGACACTCTACACATCAAATGAAACCTTACAGTCTCCTCTTTTTGACTATGCAATTCATTTCCCTGCACAACAATCACTCCCCGAGCACATGGGGCTTTTATACGGAAAAGCACAAAACGAGGTTAGCTTACCTTAGAATGCTTTGCACAGGTCAAACTCTGTATTTCACCATAAACTTGGTCTCAATCTGTCCGTAAGGATCCAGCGAATAAAATCCAGTAAAACAATTTAGTCCAAAACACGTGTTAGATCCATTACGACGTGTGATCCAGCAGCATGCTTGTGTTGTTTACCCAAAACCACGAGCCTTGCTGAAGGCGGAGCCCAAATGTCCTTCTGCGGCTCTCGTATTCAAAATGGCTGCCTCTGCATGGGGAAGATCCCCCTTTTATGTGACTATATCTAAGTCCAAAAGAATACTTTGATTTCATGATGGAAGTGAAAAGGCTTGGAAAACAATGTATTTTTGAATGGGTATCTTCAATTTCGGTAATTAACGGGTAAAAATCTTACACACTGTCCCTTTAATGTCATACTTTGGAACATACCAGCAATTACATCGCTAGGCAGATGGTGGGCTCTCCTTCAGAAAAGTTACAGTGTACCTTCAAGAATGGTTCAGTTAAAATGTTATTAAGAGGTTAGAGGAGATAGGAGAAGTAACTAAGCTGGAATCATTCTTAATAAACCATTTAGAAAACCATTCAGTTTTTATAATCATTTTTATTAAGGCTAAATAAATGGACCATATTGCACTAGTTTCTGTGTTATAATTAGGGATGCACAATATATCGGCATTAACATCGGTATCGGCCGATATTGCCCAAATTTTAACATATCGGTATTGGCTCGATGTGTAAAAGTGGGCCGATATTAACGACCGATATTTGTCAGTACAGTAATCCCTCGAATGAGCCTTTTCTCACATTTGTCTCTCGTTTAAACACGCAAACTTTCATAGATTTTCAACAAATGTATTAATAGAGAAGCGTAGGGGGGGGGGGGGGCAGAGAAGTGTGTGTGCGGACACGTGCGCTCATCGTGCTCAAATCGCATGACCGGCGCGGGGGCTGCGAGCACGAGACCCATGCCCAAACGGTGCCTCCTCTAGATCAGGTCTAAACCAGGATTAAACCACCGCGTGCGGCTCTTTGCCTGGTTTCGTGCGGCTCTTGCCACGGTGTGGCTCTTGTTCATGTCGAGGGGATGTGCCTCCCCTCGGGACCGCGTCGCTGCCGTGACTCAAAAACACGACTAAGAGCAAATCAAGCAGGAAAAGAACAGGTAGAGATCCTTTACAGAGGGATCCATAGGCCGGCTGCATTTCCAATAACTCACGCGCGTCTGTTCGGTTGTAAAGGCTCAGGATACACGCGGTGGTTTAATCCTGGTTTAGTCCAGGTCTAGACCTGGTTTAGTCCTGGTCTGGTCCTGGTCTAGTTCGACTCTGGTCCCGGTTACCCCCCGCGTCCCCCATCTATAACATCAAACGGCAAAGGTCCCTTAGCCAATCAGGACGAAGAACACAATGTTACACTATAAAAAAATAATTGAAATTGAAATTTAAAAAATAAAATAAATATTGGTATCGGCTAATATCGGTATCGGCCGATATCAGCAACATTAATATCAGTATCGGGTAAAATTTTCACATCGGTGCATCCCTAGTTATAATGTTGTTTCTTCATCAAAAACATACCTGGAGTTGTGTTTTGTTACATTCATTCATTCAAACTATGTATTTTTAGTTCTTCTCTCAAATGGAAAACACTCGGTTCCACCTTGTGATGTCATGTGGTAATACAGAAAGTGTTTTTTAAGCTCCATACACTTAAATCGTTTGGAGAATTTCAGCCCTGGAATTGCCAATCTCTACTGAACAAAAGGTAAAAACAGAGCATTTTAAGCTTTGGAGATGGTGATGGTGGACAGGCAAATAGTAAGAGGTAAATCAAACATGTGAATGAAACAAAACACAACTCCAGATATGATTTTGATGCGCTAACAACATTCTAACGTGGCTTAAAGCTCACAAGAGTCCTTTAAAGACCTTTAAAGTGTAGGGTTTACACAGTGTTACCAAAAGTAACACAAAACTTACAAACTAGGCCAGCTACATTTTCTATTGACGGTGAGACCCCAGTAGAGAAATTAGCAGTGTAGGCAGGCTAAAACATCCCACCAGCTTCACAAGAGGAGCTCAGCAGGACCATTATCGATGTGTTTTGTCCTGGATTCGTGACAGAGTTGTAGCTCATTTGCATCCTGTGACCTTGTTTTAAATACAACCTGCTAAAAGCTACCTGGTACAGACGAGTTGTCAGCGGGTCCTCCAATTAGCGATGATGCCTTGGCTGTTCTCAAATATCAAGGGGCTGTTTTGTTACCACATGCTGTAGCTGACAGCAACACTTTTTTTTTTCCATACTAGCAATCCAGCTAAATGCAAGGTCTTAAGGGCTTTCCTGGGCCTACCACATTGAAAGTGTGTATGTGTGTGGTTTTTATCATTCTCTCATTTTGACTGAATTTGGTGGGATAATACCTTTATAAATATAAATTTTAGTTTTACACCAATCGAGCAATTTGAAAATAAAAGTAAAAAAAATATGTCATGATTTCCAACCAGTAAGTGACATTTTAAACCTAAAAACGGCCAAACTGAGAGAACAATTGTGAATTTTCTAGCAAAACATTACATATAGCAATCTTATGGAATCACCTGTTGCGATAAATCCATATTTTAAGTAGGTCTCCTGGTATTGTCTGTTAAATCCAGTTTTCTTTTTCTTTGCGGTCATCGGCTCTTGACTTCTGTCTCCTCACGGGGCCTTTTCCCCTTTGCAAAGAAATTTTCCAAAGACGTCTGTTTTTTCCTCATTTTGTTAGCATGTGAGTTTAATATTAACGTACGTTCACACTGCAGCCTGAAGTGACCCAAATCCGATTGACGTTTGTTTGACATTTGCTTGATATTCGGGGTTTAACATTCCTGCCTTAACATCCAAAGAAGCATTTTACCTAAATAACACGACCAAGGTTAACGAGAGTGCTACTTATTAATGTCTATCTAATAAAACGATAGCAAGTACTACTAACTATCGATTTATAGGCAAGAACTGCTCACGCAGCTCCTTCGTTCTGCAGCTACAATCATGTTACGGACCGTCAACAAATGATCTTCACATTACTGAAATTATTCCGTCCCCCTGCTCCATCGTAGCAGTGACTCCCTCCAGTAATGTGAAGATCATTTGTTGACGGTCCCTAACATGATGGTAGCCAACGTCATTACGCTCTCTTTTCAGAACACGGACAGACCACTCAAAATGAAGGGGGGGAATGAGGCACCGCGGCCCAGTACCAAATGGCCCGGTGGTTGGGGACCACTGCTTTAAATAATATCAAAGTTTTAAAATTTTCTTCCATTAGAGTCAGAACCATATTGTATTGAATGTAATGACAATTTTAGCTATACATACAGTACATAACTTACACCTGATGTGATAACGCACTAGTTAGATGTAAGATTCTATCAAAAGCTTAGTCCGCAAGCCCATTCTCATACATGACAATTCTCTATAAATATACAAAAGAATTATATAAAACAATACACTACAACTTCCCAAACCTGATGTGATGTGCTCTACTTTCATTAGCGAAATGTACGCAAATCGTGTTACGATGACGCTCTGAAGGGGGAGTGACTTAGCATGGTGAGCAAAGGGACGGAATATGTTAAAGGTCCCATGGCATGAAATTTTCACTTTCTGAGGTTTTTGAACGTTAATGTGAGCTCCCCTACCCTGTTTAGCCCCCCCATGGTTAAAAGTTGCGAAATGTCTAAACTGAGCATTTGCGATCCTTTTCTGCGTTAAAAAAAATCAGAGCTCAAACGGGCGATTTTGAACAAGGAAACTTATTGACGTCAGCTCGAAAAAAGAAATGCAAATGCAGTTCCACCCCCGTCTGTCTGTACTCAGCGTCTCTGTAAATCACGCCCAGAGAGTTTGGACTGCGGAGGAGCTATGCAATGCGAAATGCGTTTTTTTATTTGCCTGGAGGAACTTGCGAGTGTTTCTAGGCTCGGAAGTCCTTTATCTGTGCCTGTGGATATCTTAAACAGCAGTGGTTTAATTTTATTTTCTGTGGAAATGTGTTTATTTTTCAATGGAAGGCTTCTCATCTCTCCTTCCACGCACAAACACGGAAGTGGGTCACAGAGCGGAGCGGAGAGTTTGGCCACACCCCCACCCGCTACTATAGGCCATCTCTGTCCTCCTCATTTGCATTCAAGCAACAACGCCCATAATGGAGTGTTCCAGAGGGACATTCTTATCTCTCTTTCTCATGCACTGAGTGTTGATTTTGAAGAAGGATTCATTTACAGTATTAGGGAACCATTAAGGAGCCATATAAAAGCATCAAGAAGTACCATGTCATGGGATCTTTAAAGGGTTCATTTTGGCAAATATAGCATTTTCAAAACAATAAAAGGTAAGGTAAAGTTAGCAGTTAATACCCGCTTTAATCACCCTAGTGCAGCTCGTACAGAAACCATGTAAAGGCGGTCAAAGCAGAGATCACAGTGACAGCCCATTCTTCTTCTGGGCAGCAGTGACACGGTGAGTGATGACTCAGCCCACCGTAGACATTGAACACCTCAGAGCCACAAACCGTCCTTCTCGTCCTCACTATGTACGCTCAGCAAACACACATAGAAGTCAATACCCATGGTCAATACAGTCAGGCCCGAGCTATACAGCACCAAAGTCTTTTGTCCAAAGCAGAGGAGATGACGCGTGGACTGGGAAAACATGCCACATTTGTTTACATGGAGTAAATAGTTTTCAGTTCAAACGGCCATGGTTCGTTGAAGTAATTGAAGACACAGCCAGGACAATGTTTGCATTTCACTTGTCTTAAAAAGGTGCTTAATCAAAAGGAAGCTTTGTATTGTTGAATTGGAATGAATGTAAAGTGTTCATTTTACATTTGGGGAAATTGCCATCAAAGTTTTATCTTAACTATAGTGGTACCTCACCTTACGAAATTAATTCGTTCCAGAAGTGGTTTCGTAACGTGAATTTTTCGTAAGTTGAGTAGCTATTTCAATGGAAAAAGCCTGATTGGTTCCAAGGCCCCGATCCAAGTTTTTTTTTTTATAGTGTAACTTTTTTTATATCCAAATCCACTTTATTTATATAGCACATTTTACAAACGTAGCCGTTTCCAAAGTGCTGCACAGAGATAAAAACATAAAGAATACATAGTATGTGTGTATAAGTAAAATCAAATTAAAACAGCACCATAAAATGACAAAGTAAGCTTTAAAAAAATATATATATATATATAAATAAATAAAAATATAATAAATAAATAAATGAAATAAAATAAATAAATAGATAAATAAAGTAAAATAAAATAAAATCAATAAGAGACACAGAGGACCACACAAACTCACGCAGTGTTAAAAGCCATAGTGTAACATTGTGTTCTGTGTAGAGACTGTAGACCCAGGAATAAACGTGGACTATACCAGGTCTAGACCAAGGTCTTAAACCTGGACTAAACCAGGACTAAATCAGGACTAGACCAGGTGGATTAAAGCGCCGCGTGCGGGTCTATTTCCTGGTTTCGTTTCGAGTCACGGCTGAGGCGAGCAGCGAGGGGGACTCGAAACGAAACCAGGAAATAGACCCGCACGCGGCGCTTTAATCCACCTGGTCTAGTCCTGGTCTAGTCCTGGTTTAGTCCAGGTTTAGTGCAGGTTTAGTCCAGGTTTAGTCCTGGTCCAGTCCTGGTTTAGTCCAAGTCTAGACCTGCTGGCAGCCCCGCGCCGGGTCATGCTGCGCTATCACACGTGTCAGAGCGCAGTTTTCTCCCCCCCCCCCCTTCCCCCCACGCTTCACTATTAATAATTTTGTTGAAAATCTATGAAAGTTTGAGTGTTTAAACGAGAGACAAATGTGAGAAAAGTTTAAATCCAGTCTGAGAAAAGCGTATAATGTGTGTGGCTGAGCGCGCATTATTTGAATTTTGGAGATTTCGCGTTTCGTAACTTGAATTTTCTTTCGTATCTAGAGACCAAAATTTAACGTGAAGGCGTTTCTTAACTTGAAATTTTCGTTTGTTGGGTCTTTCGTAAGGTGAGGTACCAGTGTATAAGTATATACAGAAGACCTAGATGCAAGCAAGAAAAAAAATACATACATTGTGGCATCATTTCATAATATTTTTTGGAGTGTCGAGCAAAAAAAAGTCAATTTTGTGTGTGTTTTACTAGTATATTAATTTACAAATTAAATCATGGTATAGTAGAATAGTAATGAGGAAGTAGAAATCAGCAACTGCACAATCACACACTTGTAAGCAAGAAGGTCCCGGGCTTAATTCTCAAGCGGGCCCTTTCTATGTGGAGTTTGTTTTCTGGGTCCTCTGGGTTTACCCTACCTCCAAAACACTCTGGTCACGTTAGACCAGTGAAAGAAGATGCACTTGTTTGTGTAATGACAAATAAAGAACATAACTTCACTTAATCGGTTGAGGCACATGCAGCCACCCAATCTTGTGCATTTAATTAAAGGACTTGTCCAGACTTCTCTTCTCTGAGGGATATATTTAAACATGCTTTTTTTTTTTTCTTCCATCTTTTATTATTTAAGTTACATATCCTCAAAACCACAATAACATTCGCAAAGTACTCAGAAAACACAACGGGGGATGTGGGCACAAGAACAAACATCACTGGGTATAAGGGCCAAGGGGGGCAAGGGCGGAGGGGGGCAGGGGTCAGACGTCCAACCGAGGGGAACCAGTTTAGGAGACGGAGAAAAGTGTATTGTCTGGGGTGAAGGTGCTGCGGAACTCCGCTTCTCTTGCGGAGTGGAGGTGGTGAACGCGGGCGCTAAGGAGCGCCATGAAGAGGGGCCAGTGCTCCGTTCCGCGGCCGTCGTGGAGGTGGTGGTTCCGTGCCACGAAGATAGAATACCTGGCCATGGACAGGACGAGGCGGGCGGCGTCCCAGTTGACCATGGCGGCGTCCGACCCCCGAGGTCGCTGCCGGATAGGTCCGAAGAGGCAGAACCAGAGCTCGGGGTCATCGATTCCATGGGCTGCCGGCGGTGGGAGCCTCAACGCCAGCCTCCGAGCGAGAAGGTCCAGTAGAAATGTCGCACGACAGGACACCGGGCGGCCAGATGGAGGAGGTCTTCAGGCGCCTCACCGCACACCGGACAGTCACAGCCGTACCTGTCAGGGTGTATTGCGTGCAATCTGGTGCAGGTGTAAATGATCCTGTGTCTCAGTTTAAAGTAAAAATTGCTGACTTGGGGTGGGGTGTACCAAGTATATACGTGAGCCCAGATGGAGGTGGTGTCACGTGTGGGAAATATCTGCGCTAACGTGTCTTATACTGTGACCGTAGCCTAACATTCCTTTCCTTCTTTTTTTCCTCTGCAGGTAAAGAAATGATCGAGACCTACTTTGACTTCCGCCTGTTCCGCCTGTGGAAGAGTCGCCAACACTCTAAACTCCTGGACTACGACGACCTCTTGTGACCCCGCTGAAGTCGGTCTACGATGGGCTCGATGCTGCCCGTTTTCCTCTGGAGTGATCCCTCTGCCCCACTCTGACACCCAGACGGGCTTTGGCTGGAACGACCGCTACTGTCGGACGTCCTGCGTTGGCTGGCTTTGAGCTACGCAGCCATGGCATTCAGTTTGGACCTAGTCAAGTGTGTGGTTACCCTCCGTTACCTTTCCAAGATGGCGGAAAGGGTTAGCAGAGGTGTCCGTTAGTACTGCCTACCGGGTTTTAGAGTAGAAGTGTAACCGTGACAGAAGAGTTGATGGTCCTTCTGTATTTCTGAAGGAGTTTTGAGAAGGTTAGTGCTTCTATGTACATAAACAAGTGCTTTCTATAGCATTAACAATTACGAATCCAGCATCTCTTTCCTTATTTTACGTGTGGAATCTTACCTTGATGTGGCGCTGTATTGATTACAGCTTTTATAAAAGATTCAAATGGGTGTAATAGTATTTTGTAGAGACTTGTTGTTATAACTCAGGTGAAAATCTTTTGTTAAGTAGAAATTATACTCACAGTTTGTAAGGCGACATACTGTAGATCCCACTCTAAGGCCTTTGACGACGTTTACGGTCAGGGATTGCGTTTATCTCCTATAGCCTTTCAATAAGCTGTAGCCTTTCTGACAAACTCGTGTTTGCATGTATAGCCTAGCGTTAGCTCCAGTCCTGGCCGCTAACATGCTAGTCTTTTTTTTTTTTTTCTTTGTTCTTGAAGTGTTGGCGAACAGCGGCTCACATCTCGATTACCGCTGTGTTGCATGTAGGCTAGTTGATTTTTCCTCTCGGAAGACGAAATAACTGGTGTCGCTCAGTGTTCACTGCTAGATTTATTTGAACAGTTTTGTTGGTGGAAATGGCGATTAATTAAATTGAATTATTATATTATTAAATTATTATTTTTACGTACCATTTTTGTACTAATACACTTCATTCTGCATATGTTGAATAACAAAACTAACATAGGATAGGACCTAAATAGGGCCTAAATGAGTATATTATTTGAAAAACCATCAATGCTTCCATATCAGTCAACAGCATTAGAATAATTTGTGAAGATAATGAAAAGGTATTCAGGGATCTTTCAATGATCAAATCCAACTTGCACATCCAAAACCATAAAAATATACTGTATATTTTTACGCCAGCCAAGGCCTTGAAATACTAGAAACTATCCAAAAGGCGTAATCACTTTATGAATCTGTATCTTTAAAAAAACAAACAAGCTATAGCCTAAAGTTAACAATATTCTGACAGCCATATGGAACTTTCTAGATTAGAAGGTCCACTATTTCCATTATTTATAGTGCTTAGTATCATTCAATAAGAGATTTAAAAAAAAAAAGGATACAATTTGTGACAGAAATGGGTATATGGCTTGTCATCATTTTTGCCTGTTGATAAAGACATAAAGACCAACATTATTACTGTAGTCCTGTTTCCCAACCAGGGGTGCTCGAGTACCCCTAGGTACATTGCAGGGGGTACTCGGCAGTGTCGCTGGCAGGCGCAGGGGGATGTTTTTTTGAATTTTTTATTCTAATTTGAGTAAATTTGAGTTAAAGGTCCCATGGCATGAAATTTTCACTTTCTGAGGTTTTTGAACGTTAATGTGAGCTCCCCTACCCCCCCCCCCCATGGTTAAAAGTTGCGAAATGTCTAAACTGAGCATTTGCGATCCTTTTTTGCGTTAGAAAAAAATCAGAGCTCAAACGGGCGATTTTGAACAAGGAAACTTATTGACGTCAGATCGAAAAAAGAAATGCAAATGCAGTTCCACCCCCGTCTGTCTGTACTCAGCGTCTCTGTAAATCACGCCCAGAGAGTTTGGACTGCGAATGCGCTAGGCAATGCGAAATGCGTTTTTTTATTTGCCTGGAGGCACGTCCGAGTGTTTCTAGGCTCGGAAGTCCTTTATCTGAGCCTCTGGACCTTTGAACAGCAGTGGTTTAATTTTATTTTCTGTGGAAATGTGTTTATTTTTCAATGGAACGCTTCAAATCTCTTCTCCACGCAAAAACGCGGAAATGGATCAGCTGACAGCTAGAGCGGAGAGCGGAGAGTTTGGCCACGCCCCCACCCTCTACTATTGGCCAGCTCTTTTCTCCTCATTTGCATTCAAGCAACAACGCCCATTATGGCCTGTTCAGAGAGAGAAAAATTACTCTTTCTCATCTTATCTCTGTTTCTCATGCACTGAGTGTTGATTTTGAAGAAGGATTCATTTACAGTATTAGGGAACCATTAAGGAGCCATATAAAAGCATCAAGAAGTACCATGTCATGGGACCTTTAATAATCCGTTGTGTCACATTGTACTTTTGGAGAATTATCAACACGTATGAGTGAGGGGGTACTCGAGGTATGACAAAAAGCCTCAGGGGGTACACAAGACAAAAAAGGTTGGGAAACACTGGTCTACTGTAAGCTTAATGTTGATTTTTACTACACATCATTAACTTTGGTCATAACGGTGTTAAGTAGCCTAATGTTTTTTCAGTATGTTTATTATGTCATTTGGAAAGGGAAAATTACTTTTACTTGTACATTGTTGTGGACTTTGATGATGTTTTGTGAATTTAGGAAACGATAATATGCCACAGATTTTCAAGCTTCGTTAGAGCTGGTGGTATAACATGAGCTAACTGGCTATTCTTTAGCCGCTTTGCAATACCTTGCACAATAGATGTACATGTACATGAACACTATAAAGTGTTATAATGTTATAATCCAAGTTAATTTTGATCCTTTAAATGTTTTTTTTTGCATAGTCATACTAACACTAATGAATAACACTAGTAGAGTTGTGTTTTTTTTCATATCTAAAGCCATTTGGTGCAGCGTTTCAGCTAGCACACTTGAATAACTGTAGCGTCGTATTCAGTGTAGTGGAAAAAGGGTTACATTTAAATATTAAGATGTCATTCATTATTTTCTATATTTTATCATAGGGTGCCAGTGCTAGCCTGATAGCCTGGTTGTAGCTTTTCAATACTCTCTTGGCAGATGGAGTAGATTTATATATTATAGAGCCTTGTGCCGGTAGTTGTTCCGACTCACGTTTTTGGCCATGGACGACTGAGCCCGTCTTGTGTACCTCAGCATTTAATGTGCTCCCGTAATGCGTTCACTGACCTGGCAGAAAGAACTGTCAAAAAGACTCGGACATCAAACGCCTATGAACACTGAAGGCGTCTTGCGGATTTACAGTTTTTTGAAGTCACACGACACTGTAACGGGACAGAAGTTTGACATGTACTTTAAATAATTTGACCGAAAGGCAATAATTGTTAAAAGTGGAGGTGACATGAATGAAACCCTTTATATTTTTAGAGGTGATGGTTATGGATTTCATTTTTGGGCTGTTCCTCAAATGTTCCATACAACCACATTTGTTTTGTATAGTTTTTTGTTTGTGTGTAGCTGCTATAGGCTTTGTGTATCCAATCAACTGTTTGTTTAGCTTTAAGGAAAAGTAAAGTTTTTTTACAATTTGAGCCTTATTTCGGTAATAAAACAAGTTGTTTTACTCACCCATAGCACTTTGGTGTCATATGGAGCATTTCCGGAGATGTTTTAGATTAGCGTTAGGCTAACGCCGTTAGCCTTGCGCGACTTATAGCCATAGCTCGGGGCATTATCCGAGCATGTAATATGCCCCGTGCGGGCTCCAAATAACACAAACTTTAGCACTTTTCAAATCATAGAAGCTCGATGTCTTAGTCTACGATTTTGTTTGGTCAAAAGTGGCCTGTAATCTGAGATTTAGCCATAGTTTCGAGTAGATGAGGACACCAGTGCGCATGCGCGGAGTGTGCTCTCAGCTACCGGGACCCAAACATGAAACGGAAAGCTGTAAACTGTGGATAAATCTCGGATTACAGGCCACTTTTGACCAAACTAAATCGTAGACTAAGACATCGAGCTTCTATGATTTGAAAAGTGCTAAAGTTTGTGTTATTTGGAGCCCGCACAGGGCATATTACATGCTCAGAGAATGCCCCGAGCTATGGCTATAAGTTGCGCTAGGCTAACGGCGTTAGCCTAACGCTAATCTAAAACATCTCCGAAAATGCTCCATATGACACCAAAGTGCTATGGGTGAGTAAAACAACCTGTTTTATTACCGAAATAAGGCTCAGATTGTAACAAACGTTACTTTTCCTTTAACATAATGGCTGTAAGCAACACACGGTAGGCAAATCGTTAGGCTGTAGGTGCTAATGTTTAGTTTGTGATTTTACTAGCACTATCCAAAATTGTATTGCTTGTAGTGTTGTCACAATAGAAATTTTCTGATACCACGATGGAAATAAAAATACTTTTTATTTTGACAGTAGAATGTGATTTTCAACATTAAAGGAGAATTAACGTTTTTTACAATCTGAGCCTTATTTCGGTAATAAAACAAGTTGTTTTACTCACCCATAGCACTTTGGTGTCATATGGAGCACTTCCAGAGATGTTTTAGATTAGCGATAGCCGTAGCGCGAGTTTGCATATAATGTATGCCCCCGAGCGGGCTCCAAATAACACAAACTTTAGCACTTTTCAAATCATAGAAGCTCGATGTCTTAGTCTACGCTTTCGTTTGAGTCAAGAGTAGATGAGGACGCCAGTGCGCATGTGTGGAGTCACAGTTTACACTTTTACAAAATTATTAGCCTCCCTTATGAAATTTTAAGTTTTCCCCAAGATTTTTTTTTAATTTCTGTGTGGAAAATAAAATAATGTAAGCACCCAAAATAAAACTAGGATGTCTAAAAAAGATGTGTTATTATTATTATTATTATTATTATTATTATTTTGCTCTGGTTAAAAGCACTTTTGAAATACTTTTAAAACAATGACTATTTTGTAGGGGGGCTAATCATTTTGTCCTCAACTGTATTTCACTACTCAGCGTCTCTGTAAATCACGCCCAGAGAGTTTGGACTGTGAATGCGCTAGGCAATGTGAAATACGTTTTTTTATTTGCCTGGAGGCACGTCCGAGTGTTTCTAGGCTCGGAAGTCCTTTATCTGAGCCTCTGGACCTTTGAACAGCAGTGGTTTAATTTTATTTTCTGTGGAAATGTGTTTATTTTTCAATGGAACGCTTCAAATCTCTCCCCCCTGCAAAAACACGGAAATGGATCAGAGAGCGCACAGCTGAGAGCGGAGAGTTTGGCCACGCCCCCACCCTCTACTATAGGCCATCTCTTTTCTCCTCATTTGCATTCAAGCAACAACGCCCATTATGGAGTGTTTTTATTATTATTATGACTGCTATTATTATTATTATTCTGATTCTCATTACTTAGTGTTGATTTTATTATTATTATTACCTAGTATTAGGGAACCATTAAGGAGCCATATAAAAGCATTAAGAAGTACCATGTCATGGGACCTTTAAAACAATGACTATTTTGTAGGGGGGCTAATAATTTTGTCCTCAACTATATTTCGCTCTCAGCTCCCGGGACCCAAACATGAAACGCAAAGCTGTAAATTATGGATAAATCTCGGATTACAGGCCACTTTTGACTCAAACAAAATTGTAGACTAAGACATCGAGCTTCTTGAAAAGCGCTTTATAAATAAAATGTATTATTATTATTATTATTATTCTATGATTTGAAAAGTGCTAAAGTTTGTGTTATTTGGAGACCGCTCGGGGCATATTATATATGCGAACTCGCGCTACGGCTATCGCTAATCTAAAACATCTCCGGAAGTGCTCCATATGACACCAAAGTGCTACGGGTGAGTAAAACAACTTGTTTTATTACCGAAATAAGGCTCAGATTGTAGTAAAAAAAAAAAACATTAATTCTCCTTTAAATCATAGTATTTTCTTTTCTATTACAATACACTCTTATATCTGTGTAATTCATCAGTCGCCCAGGCAGGTTCCACAGTGGTCCACGGGCGTATACTAGTCTATGTGCTCTCACACAGCTCAACATCATTCAGAAAAGGTTCATTTCCGTCTTGTGAATGTGAGTTTTTAGTATCAGTAACTGCTCAAATGAGTATCTAGTTTTAGTCTCGATAAGTATCTAATTTTTGACAAACTTAATGTTTTATTTTTCAAGTGCCTGGATATTGTTTGTCCTAGTATGGTTTCTTAAAAGCTGAATTTGGCTTCTAAAACGTATTTGGTGAGGAACTAGTTTAGAAGTTACAAAATAAAATAAAATAGAAACTGAAATTTGGAAAGGCTGTGTTTAGTGGCCCGACTGATGATGGACTGTTAAGACATTTTGCATTATACTCTATGTTGTGTCTGCTTACAGTCTTTACACAAGCTTTGAGCGAATGTAAAATCCTGTGTATTTTGTCTGTAGAACATTGTAGAACATTGTGTAACATTACTGCATATTTCATGTACTTTGTGTAGTGTATAGCATACTCTAACCTCATTTACTATTGCTGTGAAGACTTTACCTTCTGTAGCAAAACTGATCATTTATATTGTTGAAATTGTCAATCTCATCCCAATGTCAGGGAGACGGACAACTGCACATATGTTCCTTGGGGTTCAGAAAGTATCCAACATTAAAACCACAAATTTGATTGGATATACTGTACTGAGCTCCATGGCAACCACCCATGTCTTGGCCTGCCAAATCCTTCCCAAGACCCCCCGCCTGCTTCACCTGCTATTTCCCCCTAATTACAGCCCTATTCACTTGTCCAGACCCCAGCTCATGTTCAGCCTAATCCGCTGATTAAAGCTATTTTCTATTGGACCTCGAGTTACAAAAAGAATGGAGAGCCGGCTGATGGACTGGTAATGACTTTTTGAATTACAAAGCCAACAAAAGGTGCCCTCTTGATACCTGCAAGTTGATTATCCACCCTAGGGTCCAGAGGGGTATTCCACGAACGCGGCTAAGCGCAAAGCCCGGCTTTATTCGACAGTCCGCGCTTGTTTTAGTGACAGTTCGGTTCCATGACTCTCGCTAACGTTAGTCCCCGCTGAGTTACTGCGGCAACATGGTCCTCAGAGCTAGCCTGTTACCGGGCAGGCTTAAACAGGCCGTGTTGCAGAGAATACGTACCGGAAGTAAACAGAGTGTCAAAAAACAGTTCCGCACACCTCCCGCATGAAAGTCAGCTTTATTGTCAATTCTGCCATATGTGTTCAACATACAATGAATCGAAATTTCGTTTCTCTCTGGCCAAAAGACAATGTACAAAATACAATATAAAGACAAAACACAACAAAAAGTATCTAAGACAGAGATCTAAAGTTAAACTAAAGTCTAAGATCTAAAATCTTAAAGCAGTGCAACAGAATAAATAAATACCTATATACAGATGTTTAAAAATGTGCAGTGTGCATCAAAAATGTGCAATGGAAGATACAGCAGTGAAATCGTCATGTGCAGTAGAATGTGCATTGAAGTTAAGATAAAAATAAATGTGCAACAGTAGTAATTCTAGTGCAATAACAGGAGTAAACAACAGTACAACAGGAGTAAAATTCCAGTAGTAAATGTAAATGTGCAACAGTGCAACAGTAGCAGCAGTTTTGTAAACACAGTTTTTATCTGTGTTGTCCAAAAACAATATCAGCAACAACAAAAAAAGTTACCTTACGTTCTTGGTCAGTTTTGAGAAATTTCCAGTAATTTAAAAATATTCTTTTGAGCCGCTGTCTTTACGACATTATCAAATAGAAGAATTCCAGAAGCAGCACAGAGAAGGACTTTGGTTGAGTGGTTATGCACTGTGTCTTTCACATGGGCGTCCTGGGTTCGATTCCTCTTACTGACGTATTCATGCTCAAGTCAATTTTATGTTACATTTTCATGAATTTACATTTGCCACATATTACACAAATGTGGATAAATTTAACCTACAATTATTCATATCATCATAGAACTTATATCAGCTGGGCCTAACATCACTCTCACTTGATGACACTGACACTTTATATTTTATGTGACATCTCTATCAAAGAATACAGTATCTTTACTTGCAGGAAGGATCTTTGATGGGGTCCCTCCTTCAATTACCTCCACCAGTGGGTGACCCCGGTTTTTTGAGGGGGGGGGGCTCCCACCTCCTGTGGCTTGGTAGCTACTGTTCATTTTAAATTAAATTAAGGTACCATTTCAACAGTATTACTAATTTCACTGAATAATAATGCGTGAAAAGTCCCTCAGTCGTCCAGGTAGAATCCATGATCAAAGGAGAAGTTCAATTTGTCAACTGGACAAAGTTTGTTTGGTTGAAAACGTTTCGCCGCTCATCCAAGAGGCTTCGTCAGCTCTGGTTATTGTACTGGTTAGACCCTGCTTATATCTATACCTGCTATATCTATCTAGCTACTCTGACGGCTAGCCGTCAGAGTAATTTGAAAAACAAAGAGACAGATTAGGGGGATCGTTTTCAGAGCTTTTGTCATTGTCAGACACGCCTCCCGGCAGCTAGATATAAGCAGGGTCTAACCAGTACAATAACCAGAGCTGACGAAGCCTCTTGGATGAGCGGCGAAACGTTTTCAACCAAACAAACTTTGTCCAGTTGACAAATTGAACTTCTCCTTTGATCACTGAATAATAATATTAATATTAGCCTACTTACCACTTTGCAAAATGTTTTTAAGCTTTGTCTTTACCTGCAAAACAGTCCTCTTCACATTATTCCTGCTCAAAGACAAGATAACACAATTTAACGTGTTAGTTGGAGCAAATACTTTTACACAGTAAAAATAAATTACAGCTGACAAGACTGCTCTACAAATATAAACATTTTATGACACCAACTGTTCCCCCTGAGTATCAAACCCGCATCTCCCACATGCTAAACCATAACTTATCCTCTGCACCACGGACTTGTTTTAACACCAATGGTGAAAACATACTTAAAAAACTCAACATTCAGCATTGTTGTAGAACTTAACTTAGGCATTTAAGCGCTCGGCGATCTTCTGCCACGCCATGTCTCTCACCTTGGTTATTGCAAATGTGTTGTAGAGTTCCAAAAGCAACTTCTGTTCTGATGCGCTGAAATAATCGGCCTGAATCTTCGCCACGATCGCGTTTTCGACAGTCGCTTGTTCAGGGCTTCTTACGTCCCCCATGCACACGCGTAGGCCAGGCCTGCTTAAGCCTGACTGAACTTAGCGCTGATGAGGCGCAGCTGAAATGCGTTAGTGGAACGGCTTCAGGCTTTAGTCTGAGTTGCAGCTAAGTCAGGCGAGGACTAACCACTTAGGCGCCGCTATGTTTAGCGACGTTCGTGGAATACCCCCCAGGGAGACATTTCTAATACAAGGGTGGAACATGAGAGGGAGGGCATCTGGCAATAAATGAACAAAAGGTAGGTGAAAGTTGTTTCAAACCAAGCAGGGAGGTCTATTGGTACATGCTGTCTTGTATTGATTGGGATGTTTACGTTGCAAGCTGTAGTTTTCAAGTGTGATTTCAAGTGTATTACGTTGAGTAGTAGTATAGCACTACTCTGTTGGTTTCTTAGTCAGATTTGAGTTTTGTTGTGAAAACTTTGAGCAAAACTGGGCCAAGGCAACAGCAAAAAATAATAAAATCAAAATCTGTAATAAAAATGAACCAATTTAAATAAATTTTTGACATCTTTTTTTTAATCTCAACTTTCAATGAGACCTGTAAGACCAGTAGTCGAGTTGTAAAATGAAACCAGGGGGATGGTGAAATTTTTCACCAACGGAGGGGGCGGAAAGGAATCCATATAATCATTCAATAGTTCAATAATACACAGGATATATGTTATCACACACACACACCTTAGTCCTGGTTTAGTCTTGGTTTAGTCCTGGTTTAGTCCCGGTTTAGTCCTGGCTTAGTCCTGGTTTAGACCTGGTTTAGACCTGGTTTAGACCTGGTTTAGACCTGGTTTAGTCCTGGCTTAGTCTTGGTTTGGACCTGGTTTAGTTTTGGTTTAGTCCCGATTTAGTCCTGGTTTAGACCCGGTTTAGATCTGGTTTAGTCTTGGCTTAGTCCTGGTTTGGGCCTGGTTTAGTCCTGGTTTAGACCTGGTTTAGTCTTGGTTTAGTCCCGGTTTAGTCCTGGCTTAGTCCTTGTTTAGACCTGGTTTAGACCTGGTTTAGACCTGGTTTAGTCCTGGCTTAGTCTTGGTTTTGACCTGGTTTAGTTTTGGTTTAGTCCCGGTTTAGTCCTGGTTTAGACCCGGTTTAGATCTGGTTTAGTCTTGGCTTAGTCCTGGTTTGGACCTGGTTTAGTCCTGGCTTAGTCCTGGTTTAGTCTTGGTTTAGTCCTGGTTTAGTGCCGAAATAGATGCAGAAATAATCTGATAATATGACTCACCCATAAGAATGCGGTCAGATCCATTCTAACAGTTTGCCGTGTTGTCTTTAATAATCCGGAGCTCCGGAGAAAAGGACATAATCCCGAACGTATCCCGTGTCCCGAGGCGAGAGTTCCTTCTTACGTAGCATTAACGTAGGAAGTTAAGGATTCTTCTTCTCTTGGAAATGCCGCGTAAATACCAGGCAGCTCGCTCACAGCTGATCGGCGAACAGGCGCAAACACAACAGCGGCAATCGTCATGATTGGCGGGAGCGCGATCGGTGCGTAATTATGCTGCAACATGATTGGAAGCTGGAGCGCAGTTCGGCCTATGATTGGCTCTTGGGCACTGGCCATTTTGACTTAAAAACGGCGAAATTCGCCAAAAGTTTAGGGATTTTCATGCCTGATGGATAAAATGCCACAAGGGATGGAAGAAGGGATCCCCCCCCCCATCCCCCCTCAACTCGAGTACTGTGTAAGACCATATTTAAAATTCCAAACTATGAAATAATATTATTTTATGGTTGTTCAGCTAATACCTAAAATTGTGATTCCCAATCTTGGCTATTACAATATATGTCTAACTATTATTCAACCTCATGGGGCAAGTCGTGGTTCAGTCCTGTCATTTTAGTTCTTAGAAACTTTAGACAAACTTACAGTATATTAACAAAGAGCAAAAAAATAATAATTACAAAAAGTACCTAATCTAACATGGGGATTTTAAAATTGTAAACATCTCCTATATGATGCAATAAGTTATTTATTTAGCATTGAGCTGTTGCAAATCTCTTGATTTTCCATTACAGCCCACGTCCAAAGAGCTTGCGGCGTGTTTCTCATTGATTGCAGCAGCATTAAGGTCAAACATGATTAAGCGAGTTCATGTGAGCACTGGAGGAGGCAGGAAAATTCAGTGAAGAAACCTAATGACTGAATAAAGTGGGGGTGTGCGGACAACCTTGGCGAGTAGCACAGTTTACACTCGTATCAAAGCTAACCATGTGGCACTTGGGTACAGATGATAAAGCAATAAAAAAAAAGTGAAATTGCAAAAAGGTAGTTGGGTCATTCCAGAATTGGAGGACATTTTACGTCCCACCCATCAAATATTAAATAATCCACATACAAAATACTAAAACATAGTTTCTGAGTGAATTTACTTGTCCTGAGACCAAATCTAAATAAACTAAGAGAAAAGAATGCTTGAAAATAGTTTTTAAAAGACCAAATAAGTCTGGAGTTCCCCCAAAATGCAATTTTCCTCTTGTCCCACCCCTCTAATGACCAAATTGAATCTCAAATAAAACAGTTAAAATTGAATTGAAATTTATTGTTTTTTCTATAATTTGTTTCATTGCCATCTCTTGTAACTGTGGAACATTTGTTTTAATAGACATAATATTTCAAATAATAATTATTATTCATGGAACATGTGTCCCACAACCTGCACCAACCCTGTTACCAGAACATTTTTAGTCTGGTAGAAGAAGAAGAAAACAGAACCACATGATCCCCTGGACTTGACATCATCAAACAGTTTTCCAAAAGAATGGGCAGAGCAAAGGTTTATCTTCTCTTCTATTTTTCATATTTTTATAACATCGTTAGCCTTGATTGAATGTCTCACTCTGCCTCATGCAACCCTGTTATGCAAATGATCAGAATAAGACAATTATTATTATTTTTTTCCTTTACGTATTTGCATAAATAAGTTTTTCCTCTTGATTAGTAATAACAGCTAAACAGCTTCTACTCCTGAGATAAAGCGAACATTAGCGCGATTTTGCAACCCTGTTACCTGCAACCCTGTTACTGTGATTAGAGGAAATAAATAAATAAACCAAATAAATCATATAATAAAAAATTTACCATTGACCGTCAGCTGAGCTAATAAGATAAGATAAGATAAGATATGCCTTTATTAGTCCCACAGTGGGGAAATTCCAGTGTTGCAACGCACAGATCAAGAACAGCACGAAAAAGTAACATGCAACAGAACAATATAATAAATAAATAAATAATGGCCTAGGATAATTTAAAACTAGACCTAAAAATAGACTCTGGATTATAGTTGAATATTTGTAAGTGCAGATACGTTGAATGACATGTTAACAGTGTTCGTTGTACAGTCTGACAGCAGCAGGAAGGAAAGACCTGCGAAACCTCTCCTTCACACAGCGAGGGTGAATCAGTCTGTCACTGATGCTGCTCTCCAGAGCAGACAGAGCGTCCTGCAGGGGGTGAGACTCATGGTCCAGCATAGAGGTGACCTTAGCCAGGACCCTCTTGTCCCCCACCTTCTGCACTGATCAAGCATTTGATAGTTTATTACCGATTATTGATGAATATGTAGCAGAAAATCAGAAACGTGAAGGTTTATTTTTCAAAGCCAAAATGTCCTCCAATTCTGGAATGACCCTGTTGGTGAAAATATCTAGAACAAGATATAAAATACTGATTATTTGACCCTGAAATTAGGAATAAGGTTGACTTTACATAGAAATCTTTACAGTAATACGCATTTCTTGTCTCATATGTCCACATAAAATTTATTTGTAATTACACTACCAGTCAAAAGCCTTTTTCATGTATGTTTCTACTTTTATTTCCTTGATTATTTACATTGTAGTTTCTCACAGAAGATGTCAAAACTATGAATGAACATATGGAATGTAGCAGACAAAAAAATATATATTTTCAAAATAACCTTTTTAGTTTTCATATTTTTAAAAATAGCCACCTTGGCATTGATCACTGCTTTGCACAGCCGTGAAGTCAAAACCATTTCAGGAGACTCAATGAGTGCTTCATAATTCCATATATTTTGCATCACAGTAAATGTTATCTGTATCTCTGTAGGAATGTAGGATGTAGTAAACGTAATGGGGAAAAAAAAACTGAAAGAAACAATACTTTTTACTGGTATTGTATGTACAAGTACAGTGGTACCTCACCTTACGAATGACCCAACAAACAAAAATTTCAAGTTACGAAACGCCTTCACGTTAAATTTTGGTCTCTAGATACGAAAGAAAATTCAAGTTACGAAACGCGAAATCTCCAATCCAATCCAACTTTATTTATAAAGCACTTTAAAAACAACAAATCTCAAAAATTCAATTAATGCGCGCTCAGATGCACGCCCCGAAACGTAAATACACTTTATCAACACACACGGGGTTAGGTTCCAGAGGTGGCCCGCGGTGGGAGAGGTCCACGAGGTAAGACAACTTTGTATTTTGCAATTGTTCTACATGTTTTAGGGCTGTAAATGCCTCACCACACACATTCTACGCTTTTCTCAGACTGGAGTTTCTCTCGCATTTCTCTCTCGTTTAAACACTCGAACTTTCATAGATTTTCAATGGAATGTGTTGATAGTGAAGCGTGGGGGGGGGGGGCACAGCTCAATATAGCGCCGAACATGCGAGGGGAGACACAACAACACATCATCAGTGGGTAAAACTAACCTGTCTCACGACGGTCTAAACCCCGCTCACGTTCCCTTAGTGAGTGAACAATCAATGAAAATTGGTGAATCAAATGAAAATTGGTGAATTCTGCTTCACAATGATAGGAAGAGCCGATCAAAAAGCAACGTTCATACGGCTTGTTAGCTCACAGTGTCGGCGCTCCGGCTCTGGAGGTCAGATAGAAGCAGAGCCCGCCCCGCCCCGCTCTTATTCCCGCTGAAGGAGCTTCTTTCTCGGCCTCTTAGCCCTGGCGCGGAACGCAGAGACACAAGCAACGAGCAACCGCTCCTCCACTGCCATGTTATAATAATAACAGGTCCAATCCAGGTTTAGTTCTGGCCAGACCTGGTTTATTCCATGTTCTTTTAGTCCTGGTAAATGGTCACATCTTTATATAGCGCTTTTCCACCTTCAAGGCACCCAACGCGCTTTACAACAAGGAACTATTCACCCATTCACACACACATTCACACACCAGTGTACGCAGACACTGGGGGCGAGGTGGGTTAAGTGTCTTGCCCAAGGACACAACGGCAGCATTCATCTGTGGGAGCTGGAATCGTACCAACCAACCTGTGGGTCAGTGGATCTGACCGCTCAACCACTGATGTTTCTTACGTCAAGAGCGGGATTTGAACCGCCAACCTTTGGATCAGTGGACAAACGCTCTACCAACTGAGCTACTGCCGCCCCGAGGCTAAGAGACTAAGAGACTGGACTAGTCTCTTAGCCCGTCAGGACGCAGAACACAACGTTACACTATAAAAAAAAATGTTACACTATAAAAAATAAAAACCTTGGAACGGATCAGGCTTTTTCCATTGAAATAGCTACTCAACTTACGAATTTTTCACGTTACGAAACCACTTCTGGAACGAATTAATTTCGTAAGGTGAGGTACCACTGTAATCTTATTTCAAAATAATTTATCAACATTAAAAAAAGACGTAAAATGTAGCCTATCTTATTTAATCTTTTCGATCTAATAGTTCAATAATTGTACGCTGCCCCTTTCTTATTCTTGTAGTTTACTTTGCTAAACACAATTCATTTTACAGTCAGTATTCCATTTAGTTTTTAATCCTGCTTCATGTTAAAACTCATAACAACTGACCAAGCAAAAGTTACCCAATAGCACTTACCTCTGCACTTGACAACCTAAATAAGAGACCATTTAAACCCCCCAAACCCATGATTACACAACATGGCAACCTCCCAAAGTGCAACCTGTTTTGTCAGCGGTTGTTATTATGTTAACATCCTGATCAGGTACATGCAGTGTGCCACGGCCCGGTGGGGAGTCGGGCTGGATTTGATGAGCGACCCTGATGTTTTGATTGGCCTGACAGTTGCGTCCTGATTGAAATTTGGGGCTGGGTGTTTGCTTTGCCATCAACCTGTAACAACTGGGATGAACTTCCATAGATTGACAAAGTGAGTGTTCCTCATGTCACGTTGAATCAATATTGAATAAATAATAGCCATTACAATGATTATATGTGTGGTGTCTTTTGTAACACAATTATAAAGGTGCTATATCCTCCTGGGATCCCAAGAAAAAAGGTTTTTTTTTTTGTGATTTTCTATTTGGAGGTAAATGAACACCTTAGCATTTACATTTTGTTAATTTTATTTTTTGTTAATTTTATTTTTATTCATAATGTTGTAACATGTCCTCTGTAATGGACTGTAATGGTGTTAAATCCACGTGAAGTTAACAACCTAACAAACTTTTTTTTGATGACCAACATCTCTGACCTTTCTTATTTATTTATTTATTTATTTATTTATTTATTTATTTAATTAATTATTATATTATATTATTATTTATGTATTGCTCTGGTTTAGACCTGATTTAGACCTCTTTTAGTCATGGTTTAGACCTGGTTTAGACCTGGTTTAGACCTCTTTTAGTCATGGTTTAGATCTGGTTTAGACCTCTTTTAGTCATGGTTTAGACCTGATTTAGACCTCTTTTAGTCATGGTTTAGACCTGATTTAGACCTGATTTAGACCTCTTTTAGTCATGGTTTAGACCTGGTTTAGACCTCTTTTAGTCATGGTTCAGACCTGGTTTAGACCTGATTTAGACCTCTTTTAGTCATGGTTTAGACCTGATTTAGACCTGATTTAGACCTCTTTTAGTCATGGTTTAGACCTGATTTAGACCTCTTTTAGTCATGGTTTAGACCTGATTTAGACCTGATTTAGACCTCTTTTAGTCATGGTTTAGACCTGGTTTAGACCTCTTTTAGTCATGGTTCAGACCTGGTTTAGACCTGATTTAGACCTCTTTTAGTCATGGTTCAGACCTGGTTTAGACCTGATTTAGACCTCTTTTAGTCATGGTTTAAACCTGACTCAAATTTGGTTCAGACCTGATTTAGACCTCTTTTAGTCATGGTTTAGATCTGGTTTAGACCTGATTTAGACCTCTTTTAGTCATGGTTTAGGCCTGGTTTAGACCTGGTTTAGACCTGGTTTAGACCTTTTAGTCATGGTTTAGATCTGGTTTAGACCTCTTTTAGTCATGGTTTAGACCTCTTTTAGTCATGGTTTAGACCTCTTTTAGTCATGGTTTAGGCCTGGTTTAGACCTGGTTTAGACCTGGTTTAGACCTGATTTAAACCTCTTTTAGTCATAGTTTAGATCTGGTTTAGACCTGGTTTAGACCTCTTTTAGTCATGGTTTAGATCTGGTTTAGACCTGGTTTAGACCTCTTTTAGTCATGGTTTAGGCCTGGTTTAGACCTGGTTTAGACCTGATTTAGACCTCTTTTAGTCATGGTTTAGATCTGGTTTAGACCTCTTTTAGTCATGGTTTAGACCTGGTTTAGACCTCTTTTAGTCATAGTTTAGACCTGGTTTAGACCTGATTTAGACCTCTTTTAGTCATGGTTTAGATCTGGTTTAGACCTGGTTTAGACCTGGTTTAGACCTGATTTAGACCTCTTTTAGTCATGGTTTAGATCTGGTTTAGACCTGATTTAGACCTCTTTTAGTCATAGTTTAGACCTGATTTAGACCTCTTTTAGTCATGGTTTAGACCTTATTTAGACCTCTTTTAGTCATGGTTTAGGCCTGGTTTAGACCTGGTTTGGACCTGATTTAGACCTCTTTTAGTCATGGTTTAGACCTGGTTTAGACCTGATTTAGACCTCTTTTAGTCATGGTTTAGGCCTGGTTCAGACCTGGTTTAGACCTGATTTAGACCTCTTTTAGTCATAGTTTAGATCTGGTTTAGACCTGATTTAGACCTCTTTTAGTCATGGTTTAGTCCTGGTTTAGACCTGGTTTAGACCTGGTTTAGACCTCTTTTAGTCATGGTTTAGATCTGGTTTAGACCTCTTTTAGTCATGGTTTAGATCTGGTTTAGTCCTGGTTTAGACCTGGTTTAGACCTCTTTTAGTCATGGTTTAGATCTGGTTTAGACCTCTTTTAGTCATGGTTTAGACCTCTTTTAGTCATGGTTTAGATCTGGTTTAGACCTCTTTTAGTCATGATTTAGACCTCTTTTAGTCATAGTTTAGATCTGGTTTAGACCTGGTTTAGACCTCTTTTAGTCATGGTTTAGATCTGGTTTAGACCTGGTTTAGACCTCTTTTAGTCATGGTTTAGACCTGATTTAGACCTCTTTTAGTCATAGTTTAGATCTGGTTTAGACCTGGTTTAGACCTCTTTTAGTCATGGTTTAGGCCTGGTTTAGACCTGGTTTAGATCTGGTTTAGACCTCTTTTAGTCATGGTTTAGATCTGGTTTAGACCTCTTTTAGTCATGGTTTAGACCTCTTTTAGTCATGGTTTAGACCTGGTTTAGACCTGATTTAGACCTCTTTTAGTCATGGTTTAGATCTGGTTTAGACCTGGTTTAGACCTCTTTTAGTCATGGTTTAGATCTGGTTTAGACCTGGTTTGGACCTGATTTAGACCTCTTTTAGTCATGGTTTAGGCCTGGTTTAGACCTGATTTAGACCTCTTTTAGTCATGGTTTAGATCTGGTTTAGACCTGGTTTAGACCTCTTTTAGTCATAGTTTAGACCTGGTTTAGACCTGATTTAGACCTCTTTTAGTCATGGTTTAGATCTGGTTTAGACCTGGTTTAGACCTCTTTTAGTCATGGTTTAGACCTTATTTAGACCTCTTTTAGTCATAGTTTAGATCTGGTTTAGACCTGGTTTGGACCTGATTTAGACCTCTTTTAGTCATGGTTTAGGCCTGGTTTAGACCTGGTTTGGACCTGATTTAGACCTCTTTTAGTCATGGTTTAGATCTGGTTTAGACCTGGTTTAGACCTCTTTTAGTCATGGTTTAGACCTCTTTTAGTCATGACTCAAATTTGGTTCAGACCTGGTTTAGACCTGGTTTAGTCCTGTTTCGTCTTGGTTTATTCCTGATTTTGGTTCTGATTTAGTCCTGGTTTAGTCCTAGTTGAGACCTGCTTTATTTACTTATGCCTTAATTTATCATAGTGCATCCACAAACTAGAGTCTATCTCTAAACACTCTAAACAGATCGACTGGTTAACTCAATGTCCACTATAAAGGACACAAAATAATGGGCCGGGTCTCAGGAGGATATGTAACTTTTCTCCATCATATAAGATCATTTCTAATTCCTTTCATGAGATGTTTTTATAGCTAAGTTACTTGAATAATCAGTTCTTACACTGTTGTTAAAAGTGCTTCATACAAGTTAAACATTCAGTAATATATTATGCTATTTTCATGAAGTTATAAAGTTGTTTCCTCATTAAAAACATCAGGAGTGTTACAGGAAGTGCTCTACTTTTTAAATTCCTTACACCTTCACTAGAATCATTTGTTTCATCATGTTCAGCCGTGGAATTGCCAGACTACTGAACTAAGGATGTCAACAATTAATCGACTTACAATTGTCGATCAAGACGTTGGCCGAACAAAATGCATTAATTGTAACTAATCGCTAGAGGGCGCTACTCTGGAATGTGAACACGAGATGCGAACCCACTCGCGAGAAAGACCATAGCGTTACATCGTGTAACCCTTTCCTCTCTGGATGTTGCCGTACAACTCACAGTAGAGCTGGACCTAGAACCATATATTTTTGAAATGATAAAAGCATGTAACTTACATGCTTTTATCATTTCTTGATTGTCCTGGTTTGAGGCCCTGTAATGTTTTATGCTGTGTCCAGGGGCCCTGTGAAATGTATATTTTGTACTGTAACCCTTCACAGATTAAGGGAGAGAAATATTGTTGATGCTTTAGTTCAAAATAAATGTTGAGAATGTCCTAAAAATAGCCTGGATTCACTGGTTTCATCATAATATGTCGACTAAATAACATTCTGTTATTTAATTTCTTCTGTTCCTTTTAATTTCAAGATTTCCATGCTGCAAGTGCAACAACTGAGCCAGTCCTCAATTTATTTTCAATAAAGAATGTATTTTGTAATTCAGCATCAATACATTTGTCTGCTTTTTACTAAGGAATAATTAATTGAGAAATATACAATATAATAATACTATGATATATTTTTGACTCAGTGTTATGTTACTATAGCTTATATTCTTAAAGACCCTATTGAAACACTAAAATTCAGGTGAAAAACGCTTATCTGTCGATAAGGTCAATCAACTATAGATTAATGAATTAATCGATAATTTGCATCCCTACCAGATATGTTTTTGAGGCGGTAACAGCATAATAATATGGCTCAAAGCTCACAAGAGGCAATTTTGTGTAATATAGGATTTTTAAACATACCCATTTAACTTTAATGAAACACATTTAACAAAAGCATACGAATTGGGGGTTTATTTATTTATTATTTATTTTTTCATAGTCTATTCCAGGCCTGTCGACTCTCAGGTAGTGACATTGCACTCTCTCTGTTCCCCATGACACACAAATGCACTTTTAATGTCAACAGATGGAGGGACATATGTGCTCTTCACGTGTCTGCGAGAAACTCGGAGTACTTCCAGGAAAAAGAGGAGAGAAAAAGACAATGGATTCATTTAACACCAGGAACTCCATATTGTTGGGCCCCAGAATACAAAATCACCAGGGAAAACTGCGGTACTGCGGTGCGGTAATTATACTATTGTTAATGTGGACATTTTGGGGGGTTGGATGAGTATTGTTGGTTAATGACCCTTGTCAGAGGGAGTGTGCCTTCACCCAGAGTGTTCAGATCCAGTCAAATGAAGCTCACTGAGGCTGCAGCTATAGGAGTGAATGTGAAGCCAGGTCCATATTGGGAATAGGAATTTATTCACATACGAAATAGCGAAATAAAAGCCAGGATCATGTGGATACAGACGTTTTAAAGGTCCCATGACATGGTACTTCTTGATGCTTTTATATGGCCTTAAAGGTCCCATGGCATGAAATTTTCACTTTCTGAGGTTTTTGAACGTTAATGTGAGCTCCCCTACCCTGTTTAGCCCCCCTCATGCACTGAGTGTTGATTTTGAAGAAGGATTCATTTACAGTATTAGGGAACCATTAAGGAGCCATATAAAAGCATCAAGAAGTACCATGTCATGGGATCTTTAATGGTTCCCTAATACTGTAAATGAATCCTTCTTCAAAATCAACACTCAGTGCATGAGAAAGACACATGTACACAGTCAGAGTCAGAAAGTCTCTCTCTGAACAACTCATTCTGGGCGTTGTTGCTTGAATGCAAATGAGAAGGACACAGATAGGTTAGAAGAGCGGGTGGGGAGGGGGGGCAAATGCGCCGCTGGTTCCTTGTTACTGTGCACTGTCTCCCACTTCCGCGTTCTAAGCGCGGAGGAAGAAAGAAGAGGCATTTCAATGAAAAAAACACATTTTCACAGAAAATAAAATTAAACCACTGCTGTTTCAGAGGTCCAGAGGGTCGGGTAAAGGACTTCCGAGCCTAGAAACACTCGCACGTGCCTCCAGGCAAATAAAAAAAACGCATTTCGCATTGCGTAGCTCATTCGCGGTCCAAACTCTCTGGGCGTGATTTACAGAGACGGTGGGTAGACATCCAGACGGGGGTTGGAGCTGCTTTTTTCGATGTGACGTCACATAGTTGCCTTGTTCAGAATCGCCCGTTTGAGCTGTGTTTTTTTCAAACGCAGAAAAGGACCACAAATGCTAAGTTTAGACATTTCGCAACTTTTAGCCATGAAGGGGGGGCCTAAACAGGGTAGGGGAGCTCACATTAACGTTCAAAAACCTCAGAAAGTGAAAATTTCATGCCATGGGACCTTTAAGACCAAAATGAGGAGGCTCACTGCAGCAGTTACAGTTACAGAGAGAAGGGTGACCATTTTTCAGTGTTAAGTCAACTGGAAACAGCTGGAGTCGCTGGAACCGCAAGAACACTTCCTTTTTGGAAAGTGGCTGCTTGTGGGTTAACTCTCTTTAAATATACAGTCTATGTCAGAAACACAAATGATCAGGTTGTACAGTATATTTATGAATTATCATGTTGGATATCTCTTATAGATTAAAAAAAAAAGTATTCTTGCTCCTGCCTAAGTGTCATCTTTGTTGTAATATATGGTGGAATAATACTTCAGAATCATTTGGTACTTTTACTTGTGTATTATTTTTGCTCCAGTATCTGTACTTATACATAAGTATCAAAACTGAGTACTTCTACCACTACTGGGGTTCTCACCTGGTCATTCCCAAAGTCAGGACACAGACTCACGGAGAGGCGTCTTTTCAGTACTACGGCCCTCGTCTATGGAACTGCTGGAGGAGCTCAGGGCTGCAGAGAACATTCATGTTTTTAAGAGTGGCTCAAGACTCACCTGTTTAGCCTGGCCTTTGATTGACTTCGGTCGTCTGTTTGCTTGTCTTTTGTTTGTTCTTTTGTTTGCTTGTTTGTCCATCTGTTTATTTGTTCGTCTGCTTGTTCGTCTGTTTGCTTGTTGATATTGAACTATTTCTGAGAACTTTTTCATCGTTCAAATCTTATTACCGTATCGGCCCGAATATAAGACGATGTTTTTTGCATTGAAATAAGACTGAAAAAGTGGGGGTCGTCTTACATTCGGGGTCTAGACATTATACCCATTCACAACGCTAGATGGCGCCAGATATCTTTAAAGCGAATGCTGAACTGAACTCAACAGGCCAAAGCGTTCACTTTGTCACGAAGAAGAAAAATAAAAAATAGCGGTAAGAAAGAAAAGAGAAGAAAATAAGAGAAGAGATAACAGAAAATGGAGAAACGTAGCGACAATCTGGAGAAAAGTGGGTCGAAGATCGGCCAGGTTAACCGGCAGCTGAGGAGAAGTTATGATGCAAACTTCAAGATGATGGTGATAAATGAGGCAGAGTCTTCAAACAACTGCAAAGCGGCTGTGAAATATGGTGTCACAGAGTGTAATGTACGGAGATGGAGAGCTCAAAAAGATCGCCTAAAAATGCTCAGAGAGAAGCTGTATATATATAAATATTTTTAAAAAGCTAAAAAAAAAAAAAAAAAGCTAAAAAAAAAAAAAAAGCTGTATATATAAATAGCTGCTATTTTCTGTATAAAAATTAAATTTGGTGTTCAAAAAGTCTTTTGAACTTGAGTCTTGAAAAAGAGGGGCTCGTCTTATAATCAGGGTCGTCTTATATTCGGGCCAATACGGTATATGAGAAATGGTACTTGGATCGTTGGTGTCTGAGGCTCACAAAGTAGTCACATTAAAATCACAGCAACCAGGAATCTAGTTCTTCTGAATATAGATTATAATGTTTTTTCTCATCAAAAACATACCTGGAGCTCTGTTTTGTTTTGTTTTTTTCTGTTCTCTCAAATATAAAACACTCTATTCCACCTTGTGATGTCATTTGGTGATACAGGAAGTGCTCCGCTGCGTTTTTAAACTCCATACACCTTCACTAAAGTCATTTGGATGACATCAGCCCTGGAATCTCTACAGAATAAAAGCTGCTAACTTGAAAATGACCACTTCGTGACATCACATGGTGGAACAGGGCATTTTGAGCTTTGAAGATGTAGACAGACTAATAATTAAGGGTTGTCAAACATGTTGTGAATGAAACGAAACAAAAAACAACTCCAGGTATGTTTTTGAGGAGGTAATGACATTATAACATGGCTAAAAGATCATTTTTGTTTAATATAAGACATTTAATACTCCCTACAACTCTATATAGCTATGGATATATAGAGTTGGATATCTTATTTGATATTGTATTTTATATTGTATTACTTATTGTTCTATTTTATTCTGATTTGTATATATCCTTCTGGGACCCGGAAAAAAAAAAAGTGTGTCTAAATTATTATTATTATTTAAATTTTCTATTTGGAGGTAAATGAACACCTTAGCATTTACATTTTGTTGATTTTATTTTTATTCATAATGTAGTAACATGTCCTTTGTAATGGACATCTGGGACATTTTTGGTGTTAAATCCAACAACCTAGCCATTTTTATTATTATTATTATTATTTTTTTTTTATCTCTGACCATTTATGTATTTAATTTTTTTTAATTATTTAATTATGTATTTAATTTTTATTATTATTATTATTATTATTATTATTATTATTATTATTATTATTATTATTATTATTATTATTATTATTATTATTTTTTTTTTTTTTTTTTTGGATGACCACCATCTCTGACAAGCTTCTACAGTTGCCTCAAAAAGTTTTTAGACTCCCTTTTAATTATTTATTTATTTATTTATTTATGTATTTATTTATTTGTATTTATTTATTTATTTATTTATGCATTATTATTATTATTATTATTATTATTATTATTATTATTATTATTATTATTTTATTTTTATTTTTATTTATTTATTTATTTATGCATTATTTTATTATTATTATTATTATTATTATTATTATTATTTAAACACACGCAGATAGACCGGTTAACTCAGTGTCCACTATAAAGGACACAAATGAACGGGCGGGTCTCAGGAGGATATACATTTACAGTGGTACCTCACCTTACGGAATTAATTCGTTCCAGAAGTGGTTTCGTAACGTGAATTTTTCGTAAGTTGAGTAGCTATTTCAATGGAAAAAGCCTGATTCGTTCCAAGGCCCCGATCCAAGTTTTTTTTTTATAGTGTAACTTTTTTTATAGTGTAACATTGTGTTCTGTGTAGAGACTGTAGACCCAGGACTAAACGTGGACTATACCAGGTCTAGACCAAGCAGCACCGGTGTACCTCACGAGGCTGAGGCGAGCAGCGACTGCGTGCGTGGGGGGAATGGGGAGGGCGGTGTGTGTGCGCGGGCACATGTGTGATAGTGCAGCATGACCCGGCGCGGGGGCTGCGAGCAGAAACCCGTGCTCAAACCGTGCCAGGTCTAAACCAGGACTAAACCTGGACTAGACCAGGTGAATTAAAGCGCCGCGCGCGGGTCTATTTCCTGGTTTCGAGTCACGGCTGAGGCGAGCAGCGAGGGGGACCGCACGCAGTCTGAGCGCATGAACGAACGCATGCAAGAGCCGCGGTGGTCTAGACCTGGTTTAGACCTGGTTCAGACCTGGTTAAGACCTGGTTTAGACCTGGTTTAGACCTGGCACGGTTTGAGCACGGGTCTGATGCTCGTAGCCCCGCGCCGGGTCATGCTGCACTATCACACATGTGTCTGCGCACACACACCGCCCTCCCCCTTCCCCCCACACTTCACTATTAATAATTTTGTTGAAAATCTATGAAAGTTTGAGTGTTTAAACGAGAGACAAATGTGAGAAAAGTTTAAATCCAGTCTGAGAAAAGCGTATAATGTGTGTGGCTGAGCGCACATTATTTGATTTTTTGAGATTTCGCGTTTCGTAACTTGAATTTTCTTTCGTATCTAGAGACCAAAATTTAACATGAAGGCGTTTCGTAACTTGAAATTTTCGTTTGTTGGGTCTTTCATAAGGTGAGGTACCACTGTATTTATTTTTATTTTTATAATTATGTCTCATTTGACACTGGTCTGTTGCTCTTTTTTTGCTATTGCATCTGTTTTTGTAATCCTCTGTTATGTATTATATTTGATGAGTGAACCCAAACAATTTCCCCTGTGGATCAATAACGTTTGTCTAAGTCTAAGTGTAATATGGTGTGGCAATGGTTTTATGTTTTTATTGCACAAAATGTTTAATGTAAGTAAGTGTGCCATTCCAAAGATCTGACCTGTAAATTAGCCCGGTGCTGACACATGTTTAGAAACCACGCTACACTGTGGAATATTTCAAGCAAAGCAGTAACATCACCACTTTCTTCAAATTTATACAATATTCTATAGATACTACTTTTTCAGTTATACCCAGTAGTCGAGTTGTAAAATGAAACCAGGGGTGATGGTGAAATTTTTCACCAATGGGGAATAATTCAATAATACACAGGGTATATGTTATCACACACATACACACACACACACACACACACCTTAGTCCTGGTTTAGTCTTGGTTTTGTCCTGGTTTAGTCCCGGTTTAGTCCTGGCTTAGTCCTGGTTTAGACCTGGTTTAGACCTGGTTTAGTCCTGGCTTAGTCTTGGTTTGGACCTGGTTTAGTTTTGGTTTAGTCCCGGTTTAGTCCCGGTTTAGTCCTGGTTTAGTCTTGGTTTAGACCCGGTTTAGATCTGGTTTAGTCTTGGCTTAGTCCTGGTTTGGACCTGGTTTAGTCCTGGTTTAGACCTGGTTTAGTCTTGGTTTAGACCTGGTTTAGTCTTGGTTTAGTCTTGGTTTAGACCTGGTTTAGTCTTGGTTTAGACCTGGTTTAGTCTTGGTTTAGTCCTGGTTTAGTCCTGGTTTAGACCTGGTTTAGTCTTGGTTTAGTCCTGGTTTAGTCTTGGTTTAGTCTTGGTTTAGACCTGGTTTAGTCTTGGCTTAGACCTGGTTTAGTCCTGGTTTAGTCCTGGTTTAGACCTGGTTTAGTCTTGGTTTAGTCCTGGTTTAGACCTGGTTTAGTCTTGGTTTAGACCTGGTTTAGTCTTGGTTTAGTCCTGGTTTAGACCTGGTTTAGTCTTGGTTTAGACCTGGTTTAGTCTTGGTTTAGTCCTGGTTTAGTCCTGGTTTAGTCCTGGTTTAGACCTGGTTTAGTCTTGGTTTAGTCCTGGTTTAGACCTGGTTTAGACCTGGTTTAGTCCTGGTTTAGTCTTGGTTTAGTCCTGGTTTAGTCCTGGTTTAGTCTTGGTTTAGTCCTGGTTTAGTCCTGGTTTAGTCTTGGTTTAGTCCTGGTTTAGTGCCGAAATAGATGCAGAAATAATCTGATAATATGACTCACCCATAAGAATGCGGTCAGATCCATTCTAACAGTTTGCCGTGTTGTCTTTAATAATCCGGAGCTCCTGCGGTCCTTTTCTGTCCTCCTCATTTGCATTCAAGCAACAACGCCCATAATGGCCTGTTCAGAGAGAGAAAAATTACTCTTTCTCATCTTATCTCTGTTTCTCATGCACTGAGTGTTGATTTTGAAGAAGGATTCATTTACAGTATTAGGGAACCATTAAGGAGCCATATAAAAGCATCAAGAAGTAGTAAATAACACGACCAAGGTTAACGAGAGTCCTACTTGTTAATGTCTATCTAATAAAACGATAGCAAGAAATACTAACTATCGATTTATAGGCAAAAACTGTTCACGCAGCTCCTTTGTTCTGCGGCTACAATCATGTTAGGGACCGTCAACAAATGATCTTCACATTACTGAAATTATTCCGTCCCCCTGCTCCATCGTAGCAGTGACTCCCTCCAGGAATGTGAGGATCATTTGTTGACGGTCCCTAACATGATGGTAGCCAACGTCATTACGCTCTCTTTTTGGAACACGGACGGACCACTCAAAATGAAGGGGGGGGGGGATGAGTTGGGGACCACTGCTTTAATTAGTACCACAATCCTAACTCTTAACCATAAGCTCTTAATTAAGTAGTTACTAAACCTGAGGGTTATTAGAGGTCCTATATTACACAATCTGACTCTTGTGAGCTTTAAGTCATGTTACAATGTTGTTACCTCCTCAAAAATGTCCCTGGAGTTGTGTTTTGTTCTGTTTACACGTCTGAATAACCCTTTATTATTAGTCTGTCGACATCTCCAGAGCTCAAAATGCTCAGTTCTACCTTCTCCACCTTTTGTTTAGTAGAGCAATTCCAGAACTAAAATTATCCAAATGATTCCAGTGAAGGTGTGTGGAGTTTTTTGTACAAGTCTGTTTGTGATGCCTAAACAACATTATAACATAGATCAGAAAATAGCCTAATATTTGCCGTCTAAGTCTTTGCTCATGCTTTATTTAAAGGAAAAGTAACGTTTTTTTTTACAATTTGAGCCTTCTTTCGGCAACAAAACAAGTAGTTTTACTCACCCATAGCACTTTGGTGTCAATTGGAGCAGTATCGTAGAAGTTATGTTGTAGCCGTTCTGTTCTACTAATGATCCCGTATCCGTTAGCGTGAGTGCTCGGGGCACTGCTTTGCGGTCTCCAAATAACATAAACTTTAGCACTTTTCAAATCACAGAAGATCGCTGTGTCAGCGTAGACTTTTAGTAGATTCCAAAACGGCCTGAAACCCGATATCGCAACAGAAAAGTAAAGTTCAGAGCGGTGTTAGCTTCTTTCGGACTAGCGGTGTTTACAAAACAGCTGAGTTCACGCATGCGCACTGTCCTCTCTGATGACGTCATTAAATGAAACTATAGCTGCATATTGGGTTTCAGGCCGTTTTGGAATCCACTAAAAGTCTACGCTGACACAGCGATCTTCTGTGATTTGAAAAGTGCTAAAGTTTATGTTATTTGGAGACCGCAAAGTAATGCCCCGAGCACTCATGCTAACGGATACGGGATCATTAGTAGAACAGAACGGCTCCAACATAACTTCTGCGATACTGCTCCAATTGACACCAAACT
Source organism: Paratrypauchen microcephalus (assembly GCA_036785185.1). Classification (NCBI taxonomy): domain Eukaryota; kingdom Metazoa; phylum Chordata; class Actinopteri; order Gobiiformes; family Gobiidae; genus Paratrypauchen; species Paratrypauchen microcephalus. Next base: position 2,272,503 of record JAVJIX010000083.1, on the reverse strand, counting down.
GCTATGGGTGAGTAAAACTACTTGTTTTATTGCCGAAAGAAGGCTCAGATTGTAAAAAAAAAACATTAATTTTCCTTTAATGGTTCCCTAATACTGTAAATGAATCCTTCTTCAAAATCAACACTCAGTGCATGAGAAAGACACATGTACACAGTCAGAGTCAGAATATCTCTCTTTGAACAACTCATTCTGGGCGTTGTTGCTTGAATGCAAATGAGAAGGACAGAGATAGGTTAGAAGAGCGGGTGGGGAGGGGGGGCAAATGCGCCGCTGGTTCCTTGTTACTGTGCACTGTCTCCCACTTCCCCGTTTTAAGCGCGGAGGAAGAAAGAAGAGGCATTTCAATGAAAAAAACACATTTTCACAGAAAATAAAATTAAACCACTGCTGTTTCAGAGGTCCAGAGGGTCGGGTAAAGGACTTCCGAGCCTGGAAACACTCGCACGTGCCTCCAGGCAAATAAAAAAACGCATTTCGCATTGCGTAGCTCATTCGCGGTCCAAACTCTCTGGGCGTGATTTACAGAGACGGTGGGTAGACATCCAGACGGGGGGTGGAGCTGCATTTTTCGATGTGACGTCACATAGTTGCCTTGTTCAGAATCGCCCGTTTGAGCTGTGGTTTTTTCTAACGCAGAAAAGGATCGAAAATGCTCAGTTTAGACATTTCGCAACTTTTAACCATGGGGGGGGCCTAAACAGGGTAGGGGAGCTCACATTAACGTTCAAAAACCTCAGAAAGTGAAAATTTCATGCCATGGGACCTTTAAGGCTTGTTTAAGTTTAGATATATAAATGGAAAAAAAAAATGTTACAGAAACTTGCAACTTTGAGCAAACTTCCTGCAAAATCTCAACACACATTGCTGAGGTTGCAACATCAAAACGTCTTTCTCAACATCGTGTTTTTCCTTTTATCTGCAAAGTTTTCAGTCCTGACAGAAGGCTGGGTGCAGAACATAAGCTGGGTACAGGTTGGAGCTTTTGGCTGGGAGCATGATAAGCTCTGTACTTTTGAAGAACACCCTGGTTTTATGGAGCTGGAGATGTAACTGTGGAGCAAAGTGACAGATGGTGGTCTCAAATACAGCTCCTGTTCAGAGTTTGGGGAAAGAACCCACATGGACCATAACAGCGTCCACATAAAGATGACTGTTATTGCGCTCAGGGGTTTTAAGGGGACGGTATGTAAGAGTTTGATTTTAAAATTTCATAAACTGGACCCATCTGTGTCCCCAAATATGAGACAGACATGTTCAAACCAAATACAGTGCTGCTCATGCAACAAAATGTTTTGTTTCTTGGCTATTTCTCAGAGAAGATGAATAACACAAAATGTTTTCTTTCACTTTTGGATAGTGATTGGCCAAAGCCATTTATTGTGAAACATCTGTGTTTACTCTTTTTTTAAACCACAATGACAACAGAAACTAACATTTTGCCAGGGTATGTAAACTTCTGAGCAGCTCTGTATAACTCTTACACATAACAACTGTAATACTGATTTATTCTTAATGACAAAAACAATTAATTTGATGGCTAAGTTGTTTATATTCATTCTGAAGACGATTATCCAATCAGAAAGCAGAATGAGCCTCACGCGTGTCTGTCTCAATCCTGAAATCCACTTGGTTCAAACCTTAAAGGAAAAGTAATGTTTTTTACAATCTGAGCCTTATTTCGGTAATAAAACAAGTTGTTTTACTCACCCATAGCACTTTGGTGTCATATGGAGCACTTCCAGAGATGTTTTATGTTTGTGGTTAGCCTAGCGCGACTTCTAGCCATAGCTCGGGGCATATAATATATTCCCCGAGCATGTAATATGCCCCGTGCGGTCTCCAAATAACACAAACTTTAGCACTTTTCAAATCATAGAAGCTCGATGTCTTAGTCTACGCTTTCGTTTGAGTCAAAAGTGGCCTGTAATCCGAGATTTAGCCATAATTTACAGCTTTGCGTTTCATGTTTGGGTCCCGAGAGCTGAGAGTGAAATAAACTGTGACTCCGCACATGCGCACTGGCGTCCTCATCTACTCGAAACTATGGATAAATCTCAGATTACAGGCCACTTTTGACTCAAACGAAAGTGTAGACTAAGACATCGAGCTTCTCTGATTTGAAAAGTGCTAAAGTTTGTGTTATTTGGAGACCGCAAATATATGCCCCGAAAACTCACATTATGGAGATCGCTAATCTAAAACATCTCTGGAAATGCTCCATATGACACCAAAGTGCTATGGGTGAGTAAAACAACTTGTTTTATTACCGAAATAAGGCTCAGATTGTAAAAAACATTAGTTCTCCTTTAAGATTAAAGATTGCTCAAACATGCACGCATCAATCCAAATACAACTTCGAGAAGGGAAATGAGAAGTGGAAACAACTCTAACATGGTTAAACGCTTGTTTAAATTCCACAACAGTTATGCGCAGACTAATAAAGCTAAATGACAAAAACGTAAAACATGAAGGTGTGTCAGAAAAATACACTTTAAATTGTCCCTGAATTTTGGATGAGTTTTCTGCGTCGATGACATAGGTCCTTTTATCATAGTTGCTCTTTAGTAAATGAGACTGTAGTGGGCCCTCGCTCGAGTGGAAAGTCGAGTGGAAAGCGACCTGGATATCATTTTGGGCAAAACTCAGGCCACCGCTAACAGTGCCGAACTGACTGACTACGTACAACGCCTCTGAGCACCAGCCTATAATAAATTCAATATCCTCAACACGGACGGGCCTGGCCCGGACGCCGCACGGCGGGGGGAGCCAGCGGGAAGAGCCGGCGGGGGGAGGGGGGCACTCGCGTGCAGAGAGGAGACAGTGGGTCTTCCCCCCTCACGCCTAGCGGACGAACCCCCGACCCCGTCCTAGAGAGCTGTGGAGTATTGGCGACGCATTGATAGCCATGCCCCGAACTCCTGGGCGGACTGATTTTGGAGCCGGAGTGAAATGCAACCTACCCTTGTGAGCGCAGGTTAGTGGGGGAAAATCCTCATGGTCCAGGATATTGAATTTATTTGACAAAGCTACTGGAGTAGAGCTGATCAGGGCTTTAGACCTAGCCCCTCGCTGAAGTGCTCGTACCTGGTCAGGTGGTGAGGGCTGGTGCTCAGAGGAGTTGTACGTAGTCAGTCAGTTCGGCACTGTTAGCGGTGGCCTGAGTTTTGCCCAAAATGATATCCTGGTCGCTTTCCACTCGACTTTCCACTCGAGCGAGGGCCCACTGTAGTCTCATTTACTGAAGAGCAACTATGATAAAAGGAGAAATTCACTCATTCACGCATCTAAAGAGCAACTACCGACAAGCTGCTCAACACTGCCATCTGCTGGATGTCCAGTGAAGGCTATTTGTATTCAAATCCGGTGACATTTATTTGCGAATCGTGTGTTTGCGGTAGAACTGTCTCACAATTACGTCATCGACACGAAAGCAATAAATGGATCCACAAATGCAGACTCCACATACAAAGTCAACTACATTTGTTTTCAAATCTCGAAATATATTTACAAATGCTTGTGTATTTATATACATTCTATCAGCGTTTTTGTATTTGTATTTTGTGTTTGAATATTTATAAATGTATTTATATTTATATATATCTTTTTTTATTTATACAAATCTTTATGAGACAAAATTATCTCCATAGTATTCCGCTTTAGAACTCACCACTACCTCCTGTATTTTCATACTTTTCTTTTCAAACCAACCCAAAACTGCACTTAACTGATACAAAAGTACAATAAATATTTCCACAGGTAGCACCGCCAAACCAAGTCGACACAAAACCTCACTCGCCCACTTATCTCTTCTTCCAGACAGATCCCGCACTTGTTGGAAAAATCTTGCCTCTTCACACCGCCTGCTCTCTGGAGGTGCGGGTTACATAAAAGGTGGAGCTGGGGCTCTAATTGGTGACTCTCCAGCTGGGTCCAGTGTGCCCTGCTCAGGCCGGATGGAGAGGCTCATTTATCTAATCAGGCTTTGGTATAATTATACTGAAGAGCAGCGTGTGCCAAGGAACACGAAGATCTAAACCCGCTCCCTGCACCAAAAACTACAATAATATTCCGCAAAATTGACTCTTGTGGGCTTTAAAGGAGAATTAATGTTTTTTACAATCTGAACCTTATTTCGGTAATAAAACAAGTTGTTTTACTCACCCATAGCACTTTGGTATCATATGGAGCACTTCGAGAGATGTTTTGGATTAGCGATAGCCGTAGAGCTAATATATGCCCCGAGCGGTCTCCAAATAACACAAACTTTAGCACTTTTCAAATCAGAGAAGCTCGATGTCTTAGTCTACGATTTCGTTTGAGTCAAAAGTGGCCTGTAATCTGAGATTTATCCATAGTTTCGAGTAGATGAGGACGCCAGTGCGCATGTGCGGAGTCACAGCTTATTTCGCTCCTGGGACCCAAACATGAAACGCAAAACTGTAAATTATGGCTAAAGTTCTCAAATGTCAATAAGCTGTGACTCCGCACATGCGCACTGGCGTCCTCATCTACTCGAAACTATGGATAAATCTCGGATTACAGGCCACTTTTGACTCAAACGAAAGTGTAGACTAAGACATTGAGCTTCCGTAATTTGAAAAGTGATAAAGTTTGTGTTATTTGGTGACTGCACTCACGTTAACGGATATCGCAACACCACAACTTCTACGAAACTGCTCCAAATGACAATGAGTAAAACAACTTGTTTTATTACAGAAATAAGGCTCAGATTGTAAAAAACGTTAATACTCCTTTAAGGATTACTCAACCGTGAATGAAACAAAACACAATTCCAGGAATGTTTTTGAGGAGGTAATGTGAGTTTTATGATTTTATGACTTAACAGTGACTAGTTTTCTGCTCAGTGACTGACCTGGTTTTTTAGTGCAAGCATGCAAAAAACTGTCTATGTAGCTCCGACCAGTTGTCTCTCATTTGTCATTCTATGAGTTTCTAAAAACTATGGGGGTTTATTTTGGTGGCCGTTTACCTTGAGCTAAATGCCATGTATGGAGAAAACGCTAAGTCATCAGTGCTCTCTCTATATAAGAAAAAGGTCTTCCCTGTTGCAATCTGTGAGTACGTACGATCAGTGCTATGTAAACCAAATGTAATTGACTTCGAATCCTATTAAACCTGTGTGCTAAATCTCCGGCTATCGTCTCCTAACTTGATCCCAACGAAATCCAACAGTAACAACATTATAACATGTTTTAAAGCTCACAAGAGTCAATTTTTCTTCATATACAGTAGGACCTTTAAAGGTCCCATGACATGGTACTTCTTGATGCTTTTATATGGCTCCTTAATGGTTCCCTAATACTGTAAATGAATCCTTCTTCAAAATCAACACTCAGTGCATGAGAAACAGAGATAAGATGAGAAAGAGTCATAAATGTCACTCTGGAACACTCCATTATGGGCGTTGTTGCTTGAATGCAAATGAGGAGGACAGAGATGGCCTATAGTAGGGGGTGGGGGCGTGGCCAAACTCTCCGCTCTTTCCTTTTCAGCTGTGCCTGTGCGCTTCCGTGTTTTTGCACGGGGGGAGAGATGAGAAGCGTTCCATTGAAAAATAAACACATTTCCACAGAAAATAAAATTAAACCACTGCTGTTTCAGATATCCACAGGCTCAGATAAAGGACTTCCGAGCCTAGAAACACTCGCAAGTTCCTCCAGGCAAATAAAAAAAACGTATTTCGCATTGCGTAGCTCCTCCGCAGTCCAAACTCTCTGGGCGTGATTTACAGAGACGCTGAGTACAGACAGACGGGGGTGGAACTGCATTTGCATTTCTTTTTTCGAGCGGACGTCAATAAGTTTCCTTGATCAAAATCGCCTGTTTGAGCTCTGATTTTTTTTAACGCAGAAAAGGATCGCAAATGCTCAGTTTAGACATTTCACAACTTTTAACCATGGGGGAAAACCTAAACAGGGTAGGGGAGCTCACATTAACGTTCAAAAACCTCAGAAAGTGAAAATTTCATGCCATGGGACCTTTAAAGTGAAAAGTTTGAGGGCAAGATTCGGTTCTGCAAAGTTTGACCATTTTTAAAACCATTCTCTGTGTAAGTGTCTACCCACTGAATATTCTGTTCAGTTCCTTATATGTTTGGAACTCTGATTGCTTTAGTCATTTCATCTCCCCGTGTATGGAGATGAAATGACTAAAGCAATCTCCAGACTAGTTTATTCTAAGAGACATAATATGAAACCAGCTCCCTCTGTGAGAGAACGGGTGATAAGGAAGCCTCTATATACCAAATCCACAATCAGACAGCTGCGAATTGTCATCTCCATAAGACTGTATTTATGTAGATTGGAGGAGAGGGGAGCTGCACACAGACGGACAATCAAGTAAACCCAGACCTTTCTTCAGTATTCTCTTTTAAACTATTTTCTTTTACACTATTTTCTTATCTGTGTTGTAATGTTTCCTCATCGAAATCAAACCTGCCATGGACATAACCGCCATGGACATACTGTACAGTAACCATTCTTATTCTAATGCCGTACTGCGGAAGATTCTTGGCAAAGTCATCTCCACGGAGACAAGGAGATGGAGGACATTTAGCCTGAAACCTTACACAGTGGACGTTTATGCAACACAGTATCTACGTTTGTTTTATGAATTTCTGAATTTGTTTTATGCAGTAATGATTGTACTAAAGGAATAATCAAATACTTCTATTATGGTATTACTATTACTACAACTTGTGAACTAAACATCGAGGGATATAGTTGTGAAAAAATACCGTGAAAGTCTGTAAACGGTTTGAACTATGACTAAAAAGTAGAAAGTGGAAATGAAAGCAGTTGTTATGTTCACAGACTGTGCAGAGACCTGTGCAACACCTCCTCCTGGTGGACAACAAGAGTACTGCACCATCTATTTTATTCCAATGTCCCTGTTTTGAAAGTGGCAGTATTACACTTCTATTAGGGATGCAAATGATCGATTAATTCATTAATCTATAGTTGATTGACCTTATCATAAACTGATAAGCAGCGTTTTTCACCTGAATTTTAGTGTTTCAATAGGGTCTTTAAGAATACAGGGAGTCCTCGAGTTACGACGTTGATCCGTTCTTAAGACGCGTCGTAACCCGAATTTCGTCGTAAACCGGATTTTGCCTTTGATCTTCCAACCAAAGCACCAATAACCTTTCCATCTCAATAATTAGACCACTACGCTGCTTGGTTATCACTGCCGCTTTCATAGGAGCAGATCAGAGCCCACATCAGGTACTTCCGCCCACATTGGGCACACACACGAGGCCGTCTTCTTCTCCCTACAACCACAACAGAGCGTATTCTTGCGCCGTGCGCTGCGCGCCGCGTGCGTTTGTTTACATCTTTTACCACGCTAAACCGTGTAAGACGGAATGACGCGTAATATATATATATTTTTTTAATGGGGGCGCGTTCGTAACCACGAAACGTCGTAACCCGAGACCGTCGTAACCCGAGGACCCCCTGTATAAGCTATAGTATACATAATAATACATAGTATTTTTTTTTTTTTTCCTGGCAGTACGGTGACTGAGTGGCTAGCACTCATGCTTCACAGCAAGAAGGTTCGGGTTGCCTGAGCCTTTCTGTGTGGAGACTGCATGTTCTCCCCGTGTCTGGGTGGGTTTCCTCCGGGTACTCCGGTTTCCCCCACCAACCTAAACATGCGCCATAGGTAAAATCCTCCAGCTTAGGGCCTGACCAAAGCATAAATAACAAAACAAAATCATGGGGATGGTCCCCGGGTCAAATATAGAAACAACTTCTCCTGTGCGAGATCAATAAAGGTCAATCTTCTAATCCTTGACCACTGTAAGGCGCTTTGTGCTACAATTTTTGTATGAAAAGCGCTTTATAAATATTGTTCGATTGATCGATTGATTGATAACACTGAGTCAAAAATATATCAATATTATTATATTGTATATTCCTCAATTATTCCTTAGTAAAAAGCAGACAAATGTATTGATGCTGAATAACAAAATACATTCTTTATTGAAAATAAATGGAGGACTGGCTCAGTTGTTGCACTTGCAGCATGGAAATCTTGAAATTAAAAGGAACAGAAGAAATTAAATAACAGAATGTTATTTAGTTTACATATTATGATGAAACCAGTGAATCCAGGCTATTTTTAGGACATTCTCAACATTTATTTTGAACTAAGGCATCAACAATATTTCTCTCCCTTAATCTGTGAAGGGTTACAGTACAAAATATACATTTCACAGGGCCCCTGGACACAGCATAAAACATTACAGGGCCTCAAACCAGAACAATCAAGAAATGATAAAAGCATGTAAGTTATATGCTTTTATAATTTCAAAAATATATGGTTCTAGGTCCAGCTCTACTGTGAGTTGTACGGCAACATCCAGAGAGGAAAGGGTTACATGATGTAACGCTATGGTCTTTCTCGCGAGTGGGTTCGCATCTCGTGTTCACATTCCAGAGTAGCGCCCTCTAGCGATTAGTTACAATTAATGCATTTTGTTCGGCCAATGTCTTGATCGACAATTAATTGTAAGTCAATTAATTGTTGACATCCCTAACTTCTACGGGATATTGATTTCTAACACATCACATCAGGTTTGTGAAGCTGTTGTGTACTGTTTTGTATGCTGCTTTTGTATGTTTATGTAAAATGGCTCAGAATTGGACCGGCTAACCGCAAGGAGAGATTGCTAAATTACTCAAACATGCATGGATGACATCTAAAACCTCTCCAGGCATGTTTTTGATGAGGGAACAACATTATAGCACAGTAGAAAGCGCAAAGAAATATTGATTTTGCAGAATACCCTGGTAAATCTGACTCCTCACAGCTGTATGTAAGTTTATATTTATATATTAACCACAAATTGTTCTTTATTAAGCTATTTTCTGATCTATGTTATAATTTTCCTCATCAAAAACACACCTGGAGTTGTGTTTTGTTTCATTCACACATGTTTAATACACAAACCCTACATGTTTAGGCTGAGTTCTTCTCTCAAACAGAAAACGCTTGCTAACACTTCCACTTTGTGACGTCACCACTGTGTTTTTAAACTCCACACTCAGAGAATTATTTGGATAATGCCACCTTATGATGCCATGAAGCGATTATTTTCAAGTTAACAGCCACTTTTTACTTTGAGTTCAGTAGAGATGGGCAATTCCAGGGCTGAAATCATCCAAACGATTCTAGTGAAATTGTATGAAGTTTAAAAACACAGTGGACCTCATCCTGTTTTCTCAGCCTCAGCCTAAATATACAGTGTTTGTACGTTAAACATGTGTGAATGAAACAAAACACAACTCCGGGTATGTTTGTGATGAGGAAACAACATTAGAACATTAGAACGGATCAGAAAATCTCCATTAATATACAGTGGTACCTCACCTTACGAAATTAATTTGTTCCAGAAGTGGTTTCGTAACGTGAATTTTTCGTAAATTGAGTAGCTATTTCAATGGAAAAAGCCTGATTCGTTCCAAGGCCCCGATCCAAGTTTTTTTTTATAGTGTAACTTTCATAGATTTTCAACAAAATTATTAATAGTGAAGTGTGGGGGGAAGGGGGAGGGGGGAGAAAACTGCGCGCGGACACGTGTGATAGCGCAGCATGACCCGGCGCGGGGCTGCCAGCAGGTCTAGACCTGGACTAAACCAGGACTAAACCAGGACTAAACCTGGACTAAACCAGGACTAGAGCAGGTGGATTAAAGCGCCGCGTGTGGGTCTATTTCCTGGTTTCGTTTCGAGTCACGGCTGAGGCGAGCAGCGAGGGGGACCGCACGCAGTCTGAGCGCATGAACGAGACCCGTGCTCAAACCGTGCCTCCTCTAGACCTCCTCTAGACCTGGTCTAGACCTGGTCTAGACCACCGCGGCTCTTGCATGCGTTCGTTCATGCGCTCAGACTGCGTGCGGTCCCCCTCGATGCTCGCCTCAGCCGTGACTCGAACCGAAACCAGGAAATAGACCCGCACACGGCGCTTTAATCCACCTGGTCTAGTCCTGGTTTAGTCCTGGTTTAGTCCTGGTCCAGTCCTGGTTTAGTCCAGGTCTAGACCTGCTGGCAGCCCTGCGCCGGGTCATGCTGCGCTATCACACGTGTCAGAGCGCAGTTTTCTCCCCCCTCCTCCTTCCCCCCACACTTCACTATTAATAATTTTGTTGAAAATCTATGAAAGTTTGAGTGTTTAAACGAGAGACAAATGTGAGAAAAGTTTAAATCCAGTCTGAGAAAAGCGTATAATGTGTGTGGCTGAGCGCGCATTATTTGAATTTTTGAGATTTCGCGTTTCGTAACTTGAATTTTCTTTCGTATCTAGAGACCAAAATTTAACGTGAAGGTGTTTCGTAAATTGAAACTTTCGTTTGTTGGGTCATTCATAAGGTGAGGTACCACTGTACTTATAAACAACAGTATTTCTTCCTGTTTTACTGCTTCAGCTAACACAGGTCTACTTCTTTATTCCCCTCTTCACTGTAATTGGAAACATGCATAAACTAAACCGAATTATGCAATTTACCTCAATGTGTCACTCATGAAAAGGTCTTTTATTTGAGTAGAAACTAGAGAGTGCTTGAAGCCCACCCCATTGTGTACTAGTGTTTGCATAAATCCATTATAATCAGGCCTATTATTTCAACGCAGATGCAGAAGGAGAGGTGGAGGAAAGGTGGAGGAGAGGTGGAGGAGAGGTGGAGGAGAGGTGGAGGAGAGGTGGAGGAGAGGGGGGGGGGAGGTGGGGGAGGGGGGGGGGAGAGGTGGAGGAGAGGTGGGGGAGAGGTGGAGGAGAGGTGGAGGAGAGGTGGAGGAGAGGTGGGGGAGAGGTGGAGGAGAGGTGGAGGAGAGGTGGGGGAGAGGTGGAGGAAAGGTGGAGGAGAGGAGGGGGAGAGGTGGAGGAGAGGTGGAGGAGAGGTGGAGGAGTGGTCTCAGATTTTTGATGGTCTTTTTGATGTATTCATGATAAAGATCTCAAAGAATTAGGAGAGGATTGTACCAAAGAGATGGGTCAAGTGGTACTTTTAATTATGTTTGAATTAAGTCATATTCTTGTCTGATTTTTATTGTATATTTTTTATGTTATTTTTTGTAATAAGTTTGTAAAAAAATGACTCGTATGGCTGCACTACTTAAAAGGGGCACTGCGTAATTTTTTAGTGGAGGTGGACACTACCTGCTGGACATTGGGGGAAAAAAATAAATAAAATAATAATATATAAAATAATAATAAAAATAATAATAAAAAAATTAAAAAAATTAAAAAATAAAATAATAAATAATAATAAAAAAATATATATATATATTATTGTAATCCAGGATTTATCCATAGTTTCAAGTAGATGAGGAGGCCAGTGCGCATGTGCGGAGTCACATCTTATTTCACTCTCAGCTCCCGGGACCCAAACATGAAACACAAAGCTGTAAATTATGGATAAATCTGGGATTACAGGCCACTTTTGACTCAAACGAAAGTGTAGACTAAGACATTGAGCTTCTATGATTTGAAAAGTGCTAAAGTTTGTGTTATTTGGAGACCGCACGGGGCATATATTACATGCGAACTCGCGCTACGGCTATCGCTAATCTAAAACATCTCTGGAAGTGCTCCATATGACACCAAAGTGCTATGGGTGAGTAAAACAACTTGTTTTATTACCGAAATAAGGCTCAGATTGTAAAAAACGTTAATTCTCCTCTAATGGTGCACCATGTAAGTTTTCTGGTGGAGGATCTGCCACTTGCTTCTCTCCATGGAGACAGTGCCTGGAATGTTCCACTATGGAGACAGCAGATGACGCCACAGTGCCAGGTTACAGGTTACAGGTCAGTTCTGTGGAGAGGCGAGCAGCACTCACAGCAAGAATGAAAGTTTTTAGGCAAATACAAACCCATATTAGTGAGTAAATGCAAGATGGGTATGTTTAATGCCATACCAGGACATTCCACACCAAACAGTAACATCTCCATGGAGACAAGCAGGTGGCAGACCCTCTACTAGAAGGTTACACAGTGCACCTTTAAATATGTTACAGTGAATTATAAAAAATAATTACAATTACAAACTTTTTGTAAAATAAGAAATCTTTATTGTACCATATATTTACAAAGACAAAAAATGGAAAACAAAATGTGACCCTAACCTGAACATGTGAACATAGGATTATATTATTTTACATAATATTTACATAACTCCCTTTGACTCTTAAGATCCCACACTTAAAGGAAAAGTAACGTTTTTTTTACAATCTGAGCCTTCTTTCGGCAATAATAGTTTTACTCACCCATAGCAGTTTGGTGTCAATTGGAGCAGTGTCGCAGAAGTTATGTTGTAGCCGTTCTGTTCTACTAATGATCCCGTATCCGTTAACGTGAGTGCTCGGGGCATTACTTTGCGGTCTCCAAATAACACAAACTTTAGCACTTTTCAAATCACAGAAGATCGCTGTGTCAGCGTAGACTTTTAGTGGATTCCAAAACGGCCTGAAACCCGATATGCAGCTATAGTTTCATTTGATGACGTCATCAGAGAGGACAGTGCGCATGCGTGAACTCAGCTGTTTTGTAAACACCAGCTGAGTCCGAAAGAATGCTAACACCGCTCTGAACTTTACTTTTCTTTTGCGATATCGGGTTTCAGGCCGTTTTGGAATCCACTAAAAGTCTACGCTGACACAGCGATCTTCTGTGATTTGAAAAGTGCTAAAGTTTGTGTTATTTGGAGACCGCAAAGTAATGCCCCGAGCACTCACACTAACGGATACGGGATCATTAGTAGAACAGAACGGCTACAACATAACTTTTGACACCAAACTGCTTTGTGTGAGTAAAACTACTTGTTTTATTACCGAAAGAAGGCTCAGATTCCTTTAACTCCCATCATATAAAGTCAACTTTCCGTTCTCCTTTTCTTCATTGTGATTCTGTATCTGTACACCACAAACAGAAAATACCATTGTGATGAATTGTATACTGTCTAAATTAAACATCATGGAAATTGGACAAAGATGATGTGTTTGTGTAGCTGCCTGAACTGTCACAATAATCACATAAGACAAAAGTTATAAGTTTACTGGAAAAAAAAAACAGGACAGAAAAACACCAAATCCCAAACAGATGACAAAGAAAATATATGCAAACAAAAATAGTACTTACAAAAAATGTAAAATGTCCATAAAACAACAAAATACATTTAAGGTACGCTATGGAACTTTTCGGTTGGGGGACTGTCACTTTCTTTCTTTCTTGTTTCCGTGGATATGTCATTGGAATGTTCCGCAGTGTGACGCTAAACAGTTCTACCTTACTTTTATTCAATTACAGGTGGTTTAACGTCTCAAAAATACCTAAAAAAAACAACAACAACAACAACAACAACAATAACAACAACAGACATTCTGACTGAGAGTGGGGTCTGGTTTGGTCTCCATAAAGATAGAAAGGTTTAATGCCACACTGTGAAACATTCCCGACAAAGCAATAACATCTCCATGGAGAAAAGCATCTGACGGACCCTCCACCAGAAAAGTTACACAATGCACCTTTAGCATAGGATTAATAACACTGTTGACTTTCTTTATACAATAGAATGTGATTTTCAACATTAAATGGTAGTTTTATTTTATTTTCTATTCCCATGTGCTCTTACAGCCGTCTAATCTCAGTGTTCCAGTAGGTTCCGGAGTGTTCCATGGGCGTATACTGGTCTATGTGCTCTTATCCTTCTGAACGAAGATCATTCTAGAACTATTCAGGAAAGGTTCATTTCTGTCCTGTAAATGAGACTTTTTTAGTATTGACACTTGCTCAAATGAGTTTCAAGTTTCAATACTAGTTTTAGTATCGATTAGGATCTGCTTTTCTAGACTTCACAGAAGATTGCTGTGTCAGCGTAGACTTTTAGTGGATTCCAAAATTAGGATCTGCTTTTCTAGACTTTTGAGTTAAAAAAAAGACGACATCTCCACAAACTCAAAGATCTGCATCGTCGCAATTATAAAACAAAACAAAAAATAAATAAAATAAATTACATGTAGTTAAGTTTAAAAAAAAAAGGAGGATTTCATGAAGTTTTCTTATGGCAAATATGTTATTACTCAAAAGATGTCTTAAAGGGCCCATATTACGCTATTTTCTGATCTATGTTGTAGGGGTGGCACGGTTCATGAAAAACCGACGAACCGTTTGGTTCGCTTGTCACGGTTCGGTACCTGTGCGCCCGGTTCCGGGCATGCACAAGGTATGCTTGCCTCTGGTATGCCCGTACGTAACCTCGGCTCGTGTTTCCCTTTCGCGAGAAAGATGAATGAGTGCGGTAAAGAGCGGAGAGTGGAGATAGTGGCAAGGACATAGAGGATGCACCAGTGTCATTTAAGTCCGGTGTTTGGGGAAAAGCGGAAAGTCACGGACACCCCCCTCCCACGCCGCCGCCGAAATGCACTCTAATCAGAGGCATTGAGGAGGAGCTTATGCGCTATCAGGGAAGCTAACAGGAGGAGAGAGCGTGAAAAGTCGGTAAGTGAGGGACGGACAGATGTTTTATAAAGTTTAACCTGCCCTGTGATACATGTTCGAAAGAGCTGCGCTCGCTGACGTGCGGTGTCCGCAGCTCCAGACGGAGAGTGGCCCGCACACCGGTAGAAGTTTAATACGAAACACGTACTTTTGTTCCTGTTTCTTCAGTATCTAGTGGTTGGGTTTTTTCAACAGCAGGTGACATAGTTACTGCCCCCAGATCGGAGAGATGGCTCCAATAATGGACTTAAAGTCATGTCAAATTCAGCTTGTGTGATTATTACATTGTATTAAGATTTTATATTACATTAGATTATTATATAATCTTATAAACTTTTTAATGTTATATCCTGTTATTGTGGATTATTAAGATAAATGGATATAAGGTGTATTTTGAAAGAAACCAATAAGAACCGTACAGAACCGAAAACTGTGACCTTTAACCCGAACCGAACCGTGAATTTTGTGAACCGTGCCACCCCTACTGTGTTGTAATGTTGTTTCCTCGTCACAAACACACCTGGAGTTGTGTTTTGTTTCATTCACACATGTTTAACACACAAACCTGCACATTTAGGCTGAGTTCTTCTCTCAAACAGAAAACGCTCTGTTCCACCTTGTGATGTCATGTGATAATACACGAATTGCTCCACAGTGTTAAAGGTATTGTACCTTTAACAGCGTAACAATTCTGGTGGAGGGTCCATCAAATGCTTTTCTCCATGCTTTGTCTGGAATGTTTCACAGTATGGCATTAAACCGTTCTATCTTCATGGAGACCAAACCATTTTTGAGCTACAAAACCACCTGTAATTGAATAAATGTAAGGCAGAGCTGTTTAAAGTCATACTGTGGAACATTCCAGGCAGAACAATGACATATCCATGATGGACCCCAACCAAAAAATTACACACTTCACCTTTAAAGGAAAAGTAACGTTTTTTACAATCTGAGCCTTATTTCGGTAATAAAACAAGTTGTTTTACTCACCCATAGCACTTTGGTGTCATCTGGAGCATTTCCGGAGATGTTTTAGATTAGCGTTAGGCTAAAGCCGTTAGCCTAGCGCGACTT
Source organism: Paratrypauchen microcephalus (assembly GCA_036785185.1). Lineage (NCBI taxonomy): Eukaryota > Metazoa > Chordata > Actinopteri > Gobiiformes > Gobiidae > Paratrypauchen > Paratrypauchen microcephalus. The sequence goes on along the minus strand of JAVJIX010000083.1, from coordinate 2,256,907 downwards.
ATAGCCATAGCTCGGGGCATTCCCCGAGCATGTAATATGCCCTGTGCGGGCTCCAAATAACACAAACTTTAGCACTTTTCAAATCATAGAAGCTCGATGTCTTTAGTCTACGATTTCGTTTGGTCAAAAGTGGCCTGTAATCCGAGATTTAGCCATAGTTTCGAGTAGATGAGGACGCCAGTGCGCATGTGCAGAGTGTGCTCTCAGCTCCCGGGACCCAAACATGGAACGCAAAGCTGTAAACTATGGATAAATCTCGGATTACAGGCCACTTTTGATTCAAACGAAATCGTAGACTAAGACATCGGGCTTCTATGATTTGAAAAGTGCTAAAGTTTGCATTATTTGTAGCCCGCACGGGGCATATTACATGCTCGGGGAATGCCCCGAGCTATGGCTATAAGTCGCGCTAGGCTAACGGTGTTAGCCTAACGCTAATCTAAAACATCTCTGGAAGTGCTCCATATGACACCAAAGTGATATGGGTGAGTAAAACAACTTGTTTTATTACCGAAATAAGGCTTAAATTGTAAAAAACGTTACTTTTCCTTTAAACTCATGATGCAGACCTCTAAAATTAAATTAAAATTTTAACACATTTAAAACATTTATACCATATTTTCGGCACATTGTAAAATGATTTCCTGTTTCTTGTTTTGTTTCACTCCCACTTGGTAATCCTACATAATCAAATCACCACCTTCAAAGTTAAATTGCGCCATTGCACCTTGTGATGTCACAGAATGTTTAGTTCATATAACGTCACCAGTGTAATTCCTTTTATCATTTTATCCACATAATCGCATTCAATAGGAGCAGCTCAACTTTGAAACTAGCAGCGAATGTTTTTAACCACATTTGAACTGAATCACCGTCAAAATCAAACTATATTTAAAAAATAATCATAATAAAATGACTAAAGATCACTACTGGTCCTACTCCTTGTTTCTGATTTGTTATGTTTATCATTTAGAGGTAGTTTACTCGATTTGATCCTGGATTTTCAAATGTTCTCATCGTTAAAAGCTCCGTACCTGATTTTTGCCTTCTTTGAACTAATTCTGTCTTTCAGCTTTTTAACGGTTCGCATCGGTCCACAGTTATCCTTGAACAGCATAATTATTCACCATGACTTTATAAGCGTTTTTCACAACCTTCAGACACCAAAGTAGGGTTTTGCTGTTGCGAATCAACTAGCATGCTAACCTCAACCTCAAGAGCTGCTTATACATGTACAGTGGTGCCTCACCTTACGAAATTAATTCGTTCCAGAAGTGGTTTCGTAACGTGAATTTTTCGTAAGTTGAGTAGCTATTTCAATGGAAAAAGCCTGATTCGTTCCAAGGCCCCGATCCAAGTTTTTTTTTTTATAGTGTAACTTTTTTTTAATAGTGTAACACTGTGTTCTGGGTCCTGATTGGCTAAGAGACTAGACCAGGACTAAACGTGGACTAAACCAAGTCTAAACAAGGTCTATACCTGGACTCGACCAGGACTAAACCTGGACTAAACCAGGACTAGACCAGGTGGATTAAAGTGCCGCGTGCGGGTCTATTTCCTGGTTTCTCACGAGTCACAGCTGAGGCGAGCAGCGAGGAGGGGACCGCACGCAGTCCGAGCGCATGAACGAACGCAGGTAAGAGCAGCGGTGGTTTAATCCTGGTTTAATCCTGTTTTAGAGGAGGCACAGTTTGAGCACGGGTCTCGTGCTCTCAGCCCCGCGCCGGGTCATGCTGCGCTATCACACATGTCAGAGCGCAGTTTTCTCCCCCCTCCCGCTTCCCCCCACACTTCACTATTAATAATTTAGCTGAAAATCTATGAAAGTTTGAGTGTTTAAACAGAGACAAATGTGAGAAAAGTTTAAATCCAGTCTGAGAGAAGCGTATAATGTGTGTGGCTGAGCG